>CM053613.1:38099766-38243758 GCA_028646535.1 Procyon lotor
TATGTCATTTGCGAATATCTTTTCCCATTCTGTCAGTTGTCTTTTGGTTTTGTTGACTGTTTCCTTTGCTGTGCAAAAGCTTTTGATCTTGATGAAGTCCCAATAGTTCATTTTTGCCCTTGCTTCCCTTGCCTTTGGGGATGTCCAAAACTGTTTTCTTAATCTCATTTTTCTTAACTTCATTTTTTCATTGTTAGTATATAGAAATACAAACTAATTTTTGTATATTGATCTTATATCCTATATTGTAGAGTTTTTTGGTGGATTCCTTTGGATTTTGTATATTCAAGAATATGCCATCTGCAAACAGAGATCATTTTGCCTCTGTTCAAATTTAGATGCTTTTCATTTCTTTTTCTTGACTAAGTTCCCTGGCTAGAGCCCACAGTACAATGTTGAATAAGACTTACAAGAGTGGACATTCTTATTTTATTCCTGATCTTAAAGAGAAAGAGTTCAGTCTTTCACCTTTAAGTATAGTGTTACAGTGGAGGAGTTGTAGGTGCTTTTTAGCAGATTATAAAATTCCCTTCTAGTCCTAGTTTGTTGAGCATTTTTAATCATGAAAAGGTGTTGTGTTTTGTCAAATGCTTTTGCTCATCTTTTGAGATGATAACATGTTTTTTGTCCTTTCTTCAATTAATATGGTATATTACATTTATTGATTTGTGTATGTTGAACCAATCTTGCATTCCTGAGGTAAATCCCACTTGGTATATAATAATACTTTTTACATATTGCTGGATTCAGTTTGCTGTATTTTGTTGAGGATATTTGCATCTATATTCATAAGTGATATTAGTCTGTAGTTTTCTCTGCTTGGGATATCTTACCAGAATTTCACCTTTGAAAGGGGAGAAGCATGGTAGGAACCCACTATTTTATAAATAAGCCCATCCAGAACTGAAGTTAGTATCATCGTTAGTGGTGTGGGCTCTGGAGTCAGGCTGTCTGGGTTCAAATCTTAGATCTACTACTTAATAATTATGTCACCAAAGACACCAAGTTAGCCTCAATAAGCTTCGGTTTGCTCATCTGTAAAGTGGGGATTAAGCAGTACACCTACCTTTTAGATCTACTGTCAAGGTGAGATGAGACAAACTATGTAAAAAACAGCACAGAACCTTGCACATGGTAAGTATATAATAGACGTTATCGGTTATTAGTTAAAAAGCTGGAAAATAATGAGACAGGAAGTAAAACCATACAGTGAATGTTATTGCTGCTTATATTTTCCTCTGTTTGCCTGATTGGAAATGCATTTGTCTGGGAGCTCCCAGCAGTGGCAGGAAAGTACGTGGCCAGACAGTTGAGGCACTAATGGGTTTGTTTATAGGAGATGAACAGGCGTCTGATAATGGTATTAGCTCTTACAAGTGCATGGTCCAAGCCTGCGAATGCTCCCTGAGGACTTAGAGTGGGAAAGCTTAATTGGAATACAATTTAAACCTCATCACAACCCTCCCCTAAGAACAGAGCCGCCAGCACAGTGGCAAGAAGCTTGGACCCCACTTCGACTGCCTCTGATACTCCAAACCCCATGGCTCGGCCGAGCTTAGGACGAGGGACCAGAGGGAGCCCAGAGAGTGTGACTCTATTTGCTTCCCTCCTCCAGTTGCTGCTGCAGCTAAAGAGAGAATTTGCAAGGAGCCCAGAGAGATAAAGGACTCACCTGAACTGAGTGTGGTCAATCCACTATTTGAATCCGGGGTCTTCATCTGAGAGCTGATATTGCCCAGTGGTTCAAAGCATAGGTCCTGGAGTCAAACTGACTGATTCAAACCCCAACTCCAGCCCTGAATTAGCTGTGTGAGCCTAAACTAGTCACTAACTCCTCTACACCTCCCGAGTGTTTATCCATAAGCGGGGATTTATATTCTTTTGTTGGTTGGCTTCTATTTGCCCTCGCACACCTTGACTTATGTCCTAGGAGGCTGGCCTGTAGGAACTGAATCAAAGGACTCCATTGCTCTCTGGCTTCTGGTTGTGTCCAAGAAATCGGCAGGTGGGAGGAGAGTGAAATCTTGGTATTTATTTCCCTAGATCCCACACTGCTGGGTTGCTGCAGGCTGGTTGTCACCCTCTCCCAAAGACCACAGCTACTTATGAGGAAGCCTTTTCCTTAGAGCTGTTTCCACGGGTTCCAAAAACCACCACCTCCTCTTTCCTCTTCAGGCCTGGCATGGGAACAGTTCCCCACTCTCACTAGCCCCGGGATACTCTAACATCCCTTGTTGCCTTCCCTAAACTCTTTCGATTTAATTTCCTTATTAAGTGTTCTTCAGTTACCCACTTTTGAGTGCCAAGACCTTGACTGGTACAACTACCTGCTTACAGTAGATATACCTTTGGGAGGCTGACTGGTTCACAGTGACTCCCTTTGTCCGAGAACTGCCCGTACACAAAGGTGGCCTTCATGTCCCCTTCAGCATGATTGGTTCAAGGCGAGACACCTGACTCAGGGTGGACCAATTAGATTCTCCCTCCAAAAAAACGTGGCTTTTGAAACACAGAGCGCAGCAAATAGAAACTGGTAGGACTGCATCAGGTTTATCTCCAAATCCACCTTCTAAAGAGCCGACAAAAGCAGGCAAGAGTGGGATCTTATCCTTCCAAGTTTTGACTGTTCAACTCTTCCTCCCATCCCATGAGATACCCTGTTGGCCATCCTTTCAGTACATTTCTTCTTTAACGAGCCAGAGTCGGTTTCTGGTGCTTACATTCTAAAGAACCTCAAGAAACACAGCACCTCATAGAATTTTTATGAGGTAATACACGTCGGGTGGTTAGCACAGTGCTTGGTGTACTGTAAGCTCCCAGTAATTTGTAGCATTTATTATCTGTAAAAGTGGAACTAATAAGAGAATGGGAAGACAAGTCACAGACCGGGAGAAAATATTTACAAAAGACACATCTGATAAAGAACTGTTCTCCAAACAACAATAAGAAAATGAACCCAATTTAAAAATGGGTAAAAGAGGGGCGCCTGGGTGGCTCAGTCGTTAAGCGTCTGCCTTCGGCTCAGGTCATGATCCCAGGGTCCTGGGATCGAGCCCCGCATCGGGCTCTCTGCGCAGCGGGGAGCCTGCTTCTCCCACTACCATTCCCTCTGCTTGTGTTCCCTCTCTCGCTGTGTTTCTCTCTGTCAAATAAATAAAATCTTAAAAAAAAAAAAAAATGGGTAAAAGACATGAACAAAAAAACAAAAACAAAACCAAAAAAAGACGTTAACAAATACCTCACCAAATACATATGGCAAATAAGCATATAAAAAGGTGTTCAAAGTCACATTGCGTCAGGGAACTGCAAATTAGAACAACGAGGGGCACCTGGGTGGCTCAGTTGGGTTAGCGTCTGACTCTTGATTTTGGTTCAGGTCATAATCTCAGGATCCTGGGATCGAGTCCCACATCAGGCTCCCTGCTGGGCTGGAAGTATGCTTCTCACTCTCCCTCTATGCTCACCCCACCTCAAATAAATAGATAAAATCTTTTAAAAAACAAAAACAACAACAATGAGATACCGCTACACATCTGTTAGAATGGCCAAATCCAAACAGTAAACACTGATAAGGCTGTGGAGCAACCAGAGCTCTCATTCATTACCAGTGAGAATGCCAAGGGGTATAGCCACTTTGGAAGACAGTTTGCAGATTTTTACAAAATTAAATATACTTGTGTTATACAATCCAGTTGTTGTGGGTGTTTTCCCACGTGAGTTGAAAACTTATGTCCACACAAAAACCTGCACACAAACATTTATAGCAACTTTGTTTATAATTGCCAAAACCAGAAAGCAACTAAGGTGTCCTTCAGACGTATAAGTAAACCGGGATGCATCCGGACAATAGAATGTTATTCAGCTCTAAAAAGAAATGAGCTATTAAGCCATAAAGAGACATGGGGGAAAATGCGTATTTTTTTTTAAAGATTTCATTTATTTGACAGAGAAAAACACAGCGAGAGAGGGAACACGAGCAGAGGGAATGGTAGCAGGAGAAGCAGACTCCCTGCTGAGCAGAGAGCCCGATGCGGGGCTCGATCCCAGGACCCCAGGATCATGACCCGAGCTGGAGCCAGACACATAACGACTGAGCCACCCAGGCGCCCCAAAATGCATATTTTTAAAATGTATATTATTAACTAAAGAAACCAATCTGAAAAAGCTATATATACTATATGATTCCAGCTACATGACATTCTGGAAAAGGCAAAACTATGGAGACAATAAAAAGATTAGGGGTTGCCAGGGCTTGGGCAGAGGGAAGTATGAACAGTCAGAACATAGAGGACTTTTAGGGCAGTGAAATTACTCTGCATGATATTATAATGGTGGATACATGTCTTTATACATTTGTCAAAACCCACAGAATGAACACCACCAAGATTGAACCCTCAACTATGGACTTTGGGTGATTATGATGCGTCAATACAAGTTCATCAGTTGTAACGAATGAACCACTCTGATGGGGGTGTTGACGGTGGGAGAGATGGGGGGGCGGCAAGGGGGTTATGGGAATTCTCTGTACTTTCCACTAATTTTGCTATGAACCTAAAACCTCTCTAAAAAATGAAACTTGCTGGGGCGCCTGGGTGGCTCAGTCGTTGAGCGGCTGCCTTCGGCTCAGGTCATGATCCCAGGGTCCTGGGATCGAGCCCCGCATTGGGCTCCTTGCTCTGCGAGAAGCCTGCTTCTCCCGCTACCATTCCCTCTGCTGTGTTCCCTCTCTCGCTGTGTTTCTCTCTGTCAAATAAATAAAATCTTTAAAAAAAAAAAATGAAACTTGCTGATTTTTTAAAGTGGAAACAAAGTAGAATAAATCCACGGATTTTGTGAAAATTAAATGAATCCATGTGGTCTCTGCGAAACTCTGATGGGCTCCCATAGGACTCAGGTCTGGAAAGTTAATCTGGGCAAATCTCCACCAGTTCTAAAGTCCTGCAAGAGAGATAACATTAACAATGGCACAGACTAGGGTGCCTGGGTGGCTAAATTGGTTAAGCATTCAACTCTTAATCTGAGTCTGGGTCTTGATCTTGGGAGCATGAGTTCGAATTCTATGTTGGGCTCCACGCCAGGCATAGAGGTTACTTAAAAAGAAATTAATTAATTAAATTAAAATAAATTACTAAAAATTAAAATAACAACAACGTCATAGACTGATACAGTCCAGGAGTGGACACGATATTTGGTCCGTTTGAGTTTCCTCATTTGGAAACTGCTCTCTCCCTCTCCCAAAGGAGCCTTATGAGACTGTCAATCAAGTCACGGAGAGACAACTGGTTAAATGGGTCAAGGAGACCCTGTGTCACAGGAAAACTCGAGACACCCAAGCAAAGACCAATTAGAATTTTTCTGTGGAATTAGCTGACTTACTAGGAGTCATCTCTCTTCTTATAAGTCATTTCTCTTCTTTCACAAACTTAAGTGTAATTAAAGCCTGAAGTCTCTGAGATTCTTTCAACATGTGGGGAAAATGTACTAGAAAAGAATCCCAACATAGAAGAAAGCCAGCCCAAGAGATAGATGAAAATAGAGAAATGGATTCTGATGAATTTGAGGGTTTCTTGATCCAGCTATGCGTGAAGCTGAAACCTGGAGTTTTCATTGATGAAAACCAATATGCTCTCTTTCTGCTTATGCTGGATTGATACCCGTTACTTGCAACTGAGTTAGTCCTATCATTCTATAAGCCTTTCTTCTAAAAAGTTTAGAATCTTTCCGAGTTATTTCCTTTGTCTTAATAAAAGCCCTGGAAAAGATTAGCTGCAGAAATTTTTCTTTTCATTTTTCTGGTAGGAAAAAGCTAATATGTTAAGAAACTTTTTCAAATTTACGTAACAAGCCAATGTTGGTGCCAAGTGTAGAACACCAGTCCCATCAGGTCCACATTATGCCTTTCATGAGTTCCAGACACTTCTGCCTTCATGAGCAACTTCTTCCATAAGATGACATTTAAAATTGCATTTTATGAATGGATTGGTATAAAGATAAACATAATCCAGACTGGCTTCATTGCTATATATTATTTTTATATACTTTTTTGTTATTTTTTAAGATATTATTTTTAAGTAATCTCCATACCCAATGTGAGGCTCAAACTTATAACCCCGAGATGAAGAGTGGCAGGCTTCACTGACTGAGCCAGCCAGATGCCCCTTTTATGTTGTTTTAATAGAAACTGAAACAGGGCACCTGGGATCGAGTCCAACCTCCCGCTCTTGGTTCATCAGGGAGTCTGCTTCTCCCTCTCCCTCTGAGGTTCTCTCACTCTATCTCTCAAATAAATAAATAAAATCTTTCAAAAGAAAAGAAAAAAAAAAAACTAAGAAGCCAAAACTTTCAGCCCTAATGAGCCAAATGGGTAAGATGAAACTGAGTCATGTTAAGAAGTATGGAGGGGCATCTGGGTGGCTCAGTGGGTTAAAGCCTCTGCCTTTGGCTCAGGTCATGATCTCAGGTCCTGGGATCGAGTCCCGCATCCGGCTCTCTGCTCAGCAGGGAGCCTGCTTCCCCCTCTCTCTGCCTGCTTCTCTGCCTACTTGTGATCTCTCTCTCTGTGTCAAATAAATAAATAAAGTCTTTTTTAAAAATTTTAAAAAAAGAAAATAAGATGTATGGAAATGAAAGAATATATGCGAACATACTAGGTACTCTGTTGACCGTAAGTCACTGAACAAATGCAAAGACTATTAATTACAAGAGGGAGCTCTCGGGAGGGTAATGTAAATGTGTGGCTCACACATATGGTCATGAAATAGTTAAACACCAAAACCCCAACTGGCTACAAAGAGCAGACACTAAATGGTAGGAGTGCAGAGGATGGGAATCGATGACTTCCGGCAGTAAGGAGCCTTTTGCAAGTCAGCACACATCTCTGTCACTGGGCCCTGTGCTTATGGCACAGCCCAGCATGAGGCACTGCCAAGGAGAAGCAACCTGGGGCACAGCAGGGAGCTGACACACTCTGATGGGTCTAGATCCTCCTCTTCCACTGGACGAACCGGGCAGAAGCCACCAAGAGGGATGTGGGCCAGTGAGGAGCTTTGGGAGCAAGCTGGAAAGAGAGTTTGTATCCAAGTGGCCATAGGCAGTGCGGAGCCTAAAAGCGTGGACCAAATGGCAGGTGCAAAGAGGTAAAACGAGGTCAAAGGTGAAAAAATGCCAGGTCAGGAATAAGAGGGATCAGGAGCAAGTCAGAACACAGTGTGTGGAGCTGTGAGAAGAGGATTGTGTGCAAAGCCATGGACGGGAAGGCATGTTCTAGGGGCCTGTCTTTTTTTTTTTTTAATTTTTATTAACATAAAATGTATTATTTGCCCCAGGGTACATGTCTGTGAATCATCAGGCTTACACATTTCACAGCACTTAACAGCACATACTAGAGGCCTGTCCTAATGTAGTGCTGACTCCACGGCCCAAAGGCTGTCGCTGGCATCCTAAGGAGTTCGCGCAGAGTCAGACAGGAGGAAACGAAGCCCTCTCAAAAATACAGTCACTGAAGATTTACTCCTTCACCGTGAACTTTGAACAACTGTTGTCAGAGAGCCTGGGAATTCTCCACTCGTGGTTTTGGACCCCAGTTTAAGGAAGCAAGTGATTTCAACGTGGGAATGTGGTATGCAGACAGCTTGAGACGCAGAAGAGGACTAAGAAAACCAGCCGAAGGTAAGACAGCAAATGAGGAGGCCAGTGGAGTCAGGACACAGACGATGTCCTCTGCCCCATCTGGCTCCAGTTGTCACAGTCCCCAACAAAGAGGTATTAGCACCAAGAAACAAACAACACTTCCATCTCCTTTGTGGTTTCTTGTGTGTGCATTTGCTTCAGTCTGATTGTGTGGGTTTCCTCCCCTTGTGTGAGCTCAACTAGCCTTTGTGTTCTCATGGCCCTTAAGAGCTCCGAGGGCAACGCCTTGCCTGGATATGGTAACAAGACACACTGGTTATTACAGGAAGACACGTTGGACAAGTAGGCTCCCACAGGCAGTCGCCGCTTCGCTGCTGGTGCCCAAATGGAGAGGGTAACCCCTGTCCCCTCACCTCCTCAGAAACTGTAGAACAGGCCAGAGCATTCCAGAGCAAGGCCTGAACAGGCCTCATTGCTATGTGGGTGTGCCCCACATTACATAAGTGCATGGATTAATTAAGAAGCAAGGTCAGGACTAAGAACTGGGTCAGACATGAAGGGGCCCAAGAAACAACAAGTACTCAGATAACTGAGAACGTGCCCTGAGAACCTGCCAGGCAGCTGCGCTATTAAGTCAATAAGAACGCATTGCTGGGAGATGCCCCATCTCTGCACGATGACTGAGCCTTTTTCTCGCACTGCCTCTTCCTGCGCTGCTGAGGGAGGGACCGCCATGGCCCCAGGACGGCAGCCATGGTGGGGGAGGGGGTCCTTTGCGGAAGCCCACACGGAGGGGGTGTTCCACATCGGCTGTGCTCTCCAAGGCCCCTGCAGTACCCTCAGTTCGCCTTTGGGGAGAACCTGCCCCAGGCTGAGGGCACTGGGGGCCGGTGCCGAGGCTTCAAGAGCTTGACTCACCCCCTCCTGCTTCTGTTAAAGATTTCGTAGGAGCGCTCTCAGCCCTCTCTAGCCTTGGTCACTCATAAAGGCAGTGCGCTTGGGTGCCTGACTTCTTTCTTTTCCTTCTTCAAACAGTTAAAAGTTTTATCTCTCCCTCTTTTTTTTTTTTTATAAATATCTTTGTTGCTATTTTTATTTTTGTTTTTCCCCAAACCAAAAACTCCAAGGACCACTAGAAACACAAAGGAGAGGAAATCGTGATGAATAGTCACTTCCCAGACTAGAGCCCAAACTCCTGGGAAGGGTTTGTGCCTTAACATCTGGCCCTGAGCTGCAGACCACAGATCTCAGTTTTTGTTGTTGTTGTTGTTTTTAAGATTTTATTTATTTATGACAGAGAGAGAGAGAGCACAAGCAGGGGGAGCAATAGAGGAAGAGGGGGAAGCAGGCTCCCCGCTGAGCAAGGAGCCTATTGCGGGGCTCGATCCGAGGACCCTGGGATCATGACCTGAGCCAAAGGGACACGCTTGATGGACTGAGCCACCCAGGTCTCCCCACAGATCTCAGTTTTAAGTCGAAGGCAGAATGGGCTTCTTTTAACCACTCTGTTGAAAAAGAGCCACAAAGGGACATCCTGTAAGTCACCCTCCTGGACGCTTCTTACACTGAAGAGAGCTGGGAATCGGTACTAGGCACCAACAACACTCGGCGCCTCCCCCTCTGCACTGTTTCCCTTGATGGAGCTGACTGACCACGTGGAAAATTACCCCAAAAAGACCTGTGCAAGAAAGTTGCATGGAAAGTTACAGAATGTCACAGCGGAAAACTGCTTAGCAGGGAAGAGGAACAGAGCAAAATCTTTCCCAGCCCCCAACTCCTCATCTTCAACTTTACCCTTCTACCTCTGCTCACTGACGCTTTGTAATTAATGTAATACACGGGCCCAGGATGAGGAAGGGAAGTACAAGTTCAAGAGACACGCTTAGAGGTACATGTCTCTGGGAACTGTCCCTGCTCCCAGTCCCTTTAATTTAGCTGGTCATTCATTCATGGATTGCTCAGACATTTTTGAGCACTTACTATATTCCAAAGGTGTAGTAAGTGGAGATACAAAAAATGAACAAAACAAACAAGGGCCCTTCCTTAGATAATTTTTTAGTGCAGAGAGTTAGATGACTTTGCAAGTAAGAAAGAAAGAAGATAACTGTGGGTAACAGTGCTTGCTATGAATTTTTAAAACACAAACAAAACAGGGGCGCCTGGGTGGCTCAGTGGGTTAAAGCCTCTGCCTTCAACTCAGGTCATGATCCTGGGTCCTGGGATCGAGCCCCACATCGGGCTCTCTGCTTGGCAGAGAGCCTGCGTCCCCCTCTCTCTCTGCCTGTCTCTCTGCCTACTTGTGATCTCACTCTCTGTGTCAAATAAATAAATAAAATTTAAAAAAAAAACAAAAAACAGAACAAAGTGCTGTTCTAGAGAGTGATTTGGGAGAAGGGCTGCCACTCAGGCTAAAATAGACTGGGAAAACCACTCTGAAGAGTTAAATATGAGCTTGAGCGTGAATAAGGACGAGTTGTGGCTACCATGAACACTGTGGGCAGGAGGAAGAGCAGGAGTCTGGGTCCTGGGGTGGAAACGGGACAGTAACAGAAAGGCCAATGTGGCTGAAGCCTGTATAGCAAGGGAGGGTGGGGAGGGGAGTTTGCAGAAGAACAGAGGCCTTGATAAGAAGCTTGAGTTTTATTTTAAAGGCAACAGGAAATCCCTGTAGAATCCTGAACAAGGGAATGGCATAACTTGATAGACATTTTTCTAATACAAGCTCTCATATTTTATTGGCTAATGTACACATATTTCTAAATCAAGAAGATGCTCACAGGATGGGGCACCTGGGTGGCATAGTTGGTTAAGCGTGACCTGAGCCAAAATGAAGAGCGTCCGACTCTTCATTTTGGCTCGGGTCATGTGATGGTGGGGTCCTGGGATAGAGCCCTGCATCAGGCTCCACACTCCGCGGGAGGTCTGCCTGAGGACTTCCTCTCTCCCTCTGCCCCTCCCCCTTGCTCATACTTTCACTAAATAAATAAATAAATAAATAAATCTTTTTTTTTTTTTTTTAAAGATGCTCACGAGAAAGGTTAGGGTTATTCACCCTAATCCATTAGTAAGACTGATTTTGAACTTTTGAGTTATCTTTTTTTTTTTTTAAGATTTTATTTATTTATTTGACAGAGAGAGACACAGCAAGAGAGGGAACACAAGCAAGGGGAGTGGGAGAGGGAGAAGCAGGTTTCCCACTGAGCAAGGATCCGGATGCGGGGCTTGATCCCAGGACCCTGGGGTCATGACCCGAGTCAAAGGCAACGGCTTAGTGACTGAGCCTTCCAGAAGCCCCAAGTTCCCTTTGATAAGTAGTGCATCTTGGCTCTTAGATTTCAAAGGAAATAAAAGAATCTGAGTTTTTGTTTTTTGTTTTTTTACTTTGAATGGTGGTAGATTTAGCCCAACTCTAGAGTTTCTCCCAATGAGACAAACACTCTGAACGTCTTAATTCTCATGAGGAAAATACAGACTGACCATATATTCCTGTCACCACATTCTTTTTAATTTTTTTGTAAAGATTTCATTTATTTATTTGACAGAGAGAGAGAGAGAGAAATCACAAGTAGGCAGCGAGGCAGGCAGAGAGAGGAGGAAGCAGGCTCCCCACTGAGCAGAGAGCCCAATGCGGGACTGGTTCCCAAGACCCTGAGATCATGACCTGAGTTGAAGGCAGAGGCTTTAACCCACTGAGCCATCCAGGCGCCCCTGTCACCACATTTTAAATAATCTAAATATTGAACAGTATTTGTGATTAGGTTAGGGGTCAGAAAAGTTTTTCTGCAAAGATCCAGGTAGTAAATATTTTAGACTGTGAGGCCACATGTTCTCTGTCACAAGCTCTTAAATCTGCCATTGCCGTGCAAAGCTGCCGTGGAGGACACATAAGCAACCGCGGATGGCTGTATTCCAACACTCCTTTATTTATAAACATGGAAATGTGAATTTAGTATGTTTTTCAAGAGACAAGAAATAGTGTTCTCCTTTTTTTTTTTTTTTCAAGATGTAAACACAATTCTTGGCTTATAGTTAGCATCAAAACAGGTAGCAGGCCAGATTTAGCCAGGAGGCTGCGGTTTCCAGGCTCCTGTTTTAGATGAACTGGTAGACTGGTAAATGCCTGGTAGACATTTTTTTTTTTTTTTTTTTTTTTTATTTATTTGACAGAGAGAGAGAGAGATCACAAGTAGGCAGAGAGGCAGGCAGAGAGAGGGGGAAGCTGGCTCCCTGCCAAGCAGAGAGCCCGATGCAGGGCTCAATCCCAGGATCCTGAGATCATGACCTGAGCTGAAGGCAGAGGCTTAACCCACTGAGCCACCCAGGCGCCCCCTGGTAGACATTTTTAATGGGATCATTTTGGCTACTGTGTGGAAGGTGGATCATGGGATGAGGAGCAATGGCAGAAGCGGGGAAATCATTCAGGAGGTAATTGGCATTATCTAAGCAAGACACAAGGGTAGCCCTAGCCCTAACTAGGATAGTCAGCAGTGGAGTTGGAAAGAAGTGGACACAATAGTACACTGTGGAGACCCTGACAGGGCTTTGCTGATACAGTAAATGGGAGTAGAGAAGGAAAGAGCAGAGGGAAGCATGATCTTGGGTTTGGTCTTGAACAACTGGGTGTGTGAGCATGTCATTTACGTTGATGGAGAAAACTAGGAAGGAAGAGGTTCAGGAGAAAATCAAGAGTTCTAGTTTACTGGTGTTAAGTTCAAGATGCTTGTTAGGTATCCAAATGGAGGTATCCGGTAAGCTGGAATCCAGAGAAAATATCAGGGCTGGATGTATGGGGGTCAGAGACATTTAGGAGGTGATTAAGGCCCCAGGACTAGTTCAGATCAACTGGGGTGTATAGAGAGAGAAGAGTAGGGGTCTAAGAAAGGAGCCCACAGGAATTCTGAGAGTTAGCAAAAGAGAATGAAGGTAGCCAGCAGATGAAGTGGACAAATCAGAAGAACAGGTTACCATAAAGGTGAAAGAAGCAAGTTATTGGGGCGCCTGTGTGGCTCAGTTGGTTGGGCAACTGCCTTCGGCTCAGGTCATGATCCCCGAGTCCCGGGATCTAGTCTCGCATTGGGCTCCCAGCTCCACGGGGAGTCTGCTTCTCCCTCTGACCTTCTCTCCTCTCGTGCTCTCTCTCACTCTCTCTCTCAAATAAATAAATAAAATCTTAAAAAAAAAAAAAAAAGAAGGAAGTTATTAGTGAAGGTTGTGGTCAAGGATGAGGAATCCTGCTGAGAGAGAGTATTGTGAGGACCAAGTGATCGTTAGATCTGGTAACATGAAAATAATGTATCCTTGATGAGAAGAGTCTCAAAGAACTGATGGAGATGAAAGAATGAGTTGAGGGGCGCCTGGGTGGCTCAGTTGGTTAAGCGACTGCCTTTGGCTTGGGTCATGATTCTGGAGTCCCGGGATCGAGTCCTGCATTGGGCTCCCTGCTTGGCAGGGAGTCTGCTTCTCCCTCTGACCCTTACTCTTCTCATGCCCTCTTAAGCTCTCTCAAATAAATAAATAAATAAATATCCTTAAAAAAAAAAAAAAAAGTGGGGCACCTGGGTGGCTCAGTCGTTAAGCATCTGCCTTCGGCTCAGATCATGATCTCAGGGTCCTGGGATCGAGCCCCGCATCGGGCTCTCTGCTCGGCAGGAAGCCTGCTTCTCCTGCTACCACTCCCTCTGCTTGTGTCCCCTCTCTCGCTGTGTTTCTCTCTGTCAAATAAATAAAATCTTAAAAAAAAAAAAAAAGGAAAGGATGAGTTGAATGGTGACTGGGACTTCCAGTTAAGCATGGGAGTTTAAACACAGGTGTATGTGGGGCACCTGGCTGGCTCCGTCAGGAGAGCATGCAACTCTCGATCTCAGGTTTGCAAGTTTGAGCCCCACAATAGATGTAGAGATTACTTCAAAAAATAATAATAAAATCTTTAAAAAATAAATTAATAAAAAAATTTAAAAATAAACACAGGTGTATTCCATCCCCGCCCAACACTCACTAATGTCAATGTGATAGAATACAAAAGAACGAGCCCATAAGAACAACGCAAGCGATGCAAAGGTGACAGAGGTCAAGAGAAGTTCATAAATCCTTGGAAGAGGTAAGAAGCTAGAAAATGGCAACTGACTTAGCAAAGCAGAAAAAGCCGGAACCAAAGAACCTACAAAAGGGGGGGGGTGCCAGCAAGAGGCAGGCTGGTTCCAATCACCAAAGCCCCAAAAGGCTCATGACCTTGAGCAAAAGTGAGAGCGGGAAGATAGGGAGAAAGTCTTCGTAAGGAAACACTGACTCCTCCAGAGCCCCTCCCTCATGTTGCATTGCCAGGAAACTAACATGGTGGGAAATAAATGGCTTAGTGTCTGCAGAAATTAATCCAGAGAGACTTGAGAATAAAAGACAGAGGGGCACAGGGGAGGTAAAGGTGAGGCACTGTCCTGCAAGCCGGAGAGGCAAGTAAAATTCACGTACAAAGTGGTGCGATTGCTCTCACCCTCCCTGGCTCAGCAGCCAGCCAAAATCATAGCTCGCTCGCTCTCGCTCTCTCTCCCCCCGCGGCCAGCTGAGCAGCGGCAGACTACACCCACGCCAGGCTGGCAGTCAGGTGGGCTGCGTCCAAGCAAAGGAAGGTGATCAAGAGGAGAGGAGAAGAAAGCAGCTGAGATGAAAGATGCCGCGCCCCCCCCTCACCCCCCAGAAATGGGGACAGTTTTGGCTTTCAGCCTGAGGCCGGGAGCGGGCAGTTCATCCCGACCCGGGCTGTGACACTGCCCAGGGCATCATCCCCACAAACGCCCTTCCGGCGACAGCCTGAGTGGCCCTGACCTCCCCCTCGTAGCCAGATGCTCCTCAAACACAACGAGGGGCCACCTCTAAAAGGCTGCTTTTCCAGACCCTGTCCGAGCCCCATTTGTCATCTTCCTTGGTCACCGTCGCGCAGAGGTGGCCAGTTCCAGCTGCCCCTTCCTTGGGGACTCGCGGCCAGGAACAGCGCAGGGCAGCTTTGGAGGTCCTGGGGAGGCAGGCGGTGACCCCACTTCCTAAAATGGCCAGCTTGTTGGAAAATACTTGCGTAGCCACCCATTTTACAGACAGTAAAGATAAAGCACGGGGGAGTTAAACAATTTACCTAAAGCCCTAGAGTTTAATTACTGAAGGAAATGCTTGGGGATAAAATCTGTAGGCTCCTGACTTCCCTGACTCTTGGTACTGCCCCACCTGCGCTCCCATGGTGTTCAAAGACAACTGTACGGGTGGGATTTGGTTATTCCCGTGGCCCGACTGAAACCAAACCGCTGAAACATGAAACTGTAGGGTCCCCTTTGTGTAGAAGACAACACACTGCATGCAGAGTCCAGCGACATGGGTTCTAGTCCCACTCCCTCCGCTTGTTCTGTGGTATCACTTAGGCAGGTCACCGATCAGCTCTCGGGACCTATTTCTTCACGTGTAAAGTGTGGAGAGAGTGACAGTACTAGGAGCAGAGGAAAGAACACAGATTCCAAGGGCCTGGGCGGATAGCCTGACTATGCCTCTGACACTGGAGATTTCCGTCCGGTCTCCCTATTCATTTAAACATCGACGCAATTTTGGGGTTCTATTCCTATATGTATCTTTGTTTTAACATAAACATGGGTAGCAGTGGTATCCCCCCCAGATAATTCACATCAAACTGATGCTTCAGGAAGATGGTCCATATTGATTCTCACATTGCTTGTCCTTGGCATAGCATTACATATCCCAATTTGAGAAGCCCGGGACAAGACCACTAGGAGAATTGTCGGCTCTTAAAATTCTTTAAAACGGTTCAAACGTCAACAAGTGCAGTCTCCATTTTGTCAGTATGAGAGCCAACATCCCCCCAACCATCCATTCCTAGAACAGAAATCAACACTGAGGCTGTGGTCAAGATTCAGAGGGGCGATGCTGGTGAATACGCAGCCATTTTGAAGCTGTGAGACCAGACCAGTTAAGTGGGAGCCAGCCCCACCTTCCTTCAGACTGATCTGTACCCGAGAGACAACGACAAGCGAAGACTGGCAACAGCCATTACCGCGATGGCATACCTGAGAGCCTTGTTTTGAACTTCTCTCTCACACTCCAAGGCTTGCTCTAGGGGTTGCACTTGGGGTGAAGGAGTCATGAGAGATAGGGGAGTGCAGAGTCCCCCTGGAGTGGAATAGCGGGATGCAGGTCTAGGGCATGACCGCCAGCGGCCTCCTCTCCTGGAGGCTCTAGTGAAAAGCCGTAGTATTTAACACTTTCAGGCCCCGCGCACCCTGGCAATGCTGACCATGGTGGGCCCCTTGGGAGTTCTAAGCAGAAGGGGTGTGTGTGTGTGTATGTGTGTATTAGGAGGGAGCCCAGGCCAGGTAACCTTCCCAAGCACTGATGTCAAAGCTTCCTGCCCAAAGGGAGGGACCAGAGCTCTCTCTCTCACCTCCACACCTTTTCAAATGCTGTTTGCTCTGCTTGGAAAGACCATCTTCCTGCCTCCCCACCCTGCATGGACAAAAAGCGCCAGATACTCTAGGAAAGTGTCCTCAAGAGCCCCACCTCCAGGCAGACTGGGACACCCCCTCCCGTGTGACTCCCCACCATTTTGTATAGTTCCCTCTTAAACTGTATGTCACCTGACATGTCAGCTGCTTTCTCACCCATCCCCCTCCACTTTCTAAGCTTTGAGCTTTCTATCTGTGCCTGACACAGGTCTCATGCTAGGAGATCTCTTTTTCACGTCCCTCGTGAAGGAAGGAACACACATGTTAAAGAGGATAGCAGCAGCAACAGCTGGGGCCATTGCAGCCACAGAGGGCCACGCTGTGCGGATCCACCACCAACTTCCCAAGGCCTTACAGGGGACTCACTCAATCCATGAGATACTGGGCCTTAGAGAAGTCCCCTTCCTGCCACTCAAATTTCCCTTTCCCGCCGCAGTTATCCTCTGGAGCTCCCAGCAGAAGAAACCTGGGGGTTGAACTCTCTCTCTGCTCAGGCCCCAGAGGAGGTGAAAGCCTGGGGCTCTGGGCCTCCATAACTAGGCCTCTGGGTTGGGGCGCCTGGGTGGCTCAGTCGTTAAGCGTCTGCCTTCGGCCCAGGTCAGATCCCAGGGGCCTGGGATCGAGCCCCGCATCGGGCTCTCTGCTCTGCAGGAAGCCTGCTTCTCCTGCTACCATTCCCTCTGCTTGTGTTCCCTCTCTCGCTGTGTTTCTCGCTGTCAAATAAATAAAATCTTTAAAAAAAAAAAAAAAAAAAAAAACTAGGCCTCTGGGAAACTGAAGGAGCTCCCACACCCCCACTGAAAAGCATGTTCTCCCAGGACAGGCAGCTAGCTTCTCTCCCCCTCAGGGCAGGTCCCCAGCAGGAAGCCCAGGGCCCGGGCTGGGGCACAGATCACACTCCCCCTTCACTCTCCTTCCTGCTCTCTCCGTCCCTATCCCATGTCAACGTTCCTGCCAAAGTCCCTTTCTGTGACTCTGACCTTGTTCCTGTCCCTGTCTCCATCCCTCTCCGCTCCGTGCTCTTCCAGGGCTCCCTCCTTGGTCCCCAGCCTCTCCACCCCGTAATGTCCTGTTGGTAAACACCACAGAGTGTTCTGGAATACAGTGGCCTGCAGGCACCCTCAGTGGCCAAGGGCCCTTGAGGACATGGCAGCAGGGGCTGGCTAGAGCTCCCAGTTTCCAGCCAGACAGCTCATCCCACTAGCGAGCTGCTGCTTTGATTCCAGCCAACAGATATCATCAAGGCCCACTCTGGGCCCGGCCCTGTTCTAGGTCCTGGAGGGACACACACAGCCCAGCCCAGCCCAGCCCAGCCCGGCCCCTGAAGGGACGAAGGCCTAGGAACCCATAGTTACAATCTGTTGACCACACAAAGAAGACGCCTAATGAGTGGGAAGGGCAGAAGAGGTGAGGAAAGGGAGCAGAGAAGAAATCAGAGTAGCCACCCCACCCCAGGAGCAGGACGCTGAAGGCCGCCGTCCAACAGGGGAGCTAGTGGAGGGAACCCGGGAAACTGTCCAGCTTCACTATTCCCCAAGCTCAATGGCCACATTCCCCTGTTCAATTCACCAACAGCGGGCCCAGGAGAGGGGCAGGAGGGCCAGATCTCTCCACAACCCAATTCCTGATTTCAGCACAAACCCCCAAGAGTAAAACCATAGTCTGTGCACAGTGACAAGGAGGAAGAAGAGGGAATCGGGAGAGGAGGCAGGGGTACAGAGGAGAGTGAGACATGGGCCCAGGGGGAGGAGGCGGGAAGCAAAAGGCAGAGCTGGCCCAGGGTTAACTGTGAACACAGCACAAGCTACAAGTTTGCAGGGGCTGAGCATCCCACGTGCCCCAAAAGAGGCCTCCTAAGACCTTCCCAGGGAGGATACTGCTTACCCGGCCTGCCTCCCCTGGGGACCACGGGAGTAGTTGCAACGAACTCTCCGCCCAAGGTCAAGTGAGTGCTCTACCATGGGCTCTGAAGGGGCTCCCGCCCTGGACTTTAAACAGGTAGTCACTTCCCGCACACCTTTTTATAGACCTCAAAACATAAAATTTGATTACTCATAACCTTTGGTTCTTACCGCATTTTTATATCAATGTATGGCCTTCATTCATTATTTTATCTGATGTAGGCCGAAGGATTTCTGAAACCTTTTTTCAAAGTCAAATTCAAACCACTGAAAGTCAAATAATACATTTGTATATTATGGATGGGGTTTTACGCGGGAAGTTAAAATATATTAGCCCCTTCAGGGACCGGGAGAAGGTCTGGGTTCCGAGCAAAAAAACAAATAGAAACAAAGACTATCTCAGCTTCTTTAATTATGTTGAAACTCAGAAATCGAAGAGTCATCCTCTCCAAAAGTCCTTCCCCACCCCTAGGATCTCTAGAAAGCTGGCAAGCTATGCCCACCCACCCCACCACCTGTTTTGTTAGGCCTGGGAGCTAAGAACGGTTTTTACGTTTTTAAGTGGTTAGGGGAAAAAAGCCAAAGGAAGAATTATATTTTGTGACACGTGAAAATTACATGAATTCAAATTCCAGCCTCCTTAAATAAAGTCGTATTGGGCTACAAGCCCCTTCATTCACCTGTATCGTCCACAGCTGCTTTCACACCAGGGCGCAGAGTTAAGTAGCTGCAACAGAGAGGGACGACCCAAAAGCTCAATTTCCTCTCTGGCCCTTTGCAGAAAAGTGTGCCAACACCTGCTATAGACCAAAGCCCAGAAAAGAAATTTATAACCCCTGGATCTGACTGCTCTCCCTTCTTTCCCTCTTCCCCTTCCTCCCTACCTCATTTCCCCCCTCCCTCTCCTTATTCCTCCTACAGTTGGCTGGGACCGAGGAGTGGGTGTTTATTCATTTCCTTTACGTAAGATCTTGCCCCTTTCTGACTCCAGCCTCGTGAGTAAGCCAGAGGGACAGGCACAAGAACCCTCCCAAAGCCAGAGCTTTCTCACGGGCATGCTTCCAACGGGTCATGGGTTTGCAGAGAGGCGGTGTGGTGAGCACCAACCCCCCTCAGGTAAGTGGGCAACTAGAGCACATGGGCTGAGGACTCCTGGGGGGAGCCTCACCTAGAGCTCCTTGGAGGGCGCCCCCTCTGGCAACCAGAGCAATGATCTTCCCCCAAGCGGTGAGGGAGGCCCCCCACCACAGGGATGTGTCCTTCAGCAGCCGGCTCCCTCCCATTGTCAAGAGAGTGTGTGTGTTGTGTGCCCAGGGAGGGCAGAGCACGGACCCAGAGGGTTAAAGCAGGACAAGGAGAGCTAGAAGGAGTTCCTGAGGGGTTGGGGGGTGGGGGCAGCATCAGGCTGCCATCCCGAAGCTCTTTCTTCACACACATGTACAGAATCATACAATGTATTGTCCAAATTGGTGCAGCCTTTTCTCTCCAAATCAACTTGAATGAGGTAAAACTTACATAGGGTAGAATGTACACTTTTTAAATGAATTGTACAATGAGTGAGTTATCTACCCGTATACCACAGCTACAACCAAGATAGAAAGCCTTGCCATGACCCCCCAAAACTTCCTACGTACCCCTTTGTGGTCATCCCCGCAGCCCCCACCCCTGCCCGACAACTACTCATCTGCTTTCCATCACCACAAATTAGTTGTGTCTGTTCTAGAATTTCAAACAAATGAATCAATCATACAGCATGTACTTTTTGTATCTGGCTTCCTTCACTCCGGATAATGTTTCTAAGATTCATCAATGTTATGTGTCAACACCAAACTGATGAACTTTTTTTTTTTTTTTTTGAGTGAAAGGTGCCATGAATAGTCATATCAGGTCATAAGACCTAAGTCAGAACCTTCAGGATAAATCAGGACAATGGTCACTCTATGTACGTGGGCAGTTTCTATCTTTTGCTGCAAAAAGATAGAAACTTTTTGAGTCAAAACTAAGCTGGCCGTGGGGTGGTTGAGTGGCTTGGTCAGTTAAGCATCCAAGTCTTGATTTCGGATCAGATCGTGATCTGGGGGTTGTGTGATCAAAACCCATGTCCGGTTCCACACTGGCCGTGGAGCCTGATTGGGATTCTTTTTCTCCCTCTCCCTCTGCCCCTTCTCTCTTTCTCTTAAAAAAAAAAAAAAAATCTAAGCTGGCTGCAGGGTGACCGTACTAAAAACATGTGTTTTTCTCTATCATTACTTCAATATACTCAAATCAAAAAGGTCTGATGGAGGGGCACCTGCGCTGTGCGGTCGGTTAAGCATCAGACTCTTGATTTTGGCTCAGGTCATGATCTCAGGGTCCTGAGTTGAGCCCCACAGCCAGCTCCATGCTCAGGGGGGAGTCTGCTTCTACCTCTCCCTCTGCTCCTCCTCCCCACCTTATTCACTGTCTCCCTCTCTCTAATAAATAAGTAAAACCTTTAAAAAAAGGGGGGGGAGGTGATGAATGCTAAATCCAGTGCCTTATCACAAGAGACTTCAACACTGCATGTGTCAATGGACCAAAAAAAAAAAAAAAAGCAGTTTATATTCTTTAAATACACTATCTTCAACTACTATACATTTTTGAGTGGTTAAGAAGGTTTTTTTAAATTTTTTATCACCAACTTGTACTAATGAAATTTTCTGTCAGTGATGATTGCCAAGAATTTGAAGAAATCATTTAAAATCTCAATCAGAAATTTCATGTTGCCATTTCAGTCTGAAATTCGTCTGGGTGGCTCAGTCGGTTAGTGGCAGCCTTTGGCTTGGGTCATGTTCCCAGGGTCCTGGGACTGAGTCCCGCATCCAGCTCCCTGCTCAGCAGAGAGCCTGCTTCTCCTTCTGCCCGTCACTCCCCCTGCTTGTGCGCACTCTCTCTCTCTGGCAAATAAATAAATAAATATTTTTTTTTAAAAAAAAAGTTATGTTAATGCAAATAAGTTCACGTTTAACAATAAAATATTTGAAATGATTTTATTTAAGATTTTATACAAATTCAATGTTAATATTTTCCTTTACTTTGTACCTTACTGTAATGACATAACATGAAGAAATACTATGCATTCGCTAAGCCCGTGTACCTGTCCCCGAGTCCCCTTCAGTTTACCCCAGGGTGCCATACACATACTCATCTTCTTTGTGCGCTGTCACAGGGAAAGAAAGATTAGGCAGCACAGTGCCGGGCTCTGGGAGAAGCAGTGGCCTGAATTGAAAACCTTTGTTTTGCTAAAGAAGTCTCTCCTGCCCTCTAGTGATGATCTTTGTGGCTGAGTCTCCACAGAAAAACCGTGATGTGAAGGGTTATTCAATATATGGCTTTATATTTGCAAAGATATCATGCCTATCAGGCAGCCAGTATGCCTGTGCCTTGGGTCGTGGCAGGTGAAAAGCCTTCATGGCATTCTCCTGGTGCTCGTGGGGCCTAGAGAGGTCTCCTACTCCATGATTCTGCCACTCCCCTCTGCCTTCATCTTCTATAGCATAAGGAAAATCTCCACCATCCCTGGCTAGAAGACCCCCTCTTACCATCACCTAGAACCACCAGCCTCGGAACCGTACCCCACGCCCCAGATCCCCACCCCCACAGAAAGCACCCACTCTGTCCAGCAGTCTGACAGCCACGAGCGAGCTCCTGGCCTCAGGTAGCCAGAGGATTTGCGGGTCCCCTCGACACACTGTCGCTTAGGTACAGACCTGCCGTTTTACGCCCGCAGCAGCAGGTAGCAAGTGGCCACCAAGAAAAAGCACAGAATCATCATCCATCAACTGATATGTAAAGTGCCAGTTTTAAGATATCAAGGTAAATTACATCAAAGTCCTATGAAAATTGGACCATATAAAAGTTGAGGATGATTTATGCAAGCAGCAAAAACTTTGTTGAGGACAGCAGAGCTCATCTGAAATGAGAACTACTGGGGCACCCGGATGGCTCAAACTGTTGAGTGTCTGCCTTTGGCTTGAGTCATGATCCTGGGTCCTGGGATCGAGCCCCACATTGGGCTCCCTGCTCGGCGGGGAGCCCGCTTCTCCCTCTCCTCCTCACTCCTGCTCTCTCTTGCTAGCTCTGTTGCTATCTCTGTCTCTCTCTCAAAAAAAAATAAACTCTTAAAAAATAAAATAACACAAGGGTGACTGGGTGGCTCAGTGGGTTAAAGCCTCTGCCTTCGGCTCAGGTCATGATCTCAGGGTCCTGGAATCGAGCCCTGCATCAGGCTCTCTGCTCGGTGGGGAGCCTGCTTCCCCCTCTCTCTCTGCCTGCCTCTCTGCCTACTTGTGATCTCTCTCTGTCAAATAAATAAATAAAATCTTTAAAAAAATAAAATAAAATAACACAAACTTAAAAATAAAGTAAGTTTTAAAAAAATAATAAAATGAGAACTACCGTTGACGGCTGGGGTAATTTCAGTTACGCTATGAGCTCAAATCCAGCAAACAGCATATTCCACATAACACACACTGGTATTCAGTTCTAGCCCATCTTTGGGGCCACCTCTAGCCTCCCAACCATTTGGAGACCTCTGAAGGCCAGAGGCCCTGGCTCCTTGTCTAGCCCCCACCTTTCCAGGCTGAGACCCAGAAGTCCATCTGGGGAAGGGCTGTCAGAAGAGGGAATATTAATTTCATTACTGCTGCGAGGAAGGGCATCAGAAGGCCATCAGAAGGCCACAGGCTATCTTCTCAGTGGGACCTTCAGAAGCACACCCCCCTACCCAGGTGCTCTTGCCAGTTGAGTAAGTTCCAATCTTGATGTCTGACAATTCCCTTTGCCCTAGACTTTGTGAGCAGACTTGCTTCGAGCTGCACAGGTAGACAGTAATCAGCCCCATCTCTCCTGGCCACAAACACATATGGGACAACAAGGCGGGTACCGTGGTGTCCAGGTGGGCTGGCTCTAAGCATGCCTCACTTGAAGCCATTAAGCAGCTCTCCCAAGCACCATGCCCCCCACCCCACCCCCGCCCTGGCTGCCAGTCTCTGGCTTAGTGGGGCCCCAATAGACCTGCACAAGACAGCAGTCCTCTGTAGATGGCTGCCACCAGTCACCGTGGAACGGAGTTCTCATGACCTCTCGAGGAATCTTCCCTAATCACATTGTTCTTTCTGAAGACAGATTTTATCACTGGTTCTATTGGATAAGACTCTTTTGTTGCAAATAATCTAACACACACACACATTTCTAACTGACTCAAGCATTAAAAAAGCCCATAAAGCTGAAAAGTCCAGGGATGGCTAACTTTAGGCGAAGCATCTCGTGGGGCCCAAATGATGGCATTATCCATTCTCCTCTGTCTCTGCTCCGCTCTGCTCCTTGCTGACTTCAATCTCAGATTTCACATCTAAGGGAGAATGACTTCTAGCAACTTCAGGCCTTCATCTTCCCAGACCAAAGGCCAGTAGGAAAAGAACAAACCTCTTCCCCAAAGCTCCTGCTCCAGTCCTGGAACCTCGCCCCGCTAGACAGCTGTTGAGCCATCCTGAACTGGACACTGTCATCAAGTGATGGAACCAAACACGAGCTCAGTATGTCTAGGGTGTCATCCCCCCACCCCACCCCACCCGCCAAAATCTAAACTCTAAGGCAGCAGCAAACTCAGGTCCCCATTTCTGGGTCAAGACAACCAGCCCATGACCACTTCCAAGGGTCAAGTCTCCATTTCTACAGAATTCTTTGTCCTCCTATATTTCCTTCTCTTCGCTGGGCTGTCCACCCAGAGGCCTACCCCATGGAGCCTGTCCAGGTCAGCTGGCCCTCCCTGGTTTTCATAATCTATTTCTCTGTACCTGCTTCACCACCTCCAAGTTTAGACCTGAAATTAGGGACTGGGAGAGCTTCTTCCAAAACATTTGTCTTTTAGCAGCAGGCAGCCAGATTCCCAGGAAATTCTGGGAAAGACACAGCTTCTCCATGCCCTGAGATGCCCCCTGGCCCAGGAGACCAGCTGCAGTCCCAGGTGTGGCTGGTGAAGTCATGGAAGTCAGGGCCAGATAAGGGCAGTACAGGAAGCATCCAGCTTCCTTCCAGATGGCTCAGGCTGTGGCGGGTCTTAGATGCCATGCTGAAGGAGCTGAGGCTTTATCCAAACAGATAAACAATAGTCAAAAGCTTTTGTTGAATGGATAATGGATAGATGAACAAGCAAGTAACCTGAGCCCAGAGATGGAAAGTGACTTGCCCTACATCACACAGCAAACAAGTAAGAGGAACAGAACCAAACTCCAGGCCTCCTGGAGGCCTGTGTCCATCCTGGGGCCCAGGCTGCTTCCATCCCAGCAGGGCCATTTGGGAGGCCTGAAGATGATCAGCCAACAGTTTCATTTGTCAGGAGCTCTAGACCTGTGCTCCTAACCTCAGAGCGAGAGCAGGAGCCTAGGGATTAGAAACTTGGACACAGTCAGTGGGAACCAGCAACTGGGAAACTTCGGGAGGGCACAAGCTGGCACCTAAGGCTGAGCCTAGGGAATCCGAGTGAGCGAGCTCTCTGGGTATGAAGTAGAGGACGGGCAGAGGACCAGCCCAGAGCTCAGCTACATTTTGTTCTGAGTGAATCCAGACTCTGAGGACAGCCCATGTCTGACAAAGCTCAGACCGTGCCGCCCTTATAAGGGTGCAATTTCTGAAGAAGCTTCAGAAGAGGTGGGGAGCAGGCATTTCTCCTGCCGAGCCTGGCGTTCTGTGCACCAGGCACAGAGCTCCCCCTAGGATGCCATTAAAGAGACCAGGGACTGGGATTCCGGGTCATGGGGAAGAGCCTGCTGGCCCCTGGTTTAGCGGAGCCTGAAACTAATCTAAGGCAGGATAAGTCTAGACTTCAAAGGCGAAAAGAGATCCAGAATTTCCATAAGAGCAAGAGCTTGGCATCTGTCTCACCACCGTATTCCCAGTGCCTGGAACAGAGCCTGACACATAATAGATGCTCAATAATATTTGTTGAATAAATAATGGACTCAATAATGTTTGGGGAAGTAAATTTTCTCCCTTTTTGCTGCCTACAATCCCCTCTCTACCACACCCCACCATGTAATACAAAGGTCTGGCAGGAGTCAAGTCGACGGCATTTACCGTGGTTCATTGAGAACTTACGGTCTGAGCGATAGCCCGCCCCAAGTAGAACATGTCACCTTAGCTCGGCCAAACACATTGGATGGATGCAAAAGGTACGAGGCTGGAAATCGGGAGATTTAAGTCCTAGGGACAGCTCAGGATCTATCAGGGACAGATATGAAAATGCACTTTCAGAACATTTTCACATTTAATCATCTTATTACTATCCCCATTTTATGAATGTGACAAGATTGTGGGTGGCACTGGATCACACAGTCACGGAGTAGCAGCACAAGCCCACGGGGGACACTTCTCATCCAGTGAACTGACTATAGGCAGCCTCTTTGCCCTCTGGGGTCCGCTTCCCAACTGTGATGCTGAGATCTCTGAACACAGCCCCGGATCTCCTGGGATGGAGATGACCCCTATGGGCCCGTGGGCGGCTCACCGCTGCAGGGGAGCCTCAGTCCCCTCACTGCAGGCCTGTCCGGGCTTGAATGTGCTGGGGTGACGGGCATCAGGGACTGCTTGGGCACATCTGAAGCCACTCTCTGGTCTGGATCTTTCTATCAACTTTCTCTAGAACAGAGAGTGGAAGAGCCAGACCAGGAAGGCAGGAAAGAAAGAAAAGGGAAAGCAGAAGAGAAGAGACACCCAGCCCCCACAGGGTCCCTCAGTCGGTCCAGCCCGGGAGCCCCAGGCCTCGACAGGCCCCTCATAAACCGACGGTCAGGGGACCCCCACTTTGGGACATAGTTATTTAACACCCACAAGGGGGCTGTGGGGGACTAGCTGTGCAGGTTCAGAAGCCCCACAGATGAGCAAGACTCAAGTCTGTCCCCCCAAAAAGTCACAAATCCCGTGGCTGGGGGGCCATGAGGAATGGGGGAAGTAGACAGAGTCACCTTGGATCCAGCCTGAAAAGTGCCAGGAGGGGGCAAGTCCAGGCGACTGGGAACACCTTGAGAGTTCAGGGAAGAAGGGGAGCACGGAGTCGCCCCTGCCGGGATATGTCAGAGCCAGGGGTGTTTCAGCTCAAGAAAGAGCACAGACAGGGACGGGGGACACAGTCACTATGAGGAAACCTGCCACGGCCACCGGCTCTGGAGTCCTCCTTCCAGAACACAGCCTCCAGCCCTACTTCTTACTTCTCCCCAGCCTGCCCCTGAGCCTCCAGGTCACCTCCACGCTCTGGACCTCTCCCAGTTCTCCCAGGGCAAGGCAGTCATGTACCCTCTGGCTTCCCTGACTTTTAGACCCTTCTTCCCTGATCCCAGACCCCTTGTCAGTGAGGACTGCAGGAGGGTCACTTACAGAAGTTTGGCCCCACCGTGAAGTCACGATCTCCATCTACCAGGGAGCCTTCCTGAAGACCTTCATTCAGCCTCAAGGTCTCCCCACTTTTCTAGCAAACAAGCCACCCTTCTCCTCTCCCCTCAAGCCCCCAAAGCATCCTTTTCAGAATAGCCTCTCTATCTACTCCACTGATGCGGTGGTCAATCCACAGGCACTCCCGTCAATTTTACTTCCTTCAGATCTGAACCTCTCTCATCTCCCATTCTTTCCTCCTAACTGATTCCCCTGTCCAGTCTTACCCAGGTCTTGCGCCTGCTTCACCCATCTTTTGATACAGGTGGATGGATAGACAGACGTGTGTGTGTGTGTGTGTGTGTGTGTGTGTGTGTGTGTGTGTGTGTGTCCACTTGACTCTATTTTCTCTAGAAAACCCTGACTAATACAACCCTTCTCTCCAGTTCATCCAGAGAGGGACATGGCCCGTGCTTCCTTCCTGGGGAAATTCAAATAAGGGTGAGATCATTGTGGAGATCCTGGCAGTGCTGTGGCCTTCTTCTCAGACACCAAGGATCCAACTTGAGCATCGCCCTCTTGGCCTGTCCTGCTCCTTGCAATCCTTCCAGGAATAGGTTGGCTCGTGACCCAACACTGAGGAGGTCCCTTGTACTGATGAGACAAGATTATGAGAAAATGGGTCTAATTTAAAGAAAATGTTGATAAGTGTAACAAACATTCCCCCTGCAGATTACATATCAATGCTGAAGAGTCACCAAAACCTCTGTTCTCATCAGATTTAGTCACTCGTGAGCTCACTCCACAAATATTTATTGAATTTCTACACATTCCAGACACTATTTTAGGCTTTGGGAATGCAGCAGTGAACAACAAAAAAAAAATTACATTCAAGGATAGAAAAACAGAAAACAGACAAGAAACAGATAGGTATGATATTTTAAGGGATGATCAAGAGCTGGGGAGAATTAAGCCCGCTAAGAGCATGGATAGTGGAGAAGCCCAAGAGGGAGTGTCTAATTTATGTAGAATGCCTGCAGAAAGTCTTTTGGTGAGGGTAGCACTTGAACAGAGGCCTGAAGGAGGTGCGAGAGGGAGCCAGGCAGGTCTTTGAAAGAAGAGCTTTCCAAGCAGAGGGAAGAGCAAATGCGAAGACCCTGAGGCATGGCGTGCTTGCGCAGAGAAGGCCCGTCTGGCTCAGTCAAGTGAACAAGAGAGAATGTAGTAGAAGTGGGGGGAGACCACGTCAGAGAGGATCATGAGTCTGTGATAAGGACTTTGGATTTTACTCTGAGAAGGACGAAGAAGCCAGTGGAGTGTCTGTCCAGGGTTGATGTATTAACTCCATAAAGCTCAGAAGAGGTGGACAGTGAAGGAAACAGGAGGGCTGGTTTTACTGTCCAGAGCTCTGTGCCAGCATTTCCTGGGCACCTCTGTGACTGAATTCTCGTCGCCCCCATTGCTGTGCCTCGGGTTACATTGTCTTATCCTTTGGCAACTGGAGAAGGGTAGTGAGGGAGAAGGACCACCAGGGGCCACACTTTGACTATCATCTCTACAAGGTTATGCTTAGGCTTTCAACATTGCTTCCACTAACCTTTCTTCATTATAATCTTGTGTCAACATCCCACCTTGAAAACTGTCTCCCAGGGGCGCCTGGGTGGCTCAGTGGGTCAAGCATCTGCTTTCTGCTCCGGTCATGATCCTGGGGTCTGGGATCGAGCCCCGCCTGCATCGGGCTCCCTGCTCAGCGGGAGTCTGCTCTCTCTCCCCACCCATGCTCGCGCTCTTTCTCAAATAAATAAGATCTTTAAGAACAAAAACCTGTCTTGTGGCAAATGTGGCCAAGGAGACAGCTGCTCCCCTTCTCCCTGCTCACCAGTGTTCCTTTCCACCCTGCGTCTCCTCCTTGATTACTGAGTATCGTGCAGCCTCGAGGCTTGAAGAAGTTCCTTTTCAGGTCAGGGCACAGCGAAGCTTCTCTCCTCTTTCCTGCCCTTCGGTTCCTGCTGTCAGTATTCTATAGCTGTGGCCCCCTACACGCTACTTCTTTCCATTGGAGGGGGAGAGTCAGGAAACAGTGCGAAGGGATAAGAAACAGAGAGGAAGGGAGAAATAAATCAAAGAAATCAGGAGCAAGAGCAGGAGGGAGGAGTTAAAGACTTCACCCCTGAAGAAGTCGCTCAGGACCTCTGCTTTCCCAAATGTGACCTCTAAAGTTAAGAGTGATGGCAGCAGGGGGCGCCTGGGTGGCTCCTTTGGTTAAGCATCTGCCTTCTGTTCAGGTCATGATCCCAGGGTCCTGGGATGGAGTCCCACATCGGGCTCCCTCTCCCGTGCTCGCTCGCTCTCTCTCTCTCTGTCAAATAAAAAAATTAAATAGTATAAAATAATAAAATAAAATAAAATAAAATAAAATAAAATAAAATAAAATAAAATAAAATAAAATAAAATAAAATAAAATAATGGCAGCAGGAACCTCTACTAGAGGCCCCCTGAGGTCCAGGCATAGTCTTCTATCCCAGAGGGCTCAGCCATAGGGAGAGACCAGAGCCCCAGGCAGGAAACATTCCTCCTGGAGGCTAGAGAAGCACACCATGTCCCACAGAAATGACATTTTCTCCTCCCTTTCCAATTCTTTCCTTCCTGCCTTGAATATCAGACGCGTCCGAGTGCCCCCCACCCCCACCCCCCCATCCCTCCACATTGCGCGAAGCTATGCACGGGTTTCTCGGGGGTGCAGAACTTCGATGACTCAGCCCAGCCACCTGCATCCACTTCCCGGCTCTCTTGCCTGTGGCCCGTCCTCGGGATGTCCTCCACACCACAGAGCAAGATGTGCCATCCCTGCCTTGGCTGAATCCAAATTCAAGAGAATTTTTCCGTGATTTGTCACTTTCTGAGAGGGCTTACATAAAAAGTAGTTGTTTCCAGGGCAAAGCAAAAAAAAATAATCAGTGGAATTTAGAACAATCCTGGGAAAGCCTGGTCCCAGTGAAGAAGAGAAAATTCTCCTGCCCCAACTGAATCATTATTCTTGCATAGTCCTGGCCCTGAAAGGACCCAAGAGCTCTCACTTCTATTAGAAGGGTCTTCCAGGACCCCCACCCCTGACCTCTTTCCTCAAGACAGCATGAAAGATACTTGCTCTGGTGCAAAGCTCCAGCGAAAGCAGATCTGAAGGCGTCCCTCTTGTCTTATCTAGCTCCGTATTCTGACAAGTGCAATTTATTTAACTCTTGGGTGAGTGACAGTCTCATTTATCCAACTGCCTGCTTGACCCACTTGGATGCCTAATGGAGATCTTAACTTAACGTGCCCAAATCTGGAGCACCTGGGTGGCTCAGGCAGTTAAGCATCCGACTCTCGATTGTGGCTCGGGCCGTGATCTCAGGGTCATGAGATCAAGCCCCACATCGAGCTCCGCTTCAGGCTCTGAGCTCAGCAGGGAATCTGCTTGAGATTTTCTCTCCCTCCTACTCCTTCTGTCCCTCCCCACATCATAATAAATAAATAAATCTTAACATGCCCAGGTCTGAACTCTGGATTTCCTCTCCCCCGTCTCTGAAGCTTCCAGTTAATGTCACCACTATGCACCCAGTTTCGGAAGCCAGAAACATGGGAGCCGTATGTGGAGTCTCCCTCACCTACCACATCTGATCTTCTCGTGCTGTATCCAAAATTTGTCTTCAGTGCCAGCACATCAGATCAAGCCACCATCACCTCTCGGCTGAAAGACTATGGTTGTTCCTACTTAGCCTCTTGTTGCCCCGTGATCCCTCTCGGGTTTTTTTTTTTTCCACATAACAGTTAGAGCAATTTATATTTTAATTTATATTTTTTATTCGTGTTTTATAATTTACATTTTAAAAATATATGCCAGATCACATCAATCCTCGTTTAAGCTGTGTCCCTCTCCAGCTTCCTCACCACGGCCAAAAAGATATGTCACCTCCCTGGCTCCCTGGTCTCATTTCATGCCACTTTCTCATTTGCTGGGCACACTTCAGCCACACTGCCTTTCCATTCCTGGAACACATGTTTTCTTTCCCACCTCAGGGCCCTGACATTTTTTTATATCCTGCTGTCTGTACATTTTTATCCCTCTACAATATCCGTCAGATCTCAGCTTAAAGGTCACTTCCTTGGGAGGCTATCTCTCCACATCCTTTCTAAATAGGTCCTCCCTCTAGTTCCTTGTTATTTTCTTTGGCCGTTCCATTTATTTCCTATACAATGTTTTCCCAATTAGCAGTTAATTCTACGTGTACATGTTTATCATCCGTCTCCCCGACTTTTGTCTGTCATCCCCGAAAGAATGAGCCCAGGCCTAGAGGTAGACACATCAGTGACAGAGGCCGGGCACCAAGCTCCCGGAGGGAAGAAACCATGGCTTGTTTATTGTTGTGTTCTCGTTGCCTTGCACAGAATCTGGCAGAAGCACTTACCGAAGGACTGGGTGGATGGGTTGGTGGGCAGGTGGGTGGGTGAATGAGGGAATTTCAGCCTTGGGCAAAAGCTATAGAAACCATGTCTAAGAAAGGGGAAGTGATTACTCAGAACAGACCCTGCACCTGCAGGAAACTTAAATAGACCCAAGTTCAAAGATGTAAACAATGTCATTTCAGTACCTGCATTGAGAAAGAGGCTAGGAAAGGTCAACCGTGAGTGTGTTCAGATGATACCTGCCTGCATCATGGGAAGGAGATTTAAAATCAAAAGAATGAAGAACATAGTCTGCTTTTCTCCTTCTCCTTGGGCAGAGCTGCTCATATTCAGGTTAATCCTGTTAGTCAATGAGCTGGTGTAAGATGAGCCATAATACCCTGGGACATATTTACATGACAGTCTTGATCCTTGGCACTCTCGGAGATCTGTCTCCTGGGGAAGGTCTGCTGCCCACTGACTCCCAGCAACCCTTGCAACCAGCAGAAGAGACATGAGTGGAAAGCAGAGAAGACCAGTGCGGGAGCCTGTGGGACAGGAAGCACAGCCCATGCCAAGTGTCACTAGAATGGACACACTGAAGTACGCAGGCCATGAGAAGGAACAGGAGAAAAGAGAGAGAGCCTCCTCATTAAAGCTGAGCTGGGGGTTCCAGCCCAGCTACAAAATGGGCGAGTGCACAGTTCAGAGGGCATTGCTGGTTGGTCTTAGCCTTGAAGACAGCCTGTCTGGTAGGCAGAGACGGCAGAGATGAGAGGAACTTGGAACCAGGCAGAGCTGCCTCGAGGGGCACAGCATTCCATTCATCAGTGGTCGGAGGAATGGGCGGCAGGTTCTAAGTTTGTAAGCGGGTGTATAGCCCCAGGCAGTTTGGGCTCAGGAAGGTATAACCAACTGAACTAGGAAGAAGGGGCCAGGGGAGCAGCCCGGTCTGTGGAGATACCAACACAATCAGGCTGGAAGAGCCCAACAAGGGGCACAGCCTGGCGCTCCCCGCACCAAGTCCACTGATAGGAAAATGATTTCAAGCCCCGCGAATGAGGACTGAGGCTCCCACCGGTATTGGCCTGGGCCCTGGGAGGGGCTCGCGCCTGGAAATGGTAACACCAATGACTGCGATCATGAAGTTCTGGAGAGATGGAAGCAGGAGCAACGAGGTGCACATGAAAACTGACAGCTTCCTTGAGAACCTTAACATTACTTCCCACAGCAAGAGGAGAAATGAAAGAAAAATGTCATTGCCAAGAGGTTTGAAGGATGACCAGGAGACACCAAATTTCCTTCCCCTTGGGGTCCTTCGGGAGCTAGCTCTTCGACCTGGCCTGAGGACTCCCCTCTGTAGCCTCAGAAAAAGGCTTCTCCACCAAAGGCCATTTTATGACTCTGATTCCCTAGTTTGAGCCAGGACTCGGGAGAAAGAGGCCCCCCCTCCTCCTTGTCTGGCCCTGGCCTTTCCTACATTCTGTCTTAAGAAGCAGCCTCCAGGTAAAGAAGATAAGAGTAAGGGGCCATCCTTCCCCCAGGATCCTCACGCCCCTGTGTGAGGTCACCCTGTCAGGAACCCATGACACACACCTTCTGGGTCACAACTAACCACACCACTGGTATTTGGCACCCAGCTCACTCCAAGGCCCGCCAACAACATTCCCTCTAATCAACACCGCTCATTCTGCAGTTGTTCCCGAGGGGAATCTGCATAGGCAAAGTCTATTTCACAATTGCTGGCTTGACATCAGGAAAGAAGGAACAGTGTGTAGTGGAAAGAGCACTGGGCTAGGAGTTAGGAGCTCTGCGTCCAGCCCTGTTGCTGACACTAATAAGGGAGTTTTCCTTTCCCTCCCGTCTCCCTCACAAAGGTAGAGCTGGGGTCAGAGGAGAAGCTCTTTGTGATTTAGGTCTTACTGTAAGGACTTTGACCTGAAAAAGAGCCTCAGGCGGATGTGGGATCTCAGGTTGGGCTCCTCTCAGGCGACATTTAGAGATGTGACTCTGCTCCCTAGCCACAGCCGATTTTTACCAAGAGTGAGCCTCTCACCACCGGGGCCAATTAAAACCTTTTCCCAAGGAATTTGAAATTAGGGAAGGAAGAGAAAGCAAGAGAGAAAGAGGCTCATGGGAACTCAGAGGCGATGGGGAAATCGTGTTTCCTTGCCGCACGGTCTGGAGAGCAGAGAAACCCAGTCTGCAGCAAGACAGGATGATGAAGCCAACAGGCAAACCCGCAGCCATGCAGGGCAGGGAGAGCCCGGGAATGTTCGGTGGGGGGTTCCAGGTCTCTCTGAAGCCCGACTGTATCTTTTTTGAAGCTGGCTTTTAAAAACAGTTCCCTCTTTGAGCCCAAGCCTCCTGACAGCTTCCAAGTGGTGAGTGCTGACGGGGGCTGTCATCAGATCCTGGTCCTTGGTCAGCTCCGTCTGCTCAGGCCTCTCTCCCACTGGGCTGTGCGCCAGCAGCAGTCAGGTTCAAGTTCACGTCGGCATCCCACCCCCACCGCACCAGCCAGCCCAGTCCTTTGGCCCCAATAGGTGCTCGGTCAACTTTTGTCAGGTTGAGACAGATAGAATCCACAAACAGCCATTCCTGCACGAGGTGTGTTCCTCGGGGCCCGTCCAGGCAGCTCTCCCTCCCTGTGCAAGGTTGTCTCTGGTGCCGGCCTCGCGGCCAGCCCACAGCGAATCCATGACCTGCTCGAGCCCTTCCGGTCCTGCAACCCGTGACCCTGCGTGAGCCCGGGCCCTGGCCCCTGCTGCAGCCAGCCCACAACTTCCCAAGTTTTATTTTCATTAACCCAACTGGAAAGTTGGACTTCGGTCAGGATTGTGCTGAAAACCAGATGCTGGAGCTGGGCTCTGGTTTCCTAGATAAACACATTGCAATAATATGCATCTACCCGTGAAATGCTCTCTCTGTGGCGGCACGTGGCAGCTCTCCAGAAGAAAGAAAAACAGTGTCAAAGCTACATTTGAGGCTTCTCACTCCCCTTCCTGGCCTAGCCAAGTTTTTTGTTGGCCCCGTTGCAGCCTGCTCCCTCTCTGCTGGCTCCTCTCGCCCTCCCCATCTCTGGCCAGGAGCTTAGCTTCTAGAAAGATCTTCAAGCCTTCCTCCAATTCTCCCCCTCACCAATCTGGATGGAGACCCTTCCTCTGAGCTCCCACCATGTCCTGTGTCAACCCCAGTCCCAGCAATAATAAGATAGCATTGTGATTGTTCGGCTTTGGAACCTGGTTCCCGCCAGAGCAGCTCGGAGGCTCCTGGAGGTGAAGGATGGAGCCTTGTTCTCTCCGACCCGAAGCCGGTGGAGAGAGTTGTTAATGTCGATGGGTGAAGAAAAAGGAGACACCCCGGCCACATGTGGAGGAGGCGTGGGTTTCCCGAATGCGGTTGGGATCTGCTTCTCTCTAGCCTACGTGTTTTCAGCCATCCAGTGTTCGCTAAACTTTTTACTTTGCAGCAGACTCCGTGCCTCATGTAGGGTAGGAGGGGTTGTGACATCCCTGCCCTCAAGGAGGCCACTGTCCGACGGACGAGGGGACCACCCGAGGGGATACAGTAGCAGCAGGAGGTTTTCCTTCCCCCTCCTCAACTTCTCACCTACACATAATAACCCCATCACCTCTTGTGGGGAAGGCTGGTGATAGTCACAGTAGAGGGACAGAAACTCTGCTAGCATAAAAACCCCAGGTTACGGGAGACAATCAATACAAGAAAGAGGATGATTTGTTTTATGGATGCTTCTATCTGATGATTTTGAAAGACATTAAAACCTGAAGATCTCGGGGTAGGATGCCAACAGTTCCAGAATGGAGTGCAGACCCTGGGGGAGGCCAAGAAGTGGAAAAAAGAATCCGGACCATAAGGGAAGTGAAGAGAGCAAAGGGAACTTTTGTTTTCGTATCTTAGGCTACTTCTGTATGGACCCATGAATTCTTTGATGAGAAAATTAACAAATACTTTGCATGCAGGTGTCCATGACCCCCTGACAGGAAGACGAGTGCCTGACGGTGGACTAGAACCACCCCACACCCACCCGTGCGTCACAGGAATAATCCAAGAGTTACAGAGACTCTTCCGATCTGAAATTACCGGGAATGTACAAGAGCCTTTAGGAGCAGAGAGGAAGGGAGGGCTTTCTAGGGGGCCCGTGCCCTCCTTCAGGAATATGTGTAGTCTGACATTGGGGTTCAAGCCCTGCTGTTGCCCTCTTTGCTGAGATCCTTGGCCTTTCTGGACTTCAACTGCCTAAGGTGGGCGGTAAACATCCTATCACATGGTGCATGGGGGGAGGCGAGGTGGGAGGATGAGAACACAGATTCCAAGGGTGGCCAGCGGAGTCACAATTACAAGCCCAGCTGTTGTTGTTGTTGTTGTTGTCAGGGACATTTCCCTCTGACCAACTCACATCACTGTCGTTCTGCTCCAGTCTGCAGGGTGCTTCTGTGTTCGGAGGAGAGTCAGACCCCAGAGAAGCATTCAGCTGCCGCACACTCTCCTGGCCCTCAAGGACCCACGTGTATGAGAGCAGGGCAGCCCGGACGGGAGTCAGATCTCCTGCAGAGAGAATAGGGAAGGCAGGGCAAATCTCCCAATCAACTCACAGGCTGACATAAAAGCCAGCAGATACCAAAATGGGGCTTGATTGAGACAATAAAATGTAATCTACATAAATGCAAATTAGGTCGTTCACATTTTTATATAGGGAGAGAATTCAGTGTTTAAATTAAAAGGACTGAAGTTGGGGCACCTGGGGAGCTCAGTGGGTTAAAGCCTCTGCCTTCAGCTCAGGTCATGATCTCAGGGTCGGGGAATGGAGCCCCAAATCGGGCTCTCTGCTCAGCGGGGAGCCTGCTTCCCCCCCTCTCTCTGCCTTCCTCTCTGCCTACTTGTGATCTCTCTCTCTCTGTCAAGTAAATAAAAAAAATCTTAAAAAGACTGAAGTTACACTTAGGAAATTGACAATGGTGGTGGCAGCTGTGAAGACCACTTTTATTTATAAACAACAGGCAATGACACCATTTTTCATGTATGTCAGACTTCTCTGTGACTGCTGTCCTAGGAACCACAGAATGTCTTTTCGTTCCAAATACATGACAATTCCTGTAGGGGAACTCAGTTGAGAGCCACGAGGCACCAAGAGTCCCAGAATCTGGGAGATGGGTGCCCTGCTCTGAAGGAGGGATCAGTGGTGCACCAGCATCCCACAAACTACTTACATTTTGAGATCTTCAGGGGCACCTGGGTCACTCAGTGGGTTAAAGGCTCTGCCTTCAGCTCAGGTCATGATCTCAGGGTCCTGGGATCTATCCCCGCATTGGGCTCTCTGCTCAGGAGGGAGCCTGCTTCCCCCTCTCTCTCTGCCTGCCTCTCTGCCTACTTGTGATCTCTCTCTCTCTGTGTCAAATAAATAAATAAAATCTTTAAAAAAAAAATCTTCAAATTGCCTATGAGGATCCTTTCTTCTATATCCTAATTTTCTAATAACACCTTAGCCTTTCTTATAGATTGTTGCCATATGTACTTTGCAAATAATATTTTGTTATGTATTTACTGCAAATCTTTCCCCCATCCAACTTTTTTTTCTTCTTCTTCTTATTGCTTCCTCAGTCTACGCTTTTACTGTTTGTCTGTCTGGGACCTGTTGGTGTTTCCTGAGGAAACAGACTAAGAGACAAACTCAGAGATGAGAAGTGGGCGGGGCAGGGGGACCCAAGGAGGAAGAGTGAGAGCCTCGACAGGGAGAGCCAGGGACTCGGGAAGGTGGCCAGGGACTGGGAAGAGTCGAAAGTCAAGGCTCAAGAGAAGGGAACAGAATTCCAGAGAGTTTCTTATGCGTTTGTAACTCATTGATGCTGTTTTGGCTTGCACAAAAATATTAGGTAGTCAAATCTCCAGACTCCAGTCAAATCTCTTCAGGCTTAAATTTCTGTGTCTTACTTTAAATGGCCTTCCCCTACGAGATTAAAAAAATCTTTCATATATTCAGTTCTAAATTGTTTCAGTTTGTTCTTCAGTATTAAATCCATTTGAATTTTATTTTCATATATACGTGAGATAAAAATCTAGTTCAATTCTTTTTTTTTTTTTTTGAAGATTTTATTTATTTGACAGAGAGAAACACAGCGAGAGAGGGAACACAAGCAGAGGGAATGGTAGCGGGAGAAGCAGGCTTCCTGCCGAGCAGAGAGCCCGATGCGGGGCTCGATCCCAGGCCCCTGGGATCTGACCTGGGCCGAAGGCAAATGCTTAACGACTGAGCCACCCAGGCGCCCCAAAAATCTAGTTCAATTCTTTTCCAAAGAATTATCTTTGGAACATCTAATAACACCATTTTATAATTCACACTTAATTCCTTTCCTGTTAGCCTCTCATTTGAAATACCATTTCCATCATATACTAAACTCCCACACAGAGATGACTCTATTTCTGGACTGTAGTCTGTTCCATTGAATTGACTATTCTTGTGCCCAAACCACAGTGTTTTAATCACTGTAGCTTTATAGTATATTTTGATATTTGATAGGGCAAGTTTTTCACCATTGTTTTTTCCAAAATGTTCTTGGCAAGGCTTGCGTTCTTTGCCTTCCAGATGAACTCAAGAACTAGCAGTCAAGTTCCATAAAAAGTTCAGAATACATCAAATAATCTGTTTCTAAATGTTCCTCTTTTTCTGATTACTGATGTGTTTCTCCTCGACCCCACCCCCACCTCCTGGAAGCAGTACATATGGTCATTAGCAAGGCACTCCCAAAATTCTAACCAAACTATTAAAACGCCCACATCCTAAATAAAAATAGAAACATGTAAAAAGCAATACTCCTAGACTATTCCTGGGGTCAGAAGCAGGAAAAGAAAAATCTAATTTATTAGATTTAACAAACTTTTTTTAAAAATAAAAAGAGGGGCGCCTGGGCTCAGTCGTTAAGCACCTGCCTTCGGCTCAGGCCATGATCCCAGGGCCCTGGGATCCAGCCCCGCATCGGGCTCCCTGAATCAGCAGGAAACCTGCTTCTCCCGCTACCATTCCCTCTGCTTGTGTTCCCTCTCTCGCTGTGTTTCTTCTCTCTGTCAAATAAATAAAATCTTTAAAAAAATAAAATAAAATAATAAAAATAAAAAGAATGAAGCAATCATAATGGGTATTGGTCAGTGATTCAAGCACAGTCAAAAAGGATGAACATGAAAAGAAACAGAGATAGTATCCACAATATGAGGATAGACAGAGGGTATAACATATGCTCCCTGGGCCCCCAATTCTATCCCCTCAGCCCTATTCATTTTGGTGGCCAGCAGACTGTCTTCTAACTGGCACACCTGTGTCTCTTGACCCAAGGACTTTTTCTGACCACTGGACCTCACTCTGTCTACATAGGCAGTGGGATGGTTATGTTGGCAGATTAACTACTCAACCCAACACTGTGGTCAGGATCAACACTCAGCCAATGACTTATGAGGATTGGTCAATAAAGAGCCCAGATCTCTTACCCAGGGGTAGGTTCATTAGGTTAATGCTGAGATGCATATGCGAGGTTAAGTTCCGGTTGCCCATGATGGTAACTTGTGTGGTAACACACATGTATTGGCTTCCTTCCCTTCTCTGTTTCACCTGCCACCATTTTTCCTGGAACCACCTCCCAAATAAACTATTTGCACTCAAATCCTCTTTTCAGGGTTCGCTTTCAGAGGCACGCAAAAGAGAGTCAGTTCCTTGGCCCAAAGCCTAAACCCATCCAGCTCCAGTGGTAGGTCTTCCTCCATCTTAGGTGTGAGACGAATGGCCGATGAGACCTGTTGCCATCACACCCCACCATCATAAATCAAACTCTCCCTGTTCTGATTCCAATATCACCAAGCAACTTTCTGATTATAATCTTGATTCCCTGATGGTTTTTCTAGAGAAAAAGAGGGGATACTGACTAGAAGCAAATTCCAGTCTCCAAGGAGTTCTATTTTCTCATTGCCAATGAACAGCTGGCAAATAGCTTGCAAAACAAGCTGTTGCAACTTTGGACATTGAAACTTCACTGTGAGTGAAATAGGGCCACTCTCAGTATTGACAAAGTTGCATTTCTAAGCCCACCAGGCTGGGAACAAGGCTTTGGGCTAAGGTGACTTCCCAGGTAAGAGTGGCTTCATAAGGGCTCTAATGGAAGCTAACCAGCCTCTCCTGCCAGCACCTGACGTGGCCACATACACAAACCTTCCTACAGGCGTCAGTGGCCATCTTCTAACTCTATTAAGTGAAGCAATATATGGAATCACACTTTTCCAAAGCTTTCTATTCACTCTTAGCAGAGATATCTCTGAACATCATCAAGTTTTGCCCCCTAGGGTGTTCATAATTCCAAGACCTCCGTTTCCAGTTAGACTTCTCTCTTCTACCTGAGTCATTCTAGACTGCTAGTTATGAGCATGATAATCATAATTCTGGGTTTTTTGAGACATCCCAGATTTCAAATATTATAAGTGCTAGCCTTAAAATATTCGAAAATCCTTGAAATTCTAGGATTTCAGTGTCTAACTAACCTCTCCCATATTGCTTTAACACTGGGAAGTAGTCCAAAACAATTTTTGTAAGATGATGTGTCCTTGATGTTGGTTTGGATCTGAAAGTCCTATTACAAAAGATTCCTGAGCTATGACACACACACATGCCTGAGCTGTTTCTAGTTCGATCACTCAGACTGTTGTATCTAACAAAAGGAATCCTTTATTCAGAACAACTTGATATTCCTTTTTATACATTGTCTTGTGTATTTAAAGAATAAAGTCACTTGAATTGAAGTCCCCTTACAACAAAGTGAATTTTCTTAAGAAAGAAAGGAGACGTAACAAGAGAAAGACACGCCGTCATTCGGAGAACGTCAGTGGCCCAGTGGCCCCATCGAGAGGAGAGTCTGGTGGCAGCTGTGGAGCTGTCCACCACGGAGGTGCTGACAATATCCTAGAGTTGGACAGAGGCTGCCCTCCTCAAAAGTTGTGAAAGAACCCCCTCCGCACCCTTACTGCCACTCCATCCCCAAAGAAATATAATGCACTATGAGAACGTAGGTAAACATAGGCCAATGTCTCCTGGTTGGAATAGGGAAGACAATAATCAGTTGTCAGAGTCTTCTGAGTCTTCTCCACTCAAATCCAGACATATCTGTCCAAGACACCTTTCCTCTGTTTCTAAACATTCAGTGCAGTAGCTGCTATAGATTCCTCCAGGGGGTCTTACAGTCCCTACAGGTGCTAATTATGGCAGACCTAGTAGGAAAACAGGACTAGCTGCTAGAGGGAGAGCTACCCACATCCTCCCTCTAAAACACCCTGAAATTTGCCTTCATTCTCCATTTTCCACTCCAAGAGTAAGGACCTGAGGCCTTACCATCTCTCCCTACTTGGAGGCCTTGGAGAAAATAGTTGATTGCCATTGAAGGGCCAACCGATTGCCTTGAGTGTATATGACTCTGGCTCTGAACAAGTCACTCTACCCTAGGCTTGGTCTCATCATATGTAAAATGAAGAAACCCAAGGGAATCAGAGCCTTTTCCTGTCTCCTTGTCCTTGATCATCTTCCCTCAGTTATATGCCTCCCTACCAGGCTATTCACAGCCTTTTTGCACATTTCTGCCACTCAAGTTCTCTATTAAAAAGGACCCCTGGGGGCACCTGGGTGGCTCAGTCGTTAAGCATCTGCCTTCTGCTCAGGTCATTATCCCAGAGTCCTGGGATCAAGCCCCGCAACGGGCTCCCTGCCCTGTGGGAAGCCTGCTTCTCCCGCTACCATTCCCTCTACTTGTGTTCCCTCTCTCTCTGTGTTTCTTTCTGTCAAATAAATAAAATCTTAAAAATAAAAAAAAAAAAGGACCCCTGACCTAAACTCTGGGAACAAGGGCTTGGGGTGTGACAATGCGGGTATTGTATGAGCCTAAAATCCTTTGTTCTGGAATATAATGGGGGAGGGGAGACAGTGAAAAGGGCAAGGAAACTCCAAGTGTTGGGGAAATCTTAAAGCATTGCCTCCCTCTCTTTCTTAAAGATTAGACTTTATTTTTATAAAAATGATACGTGCCTTTCCAGATGTATTGCTAACTGAAAACAAAAACTAATTACAGGGGCGCCTGGGTGGCTCAGTCGTTAAGCATCTACCTTCAGCTCAGGTAATGGTCCCAGAGTCCTGGGATAGAGCCCCGCATGGGGCTCCCAGCTCAGCAGGAAGCCTGCTTTTCCCTCTCCCACTCCCCCTGCTTGTGTTCCTTCTCTCACTGTGTCTCTCTCTGTCAAATAAATAAATAAAATCTTTAAAAAAAAGTAATTACATATACCATAATCCCATCTTTGTAACAAAACAATGTATATACACAAAAAGTGTACCAACATGTATGATAAAAGGTAGGAAAGAATGATAAGATTGTGGGTAATTTTTATTTTTCTTATTTAGCTACATTCTCTAACTTTCCTACATTGTCAATATATTGTTCTTATAATACAAAAGACTTTTTATTAATAAACTATTTTTTAGAGAAAAAAATGGTAAATGCTTATTATAAAGAATTCACACAATGTTGAAGAATACCAAAAAGATACTTAAAAATCATAAAAAAAAAAAATAGTCCAAGTCCCACCACTTCAAAATAGTCATGGTCAGTACAAATGAACATCATTGCAGCTAGTTCCGTCTTTCTATATACAGAGAGAAGGCTAGATAGATAGTCAGGTAACCAATAAGGCAGAGTAGATGGATAGATGAATGGATGGATGGATTGATGAATGGATTGATGGACTGACTGATGAATGAATATAAATAGTTGATTAAAAAGGGATCATACTTCACATGCTATTTAATAAAAGGAGAGGCACCTCACTGGTAGGGCATCTGGATGGCTCAGTCGGTTAAACGTCTGCCCAAATTTGGCTTAGGTCATGATCTCAAGGTCCTGGGCTCCCTGCTCAGCAGGGAGTCTGCGACTTCTCTACCTCTGCCACTCCCCTTCCTTGTTCTCTCTCTCTCTCAAATGAATAAATAAATCTTTTTTAAAAAGAGAGAGAAAAAGAGAGGCACTTGACTGACTCAGCCAGTGGAGCATGTGACTTTTGATCACAGGGTCATGAGTTCAAACCCATGTTGGGTGTAGTGATCACTTAAAAAATTAAAATTAAAAAAGGTATAAAATTTAATTTTCCTTGAATGTAACAAAAGACAATGACACTAAAGAAAAGCTAATAGAATTGCTTGACTTCCATTAGTCTCCACAAGAGATATTATTTTTCAGATACCTCTAAGGTTAAGGAAATATATTATAAAAAATATTAAGAGGCTGGAATCATTGTTTCTTTAAACATGCCTCAGTTTTAGACAGTATCTATCAATTGACAGGCTGCTATGAAAGATAAGGAAATTAACACCCTTACACTTCCTCACATTTCCCCTCCCCCACTTCCCGAATATTATGAGTAATACTGTTTTTTTTCTATCTTTGTCTCTTAATGTGAGTCATTGTCAGTGCATATAATCAGGATTAAATGGTGCTTGTATTGGAGAAATGTGCTGACATGAATGTCGATTTTAGACTCCAAAGAATAACAAAAAAAGAAAAAAATTTCAAATTTTTTTGGCTACATAAACATAATAATTTCAACCACTTATGTGAACCTCTGACCTTGTGTGCCTCGTTACAAGAGTAATTTTATATGATTATCTTCAAATGTCGGGCTCCAAAATAATAATAAAATTAAATGAGTGAACAAACTGGATTATCTCTAAGGCTCTTTTGCAGCCCTGTGACTTTTGCCCATCTGAGCTCAGAGGAAACTCGTCCTGTCTCACAGCAGAGCCAGACTTGACAATAACAACAATTTCTAGCATTACTCAGCACTTAATGACTGCCCGGCAGGGGCTAAGTACTCTATGTATATTGGCTTATTTAAATCCCCCCACATTCCAATGAGGAACATGCTATGTCCTTTATTTTAAAAGTGAGGAAACAGGGGTCACTGGGCAGCTCAATTGGTTAAGCATCTGCCTTCAGCTCAGGTCATGATCCCAGGGTCCTGGAATCAAGCCACACGTTGGAGCCTGTTTCTCCCTCTCCTCCTGGCTCGTTATCTCTGTCTCTCTCAAGTAAATAAAGAGTATTTTTTTAAGTAAGTATATAAATTAAAGTGAGGAAACTGAGGCAGAGTGGTTAAATAATGCACAAGTTCCCACAACTTAGTGATCAGGGAGCTTAGATTCCAATGATCTTCCTAATAAAAAGCAGAGCTAGAATTCGAGCCCTACGAATTTCCCCAACCGATAATTCACTGGCTGTGTGGCCTTGGGTTAATCTTTTATCCTCTCTGGGCCATAATGTCGTCTATGGACTAGGACTAATAAGGATCTCCCTGCCTGTTATCCAGGGATTCGCTGGGAACCAAGAGAGCAGTGCCTGGCAAAGAGCCTCATTAAGCAGCAATACCGCCTCCTTCTCCTCCTGGGCTCAGTATGGCGCGCAGTCGGCGGCCTTGGTCAGGACTCGGGCAAGGAATCAACCTCAGCTGATGAGAAAAACATGACCACAGGGTCACAAAAACAAAACAGTCCTCCTGCCAGAGGACAGTTAGATGGGATAGGCAGGGAGTTCCGACGGCCATGAGCGCTTTGCTAAGTTCACGTTCAGGGTGAATTCGAGCAAGACACTATGTGTTCATGGGGTTCATTGTCAAACCACTATTTGACAGAAGTCATCGCATGGAGAGAATGTCAAGAGGGCCACTGGCTATCGTCTCCGCTCCCTCGGGCCAGATCTTTTCTCTCTGGCCTCAGAGCAGACACTCTTGGCCCAGCCAAGCCATCAACCTGCCTCTTCAGATGTGATGCCTAAAAGGTGAAGATCAGAGAAAGGCCCTTTCAGAACGTCAGGCGGCATGAAGAGGGAGGTCGCCAGGCCAGCATCCTGAGCCCTGGAGCTCTCAGGAGGCAGAAGAGCCGACTTCTGGCCCAGACTCAAAACCAGGACCTTGGGGCGCCTGGGTGGCTCAGTGGGTTAAAGCCTCTGCCTTGGGCTCAGGTCATGATCTCAGGGTCCTGGGATCGAGCCCCGCATCGGGCTCTCAGCTCAGCGGGGAGCCTGCTTCCCCCTCTCTCTCTCTGCCTGCCTCTCTGCCTACCTGTGATCTCTCTCTGTCAAATAAATAAATAAAATCTTTAAAAAAAAAAAAAAAAACACCAGGACCTTGGGGAAATCCGTTTTCCCCTTAGGGGCTTTTTCCCCATCTTTAATACAGGGCTTCCTGGATGTTCTCCCGAGGCTCTTCTAATTCTGACCTCGTGCTGGATATTCTGGGGAGAGGTGCAGCACGGACATGACAGACTCTGATCGATCTGGGAGCCTGCCAGACAGAGAGCAATCAAGCAAGAATCTAGAGACCACAGACTGAGCCAAAGTGCAGCTTAAGAACTCTGGCTGACAGTGTAAATTTATAAAGCCACGGCACTTGGTTTGTAGGGCAAAGAGGGAAACACAGCACAGCCCGGAGGAGCATCTGGGAACAGGGGTTCTGAACTAGTGGTCACTGGGACCCTCTATTTTATATTACACGCAAGGCGCAGGAGAGACGGAGGGAAAGAGGAGCTCCCGGAGCTCGCGAGATGAGTAAGGTGTGGTGTCTGCGCCCATAGAAATTGGAAGTGGGGTAAGAGACGGCTGTGGGCTGAGTTGAGGAAGGAAGGGGGTGTGGAGCCATTCTCAAATCCTGAGCTGGATGTGGCACGGCCAAAGTGCAGATCCTCCCTGGTCTGCGGGTAGGAAAGCCAGCTAGGCAGGAGGGCTTCTCTAGAATACCGTCCCAGGGCCTTGGCAAGAAGGAGAGCGCTCAGAAGCTCTAGCAATCAGACATCGGTCCAGTTTCACACCTCAGTCGAGCTGTTTCTCTAAAGGATGGCCATTTCTTGGGGAGCCGAAAAGGAGCCACAGCTCCCCTCGCCTCCTGCCCAACTCCAGCCCCAAGGCCTCACAGCCTTTCAGCAGAAGCCCAGATTCACAGACCTAGTCCCAGACTTATCGCTTACCTCATTACCCGCAGAGCTTCTCTCTGAGAGCTGGGTCAGGGTGCCACGTCCTAGGGACTGAGGGACTAGGAAAGAGGCTAGATTTTCCCACTAGATTATCAGAAACAAGGCTGTTCCTGTCTTTCTGGCTTTCTGTGCGCTTCTGTGGGTTTACTGCACAGGCCGGACAGATAGGAACGGGGACAGCTCGTCTAGGACTTGTCTCCTCAGCCCTGGATGTTGACTACGTGCCGGGGGTCCACCGCTCCTTTTTGGCGGCCTCCCTCTGGAGCAAATACAAAAGGCTTCTATGACCTAGGACTTTGTAAAGGTGACAAAAAGATCATTTGAAAGAAAGATCCCATGTTATCAACCATATATTGCTATTTATTAATTATATATGTATGCTTATGTATACGTGTTTACATATATATACACACACATGCATGTATACATATTACACGTATATATTACACAACTTACATTATAATGTAATACAAATTATGTATATATATATATATAGTGTGTGTGTGTGTGTGTGTGTGTGTGTGTGTGTGTGTGTGTGGGTATTAATGTGCAGCAGTCCCAGCCCCATTGGGGGTTTAAGATTAACTACAAGCCCTCCTCACCAGTACTGGATCCTGGTGGAGTCCCTGGGCTAGTCTTACCTGGTCTTCTTGCCAGGATCTGACAGCGTATCACCTACTCACTCACTCTCTACCTGTTGATCCACGTCCCACACAGACTCACGCTAAACCTCCCGAAGCCAGTCACTTCCTTCTAGCACATTCCACTTACTGATGACAATTCCCCATATCCCCCTATTTTTATTTTTATTTTTAATTGTGGTAAACACACACACACACACACACACACAACACAAAATTTACCATCCTTACCCATTTTCAGGGTCCTTTCAGGAGTGGTGAGCATATCCACATTGTTGCTTCCCACCTCTCCTTTTGTCATTACCTGGAACTCAGTCTTGAAGGGACAGAGGCCTCATTCATTGTAACTAGATTGCTTCTAGGGATTTGACTCCTATCAGCAGAGAATGCTGTGGGTGTAGAGAGAAAGTGCAGGAGGTTCAGGCTTCACCTCAAATGCATTGGACCAATAGCTCTTGTAATTTATCTGTACATTTCGCTGACTCCCTGGATAAAAGCAGGTCAATTCCTACAGCCAGGAGCCTGAGGCCAGGCTGTGGCATGGGCTCTCTTCCAGGGGACCTGTCTCACACAGGGAGTAGATCTGCATGTACTGATAACACAGGTAGAAGTGGGTCCTCCAGTCAGATGGGGGACCGGAGGACTCCGCCTTCAAGAATAGAAGGCGTCGGCCTGTGTGGTTCCTGCTTTGACTTTTGGAAAAAATGCTTGGAGGAAACAAGTTATATAATGTGAGTTTCTTAATCTGTAAAACGGGAATTGCGTCCACCTTATAGATTACTTCAGAGCTTGAAAATTATGATGTACTTGAACTATTTACTTTGAAGTCAGACATAGCAAGTGCTTAATGAGAGGAAGAACAGTAACAGTTGCTCCTATTATTGACCCCTGATTGTCCCAAGCCCTACAAGGCTACGGACCTGAGGGAAGATGCCTTAATAGCAATAGTTCTGATTTCACCAGCTTATTGCTCCCCGTTGATAAATTAGGTCCTCAATCCTATGGACTGTGTCCCTCAGGGGGTATCTCCGCTCACCTATCTCTGACTTCCGTTACTCTACAGAGCTATGGCTTCTGTATGCTCCTCACACCACTCATCACCACCACAGGCTGTGCTGGGCTTCTCACGGTGTCCCACCAGCACTCTCTCGCTCGCTCTCTATCTCTCTCTCTCTCTTTCTCTCCGGTGAACAAGGGTGTCCCAAAGCAATGTGGCTGGTACACCAAGGCTTTACACTCTTCATAAAATGACTTCCGTGTTTGCTTAGAACTCCCTGTTCATCACAAAACAAGCTTGAGCGAGTCTCTTGGGAATGAGTTAAGAGACATTTCCAGGTAATAGACACCAAGCAGTGTTCGTATTTCCTGCCCCCTCCTCCCCTGGGTTGAGTGCCGTCCTGAGAGGTTCCTCAGCAACCAAGCACAAAGGCATGGGACAGAGCTGTCCCAGAGCAAGAGACACAAGCAGGCCAGTCAGAGATCTAGCATCATTCTTGCACTGTGCTTTGATATCCAAAAACACAACCTCTCTAGCACCTGGCCTGGATTAGTTATTTATTGCTGCATAATGAGTCATCCCAAATTTACTAGCCTAAAACAACAAACATTTATTATGGAATCAGGAATTCAGGAAAGGCTTAGCAAGGTGGTTCTAGATCAAGGTCTTTCATAAGGTTGCAGGCAAGGCATCAGCCAGGGCTGCGGTCATTAAGGCTTGATTGGGTCTGGAGCCTCAAGCTTAGTCACAGCGCAGGAGGCTTTAGTTCCTTGCCACATGGACCTCTCTCCATTGTATCTCATGACAGGCCTTCCCCAGAGTGAATTATCAAAAAAGAGAGAGAGTAACCAAGACAAAAACTGCAATTGTTTATAAGCTAATGTCGGAAGTGACCTACCACCACTTCTGCCCCATTCTATCCATCACACAGACCTACACTGGTACCAGGTGGAAGAAAGTGACACAAGGGTGTGAAGGCCAGGAGGTGGGCATCACCAGAGCCATCTTGGAATCTGGCTACTGTGTGCCCTCTGCCCGCTCCCACTCCAGCTCTGCAATCTTGCCTGAGAACCCACCTCTCTTCATGGTCAAAGAGGGGACTTTAGGGACCCTGAGGATGGAGCTAAGCAGTGCTAAGGTAACACTGGGATCCGGGGACATGTTTGCAAAGAATAGGAACCAGAAAAAGAGAGAGCAGGACAGAGGAGGGTAGAAGTAAATCAAGAGGTGAAGAGTCTTGAAAAAAAGAAAGAAAGCAGGTCTTGCAATATTGTGGAACAGTAAGGCCTGGGAATGCACAGGACCACGGGATCTTCAGTGAGATAAGATTGATAGAAAGAAGTGGTCTGGGGCGCTTGGGTGGCTCAGTGGATTAAAGCCACTGCCTTCGGCTCAGGTCATGATCTCAGAGTCCTGGGATCGAGCCCCGTATCGGGCTCTCTGCCCATTGGGAAGGCTTCTTCTTTCTCTTTCTCTGTCTGCCTCTCTGTCTACTTGTGATCTCTCCCTTTCTGAATAAAAATAAAATCTTAAAAAAAAAAAGAAAAGAAAAAAGAAAGTAGTGGTCTAAAGCAACAAAAGTGTATTTCCCCCTATGCTATCTGTCCATGGCTAGAGGCTCTTCTCCACATCTCCTCACTTGGGAACTTAAGCCATTAGATCAGCCATCTTCTTGAACATTGCCTAAACCATTGCCAGAGACAGAGCTCTGAAGGGTCTTGTATTGGCAATGGGATGCTCTGGACCAGAGGTGATGGATGTGCCTTTTATCCATAGCCCATTGGCCATAAATGGTCACTTGGGCTCCAGCCAGCCACAAGGGTGCCCAGAAGTGCAATCTTACCACATGCTTGGAATAGAGAACTGGAAATATTTGGCAAATGGCACTCATGATTCCTCAAAGTCTAAGAGAGGAACAGACCTCCAGAGGGTAAGTCAGGGAAGGACTGAGGGCTGGGTCCTGGGACCTAGCCTGGAGTGTGGCAAAACGAGGCTTTTCCTGGGCTGTGTTCTAAAAAGACTCTGCCATTACTCCATCCCCCCTGGGCTCAACTCATCCTTTGCTGCCTCACTTAGCAGTCCAAAGCAGCAAGCATCTCTTGAGTCCTCTGTGGCAGGCCTGGGTCACTCCCTGGCTTTCCCCTTACAGCGCACCCCTCCCCCACCCAGCCCGGGGTGATGCTGGTCCCGGGGGAAGATGCTGAGAGACCAGGTCACACAGCCACCAAATTTCATGCTCCAAAGCATGGCCACAACCCTGGAATCCCTGGGGACTGCTCTCAACATACTTCCTAGAGATGAGAACACCTCTAGCCCCAGCCTAACCACCCAACCATGGTTTCTGGCAAATAGGTCTAGAACGAGCTCCCATCAGACCTGCGAGATCCCTGGAGAAGTGAGGTCCTTTCCTGTTGATTAGAAGCTCAAGTTCTCACCCCCGCCAGCCAGCCGAGCCCACCCGGCCCACGCAAAGGTCCCAGGTCTCCAGCAGAACTTTCACAAAGGGACCTGGAGGTGGCTGTGGGACAAGACATTGTGACACTCGGGCTTGTTTCCATGACAGACTCCACATGACTTCCTCATGTGTTGTTCATTTTTGTCTTTACATTCTCACTTCTAAAAGCCTCTTAGATTAGAGCTGGTTTAGTTATTGGCCAGGCTTACTGACTCCATTCCCTCACTCACAGATTAAGAAATATCCATGGCACTCAACCCCAACCTCTTACCCCCTCCCCCAAGCCATCCCTGATAAGCATAGGACACAAGTGAAATCAGTGTCCTTGCCAGACAAAACAAGATTTCTATCTTCCCCTTCCACCAGACCGCCTCCGAGCCCCTCTGGTGGAGAAAGGCTAGAGCCAACAGTGCCTCTGAGGCCCAAGGCATTCAGAGATCACTCTCCAGGGGGGGCACAGCCATAGAAACTCAGGACATTTGTCACATGAAATTTGTCGTTAGATTTTATGCTCAGGCGCCAATCTCATCTCCTGGTTCTTTTTTTTTTTTTTTTTCCATCTCCGGTTCTTGACTGAAAACAGTTACAATCATAATGATCCAGGAGGAGCCCGAGAGAACCTCTGAATAGGGCAGCCAGGAACTCCTCATGGGTTAGCTGGTATTTAACTTGGATCTTGATAGTTGGGAAGATTCTCAGCACATGATGATAAGGGAAAAGGTTAGATTAAGGGAACAGCGTGAACAAAAGCAAGGAGGTGAAACTTTGGCTGATTGATATAGTAAGTGCAATGGAGCATTGGAGAGGTGAGGCTGGAAAGATTGCCTGAAAACCAATCATAGAGAGTCATGAATGTCGGCTAAGAAGTTATCTTGATTCAGAGGAGAGATATGGTAATGATCAGAAAAGGAACACCTGCCTGGCTCAATCAGAAGAGCATGTGACTCTTTTTTTTTTTTTTTTTTTTTTGAGCATGTGACTCTTGATCTCAAGGTCATGAGTTTGAGCCCCACATATAAAGATTTTTTTTTTTTAAGATTTTATTTATTTGATAGAGAGAAACACAGCGAGAGAGGGAACACAAGCAGAGGGAATGGTAGCAGGAGAAGCAGGCTTCCTGGCGAGCAGGGAGCCCGATGTGGGGCTCGATCCCAGGACCCCGGGATCATGACCTGAGCCGAAGGCAGACGCTTAATGACTGAGCCACCCAGGCGCCCCGGGTATAAAGATTATAAATAAATTAATTTTAAAAAAATTTTAAAAATAAAAAAGTGGCTTAAGTAACATACCTAGAATATTTACTAGGTTAGGCATTAGGCCAAATGCTTTATATGCATTATTATTTCACAGCAACCTAACAAGTATATCTGCTATATTCCTATTTTAAAGATGAGGAACAATGGCTCAAGGAAGTCTCATTACCTGTCCAAGATCACACAGATAGTAAGTGACATACCTAGGATTCAAACCCAAATCTGCCTGACTCTAGGTGTCATACTCTGCACTACTGGATGAGATTGTACAGTGATGACAACGACATACTTACAAAAGTGCCTCCCCATGGCCCTGATCGTAGATGACACCAGGGGCAATTGGCAAGAAAAGTGTCAGCCTGAGCCAGACGATTCACTGCATAGCTCGGGCCTCACAGCCTGGTGTCATTCACAGCTGACAGCTGAACAGAAGGCTGGACATACAAATCGTCTCAGGTGGCAGGAAAGGACAGGAAGCAGTGGGGCCAGAGGGGGGCCGGGGGATGGGGGCGAGTACAGAGGTGTAAGTCACAGACACCTCTTGGGCCATATCTGTCTCTGGAGACACCATATTCATGTTGGACAAAGGTCCAGACTAAATGTGACCCCTTCCTCACCCTGGGATTCGTGTCCCGCCATACCACACCAGATCTCCTCAGAGGTGCCCTTTGGTATAAATGTGATTTGTATATCCCCCATAAGGGCAGAGCCATTTGGGTCTATTCTACCATTTTCTTTTTTTTTTTTTTTTTTTTTAAAGATTTTATTTATTTGACAGAGAGAAACACAGCGAGAGAGGAAACACAAGCAGAGGGAATGGTACCAGGAGAAGCAGGCTTCCTGCCGAGCAGAGAGCCCGATGCGGGGCTCGATCCCAGGACCCTGGGATCATGACCTGGGCCGAAGGCAGACGCTTAACGACTGAGCCACCCAGGCGCCCCGTATTCTACCATTTTCTTCAAAGGCAACCAGAACAACTCATTGCCTCACTCCAACACCCCCTTCAAGCCAGTCGCTCTGGAGAATTCCCAAGGATTTCAAGACCTCTGTGAACACTGAGTCCCATTCCCCACACCTCTGGCTGCAGGAAGCCATGACAGGAACAGACATGGTGGCCAGAGGGCAGGTGAAGGCAGCAGAGAGCTGGCAGCAGAAGCTCAGGAGAGAGCTGGGAGTGCAGCTGGGAGAGAGCTCCGGGAGGAAGTGGGAGGAGACCAGGGAGAATCCGCATCTGCCAAGGAAATCCCCTCCTCTGGGTTCACACAGAGGGCAGCTCAGGTTGCGGCTCAGTTGTGAGGGGAGCTCACTGGGAAGTCAGCCTGAGGGAGAAGGGAAAGCAGGAAGATGCCAGAGACAACAGCACTGAGAGTCAAGAAGAGGGCCCAGAACATGCTGGAGGTCGCCAGGGTCCTGAGTAGCTCTGAACACAGGCCAGCCCTGTGCTCGCCAGCCAGGAGAACAGAGAGGAATTTAGGCAAAAAAGCAAAGAAGGGCTGCCTGGCTCATTTTATGAGGTCATCATAACCCTGATAACAAAACCTGTCAAGAACAGCGTATACACAAAAAGAAACACAGTGCCTCACTTTTAAGTGTGGACAGAAAATTTTTGAGAAAACCCGAACAAACTGGATCAAAGGGCATTAAAAAAACTACCACGTTAGCCAAACAGGGTTTATTTTAGCAATGTAGAAATCGTCTGGCATCAGGGAATGTATTAAAATTACATAGTTCATCAGTAAGAAAAGCAACTCACCCAAATCTAGATTCTGAAAAGCATTTACTAGAATTCCACATCCGTTTCTGGGTTGTTTATTTTTTTAACCTTTAAACTTGTAGGAAAAATGGGATAATCTCTTAACATAATGAAGAGCAGCAATAAAATTGAAATACTAGAGACTACTCCATTAAAATCAGTAACCAAAAAAGGATGCTCAGTCTCACCATTGTTATTTAATATTATTCTAGAAATGAAGGCCAATGCAATAAAGGAAGGCATAAAACAAAAACAAAAGGTGCTGGGGCGCCTGGGTGGCTCAGTCGTTAAGCGTCTGCCTTTGGCCCGAGTCAGATCCCAGGGTCTTGGGATCGAGCCCCGCATCGGGCTTTCTGCTCTGTGGGAAGCCTGCTTCTCCCGCTACCATTCCCTCTGCTTGTGTTCCCTCTCTCGCTGTGTTTCTCTCTGTCAAATAAATAAAATCTTAAAAAAAAAAAAAGGTGCTAAGATGAAACCGTCATTATTTATCAGTGCTATACCTTGCTACACCTAGTTATCAATGCTGTGTACTAAAATTCCAAGATAACTTCCAGAAATGAAACAATAGTTAAGAAGAGCTTTTTTTCTTTAAAGATTTATTTATTTGTTTGTTTGTTTGTTTGAGAGAGAGAGAGGCAGCTTTAGCAAGACAGGGAAGGGGGAGGGGTGGGGCAGAGGGAGAAGAAGACGAGGACTCCCCACTGAATGGGAAACCCAGTGTGGAGCTCAATCCCAGGACCCTGGGTTCATGACCTGAGCCAAAGGCAGACACTCAACTAACTGAGCCACCCAGGCATCCCTAAATAGAGCTTTTTAAAAAGCACTCATAATTGTGGGTATCTAGGTGGCTCAGTTTGTTAAGCATCTGCCTCGGGCTCAGGTCATGATCCTGGGGATCCTGGGGTGCTGGTATCGAGCCTCCAGTTGGGCTCCCTGCTTGGTGGGAAGCCTGCTTCTCCCTCTCCCATTTCCTCTGCTTGTGTCCCCTCTCTCAGTGTGTCTCTCTCTGTCAAATAAATAAAATCTTAAAAAAAAAAAGCATTCATAATAAAAGAAATGTGAGTTAAAACAATATAGTATGTAAACTTTTTCAACCTCTATAATGTTAACATTCAAAAAATTTGAAAACATGTCATTGATAAGAGTGTGGTAAACAGGTACTCTCATACGTTGCTACAGTCTCTATGGAGAACAATGTGGTAATACTTAAAAATTATAAGTGCACATGTCTTTTAACCCAGAAATTCCTTTTCTCAGAATAAACAGCTATCCTTGTATATATGTTAAAAAAAAATGTGTTGCAACGTTACTCTTATTTATTGTTATCACATAAGAAAATGGAAACAAACTATCAATAGGAAATTGTTCAGTAAATTGTGGTATCCACTCAATGGTATATTATGCAGCTGCAAAACATGATAAGGAAGCTTTTATGTCCTGAAATGAATTCCAAGATACAGTGTGGTTTTTGTTTGTTTGCTTGTTTGTTTGTTTTTAAAGATTTTATTTATTTATTTGAGAGACAGCGTGAGCAGGGGGGAGATGGTTAGAAGGAGAAGCAGTTGCCCCTCAAGCAAGGAACCCAATTCTGGGCTAAATCCTAGGACTTCCCGATCATAACCTAAGCCAAAGGTAGACCCTTAACTGACTGAGCCACCCAGGCATCCCCCAAGATGGGATAAGTGAAAATGCAAAGTATATAAGACTTGTGTAGTTTGCAACCAATTGTGTGTGTATATATATATATATATATATATATATATATTTTTTTTTTTTTTTTTTTTTTTTTAAGCACAAAAAATTAGGGGCATCTGGGTGGCTCACTGGGTTAAGCCTCTGCCTTCAGCTCACGTCATAATCTCAGAGTCCTGAGAGTTAGCCCTGCATGGGGCTCTCAGCTCAGCAAAGAGCCTGCTTCCTCCTGTCTCTGCCTGCCTTTCTGCCTACTTGTGATCTCTGTCAAATAAATAAACTTATAAAAAAAATAAATTTGTAAAAACATGAAAAATTAAATTTAGATATTTACTCACCTATGTGCTAATTATCTATGAATAAATGCACAGAAACAACAACAAACACCTAGCAACGGCTTGCTCGGATGGCACAGTCAATTGAATGATGGCCTCTTCTTTTCTGCTGAGGTCATGATCTCAGGGTCAGGAGATTCAGCCAGGGGTAGGGCTCAGAGCCCTAATTGGGTTTCTAATTGGGTTTCTCTCTCCCTCTCTGCCCCTGCTCTCTCTCTCTCTCTCAAATAAATAAATAAACCTTAAAGAAAAAAATAGGGGCGCCTGGGTGGCTCAGTCTATTGCACACGCCTTTGGCTCAAGTCATGATTCCAGAGCTGAGGGATCAGGCCACATTGGGCTCCCCAACTGTAGGGGCGCCTGCTTCTCCCTCTCCCTTTGCCTGCTGCTCTCCCTACTTGTGCTCGCTTTCTCTCTGTCAAGTGAATTAATAGTCTTAAAAAAAAAAATTGGGACGCCTGGGTGGCTCAGTCGGTTAATTGTCTACCTTCGGCTCAGGTCATGATCCTAGGGTCTTGGGATCGAGCCCCGCATCGGGCTCCCTGCTCAGCAGGGAATTGTTTCCCAACCGCCCCCCCCCCCCCCCCCCCCCCCCCCCCCCCCCCCCCCGCTGTCTCTGACTCTCTCTCCTGCTCATGTGCACACGCTCTCTCTCTCTCAAATGAATAAACAAAATCTTAAAAAAAAAAAAACCTAACATTTATTTTATTTGTATACCCTTTTCTATGATTTGAGTTTTAAGTCAAATAAATATGTTACCTCTTCATAAATGCATTTAACATGAAGAAAGAAGAGCTGGGGAAAATGTTTCCAAGAAGACTATTGAAGATTCTTTGTTTTGCCAGATAGAAAATATATTTAATCTACTATTATTAAACATTACAAAACTTCGTAATGGCAAAAAGTACTGACAAACATGCGAATTACTAATTTTAGATGTGCTGAAGGACATACCAGAAATTAACGGGGAGCTTTCCCGCCCCTCCCCCCTCCAGTGCGGCTCAGGCTCCACCATCGCTGGCTCCCGGTAAGCTAGTGCCGCCCTCCTCTCTCCAGCCGCTGTCGCGGTCCTGACCATCTACCCGGACCTCATCAGCCAGGACGAGATGTTCTCAGACAGCTACAAGATCCGGGAGATTGCCTCCCGCCATGCCTGGGGTGGAGGGGAAGGTTGGTCAGTGGGACAGTGGGTAACACTGATGACTCGTTCATGGGTAGAAGTGCATCCACTAAAGGCCCCGAGGTTGAAAGTACTGAATGCGCAGTCATCACTGGTGTCGATATTGTCACGAACCATCACTTGCAGGAAACCAGCTCCACAAAAGAAGCCTACAAGAACTGCGTCAAAGAGTTGGGATGCCTGGGTGGCTCAGCCAGTTAATCGTCTGTCTTCGGCTCAAGTCATGATCCCAGAGTCCTGGGATCGAGTCCCGCATTGGGCTCCCGGCTCAGTGGGGTGTCTGCTTCTCCCTCTGCCTGCCGCCCCCCCATCAAATAAATAAAATCTTTAAAAAAAAAAAAAAAAAACTGCATCAAAGATGTAATCAATCAAAGCCAGGGGCGCCTGAGTGGCTCAGTGGTTAAAGCCTCTACCTTCGGCTCAGGTCTTGATCCCAGGGTTCTAGGATCGAGTCCCGCATTGGGCTCCCGGCTCAGCAGGAAGCCTGCTTCCCCTTCTCGCTCTGCCTGCCTCTCTGCCCACTTGTGATCTCTCTCCTTTCTGTCAAGTAAATAAATAAAATATTAAAAAAAAAAATCAAAGGCAAATTTGAAAAACAGAGACTTCCAGTACAGGCACTGTAGAACACATCAAGCACAACCTGGCGGAGTTGGAAAACTACCAGATTTTTAGGGGAGAGAACGTGAATCTAGATGGCGTGGTTACTCTGCTGGACTGCCTTGAGGGTGGTGTGACTCCGTCTATGATTTTTTTTTTTAAGATTTATTTACTTTTTGAGAGAGCGAGAGCAGGGGGGAGGGGCAAAGGGAGAGGGAGAGAGAGAATCTCAAGTGGCGGCCCCACTGAGTATAGAGCCTGAAGTGGAGCTCGATCCCACAATCCTGAGACCATGACCTGAGCCGAAATCAAGTGTCTCACCTCCCTTTAAGGACTTCGCCACTCACACACCCCATATGTGATTTTTTTTTTTTAAGGATGGTTTAGAGATGGAAAAACGTTAGCGAATTTGGCTATTACTTTGGCTGTATCACCTGTTGTCATAACTGGCTGGCTACTCTTCATCCACACGACGCCAGGACTTAGACAAATGGGACTGATGCCATCTTCAACTCTTCGTTTATTTTGACCTTGATTTATATGGAGCAAAGGTAATTTTTTTTCTTAAAGATTTTATTTATTTATTTGACAGAGTGAGAGACAGCAAGAGAGGGAACACAAGCAGTGGGGGTGGGAGAGGGAGAAGCAGGCTTCCCGCTGAGCAGGGAGCTCAATGTGGGACTCGATCTCAGAACCTTGGGATCATGACCTGAGCCGAAGGCAGGCGCTTAACCGACTGAGCCACCCAGGCGCCCCTGGAGCAGAGGCATTGTTGTTAAGAAAAAAACATTTCATATAGGTTGTCTAAAAATAAAATGCATTTAAACTCATTTGAGAGAAAGCCTCTTAGTTTCATACATTTTTAAATCCACCCTGTCTAGTGTCCTAGAGAAGCGAGAAGCTAGCCGGAGACTGCTGCTAGAAAGTATCAGGCCTGCAGACAATTCTTGCAGGGAAAACTACTTCTGGGACTGGAATATAAAAAAACAAGAACCAAAGTCTTAATTCTGAGTTCAAGTAAAGGGAAGGGCCATGCTCATAGCTGTGCCAACATCTGAAGTGGATTCCTCACACAGTCCATCACCTAGAAACAGGGAAGGGAAGTCATTAACTCTGGAAGAGATTACCAAATGAATAAAAAGAGACTAATACAGTTGGAGCAAAAAAAAAAGAAAGAGAGGAAGAGAGGGAAGAAAGGAGGAAGAGAGGGAGGGAGAGAAGGAAAGAAATTAATGGGAAATGTCAAATTCTTCAACAAATGGGAAAAATAACTGGCAAAAAGTCATATTCTCACCTGCCACCATACACCCAAATAAATTCCAGATTATTTAAATTTTTAATATGAAAAATAAAACTATACAAAAACTAGGTGAATTATGTGAATGGTTAACTGATCTTCAGATACTAATGGATTTCAAATGTTAAGTTTCAATGTTTCAAATGTTAAGTCAACCTCCCATTTCCTGGGATAAACCCTACTTGGTCATGACATACTATCATTTTCATATCCTGTGGGTTTCAGTTTGCTGGGACACTAAGAATATTTCTTATCTCTGTTCAAGAGAGACATTGTTCTTAAGTTTTTTGTATTATCTCTGTCTGGTTTTGGTATCAAAATAACTCTGACTTCCTAAAATGAGTTGGGTAGGTTTTTGTTTGTTTGGTTTGGTTTTTTAAAGATTATTTATTTATTTATTTATTTATTTATTTGACAGAGAGAGAGCACAGCAGGGGGAGCAGGTGGGGGAGAAGCAGGCTCCCGGCTGAGCAGGGAGCACAACGACGCAGGGCTCCATCCCAGGACCCTGGGATCCTGACCTGAGCTGAAGGCAGATACTCAACTGACTGAGAGGCCCAGATTACAAGTTGGGTAGTTTTCCTCTTCCATTTTTTTAAATTAGCTTATTAGTATTACTTCATTCTAAATATCTGATAGAATTCACTCATTAGCATGAAGTTGTTTATAAGAGTTTTTTAAAAAAGACTTTATGTACTTATTTGCTAGAGAGCACAAGCAGTGTGAGCAGCAGGCAGAGGGAGAGAGTGAAGCAGACTCCCCGCTGAGCAAGGAGCCTGATAATGGGCTCGATCCCAAGACCCTGAGATCATGACCTGAGTGGAAGGCACACGCTTAACCAACTGAGCCACCCATGTGCCCCTATTTTTTTTTTTTCTCTATAGGATCTGGAGCACCTGGGGGCTCAATAGCTTGAGTGTCTAACACTCAATCTTAGCTCAGGTCTTGATCTCGGGGCTATGAGTTTAAGCCCCACGTTGAGCAAAAATAAAATAAAAGGCCAGTTTTGACTTATTAAAAAATAAATAAAATTTTAAAATCAATCAATCAATAAATCTGTAGGGTCCATAATAATATCTCATCTTTCATTCCTAATGCTGGTAATTTGTATCTCTCTCATTAGTCTTGTTAGAGGTTTATCAATTTTACTGATCTTTTTAAAAAACAAGCTTTTAATTTTATTTATTAGTTTACTGTGTTCTACTTCATTGGTTTCCACCAATTGTTGAAATTAGTTCCTTGTATTTATTTTGTGATCAATTTGCTTTTCATTTTCCAGGGATTTTTTTATGATGAAAGCTTAAATCATTGATTTTTGGACCATTATTGATTATTGAACCATTAATTGACCATTATTGAACCAATTTTGATTTGTTGTGTTTTCATAATCATTCAATTCAAAATATCGTATAATTTCCCTTAATTGATCTGTGGGTTATTTAGAATAGTGTCATTTAACTTCCGAATATTTGTGGATTTTCCAGTTATCTTTTTGTTATTGGCTTCTAATCTAATTCATTTTTAGAGAATGTACTCTCTGTGATTTCAGTTCTTCTAAATTTATTGAGACTTATTTTATGACCCATAATGTGTTGTCTCTTGGTTAATATTCCACCTGCACTTGCAAAGAATATGTATCTGTTATTGTGGGGTGTTAATGTTTTATAAATGTCAGATTAAGTCCAATAGGTGGATGGTATTCAAATTTCCTTTATTCTTCCTGACTTATCACATGAAAAACTGAGAATAGCGTGTTTCACGTTCATTTTTGTCAGTTTCTACTTCAGATATTTTGAAGCTCTTCTATTGGGTATATACATATTTAGAATTATGTCTTCAAGAGGAACTGACCATTTCATCATTAAGAAATATCCCTTATAATCCACAGTAATAGTTCTTTTCATGAAGTCTACCTTCTTTGATATTAATATAGCTACTCTAGTTTTCTTTTTCTTTTTTAAGATTTTATTTACTTATTTGACAGACAGAGAGAGACCACCAGCAGGCAGAGAGGCAGGCAGAGAAAGAGGTGGAAACAGGCTCCCTGCTGAGCAGAGAACCCGATGTGGGACTCGATCCAAGGACCCTGAGATCACAACCTGAGCCAAAGGCAAAGACTCAACCAACTGAGCCACCCAGGTGCCCCTCCAGTTTTTTTATAAGTGTTTGCAAGGTATACCTTTTCCATTTCCGACTGGGGTCAGAAGAGTACTTCAAAATGCATGGGCTTAAGCTTAACATCTTGTTGTTTTCTACTTGTCCCATTTGTTCTTTGTTGTCCCTTTTTTTATTTTCCTCACATCTTTCTGAACACTTAATAGCTTTTTCAGTATTCTACTTTATCTCCACTTACTTGGAGTTTTTAGAGATTTGTTTGTATTTTGCCTTTTGTTTTTGTTTTATTTTTGTTTTGTTTTTTGGTTTTTGATTTGCCTGCTTTTAAGTGGCTGCTTAACATTTTACATATACATATTTATCCTACCACAGTCTACCTTCAAATAATATACTTCTTCATGTACAGCATCAATATTACAGCAGTATCCTTCTGTTTCCCCATCCCATCCCTTATCTTATTATGATCAAGCATTTTATTTCTACGTATGTTATAGGCAACATGATACTGTGTTACTATTTTTAAACAGTGAATTATCTTTTAATAAATTGTTAAAATGAGGGAAAATTATTTTCTAAATATTGACATATTTATCATTTTTTCCACTCTTTCTTTGATGTAGCTCCAAATTTCCATACGGTGTATGTCTTTAATATATATAGTATGTATACTTTAATATCTAATTATAATATAATATACTTTAGAGCATTCATGTAACATTTTTGTGGTAAAGGTAATAGCCACAGGTGCTCTCAGGTCTTATCTGTCTGAAAAAATCTTTACCTTCATTTTTAAAGGACTTTTTATCCATTGTTCATGGATAGAGAATTTTAGATTGACAGATGTTCCTTTTAGTACTTCAAAAATGTTCTTAAAAACAATGGCTTAGGATCACCTGGGTGGCTCAGTTTGTTAAGCCTCTTCCTTCGGCCCAGGTCATGATCCTGGAGTCCCAAGATAGAGCCCTCATCAGGGCTCCCTGCTCAGCAGGGAGTCTGCTTCTCCCTCTGCCCCTCCTCCCACTTGTTGTCTCAATCTCTCTTTCAAATAAATAATAAAATCTTCAAAAAATAAATAAATAGGGGTGCCTGGGTGGCTCACTCATTAAGTGTCTACCTTCGGCTCGGGTCATGATCCCAGTGTCCTGGGATAGAACCCCCAGTTGGGCTCCCTGCTTGGCAGGAAGCCTGCTTCTCCCTCTCCCACTCCCCCTGCTTGTGTTTCCTCATTCACTATGTCTCTCTCTGTCAAATAAATTAATTAAAAATAAGTAAAGAAATATAAAGAAATAAATAAAAATAAATTAAATAATTTATTATTTAAAAAATAGCTTTTTGGGGGGTACCTGAGTGGCTCAGTGGATTAAAGCCTCTGCCCTTGGCTTGGGCCATGATTTCAGGGTCCTGGGATCGAGCCCCACATCTGACTCTCTGCTCAGCAGGGAGCCTGCTTCCCCCTCTCCCTCTGCCTGCCTCTCTGCTTACTTGTGATCTCTCTCTGTCAAATAAATAAATAAAATCTTTTTTAAAAAAATAAATAAATAATAAAATCTTTTTTAAAAAATTTTTTCTGAGAGTTCCTGGTTCTTTTCGCTCTTCCTACTTTAGCTGAATGTTCTTGTTTTAGATTTCTGTTTTGTTTCTTTCTTTACTCTATCTTAACAATTTTTATTTCTCTGATAGAAAATTTCCAAAATGTGGGGTCTTGTCTTTTAATGGCACACAGGGTACCCAGTTTCAAGAGTTCGGGTTCAAAGAGGCTAGAGTGCTCTGTACCTTTAGGTCTTTCCCAAAAGCCCTTTGTTCTCATCCTTGACTGGAGTGGGCAGAGTCCTTCCAGTTTTAGCAGCTGCTCTCAAATTGACCTTATGTACCTTGCATCGTGTCTGATACTCTCTCATAATCGTTCAGGTCCATCAGATGCCCTGTCCCACCCTCCCCCCTTGCTCTCTCTTACACAGATACCCATCACAAACCATGTTTGTCGGTTGTTTGTATTTTGCCACTTAGTTTTGTTGTAAATGTCATTGCTAGATTTTTACTTTGGTTAACCAGTTGCTTTGTTTTCATATGATGATTCAAGAAGACTCAAATCTACGCTGTCCTACTTGTGCCATATTCCCAGGATTCTAACATCTGTCATTTTTTAAATCAGAGGAAAGGGAGGGAGCATTAGATATTCTGAAGTACCTTTTACGTTCCTTTTGGAATTTAACCACAGCAATAGGAAATGGGACAAAATTAATTTGAAGAACAGCACCCAACTCATCTGTGTTAATAATGTACGTAGCATTTTTCATGCTTCTTTTTTATAAAGTTATTTGTTATGTGTTTGGTACATAATCTTCACAGTGATCTAATAAATGGTTTCAGAATATTCCATTGAGTAGCACTACCAAAATTTACTCAGTCTGTCCCTTATTGTTGGCCATGTGAACTGTTTCCATTTTTCTGCTGTCTCGGATAATGTTGTCATAAATACCTTTGTGCGCTTAGATTCTTGTTTTTGTTGAATTATTTCCTTATGATGGAATCCCAAGAGTAGGATTACTGGGTCAAGAGTAGGAACATCTCCCTGGGTCTGGCAATCTATAATCTGAAACTGTGTTTTGAGAATTATTTTTCTTATTATAGGGGAAAGGTTAAGACTCAGTTGTTGAGAGTAAGGATCACATGAGGGCAATAGAACTACTTCCCAGGATCACTGTTATTCTGTCCTTTCTGTCAGCCATCAGTCTTCTCATACATTTTACTCAACTTTACTCACATTTTTTTTTTTACTCACATTTTTCATTCATTTAACCAACATATGTTGACGACCTACCCTGTGTCAGACACTTTGACTTCTCTCCCCCACACTAGTGTGAGCCCCACAAGGATGTGCAGTGTTCTGCTCAAGGACTGAGCCAGCACACATGAGGGGCCCGATCCATGTATGCACTGGCTAGATTCACTGTGAACCTGAAGGGTGCCCTGGGCTGTCCTCGTTTGACTCCGCCTGACACATCTGAGACTGTTCAAAACACCCTGGAATATCTGGCCGGGAGAGATCTGGTAGCAACAATCTGTCTTCCCCTTAGGCAGGATTAGCCCTATTCTAGGGCAGATTTGACCAGCAAAGGGAGGATTTAAGCAATTTCCATACACTAGCTGGTATAGTTGCCCAGAAAGAATCTTGTTTTTATCAAAAACAAACAAAAACTAGGAAGCTAGGGGTGCCTGGGTGGCTCAGTGGGTTAAAGGCTCTGCCTTTGGCTCAGGTCATGATCTCGGGGTCCTGGGATCGAGCCCCGCATCGGGCTCTCTGCTCAGCGGGGAGCCTGCTTCCCCTCTCTCTCTCTGCCTGCCTATCTCTGTCTACTTGTGATCTCTGTGTCAAATAAATAAATTAAAAACTTAAAAAAGAAAAACTAAGAAGCTAGAAATAACCCCCATGATCTCCTAGTCTCAATCTGCCAGCTATGTTCATTCAGTCCATACACCTGCCTTTCAGCCTCAGTCCCCCTGACTGTCCTTCCACTGCGCCCTGAAAACTCCGTGTTGCCCTGAGCCCAAGTCCTCTCGGCTTGGGTTCTGGTTGTGTTTACAAGTCCCTGTCTGCCCTGCCAGCACCCTCCCATGATGGGGCCAAACACTGCCCTACAACTCCCAGCCCTTGGCTGAGTTTGTGTATTCCACAGCCTGAGTACTGAAGACCAACCCTCTGTGCCTGTCTCTACTCCACGCCCCACAGCTGCACCCTACCCCTGGATGGAGCCCTGCAGTCACAAGCCTTTGCCCCAATCTGGCTACAACTCCCCACAGCTGTAGAGCCCCTGCCAAGACCGGTTAACCCCTGGTGCCCATCCCATCTGGCCCATGTTGCTGAGGAGCCTGCATAACTCGTGTTCAAGCCTGCCAAGTTAATAATCATCCTCCCAACCACAATGTTTTACAGGTGAGGAATCAAGTGCCAGAGAGTAAAAGTGACTTTGCAAAAGTGAAATGGCAACTTCGTGTCAGAGCTAGGCCTAGAGCTCCAGGTTTCTCATTCCTAAGAGGAAACAAGTGGGTGGAATACCAGAGAAGAAATTTAGGAACAGATTCCAAACCAGAAGTCTAACCATAAATCGTGAGGACCCTGGGGTGGGGAAGGAGAGAAGGTCCCAGGATTTGAGAATAAGATAGGTTCTGGTTTTTGAGACAGGGGCATGAAGTCAGGAAGCATGAGCAGCAAAGTTGACTTCATGTGGAGCCCTAGACCATCTGGTTGGATCTATTACATGTCTCTTGCATCTCCAGAATGTCCCAGGGACCTAGAATAGGGCTAGGTCTATACGTGCAGGTCAGGGGATCAAATATATAGATAGGCCAAGGGAAAGCAAAGGGTGGAAAACTGAGGAAGGACATAGGAGCCAGAAACCAGGTTAGGCCTGATATACAGAGATGCTCGGGTAGCTCCCAGGTCACTGGGGACCTCTCTGCATCATGAGGGTTAGGCAACATCTGCTCCAAATACATAGCAGCACAGCCTATGGAAATCCCAAGCTTTCCCTGGGATTTCTGAAAATGTGCATGACACATGTATTCTCACATCCTGATCTCTCAGGGATAAGGTTCTTTGAGTCTTTGTTCAGTTCCAAATCAACCCAGGCACAAAATTTATCCCTTTCAGGGGGGAAAAATTTTTTTCTTTTAAATTTTATTTATTTAAGAGAGAGCGCAAGAGCAAGCAGGGGAGGAGCAGAGGGAAAGGGAGAAGCAGACTCCCCACTGAACTCAGAGCCTGACTCAGGTTTCAATCCCATGACCCGGAGATCATGACCTGAGCCAAAACCAAGAGTCAGACGCTCAACCAACTGAGCCACCCCAGTGCCCTTCATGGAAAAAAAATTTTAAACACACCAAGTGTGAGATTGCTAGACCTTGCTAAAAATGTTGGGGGTGTCACAGGGAGAGAGCCCCATCATTCACTACCCAACAGACAACCTAGAAACCCTCATTTCTTGTTAGCCACCCTCTTGTGATGGTTTCCTCTCTTGGCCCTAACACCACATCTTGCTGTACCCACACTCACACAGGCTCCTGGTCCCTCTCATTTCCTTCTCCCTTCTCTATCTTCTGTTCTTTCCTCTCCACTACCATCTCTCCAAAATCAGAAACAAATTCCTTTCCATATCTCAGTGCAGAGAGGTTGGGGCAGGAGGTGAGGTCGGGCACATTCTTACACTCTTATGCTTCTTCACCAAACTCCTTTTTCAAACAAGTTACTTCCCTCCTAGAGAGGAATTCTGGTGCCAGATAGTAATTCAAAATTGTTTCCACCTGAATACACATGTGTAAACAAAAGCACACAGAATTATTCTGATGCATAGTTCATACCAGACCAAGCACTATCATTGTCCTATTCAAAATTGACTGAAAAGAAAGTTTAGAACATCCTGTCTGATTCAGAAGTATGCCCTTGTCCATTAAAGCTCAGCTGAATCCCAGAAAACCTGGGAAAATCTGGTTTCTCTTACACCCCTCGAAGGTATTTTACAAATGGCTGCTCTAGGAAAGACACCCAAAGCGAGTGCCACTTTTTTTAGATGAGCCAAAAAGTGAGTTAAGTGGTGCCCGTGGCAGCCAGAAAGTTTCAAGGTTTTGCAAACCTGTGTAGACTCTCAGAGTGTTTTCAGGTTACAGACATGGAGTAGAAAGGTGATACCAATTTAGCTGCAAAAATTGTGCGATGGCTGTTTCATGTGGTCAAACCAGGTGACCAGGTGATTGACGAAGCTTTAAGATATGTAACTTGTTCTAGTCACTACCTAGTGGTATAAGACAACAACCACTTTATTATTCTCAAGGATGATATGGGTCAGGAATTCAAAAATAGCAGAGCAAGGACAGTTTATTTCTGTTCCAAATGTCTGGAGCCTCAGCTGGGAAGGCTAGAGTCTACTCAATGACTGAGTGCTGGAATTTTCTGAAAGCTCTTTCACTCGTGTATTTTTTTTTTAAGATTTTATTTATTTATTTGATAGAGAGAGATCACAAGTAAGCAGAGAGGCAGGCGGGGGGTAAGGTGGGAAGCAGGCTCCCTGCCGAGCAGAGAGCCTGATTCAAGGCTCAATCCCAGGACCCTGGGATCATGACCTGAGCCGAAGGCAGAGGCTTAACCCACTGAGCCACCCAGTGCCCTTCATTCATGTATTTAATGCTGGAACATCTATAGGTCGCCTTCCAACGTGGGCTTTCTCATAGTATGGTGCTTAGGGTCTGTGGTAAGAGGCCTCTAGCATGTCCCCCAATGATCCCTACCTTTTGGATCCCATCCCCTTGAGTAACTTACTTCTAACCAATAAAATATGGTACATTGAGTGGCTATTTCTTCCATGATTAGGTTATGAAAATGGTGACTTCTGTCTTAGGATCAGACCCTCTCTTTTGCTCCTTTTGATGAAGCAAGCTGCCATGTTGGAGAGACTCTCCCATGACAAGGAATTGAGGGTTACTCTGGTCAAAAGCCAGGGAGGAAGAGACCCCCAGCTCTGGCCAAAACTTTGATTATGGGGGCACCTGGATGGTTCAGTCAGTTAAGTGTCTGCCTTCGGCTCAGGTCATGATCCCAGAGCCCTGGGATCGAGCCCCGCGCTGGGCTCCCTGCTCAGCAGCAGGAGGAGGCCCGCTTCTCCCTCTCCCTCTGCTGTTCCCCCTGCCTGTGCTCTCTCTTGCTCTGTCAAATATAAATAAATAGAATAGAATAGAATAGAAAGAATAGAATAGAATAGAATAGAATAGAATAGAATAGAATAGAATCTTTTTAAAAAGTTGAATTCCTAACTTGGAGAAAGGGCAATAGCATGAGTGTGTATTGCTAAGCTTTGGGGTGATCTGTTAGACAGCAATAGGCATCTAACATAGGTTCCAAGAGTGCGCATTCCACAAGAACCAGGCAGAAACTGTATCATTTTTTATGACCCAGGCTCAGTCACAAAGCATTACTTCCCCCAAAGTCACAGTCCTGGCCAGATTCAAGGAGATGGAACATAAATCCCATCTCTCCAAGGAGGAATGTCCGAGTATCATCATAGGAACACCAGGGGAGGAGAGAGGCTGGCATGGCCATCTTTGGAAAACAACCTGCCACACAGCCCTTTGGCCTCACCCTGCAGCATGGCCTGATCTGATCTGCTCATGTGTACACTTTAAGGAAGATTTATATTGTTTTGCTATTTTGAGATTGAGGTTTTGCTTATGCTCCTCCTGAGATGTCTCTTCTGCTTTTAAGAAATGCTGAAACCGTATCTCAGCGTGTCACAAGATAAATGGGAATTGGCCCTCCTACAACCGGAGAGGCTTCAGAACCATCATTTCCAAGAATGTGACTGACGATCTGAAACACAAGATCCTCTCCACTTAAGAATGACTCCTCGTGAATTACGACACTGCCCTGGCTGCATGTTCTGGAACAGTCCGGCATTGCCCCACACTCCATGCAGGTCGAACAGAAACAGGATGGTGAGTAGAGGAGGATGTGGTAGGGAGAAGCGATGGTCACTCAAGCCAGGCCGGACTCCACGGATGCTTCTGGCACACCTGAGACTTGCAGAATTTCTGAGCAAGAAGACATCTCAGAGATCAACCAAGCCCACTTACACTGGTAATGACAGCGGCTACACTGAGTAAACCCTGACTATGACAGCAAGTCCTTTACAGCTGAATGAAGATGGCATCACCACCAGATTATAGATGCAGGTTTCTACTTGACGCCCCAATCATTAGAGCTCGAGATCTCCAAAACTCCGAGCTTTTCCAAGGTTCCCCCAGGGCATGTCTGCATGGCCCAACCACTTCTGTGCTTTCTACCACAGAGCTGCCTGGCTCCACGGGCAGGACTCACGGGTCTGAACATCTGCTTCCCATCGGGTACTACTTTCCTAAGCCCACGGCTCGGCCCCAGCAGGAGCGGTACAGACCCTTTCCCCATTTCCCATTGTGATAACCCAGATTCGGAGAGACGAGAAAAGAATTACGACACAGAGAAACTTGAAATCCAGTATGATTGCTCCAATTTCCCAGGCCCCGGGAAATTGACATTTACACTCCTCGCTGTTGCTGCCGTGGGGCAAGGGCCAGCCTGCCTCCCACAGTGGGAATACTCTGAATTCCCCAAATAGGTCCAGATAAAGGAGGTTGTTATTTCCCCCACACTTCAGTCTAAGGCCCATCTCCTTTGTCCTTATTTCCTGCTTTCGGATTGATCTCTTTCCAAGCGGCCAGACAATCGAAGTGTCCATTCCAGGGAAGACTCCGACTTTGCAACCATCAGAGCAGGCACTCTGACCACAGGATGGCGTGTGCCTGAGACCGCAGCCCGGCCCATCCTAAGCCCCATCAAGCCGGTCAAGTTCTTTTTCACATTCTCTCTTCTGACATGAGTTTATGACCGGCTGATACAGTCTTCCAGGCGTCTTCAACGTCTCAGCTCTGTGATCGACCAGTTGAAAATGGCCCATCTGTTTTCTAAAAGCAATAATAGAGACGGATGGCAATCTGAATGTATGCTTAGGAAATAAACACTGCTCCAAAAGAAACTATTTAGGGGCGCCTGGGTGGCTCAGTCGTTAAGTGTCTGCCTTCGGCTCAGGTCATGATCCCAGGGTCCTGGGATCGAGCCCCCCATCGGGCTCTCTGCTCGGCGGGAAGCCTGCTTCTCCCCCTACCATTCCCTCTGCTTGTGTTCCCTCTCTCGCTGTGTTTCTCTCTGTCAAATAAATAAAATCTTTAAAAAAAAAAAAAAAGATTCAAAAGAAACTATTTGGAGAGATTAAGACCGCCTAATATAAGGATAACATTTTACACAATTCGGCCAACCATTTTCTTTTCTTGAAGCCACACACTATCAAACCCACTCCATTTCAGAATAAGATCCTTGAACCACATTTGCATAAGACCCACAGGAAGCATTTTCCTAGATATTTTCTCTTTTAGGAGGCATGACCCTTTTTGTGAAATTTAAATGATGGTTCTTTTGCACTTTCCACTTATCAAGAGATCAAAAAATCTTTGGGTTCAATCTCAGCCAAGTTCATCTTCTTGTACCCACTCTATGGACAGAGGAAACTGAGGTTCCATGAAATCCACTAATTTGACAGAATCAGAAAGTGGGAAAGCTGAAATTTAGAACACTAACTGCCCTGAGCACTCTGGTACTTGCCACGATACCAGGCCACAGTTGGTCCCAAAGGAAATGTTCCATATCACAAAAACATGTCGTGTGAAGACCAGCCAAGCGTGCAACAAACTGGTCCCATTCAGTTTGGGATTACAAGCAGTACAAACAATAGAGCAACCTTCAAAATGAACTTCCGTTTCCAGGATGAAAAGGAAATGTAGGGACACAAGCTCTTAGGAGACACCTGCAGTGAGCGGGGACGCACGCCAAAGAAAGGACATAAAGAAGGGCCTGAAAATAGAGGACTCAAAGGAGGGCACTACATGCATGTTTCATCAAATGTGTCCTTTGTGCCTGGCTTGATGCTAAGCAACAGGCGTGGACCAAGGAACAAGTTCGAGTTCCTGCCCTCTCAGGCATCCAGTCCAGCAAAAGAGGCAAACAAGTCAATACTGAGCTTGCATTCCTCTGATTCAAATGAAAGCTTCATCCCATTTAAAATATCTATGCCCCCCCCCCACACACAACCCCCCCCCTCCGGAGCATTTGCGCCCCAGGACAGCAGGGGCCTGAACTTGTCATTTCCTTTCTCTACCTGGAGTAGAACCCCCGGTTGGGCCCCCCACACTATCCTTCCAGACCCCTGGAGCGGCTCCCCTCCCTTGTAACCCTGTTATCCTGGCTGTTTGGGCCTTTGAGGTACAATGTGTGACTACGACCATTGTCAACAGGCAATGACACAAAGCAACTGTCGTTTTTGGCAAAGCCCAGCTGAGCAAATGCTTAACTCAGAAGCCGGTGAGGGGGGGAAAAAAAAAAAGAGGCCGGTTAGGGTTTTTGTGAAAACAAATGACATCAGTGCTTACCCAGGAGTCTCCCAACTGGGCTAACAAGTGCTTTCCTTTGTGAGTGTGCGTGTGTCAGCTGTGCTCCTGCCTCGTGGGCACTCAGGAACTCCGCACAGAGGGAAATGGCACAAAAGTCTCTGTAGCCCAGCACGCTGTCACGCTGTCCAGCGGAGCCCTTGGGGAAACCTGCTTGGCCGGGAGGCCGACATTCTGAGAAGTCTCTGCATGCCAAGCCCTGCGCTGGGTATTCGGGGAGATGCGGGAGGTCAGCCAAGGTCATGGGCTCCCAGGGAAAGAAACAACCACTGAGAGGCTTCCACGGGCCAGGTGCTGGGCCAGAGATTTCCCTTACCTTATCACACTGAACGGTAACCAGTGTGTGCTCAGCCCTGTGTCAGTCCCCCACGTCAGGCCATCACTTGACAAATCCACCACTACAGCAACACCGAGCAATACTGATGTCACGCCAGATCCCAGGGGGACAGAGATGGGACATTTACATTGCAGACCTCCAATAAATCTGAGTCTAAGGGGCGCCCGGGTGGCTTGGTCGGTTAAGCATTTGCCTTCTGCTCTCAGGATCCTGAGATCGAGCCCTGCATCGAGCTCCCTGCTGAGCCCCGGGAGTCTGCTTCTTCCTCTCCCTCTGCCATTCCCCCTGCTTGTGGTCTCTCTCTCTCAAATAAACAAATAAGATCTTTAAAAAATTAAACAAAATTAAATTAATCCAAGTCCAACACTTTGTTGCCTTCTGCCTCCTCTCCTCCTCACCCCCTGTCTCCCTGGGGCAGAGTTCCTCCACCTCTCTCTCCTTCCCCATAGAAACGGCTTTTTAAAAGTCCCCTCCACATCGCTGTCACTTGCCTAAACTCATACACAAAAGCCTAATAGCCAAAAGACGAGAAGTGTCCTAATGTTCCTCAAACAGGACCCTTGTGGGTCTCACTTTAGTCTCATTCGTTCATTTAACAAATAGTTATCACATGCCCGGTACTGTTTTGGACGCAAGGTGTGAGCGGTGAACGTAACAGACAAAAATATTTGCCCTCATGTAGCTTCCGTGATCCTGTCATGACCCTTTTTTACATATAAGAAAACCAAGGTTCAGGGTCAGTTGGTTCCACAGAATCGGACACACAGAGCCCAGGGACAAAATCCAGGCCAGAAAAAGTAACCAGCAAGACCTACACGGGGCTTCAAAGGCCCAGCCAGCATCTCTGGGGTTTGTGGTGAGACGGGGTGACTAGAACCTGGAGAACTAGGTGTGGGTGTTAAGCCACAAGAACGACCCTTGAAAACAAGTAAGTCTGGGTTCAAGCACCAGCTCAGCTATTTACTTGGACTAGTTACTTAACTCTAGGTCTCCTTTTTCTCATTTGTAAAAAAGGGAATAAAAATTAAACTTACCTTATAGACTATGATATAAATATAGATACAGATATATAGGTATATAGATAAAGATATACACACTCATGAAATCCTCACAACAACCCTATGTTGTGCTAGATACCATATATGTATTAGCATAGTAACCTCAATAAATAAACCTCAATAAATATCAATTATTATTTATTTCTTCTCTTTTATTATATTAGTAGGCAGAAAAACTGGACTGCTTAGAAGTAGATACTCATAATTTGTCAGCCCAGCGTCCTTTTTCTTCTGGGAACAAACTTCCTACAATCGCCTCACCGCCCGTTATCAACCTCTTAACCAACCAACTCTATCCATGATGTTTTCATGGAAGCCACCATGTTGGTAAATTATGACTCCCTCTCCCAAACACTGAACCAAACTGGACCAATCATAATTCTTCTCCCAAGAAGTCTGCCTCTGGAACAGGAAAGAGATACTAATTTCCCGTAGCTAAAGCTTCTACGACTAGGAGCCATGTTTTCAGTCCCATGATCTGAGGAGTGGGGAAGATCAGCTACAATAAGAACAAAGAATGAGAGGCGCCTTGGTGGCTCAGTTGGTTAAACATCTGCCTTTGGCTCATCATGATCCTGGGGTCCTGTGATCAAGCCCCACATCAGGCTCTCTGGCTCAGCAGGAAGTCTGCTTCTCCCTTTGCCCCAACCCCCTCCACCGCTTGCTCTCTCGTGTCTCTCTTCTCTGAAACAAATAAATAAAATCTTTTTTTAAAAATGAAAGAATGAAATTGATGTGCAGAGAGAAGCAGAAATGGGATATGGAAAGCTCTTGCCACCATTTGAGAACCTGGTTCTACTTCATTCCTCAAGGCCAACTGCAGTCTTGTCCTTGAGTTCCAGGACACAATTCTATGAGCAAATTCCTTGTTTTTCCAAAGCTGCTTTGACTTGGGATTCTATTCTTTGCAATTAGTAAGAGTCCTAACTAAATACAGGTACAGGTCTGATTCAACAGACTTGGCCTTGATACATGGGGCACAAAGGCCTCTAAAGGGCTCCTCTCTAAGGAAAAATCCAATTTTCCCTTAATAGTCATGATTAAATATTCCCAAGCAGTTTATTAACCCCCTTCTTTCCCTGTTGATTTATTGACATGAGGAGCTCAAAATGGCCAACTTGTAGTCTTTACTTAGTGTTTAATAATACCATTGAGGTGTTCCCTAGTGGAAACACTTCTCCCTTGTGAATTAAGACTTCTAGACTAGCAGAGCCTAAAATAGTGGAGATAGGAAGTGAAAATTTTGCTAGTAGACAACTAAAAATAACAGGAAGTAAGAGGAACCATTCCCATTTCCACTCCTTGATTCCTGGACCCATTAAAAACTGGCTATTAGCAAAATAGCTGTAGGTCACTGATTGAGAGCACGTACTATATCCTGGAAGACTTTGCCCCAGCTCTGCAAAGTGTTTCCACCCAACTAGTAACATAACTAAGTTGAAAATGTTGTTACTATTACTAAAAGGTCATACCACCACTTTATCAGGCAGTGGCTTTAAGGTAATGGGAAACATTACAAGACCAGTGAATTCCATGAACATGAGTCATTACCATACTTCATTTTCAGTGAATTCCCTGGTCGGAAGCAATGTTCTATGAAATAGCATGTGAATAAAACCTTCTATACATCCTGGGATGGTGGTTTTAGTAGAAGCCAAATAGGGAAGGTAAATTTGTATTCAGAGTAAGTGTCTATTTCATTGAGAACAAAGTTCTGTCCCTTCCATGATGGAGATGATCTTTTGTAACCAAGCTTCTACTTGGGGGTTTTCTGGTGTTCCCAGAGAATGGGGCCATATTGAATGCTCAGTGTTGATCTCTGCTGTTGTCAGGCTGGACATTCAGCAGTGGTAACTAGAAGTCCATGTTGCTGAGCCCATTAATAAATAACCCTCATGGACCATTTCATTTGGTTTCCATTGGACTAAGACAGGGCTGGCTAAGAAAGCGAGGAACAGATATCCACAAACGGGTCACCTCATTCTCCTGCTTAATATCCTCTTCTTCCTTTTTTTTTTTTAAGATTTTATTTATTTGACAGCGAGAAACACAGTGAGAGAGGGAACACAAGCAGAGGGAATGGTAGCAGGAGAAGCAGGCTTTCTGCAGAGCAGGAAGCCCGATGCGGGGCTCAATCCCAGGACTCTGGGATCATGACCTGGGCCGAAGGCAGATGCTTAACGACTGAGCCACCCAGGCGCTCCTTAATATCCTCTTCTGATGAGATTTCTGTTTGGTAAATTTTCACATGGGACACAATATCTTAACACTCTCATCATATTCAGAGATTCCTACACACAGACCTTCTTATTGCCAATTTTTCAGTCATGATCCGTCTAAGTCTGGACTACCCCACAAAACTATTAGCCACTACTCATGTGTCAATATAGATCCACACTTCTGCTGACTGGGAGGATTTTCCTTCCCTCTCACCCTTTGAAGCCGTCCCTATTGGCAGGCCTGCAGTACTACAACCATCCACTTTGGGGTAGTACCAGCATATTATACAAACCGGGCCTGGAATGTTTCCTCCTTAGCCAGCTTGTCATAGGGAACTCCCCAACGGGCCACAGATTCCAGTTGAGAGGGAAGAGGCAACATGGTAGGAGCATGGACTGTAAGAACACGTGCCATTTACTTCTACAATTTATTTGTGCTTTTAGGACTTACTTGAGGCTGATCTCATACATACCACTTCCATCTAATGATTGAATGCTGTGGTGAAGGCCTGATTTTATGGCTTGGAGACTTAGACGTCTAGTTCATGATGGAAAACTTAATTACACAGTGACTTGGTGACTCATGGTCAGTCATTCAGTCTCTACGAAGGCCCAGTTACAACCTAGAAACTGTTTCTTCAGAGAATACTTGTCTTCAGAGGGTAGTAAATCTTTGCCCTTGAATCCTCCGGACCTGGGCCGAGTCACCTGCTGAAGTTGGCCCACAGTGCTCCTATCCACCATGGGCACTCCAAGTATCATTGTGCATTAAACAGACCAAGTGATAGGGCAGTCTGTATGGCATCCTGGACCTGACACAGAGCCTTCTCTTGTTGGGAGTCTCACTCAAAACCGGCATCTTCTCAGGGTTCTCAGTAAACGAGAGTTGCATGCCCAGATGAGTTTATGGTGCCTCAGAAGCCTAAAGAAGCCCAACCAGTAATCATATTTCTTTCTTAGTGGTAGGAGGGCCCAGATGCAACAACTTTTCGTCACTTTGAAAGAGGTATCTTACCATGCCCCAGATCACTGGGCCTCTAGAAATTTTACCAAGATGACAAGCTCCTGAATTTTTGTGGAATCTATTTCCCATCCTCTGCATGCATTTATCTTTCTAATGTATCTAGCATAGTTGTGACTTCCTGCCTGCTTACCAGGAAGCATGATAGCATCAGCATTATATCATCAATCTAATAAACCAGTATGATTCAGAATGGAAGGTCAATTAAGGTCTGTTGGAACAAGATTATGACACAGGGCTGAAGAGCTGATATGCCCCTGAAGCAGGATAGTGAAGGTATATTGTTGGCCCTACCAATTGAAAGCAATTGGCTCCTGACAATCTACTAATAAATGCGGCGGCGGGGAGACAGGGGGAAGCATTCAGATCAACAGCTGTATGCCAGATGTGTTCAACTGTTCTAACGATAAAACTACAACTGTAACCACCACCTGATTAGATTTACAATAATTCATGTCAATGTTTCAAGATGCATCTGTCACAAGGTAGGCATTATTTTACACATTTACAGATGAAAAGGCAAACCACAGGGATCCCTGGGTGGCTCAGTCGGTTAAGTGTCTGCCTTTGACTCAGGTCATGATCCCAGGGTCCTGAGATCAGGCCCCACATCAGGCTCCCTGCTCAGCAGGGAATCTGCTTGTCTCTCTGCCTGCCACTCACCCTGCTTGTGCTCTCTCTCTCTCTTTCTCTTTATCAAATAAATAAATAAAATCTGAAAGAAAGAAAGAAAGAAAGAAAGAAAGAAAGAAAGAAAGAAAGAAAGAAAGAAAGAAGAAAAGAAAGAAGAAAAAAAAGAAAAGAAGGAGAAGGCAAACCACAAAAATGTTCACATACTATTAAAGGGAAAAGTCTGGAGGCCCCTGGGGTTAAGCCTCTGCCTTTGGCTCAGGTCATGATCTCAGGGTCCTGGGATCCAGCCTGGCATCAGACTCTCTGCTCAGCAGGGAGCCTGCTTCCCCCTCTCTCTCTGCCTGCCTCTCTGCCTACTTGTGATCTCTCTCTCTCTCTCTGTCAAGTAAATAAAAATAAAATCTTTAAAAATAAATAAATAAATAAATAAAGGGAAAAGTCTGAATTTGAATCCAGCATCCTTTATGGTTTGCCATTATCCTACCACAGCCTTTATACCATGATTGTTCTCATTTGGACCTTTGATCTAAGTCATGTAAAAACCTACCAAACCCTCCAGAAACTACAAGAGAATGAGTTATCAAAAAGGTATGCTGTTACCAGAAGATACAGAGGAAGTACCCGATAGATGCTGATTATATAGGCCTTGTCTCTATCAAGCGTTATCTGTTTTTCCCGTAGTAGGTGATACAGACAAATAAACGGGTAATTACAACATAGTGTGAATAAGTGCAATGACGAGAATGGGTCTTGTCCTTTGACGAGGACAAATAGGAGGTATCTTAAGCCAAGTGTGGGAGTCAAGGAAATTTTCTCAGAGGAAGTGATACTTGAACTGATCTATGAAGAATCAGTAGGAGTGGGGCGCCTGGGTGGCTCAGTCGTTAAGCGTCTGCCTTCGGCCCGGGTCATGATCCCAGGGTCCTGGGATCGAGCCCCGCATCGGGCTCCCTGCTCAGCGGAAAGCCTGCTTCTCCCACTACCATTCCCTCTCTGCTTGTGTTCCCTCTCTCGCTGTGTTTCTCTCTGTCAAATAAATAAAATAAAAAATCTTTAAAAAAAAAAAAAAAAGAATCAGTAGGAGTTAAGCAGACAAAGTGGGGCAAGGCAAAGATGTTCGGGGGGTGGTAGCAAGGAGTAGGGAAACTAGTACAGAGAACAGCAGTGCCAAAGCCCCAGATGGCAGACAGCACAGTGGTTTCATTCAGTAAGTCCGGACCTCAGAGTGTGAAGAAGGGAAGGACAAGAGAGGCTGGAGGGCTACACATGGGCCAGATCATGAATGAACTTATAAACTTTGTTAAGGAGTTTGCATTTTACCCTGAAGACAATAGTCATTGAAGAGATGTAAGCAGGGGATAGCATGACAGTTTTACGCTTTAGAGATATTACTAAGGCTACAGAGTGAAGGCTGGAGTGGGAAGCTACTATTGTAGTTAGAGAGAAGACAATGGCTCCAACTGGGGTTGTGACAGAGGAGGGGAGAAAAGTGGATAGACCGGAGACACAGATGACAGCCTGTGTGACAGATGTGAAAGGCCACAGGGGTCCAGAGTGTATGCAAAAAAAATTAGACTGAGCTTCTGATGTGGGAGCCATGCAGCATATGGTGATAACTAGAGCTCGGGAAGAATGTGTAGAGTGAGAAGAGGAAAACACGATATTAATGTCAAATCCCAACAAGGAATTCAATAGAAATTGAGGGAGTTGCAGGGAGGAGAAATCCATGTCCGCTGAAGGTCTGGGAGGAAAAAAATCCCACAAGAAGGAATTCACTTTTGAGCATAGGTATTCAGGATTAAGTCTTCAAGTTAGTATGACTAATCATAATGGTTAATATTTGTTGGACACTTAATCTGTACTAGGCACATTTCTAAATGTTTACATTTAATCCTCACAATAATAGCCTGACTTTATGGATGAGGAAAATAAATTGTAGAGATTTAATAAAAACCCCAAGTTACATAAAGGCACAAGATTTTTTTTTAAGACTTTATTTATTTGACAGAGAGAGAGAGAGACAGCGAGAGGGAACACAAGTAGGGGGAGTGGGAGAGGAAGAAGCAGGCTTCCCCCTGAACAGGGACCCAGATGTGGGGCTCGATCCCAGGACTTGGGATCATGACCTGAGCCGAAGGCAGATGCTTAACAACTGAGCCATCCAGGCATTCCAAGGCACAAGATTTTTTAAATATTTTTTTAAGATTTTATTTATTTGAGAGAGAGAGAGCACGAGCAGGAGGAAGGACAGAGGGAGAGGGAGAAGAAGACTCCCCACTGAGCATAGAGCCCAATGCTGGACTCAATCCCAGAATCCTGAGAGCATGACCTGAGCCAAAGGCAGATGCTCAACCAACTAAGCCACCCAGACACCCCCTTTTTTATTATTGAAATATAATGGCATATAACATTATATTAGTTTCAAGTATACAACATAATGATTTGATGTTTGTATAAATTACACAATGATCCCCACAAAATTCTAGTTAATATGCATCACCATACATAGTCATGAAAATCTTTTTCCTGTAATGAGAACTTTTAAGATCTACTCTCTTAGCAACTTTCAAATATACAATAACAGTACTAGTAACTATAATCACCATGTTGTACATTACATACCCATGGCTCATTTATTTTACAGTTAGAAGTTTGTACTTTTTAACCCCCTTCACCCATTTTGCAGATCCCACCCCCACCATCCCTACTCCTGCCTCTGGCAACCACCAATCTGTTCTCTGTACCCATGAGTTACTTTTTACTCTTTATTACTACTATTACTATTATTATTCCACATATAAGTGAGAGCATAACGTATTTGTCTTTCTCTGAATTATTTCACTTAACATAATGCTCTCAAGATCCATTTGTGTTGTTGCAAATGACAAGATTTCATTCTTTTTATGGCTGAATAGTATTCCATTATAAATATATATGTGTGTGTGTGTGTGTGTGTGTGTGTGTGTATATATATATATATCACATTTTCTTTATCTATTCATCTATCAGTGGCCACTTAGTTTGCTTTCATATCTTGGCTATGGTACATAATGCTACAATAAAACTGTGAATTCATGCAGGTTTTAGAGTTAGTGTTTTGTTTCTTTGGGATAAATACCCAAAAATGGAATTGCTGGATCATCTGGTATTTCTTTTTTTTAAGATTTTATTTATTTATTTGACAGGGAGAGAGATCACAAGTAGGTAGAGAGGCAGGCAGAGAGAGAGGGGGAAGCAGGCTTCCTGCTGAGCACAGATCCCGATGCAGGGTTCCATCCTAGGACCCTGAGATCATGACCTGAACGGAAGGCAGAGGCTTTAACCCACTGAGCCACCCAGGCACCCCTCGTCTGGTATTTCTATTTTTAATTTTTTGAGGAACCTCCATTGTGTTTTTCAAACAGTTCCCTTCTCTCCACATCCTTAACAACACTTGTTATTTTTTTCTTTTTAACTTATTACTTCTTTTTTTTAAGATTTTATTTATTTATTTGACACAGAGAGAGAGATCACAAGTAGGCAGAGAGGCAGGCAGAGACGGAGGGGAAGCAGGTTCCCTGCTGAGCAGAGAGCCCGATGGGGGCCCGATCCCAGGACCCTGAGATCATGACCTGAGCCGAAGGCAGAGGCTCCAACCCACTGAGCCACCCAGGCGCCCCAACACTTGTTATTTTTTATCTACAGAGTTGATACTTGAGCCCATGCCTTCTCATTCTAGAATTTGCCACACAGTGCTGCTTCTCAGAAACAAATTAGCATATATATTACATACTTTGTAAAGTCACAAAATTAATACTTGTTGCACAGGCATCCTCCCTCTGGAACTAGGTCTTTTCAACAGAGAAATATTTTTATATACATTTTTTAGAAATGCTATCGAGTGTAGCAGGCTGCTAAAAATGTTATCAAGTTGCAACGTCTCCTGAATCTCAGAATGATCTTCAAATAGAACAAAAATGAACCAAAGATGATGCTTCTTCAAAAGAACCAGCCCTCAAACACCTGAAACTTGAAGCAGAAGCTCAAAGAAGATTTTACTACACGGAACTCGAGGGTTACTGCCGTGTTGTAATTTGTATTAATTCCTACAACTCCCCTTAAAATGGACGCCCCACAAAATGGAGTCACTGAGGCCTAGAGCCGCATCAGCTTTGTCACCGTGCCAAAAGAAAAAGAGGCTTTTTGAACAGCTGCATCATGAGACCAGGTGTCAAGGAGCAGTTTTCCATGCCACACCCCAATGGACTTGGAAACACCTGGAAACAGCAGGTGTTCCACCAGATCCTGCTAAGGTCGGTTGCAGGCCTGGAGGGTCGGGTATGGGTTGACCTCCTTCCTCATGGACATAATAACTGGACCGACACGGACTTCAGGGAAACACCTCACTCGCTGTGAGTTCCTGCTCACACATGGCGCAGAGGAAGTGAACTGGCACCCGCCCAGGTGAGCCACAGCAAACAGTGCACATCCCCCAGGGAGCAGGTGCACCAGAGCAGTGTCCCGGATGCTCCGCCCACAGGGATGAGTGCTCACCCCTCTTTCCCGGCTAACCGTATTTACTCTGTGTCTCGGCCTTTGTGTATGTAAGCAGTACACCGCTGGAGTTCGAAAAGGAATTGCAATTGGCCTATCCGAGGTACAGGGAGTACTCTCCTCTGACGTGTGCCTCCGGTAAATAAATCACACAGAAACAGAACCACCCGTACAGGGCGGCCGTGGCAGAGTTACCCTACCTTCAAGCCCAGTAACATCATTTTCAACTCTTCTGTGCCTCATAGTTAAGTAATTACTCATAGACAAAGAGATGTATGCAACTTTTACAGCATCTGAAGAAGAAGATGAGACTATCAATGGAAGATCATTTTCTGCTATTTCAGAATGCAAAAGGCAAGCTGGTAGAGGGAGTTTGGATGCTAAAAGATTGACTTTTCCCAGGTAGTGTAGTGGTCAATGGAGATAGAAAATTTGAAATCAGCATTGTCCTGATTTTTTTCAGACCATATGGCGATATCACTCCTCACACCCACTTGAACGGGCTCTGGAAGGATTTTTGTAATAGAAGATTAATATACATTTGTACATGCAGAGAGGACATTTTGAAAGATGGAGCATAGTACTCTGAGGATTGTGATTCTCCTGGGGAAGGTAGTAGAGATGGAGCTGATTGGAGATGGGGCAATTTATAGGCTTCTATTTTTTAAATATAGTTTGGACACAGGTATTGTAACAATAGTGTCCACCTAGGAATAGCAACAATAAGAGTGAAACAGAAACAAAAAGCAGTGGTTCCCACCTTCAATAGCCAAGCAATCTTGAAAAAGAAAGAGAGGTATCATAATTCCAGACTGCCGGTTATATTACAAAATGGTAGTAATTAAAACAGTATGATACTGGCATAAAACTAGACACATAGGGGCACCTGGGTGACTCAGTTGGTTAAGCATCTGACTTGATTTTTGGCTCAGATCGTGATCTCAGGGGATGGAGCTCCATGGTAGGTTCCTAGTTCAGCAGGGAATCTGCTTGTCTCCCTCCTTTTTCCTTCCCCCTGCTCTCTCGTTCTCTCAAATAAATAAAGAAATCTAGACACTTAGCTTGGGTGGCTCAACTGCCTTCAGCTCCTGTCATGATCCTGGGGTCCCCGGGATCAAGTCCCACATAGGGCTCCTTGCTCAGCAGAGAGCCTGCTGTTTCTTTCTCAGCCTGCCACTCCCCTTGATGGTGCCCTCACTCTTTCTCTCTCTCTCTGGCAAATAAATAAAATCTTTTTTAAAAAAATCATAAATTAGGGGCGCCTGGGTGGCTCAGTGGATTAAAGCCTCTGCCTTCGGCTCAGGTCATGATCTCAGGGTCCTGGGATCGAGCCCCACATCGGGTTCTCTGCTCAGCCTGCTTCCCCCTCTCTCTCTGTCTGAGCACTCTGCCTACATGTGATCTCTCTCTCTGTAAAATAAATAAATAAAATCTTTAATCAAAATAATAATAATAAATTAAATTAAAATACAATACAATATATACACATAGATCAATGGGACAGAATAGAAAACCCAGAAATAAACCCACAATTATATGGTCAATTAATCTTCAACGAAGTACTGAAAATACAGTAAGGAAAACTTAAAGTTAAAACTTCCACAGATGACTCTAATGGGCAGCTGAGTTTGAAAGCCAGGGTACTGGTTTAAAGAAAGACTTTTCTTCCATAGAACACAAAATCTAGAATTGGGTGGACCAGAACCAGCATAGTTGCTAAAGGATGTTATTAAGGAGTCAGGCTCCTTCAATCTCTGCTCCAAACTTCTTAGATTCCCACTCATTCTCTTGGTAATAAGATGGCTGCTGCTTCCAGGCATTGTATCTAAGTTCCATGCCAGAAGAAGGCAGAAGGGCAAAAAGGCTTCGCGTCACAAATCTTTGCCCTTCTTTTTTTTAAAGATTTTATTTATTTATTTATTTGACAGAGAGAGACACAGTGAGAGAGGGAACACAAGCAGGGGGAGTAGGAGAGGGAGAAGCAGGCTTCCCATGGAGCAGGGAGCCCGATGTGGGGCTCCATACCAGGATGCTGAGATCATGACCTGAGCTGAAGGCAGACACTTAACAACTGAGTCACCCAAGCACCCCAGATCTTTGCCTTTCTATTCAGAAATGACAGCCTACCTCAGAGACTTCTGGAAACTTCTTATTAACTCAAACTATATTTCATGGACATCTCAGGTTGTAATGAGGTCTTGGAATTTGTGTGTGTTGCTTTCCAGACTCTATGGTAGAAGACAAGGGAGAAGTGATTAAAATGATCTACAAAACATGAATGTACTATTTTTGTGTGTTTTTTAATGTAAATATAGTAGTATAAAGACTGTAAGGAAATGTCATACCTGAAAGAAATTTCTAGATAGCCTGGCCTGTCCATCACACTATTTTACCTTCATATAAGTCCGAAATTCTCTGCTGGTTTTTTTTTCCCTGAGGCTATATTAATTAACTAATACAGCAGCCTTTTCAAACCCAAAGTTTTATTCCAGTAGAAAAGAAGCAATCATTAGCCTAAGCCTGGTGAGTAGAATGACCACAAAATCCTCCCAAAAGTCTTGGCCTCCTTTTGCCTGATAGTCTCCAAAATAAAGTTAATTTCTCTAGTGACCTGATGTTCACATTATACTATTTGCTGCCAAGGGTTTGAATTACTGCAAATATGTCCCTTGGGTTTATCCCAGTTGAATTAATAATCAGAGCCCCCACCACAATCTCTTGTTTGGCAGTAATTCTTATTCCAACCTCCCTCCTGAATTTAAAACTCATGACTTCCAACTGCCTGCTGGATAAGAACATCTCAATGTCCCACAAGCAAACCAAACTTGGTGTGACATCATGATCTCATGATGTCCCCCACCCCCCAACCTCCTGCATGCCCCATCTCAGTGATTGGTTAAGTCCAATGATCAAGTTGTTCAAACCACAGATCTCAGAACTGTGCTCACATCTTCTCATTTCTTTATCTCATGTTTTCAGTCAGTCAGATTCTGTTAATTCTACCATATACATGCTTTCCAATCTGCCTCTTCTCCTCTAATTCATGCCCAACTATTCTTCCACCTGGATTATAAAGTGAACATCATTCAAATCATTCCAATGTCCTGAGGGTAGCAAATATTGTGCCTTCAAGAAATGGAAACAGAAGCCAGTGGCATGAAGCGTAAAGAGCAAGGAGAGTGTCAGGAGATGAGGTCAGAAAGGCAGGCTGGGTCCAGATCCTGAAAGGTTGTATAAGTCATTCAAGACTAAGACATGTCAATGTATATAATTGTGATGGTAGCCATTGTAGGATTTGCTGATGAAAGTGTACCAGCTCATTACACTCCCTGTCATTCACCCTTGATGCTGACCTCAAATGTACATGCATCGAACTATACATCAAACATACATCAAACTCTACTGAAAACCCATTGTATCCATAATCCCAGTCTAATCATGAGAAAAATATCAGATAAATTCCAATAAAGGGGCATCCTACAATATTCTTGACCTACTCCCCTAAACTGTCAAGGTTAACAAACGGAGGAAAGTCTGAGAAACTGTCACAGTCAAGAGAAGCCTCAGGAAACATCAATTAAATCTAATGTGAGATCCTGGCACAGAAAAAGGCCATTAAGTAAACACTAAAGAAATTTGAATAAACCATGAATTTTAGTTAATAATAATGTATCAGTATAGATATATAAGATCCTGGGGTGCTTGGCTTGCTCAGTCAGTAGAGCATGCAACTCTTGATTTCGGGATCATGAGTTCAAGCTCCAGGTTGGGCTAGAGCCTACTTGAAAAATACACGCACAGGCACACACGCATATACATCATGCTAATGTAAGATGTTAATAATAGGGGAGATACTATGTGGGGCTATGTGGGAACTCTGTACTACCTGCTCAGTTTTGCCGTACACCTAAAATGTTCTAAAAAAATAAAGTGTAGGGGCACCTGGGTGGCTCAGTCGTTAAGCGTCCGCCTTCGGCTCAGGTCATGATCCCAGGGTCTTGGGATCGAGCCCCACATCGGGCTCCCAGCTCGGTGGGGAGCCTGCTTCTGCCTTCCCCACTTTCCCTGCGTGTGTTCCCTCTCTCGCACACTCTCTCTCTCTCTGTCAAATAAATAAATAAAATCTTTAAAAAAATAAAGTTATTCATTTAAAAGGAAAAAACTCTACCAATAATTCCTTCGTTCCTAAAGGACAAAGGTTAAACTCAGAAACACAACATGTGCTTAGGACATTTTTCCAAGCCAATTTTTATTCCCCACACACACCCAAATTACGCCACAGCTACAGTGAACATTTAATTTATCCACAGACATCCCAGGCCCTTTTGTGCCTCTGAGTCCTTGCATGTGCTGTTCCCTCAGCCGGGAAGGCTATACTCTGCCCTTCTCAGCTTAGCTAACTCTTCGATGATTCAACTCACATGCTTCCCCAAATTCTTCCAATTCACTTGTTCTGTGACATTCCATAGCTCTTGAAACAAGACTCATTCTCTGCCACGACAAACTCTAGAAGGATAAGCTGTCCAGATCAAGCACCTTTCCCTTCACTACCAAGGTCTGAGCAGCTCCCCAGGCTGCCTGCATCTTTTACACTTTCCGAGGCAGACACCAGATAAAAGCCCAGCATGAACCCCGCCATGCCCACAACAGCAGGAGACCCATATCAGGCTGTCAGGGTGATCCTCTTGGCTTCCTTTCCATCTGCCTGAAGTGATGGGAGAAGGAGTTCTGTTGCTCAGGATAGGTGATCAAACTGCACAGCTTTCCCAAAGAAATCCTCTTTATAAATCCTCTCTTTTCCATGCATTTTATACCATTGGTACAGGTGAGCAGCCTAGTGAATTTTGTTATCAGCTTCCGGTTTCTACTTTGAATACCTACAGACTGATTTGTCTTTGCAAACTTGCTTTGCCCTGTTATCTAGCATGCGGTGCTGGATAAGTCTACAGGCTTCCACATTCCTTCCCACATCCTTCTCTGTGCCTTCCCATGCTACAGAGGCTAAAAAGTTAAAATAACTCCCCTGCAGCCAGGATACTAAATTCAATTAAGTGTCCTCATATGAAACTAGGAAGGCGTAAGTAGAATGGAGAGCATCACCCCACCGCCATTTTCCCTTGGTAATCAAGGTCATGAGCACATTAGTACGGAAAGCAGGAGAGGCAGCTGATCTCAGCTTTTCAGTGACTGCTCGCCACCTTCCTGGATGTTAAGAAGCAGCTCTGATGCTCATGGCAGGGTTGAGAGGCATCAGCTTCGTGATGCCCAGAACACAGCCACAGCTGCGCACTCTTGAGCCCATTAGTTCTGGCGGCAGTCCCTAACTTTAGGTACTCCAGCTCCTCTGGCGATTTTGAAAGCACCTAACTCCCTATATTAAATCCTTCTGTTGAAGGGCAGGGGGTGGGGAGGTTGGGCGAGCCTGGTGGTGGGTATTGAGGAGGGCACGTATTGCATGGAGCACTGGGTGTGGTGCATGAACAATTAATCTTGTAACACTGAAAAAATAAACATATTTGGGGAAAAATGATAAATAAATGAATGAATAAACAAATAAATAAATAAAAATAAATCCTTCTGTGCTTAAAATATCTACCTACAGTGGTTTTTGTATCTGTATTAGTTTGTTCTGGCTATCATGACCAAACACCACAGACTGGGGGACTTAAACAACAGAAATTTATTTTCTCCTAATTCTGGATGCTGGAAGTCTAAGATCAAGGTGTTGGCAGAGGTCTCCCGAGACCTCTCTCCTTGGCTTGCAGGTGGCTGATATCTTGCTGCCTCTTCACATGCTCACCCCTCCGTGCGTATACACCCCTGGGGTCTCTCTGTGTGCCCTAATTTCCTCTTCTTACAAGGACACCAGTCAGATTTGATTGGGGCCCACCCTAACATCCTTATTTCAACTTAATTATCTCTTCAAATGTCCTCTCTCCAAATGTAGCCACATTCTGAGGTAGTGGGGTTTAGAGCTTCAATATGTGAATTTGAGGGGAGCTCCAATGGAGTCTATAACACTATCCTTCAGGGGCGCCTGGGTGGCTCAGTTGGTTAAGCGACTGCCTGCGGTTCAGGTCATGATGCTAGAGTCCCGGGATCGAGTACCACATCGGGCTCCCTGCTCAGCAGGGAGTCTGCTTCTCCCTCTGACCCTCCACTTCTTGTGCTCTCTCTCTCTCATTTTCTCTCTCTCAAATAAATAAAATCTTAAAAAACAAAACAAGGGGTGCCTAGGTGGCTCAGTGGGTTAAGCCTCTGCCTTCGGTTCAGGTCATGATCTCAGGGTCCTGGGATCGAGCCCCACATGGGGCTCTGTTTGGCAGGGAGCCTGCTTCCCCCTCTCTCTCTGCCTGCCTAATTGTAATCTCTCTCTCTCTCTCTCTGACAAATAAATAAAAATTAAAAAAACAAAACAAAACACTATTCTTCCCTGAAACCTGACTGAGGCATACATATATCTTGATGTATCTGTCCATGCTCCGAATTTAACTGCCTTTAAGAAATGAATGAACGAATAAACACAGCAGGGATTTACAGCAAAAGCTCACTGTTTAGTCATTTTCTTCTCTTGGTAAATGTTGCTAAGTGTCCTTTCCAACCTCTCTACCCTCTCGCCAGTTTTTTATTCCTCAGTTCTTATGGAAGGCAGAAGAGACTTGATTAGCTGCCCTTTGCTGCTTAACAATATTACCACAGTGCCCGCCTTGGCAGTACACATACTGAGAAAACAATATTAGCACACCTTGAACTGCTTAATACAACCCATGCATATTATCTCACAGCTTCTATGGTTCAAAAGACCAGACATGATTTGACTAGACCCCCTGCTTATGGTTTCAGAAGGCTGCAATTAAGCATCAGCCAGGGGGCGGCTGAGTGGCTCAGTTATTAAGCGCCTGCCTTTGGCTCAGGTAATGATCCCAGAGTTCTGGGATTGAGTCCCACATCAGACTCCCAACTCAGCAGGAAGCCTGCTTCTCCCTCTCCCACTCCCCCTACTTGTGTTCATAAATAACATCTTTAAAGTAAATAAGTGTCAGTCAGGGCTCTGTCCTCATCTGAGGCTAGCCTAGAGAACAAGCTATGCCAGCTCACCCAGAATTAAGTGGGCAGAATTCAGATCCTTGTGGCTGTAGGACACTCCAGGCTTCAGGCGCCTGCTGCCTATCAGCTACTCTCAGCCCTTAAAGGCTGCTCATGGGTTCTTGGCACACGGAGTTCTCACCACGGCCATTTGCTTCCTCAAAGCCAAGAGGGCAGTTCAGCAAGATGGCATTAAGATCATATGCAACATAAAATGAAATAAGATGGGACAAGCCATAAGTCTCTTATCTTTAAGAGTCTTTCCAGAGACTCTTAATCTCAGGAAACAATCTGAGGGTTGCTGGGGGTGGGGGAGAGGGATGGGTGGCTGGATTATGGACATCCGGGAGAGTATGTGCTATGGTGAGTGCTGTGAAATATGTAAGCCTAATGACAGACCTGTACCCCTGGGGCAAATAATACATCATATGTTAATAAAAAAAATTTATTTTAAATGATCATATGCAGGGGTGCCTGGGTGGCTCAGTGGGTTAAAGCCTCTGCCTTCGGCTCAGGTCATGATCTCAGGGGTCCTGGGATCGAGCCCTACATCGGGCTCTCTGCTCAGCGGGGAGCCTGCTTCCCCCTCTCTCTCTGCCTGCCTCTCTGCCTGCTTGTGATCTCTCTCTCTGTCAAACAAATAAATAAAATCTTTTTTTAAAAAAGATCATATGCAACATAATCAATGATCACTGTACATTCCATCCCTTTTGCTGTATTCTCTTGATCAGAAAGAAGTCACAGGCCAGACCCACACTCACAGTTCACAAAGCTCACCTTAAAAGTCGACCTGAGGCCGTTGGCTACTGCTTTCTTGGCTTTTTCTTCTTCTCTCTGTTAGGGCCTCTGTGATCAGGACCCTGGGCCTATCTGATAACCACAGATATGGGGAAGGGACAAGGGGCCTCGCTCAGAGCAAGTACCTCTTCTAGTGCCCACTTCCCAGGCAGGAGCTGTCCGAAAGCAGAGAGCCCCTCTGTGTCAGCTATCCCAGGTCTAGGAGTGGCAGGAGAATTCGGGCAGCGATAAGAGCCTCCACTGCCTGCACATCTCCTGATTGCTACCCCAAGCTCCTAGGATCCCCCACAGAGAGAAAGAATTACAGTCCTCTGCATTTAACCAAGTCCCTAGAGCACAGGGGACACTCCTCTGAAGCAGCCCTTTACACAGGGCCTGTTCCTCTGAAAGGCCAGAACTTTGCTCATTTTTCTTTTCTCTCTCTCTCTCTTTCTCTCTCTCTCTTTTTAATTTATTTGACAGAGAGAGAGACAGCGAGAGAGGGAACACAAGCAGGGGGAGGGGGAGAGGGAGAAACAGGCATGGCGGAGCAGGGAGCCCGACATGGGGCTTGATTCCAGGACCCTGGGATTGTGACCTGAGCTGAAGGAAGATGCTTAACAACTGAGCCACTCAGGCGCCTCTCATTTTTCTTTTTAAGTCTTCACTGCTCTGATCCAAGGTCCAGCATATGGTAGGTGCTCGGTATACTTTAGCAAGAATGGATTAGCTCCATAACTTTTTTTTTTTATTAGCTCCATAACTTAAAGACAAATGACTGTGAAATCGGAACCTAAAGTACTTAGGGAATGTGTTAAACACTAAAAAAAAGAATGCGATCCATACAATGAAATTCTGCTCCATCATAGAAAAGTGGTCAGAACAGATGAAAGATGAAGGGGCGCCTGGGTGGCTCAATGGGTGAAGCCTCTGCCTTCGGCTCCGGTCATGATCTCAGGGTCCTGGGATTGAGCCCCACATGAGGCTCTGTTCGGCAGGGAGCCTGCTTCCCCCTCTCTCTCTGCCTGCTTCTCTGCCTGCTTGTCATCTCTCTCCCTCTGTCAAATAAATAAATAAAAATTAACATGATGATTATTGTCAGGTATAGTCTACATTTTATTTTTCTGCCATGTGTGACATTTTTCTCTTTTGATTTAAAACAACGAAAAGGATTACATAGAATACTAGGAACCCAACTGTCTCATCAATTAACCATGCCTCTTTTCCCTGTGTTTAAATATATGGTTATGAAGCTGATAATTCAGGGAATTCCACTGAATTCAATAAGTGTTTACAGAGAGCTGCAAGGTATTGGGAAGGGCCAGATTGCTGGGGATCAGTGTAATTTGATTTCAGTAAAGCATTAGACAGGTGTCTCCCGATCCAGCAACGGATGAGGTCGGGAAGGTGAGGGGTTTTGCGACAGCCTGAATAGCCATATACACAGTTGATAAATAACTTCCATCAGCAGGAAGTTTCCTGTGCAAAATCACAGTGACTCTTACACTCGGCCCTATGTCGACTAGATGACTTCAGTGAAGAAGATAAGCACAAAGTTTAGAGGAACAGCTAATCAATGAAAGAAGCAAGATGCAAAATAACCTGAATAGCGCAAAATCCAACAAGACTCATTGTTAAGTTTTGTACTGAGTTATGAATTCATGCGGATTCTTGCCTTGGCTGTAGTTTGTGTAAAAAACAACTGGGTTTTTTACTGACCATGGATTCATTATGAGGCATTAATGGAATGTGGCTGATAAAAACAAAGGCCAGGGCAATTCCTGACCACAGTCATAAATCTAGTGTCCAGATAAGAGGCCGGCGGTTCAATCCCGTTCTAGTCAGATGGCAGTGGAGTTCTATTTTCCTTTCTAGGCATTCATTCCACTGTTGGAACATGGCACTCTTAACCCGTTTTTGTGAAGAAGTATTCTGTTCCACGCCTGCTCCGTCCTATGTCCTCACATACTCAAAAGCAGAGTGCTAAAATGGGCCAAGGTCTCCTCGTTACGAAGCAAGGTTATAAAGCACCGAGGTCACATGACCCGGGTTTCTTACACAGATATCAGCCGTGCCAGTCTTGTGTTGACTTATTCTTTTATTGCATCCTTCTCTCCCTAGGGACTCAGGTCTAAATCCAGGGATGATGAAATGACCAGAACTCTGACTTATAACCGCTCCGTGCATTCCAGAGGACTCCTCCCTCCTACTACAGTCACAACACAGCCTTTGTCCTTGAAACAGCTGCCCTGCCTAGAGTTCTTATTCTTCATGCAAAGACTCCAAGACACCAGCCAAGCCCAACTCCTATAGGAGTCTAAATCCACCATTTCGTCTGCAAACGGAGATGCCTGCTACTCTCAAATGCGAAGAAGTCATCAGAGTGTGGTAGTAGGTGATCTCCTTTCCCCCTCCTATATATACCTTCTTCCTGCATTACCAGCAATCCCTCCCGACTCTGGCTCCCCTCGTTCTCCAGGCCTGAGAATTGGGAGCGTACGACGAGTAAGGAGGTAAGGAGGAAAAGGAGGAGAGAAAGAAGGAAAGAGATTTACCCTGATCCCAAAGATAGGTCTTTTTGCTATTTCTCCAGCAAATCATGGTTCTGTCCTTTCTTCTCTTTGTGCCAAACCCTCTTCAGGGCACGTACCTGCCCAGGGGCTTGGGGAACCTCAGGCCTACAGGGCCTACTCCCACAAAAAGAGTTGATCCTAAAGCTAGAACCAGTCCAGCAGGGCCACCTCCCTGTCCAGGCCAGATGCCCAAGGATGTGCTGAGCCAGAACTTCTTCCTTATCCTCAACAAAAGCTGGAGAAACTGTGGTCTGTCCAACTGATGCCCTCGGGCTGGAGGGGCAGAGGTCATATCTCTAAGTTAGGCTCTGTGCTCAGTACTGTGAATGCTTTATCTCATTTAATATCCGCGGTAAATCTTGTGCTGTGATGTATTGATTAACACGTCTTCCATTTCGAGAACAGAAAGCTCAACTCAAAATGGCTTAAAGTGATGGGGATTACTGGCTTATACACTGGAAACAGCAGAAGTAGAACAATGGGCTTCAGGGGGGTTGATTTAGGAGTCGAGCAACGTCTTCAAGTAGTCCTGCCTTCCATCTCTCCACCCTACGGCCCTCAGTGAGAGCTTCCATCTAGGGCTGGCCCCTGTTGCAGTCTCCGAGTGGCTCTCCATTGCTGCTGGGACCACAGGTACCCTCCATTCTTATCTAGCAGGAGACAGGGAACATTTCCCAGAAGCAACCAGGAAACTTTGGCAAACTCATTGGCCTGAATGGGGCCACACCCACCATTACATCTACAAAATGGCCGAGAAATGTAAGTGTACTAGGCCCGAGCCTTCAACAGTGGAGTCGTCTGTTGGGCAGAGATGGGAATACCCTAACAAAAGCTGTGGTAGTTACCAAGAGAACAGGTATTGGAGAGGCAACCCCAAGGCTCTCTTAGGTATACACTACCCCAGTTTTGCTGAGGAGAAACTGAAGCTCAAAGAACCCATGCATCTGTAAGGTGGGGAGCCAGGATTCTCACAAGACTTGTCTGCCCAATGCCTCGATACCTTGAGGAATGAAACTAAAGAAAAATTGTAGTAACCAGCCTTAAGGGTGTAGGTGGGAAAGGGGAGCAGGGACTTCATGAGACTGGAAAGATCTCGGCCACTGTGTTGGCACCCAGGAGTCACTGAATCAACCCACCCCGCAAATCTGAGGCAGCTCTGAATGTGGGGACATCAGCTGGTACCATGCGTAGCTCATCAAATGTCTATAAACTGAAAAGAGACTACAAATCGGGGTGCCTGGGTGGCTCAGTGGGTTAAGCCTCTGCCTTCAGCTCAGGTCATGATCTCAGGGTCCTGGGATCGAGCCACACATCGGGCTCTCTGCTCAGCGGGGAGCCTGCTTCCCCCTCTCTCTCTGCCTGCCTCTCTGCCTACTTGTGATCTCTCTCTCTCTGTCAAATAAATAAGTAAAATCTTAAAAAAAAAAAAAAAGAGAGAGAGAGAGAGAGATAGACTACAAATCTATTACCCATGATGGAGAGTTCTAGAGCATTGCTTTCCAAGTCCATTCTGGGTTAAATCAATGCTGTGGTCTAGCCTGGAAACCTCGCTACGATGCATAACTTTGTCCTCCTGGGAATGTCTTCCAAGTTCCAAAGGACAGATTTGCAAATAGACCTCTGGAGCACAGCCCCATCCTTGCTGGGAACTGCATTTCTTTGACTTGTTTATTCAGGAAAGCTGTTCTGGACTTTCACCCAGCAGTTGCCTGGCAGGAGGTGACCTGGCTTTGGCCAACGGAGGGTGGAGCCAGCAGGAGGGTAAAGCTGATAGCTACTGCTCAGTGCTAACTGGGCACCAAGCTCTCCTGGGAAGGGAGCAGGGCAGAGCATTCAGAGGCCATAGTACAGCTCGTCTGACAAGGGACTTTAAGGAGCACACGTCTCCCCTTCCCACCCCGCTTCCATTTGGTGGAAGAAGGAAAGACAAGGTTACAGGCACTCCTGTGGCCCGAAAGGCTTTTGCAAGTTTTGAGGGTCAGTGAGTATAAACTCTCCTTTAAGCAGCTGCCCTTGCTCCTTCCCGTTAAGGTCTCTCGTGAGGCAGGGTCAGGATTAGCACTGGGGCCCACAGCGGCCGCGCTGGCCTCAAGGAGTTCTGTGGTCTATTTTGAGTGATTTTACTGTTCCTGATGCTGGCAAACATATCCATTTTTCTGACAATATTTAGAGTCTGATGTAAGTGTGAACTAGATAATGACCTTTAAAGTCATTGCATGATGTTCCGTTTAAAGGTTTAATTTCTTCCTCAGAGCATCTGCAAAGTCCTCTGACCCCTCTGCATGGCCTCTTGGTGGTTTCCCCCAAGTTTCTGTCCACTTGCCGGGGCGGCTGTACGCTGGGCAGTGTTCACGTGTCTCGGGCCGTGAGGAGTTTCTGTGCCAGCTTTGGAAGCTCTTGCAGCCCATTCTGAGATACAAAATACTGACCAGCTCATCTCAGGCACACCTTCTCTCTGGATAGTTTAGGATCTTCCCTAAGGCACATATGAGGGCATACAACTAGCTCCCCCCATGAGCAGTTCCTAGAACTTGGCTAACATTTCAAGGCTGACATGGCTAAAACAATACCATATCTGCGGCTTAACTTTAGGTGACTCACCAGAAAAGCTATTTTAAACAAAATTTGTAGAGACTGAGATTACATCCGCTCTAGGAGAAACAGACTGAAGGGACAAAAGGCTAATGTAGTATTTTGAAATGCTCTTTTTAAGTTCATAGAAGTCCTGCTGTATTTTCTTGACGGCATCCTAGTTACCAAGCACAACGGGAGGGGCAAAACCGGTATCTAAACCACTCAAACCACGTCCGACACCATCCAGCAGGAGTGTGTTCATCGGAGGACAGGTTTGCAGAAATAGCAATGGTCTTGTTCATCTCATCACCAGGGAGCCTCTTGCAAAATAACATTTGTCAGCGGGAGTCTGGGTGGCTCAGTCGGTTAAGCGTCTGCCTTCAGCTCAGTCGTGATCTGGGGTCCTGGGATTGAGCCTTGCGGGGAATCTGCTTCTCCGTCTCCCTCTGTCCCCCACTCATGCTCATTCACGCACACATGTGTGCGCTCTCTCTCTCTCTCTCTCAAACAAAGAAATAAAATCTTTTTTAAAAAATTTGTCAGATTAAAGCTCTGGTAACCTCATGAAGGAAAGAATTTACCAGGCACCTGTCCTACCTTCTGGTTGTCTTCAGTTCTCTTGGAAATTACTACACTCTTTTCTCCACTCCAGAGAGTAGAACCAGGCTAGGGTTTCTAGCTGACATTTGGGCTAGGATAGAGTTTCTAGGGGGAGCAAGGGATCAACAGATGCACAGGACAAGGGGCTCCCATGGTACTCAAATCAAGCACACAGGTAAGCACCAAACTCATGACTCTCCTGAGAGGTTGATTCCCTTCCTGAAAAAATATCTGTGGCCTGAACACTACCATGATAATCTCCAGAAGACAAACACCTTGTCATACTGGATGATCTCACTCATATGTGAACCCTAAAGAAAGAAAAAGAAAAAACTGAACTCATGGAAACGGAGAGCAGAACGGTTATGGCCGGGGACTAAGGGGGGAGCTGAGAACATGGTAGATGTTGGTCAAAGGGCAGAAACTTCCAGTTATAAGATGAATAACTCTGGGGATTGAATGTACAGCCATGAGGACAGTAGTCACCAACACTGTGGTATATACCCCAAATGCGCCCCAGTGGTAAACCTGCTGCACTCTCAGGGCATGCACAGCCCCCAACAGTAACTGTGTGTGAGGTAATGTGTGGGCTCATTAACTGTGGTGATCATGTCACGATACACACACGGGTTCCATCATCACATTGTATACTTCCAACATATGTAATTTTGTCAGTTATACCTCAGTAAAGCTGGAGGAAAAGGGGAAGAAAAAAGAAATCCTAAAAAATAGATGATCTCCAGCAGGGGAGAGGAATTTGAAATCACTGCTTCAATCCCGTCCTCTAGAGTATTCCTTTCTGCTTTGGGTCTCCACTGCACTTTCCACGACCATCAATCAGTACATTAGCCCCCTCTGGGAGATTCTGATATTTCTTTTTTTTTTTTTTTTTTAAGATTTTATTTATCTATTTGACACAGAGAGAGAGATCACAAGTAGGCAGAGAGGCAGGCAGAGAGAGAGGGGGAAGCAGGCTTCCCACTGAGCGGAGAGCCTGATGTGGGGCTCAATCCCAGGACCCTGAGATCATGACCTGAGCCGAAGGCAGAGGCTTTAACCCACTGAGCCACTCAGGCCCCCCTGATATTTCTTTAGTCGCACATAAACCCCTTCCCTGGGCTCTGCTTTACACAGTGAAGACAGGCCAGAACTTTTCCAAAGCCTTTACGGGATTCTAAGGAAAACTAATGGGGACATAAACAAGAAAATATGCGGAACGTAAACAGGCTTATGCAAAACAGGAACAGTGGTAACGTTTGGGAAATGAGACAGGGAAGGAGGAATTTTGTACATTACAACCTTCTTGTTTGGTTTTCTTCCCAAGAATTATATTTAATTTGTAAGTGATACACATATATTTTGAAGCTTATATGGTATTAGTTTTGGTCCTACCATAGCATTCTCGTTGCTATGAATTACTCTTGCCACTGACTTTGCGCCTTATTAACTCTTAAGTTAAGTAGCTCCTTGCTACCCCCGTTCCTCCCCGGTAGGTCTCACAAGAACAATGGGTGATAAGTGTGATCATTCATTCAACAAACATGCTACCACATGCCAATGATCATGCCAGACACTGAGTAATAGGTTATCACAGAGCTTCAATGCCTATTAGTAACACTCAGACATTTCTCTTTAATAGGAGAAAGATCAAGAGTCATTTCCCTCCATTTAGAAAGTCCCGGATCTTACTTTTTTTTTGGAGCCCGACGTGGGGCTTGAACTCAGGACCCAGATCAAGACCTGAGCTGAGACAAAGAGTCCATCGCTTAACCAACTGATCCACCCAGGCATCCCAGAGCTTAGCTTTTTTTTTTTTTTTTTAAAGAAGAGGAATAGGCACTTAAAATTATATGAAAACACACTTATTTGATTCATTAATCTCCAATAAAAAGATCTCTGTTGAAAGAATTCTAGAAGACAATGGAAAGGAACTCATTTACATACAAGTGGATCTTCCTGGAGAATGCAAGAGGACAATCCCACTCTCTGATTTGGAACAGCAACAACTACTAATATAGTCAAGATTAGGACATCTCTGTGCTCTGGGTGCCTCTACAAAGATGACTAAGGGCCCTTCCCAGGTCCATATAAGCTTATGACTACTAACTCTTCCTATGCTCTTTACCTGTTCTCTGTTCATCTAACCTGAACTCAAGAATTCTCCCCTGATGGTAATTCAAACTGAATTACCTTCATTTTCCTGGGGTGCACACTTTCTTTTTTTTTTTTTTTTTTTTTTAAGATTTTTTTTTTATTTATTTATTTGACACACAGAGAGAGAGAGAGAGAGAGAGAGATCACAAGTAAGCAGAGAGGCAGGCAGCCAGAGAGGGGGAAGCAGGCTCCCTGCTGAGCAGAGAGCCCCATGTGGGGCTCGATCCCAGGACCCTGAGATCATGACCTGAGCTGAAGGCAGAAGCTTTAACCCAACGAGCCACCCAGGCGCTCCAAGTGCACACTTTCTTAATCAGCTTCTGTTTCCTCAAGGAAGACAAAGAAAGCATTTGGAGACATCACAAAGGAATCTCATCTCAAGGTTTACAGCCACCGCTGCTAAGGAAAGTGCTTCCCAAGGAATACCACCCAGTGGCACTACTCTGGAGGAACAGTCTATGCTTGGAGTATGTGCCTTCAGTTATAACTCCCATGACATCATGGCCCCATGAGGAAAGGACTTCCACACCTAAGTCTCAATGCCCAGAACTGTGTGGACTTCCTTGGAAGGCACACTTCCTTGTCCGGAGCCAGTCTGGGAATCTGCCCTTCCCTCCTGCCCCCTGCCTAGCTTATGCCAAGGGATGGGACACACAGGACTGGACTGGCCAAAAAGAAGGAAGCCACCTGTGTAGCCCAATAATCCATCCTAGGAAATGACAGGCCAGATGGTATCCAACTACACAAACATACATTCTGAAATCCCCCAAATTCTTCAAGGCATTTTGCTAAAATAAACCAATGCATTACCATCTTAGAATCATTTCAAGGATGTATTCTGAAGAAAACAGCAGGTGGCAGCAAAGTTTCACATTTTTTTACCCTTTGGCCTGGAATGAAAACAAAGTGTCATGGAATAATCTCCTCATCTCTGAGTCAGCCAGCTGGCCCAGAAACTGGCACACTGCCGTCTTGTAAAGGGGAGAATATAGAGTCTTCTTGAGTGGACTCTGTGCGTTTCGACAAAAGAATCCCAAAAAAGTCTCCTCCCAACCTCAAGCCAGATGCCTGCCTGGGTCTGTAGGTCAGGCAGGACACTGACTGCCTTGGAACAGCCGGATCACAGAGGCAGCAGATGTGGCCCCCAGTCTCCTGTTCTCTTGCCCAACATCAAGGAGCTGCTCACACTCAATGGGAAGGCTTCAGAGAAACCCAAGGATGATTACATGGAAATATGCCTGAGAATCGTGTCTACACCTCACAGCATTTGCACCACCTCTTAGGATATAATCCATGAGGTGAAATGTGTGGGTAGAGAAAGATAGGGGAGACAAGGGGTTTTCAAATCTGGTCTCTGGTGCACCTAGAGTTTTAGGGACCTCACCACCTCACTGCTGTAGCTCTGGGCTCAAGAGCAGGCAGTGCCAAAGTCACCGTCTCGTTTGGCCTCAAATGTCTTCCTTGCCTTAGTATTGTGCTTGGCTCCCAACTTCAAGCTGTGGCTGGAAAGTTTCCATTGCCACAGCACAACACAGCACTGGAGTAGGGAGTCCAAATTTTTGCTGAACTGTTTTGTAGAGTAAATCCAGTTTTGTCTCTTAGAACTGACTGGCCAGTTTATTTCCTCTCCAAATGGTGCTTTGTGCTCTCGCAGACCTCCTTTATTTATTTATTTGTTTGTTTGTTTGTTTGTTTGTTTATTTATTTATTTATAGGATTTTATTTGAGAGAGAGCACATGGACAGGGGGTGGGGTTGGGGGAGAGGGTGGGCCATGGAGAGAGGGAGAAGCAGACTCCTCGCCCAGCAGGGAGCCTGACGGCCAATGTGGGGCTCCATCCCAGAACCCTGGGATCATGACATGAGCTGAAGGCAGACACTTAACCAACTGAGCCACCCAGGCACCCCTCTCTCAGACCTACTTTAGACTGAGCTAATTTCCATCCCGGAGGAAACTCTTATTGTTCAAAAGAGAGGCTGAGGAGGGTATAGATGGAGGCTAGAGGATTTTGTGTAGTCATTATTTTTAAAGTTACAACACTTGTTACAAAAGAAAAAGACAAAACTGAAGACCTGTTCCAAGATCCTCAACAGATTTTACAAACAGATATATTTTTGGGTTTTCTTCTTGGAAGTAGAACTGACAGAAAAGTGAGTAGCTTTGGCCTTTTATAAGTTACATAATTACATCTGCAGCATTAGCAGCTCCTGGTGATCAAAGAGAACATTCCTGAAAGGTGCAGGGGAGGTAGGAGAAGTTCATTTATTTACATAACACAGGGCTTCAACCCCAAGCACAAGATTTTTTCTTTCTTGCAGAAAATGTGATCTTGTTCTGAGGACTTAAGGAAAAACTTCACAGCTCTCAGAATGGAAAGGGTCCCTTAAAATTATCTCCTAAGGAAAACATTCTATAATTCCTTTGAATGTAATAAACAATATCTTTGGGGGCAACTTGCAGCAAATGTTCCAGAATTCATATCAACATTTAATTCCCTCTCTGCATGTATGTTCTACACTCCCCTAATATGATGTTAAATCATTTAACGCAGAGAATTGACAGCACCAGGAAAATATTTGGATAACTGTCTGGAGTTGCCATTATTGGCTTTAATTATGACCTACTGGCTCTTGGGTCCTGAAGCAGCCAGAAAATGAGATATGTATGCCAAAATATTCATTAGAATTCCCTTTTCAGTCATTGTTCAGAAAGAAAAAGTCTCCTTCTGGCTCTCCTCTTCAGTGCTTTTAAGTAGAGTCATTAATATGCCAGATTTTTTTAAAGGATTGGGCAGAAAACAAGATTATGTGCATACCTTGTATTCTGCATTAAAAAACATCTTGAAAAGGTCAAACGTTCCTTTGCTCTCCTATTACCCTGAAGAAAGAAGTGTTTTTGCAGCCATGAAGCTAACTGGTACTCTCTAGCCGGGGCTCCTCCTCCAAGCTCCCTGGAAAAGACATAATCCTATAAGCTTCGGAACCGGATGTACTAGTGAAACACGGCTTGGCCCTCTAGAGCAACTAGTCAGAAAAGATGTTTTAATTCCTTCTGCTCTTCCCTGCTCCTTTCTCCCTGAATAAAAGATCTTAGAATGTTGGGAGCTATAGGAGAGGATACTTAGAGGTTATTGATTTCATCTCCTCATTTTTTCTTAAGATTTTATTTATTTATTTGACACAGAGAGAGAGAGAGATCACAGGCAGAGAGGCAGGCAGAGAGAGGGGGAAGAGGCTCCCCGCTGAGCAGAGAGCCTGATGTGGGGCTCCATCCCAGGACCCTGAGATCACGACCTGAGCTGAAGGCAGAGGCTTTAACTCACTGAGCCACCCAGGCGCCCCTCATCTCCTCATTTTAAAGATGATTAATCCAAAACGAAGTAGTAGCACCCACGGTTTCAGCCTTGGGTCCTGGCAACGGGGAAAGAGCTGGGTGCTTTCCCCCCACCCTCCATCAGCACACCTTTGTTACTATTAAAAACAGCTGGCATTTAATGAGCATCTACTACATTGCCAGGCACAGGGCTGAAGCTTTCATACACGTTGTCCTCACAACGAGCCTATAAGGTAAATATTAGATCCCCACTTTATAGCTAATGAAACTGAGACTCGGGTTAAGGGATTTGCCCAAAATTACAGGGCAAGGAGGAGGAAGAATCCATTTGCAAACTCAAGATGGCCTGACTTCAAAGCTTCTGTCCTTTACTTTTCCCCCATGCCGTCTGCTGAATGAAACCAGGCCAGAGTACAAATCAGTGCAGGCTCTCCCATCACTTTAATTTTTCAAATAATGGGGTGAGTAATGAGTCCTGAACAGTGATAAAGTAGAAAAGGATGCCTATATCCAGAAAGAAAGTGCCCAGTTACCAGAGTCTGCAAAGGTATCAACAGGGACCCCATACATGTCACTATTTCCCATTATCTCCTTGTCATGTTTAACAGGATGATTTATTCTGAAAGTTTTTTTTTAAAGATTTTATTTATTTGTTTGTTTGTTTATTTGACAGAGAGAGAGGGACCACAAGTAGGCAGACAGGCAGGCAGAGAGAGAGAGAGAGAAGCAGGCTCTTGGCTGAGCAGAGAACCCAATGCGGGGCTCGATCCCAGGACCCTGAGATCATGACCTGAGCCGAAGGCAGAGGCTTTAACCCACTGAGCCACCCAGGCGCCCCTATTCTGAAAGTTTTTGAAAGACTTCCCAGCTTTTAATAAAAGCTGGATGATTCAATTTGACATTTTTCTCTCATTTAATAGAAAATTGGTGGGGGAGGGACACCTGGGTGGCTCAGTGGGTTAAAGCCTCTGCCTTTAGCTCAAGTCATGGACTCCGGGTCCTGGGATCAAGCCCCACATCGGGCTCTCTGCTCAGCGGGGAACCTGTTTCCTCCTCTCTCTCTGCCTGCCTCTCTGCCTACTTGCGATCTCTCTCCCTCTCTCAATCTCTCTCTGTCAAGTAAATAAATAAAACCTTTAATAAAAGAAGAAAATTGGTGGGGGAAATTTGGGATGAATGCTTATTTGGGGAAAAAATAATTTGGAGGGTTGTTTTTTCTGCTCCAGGTCACAGAGAGCCGGGAGAGCAGATGTGGTATGAATTAGGGAAGTTTATCTGATGGTTGTCTACAGTGGCACAGATGATGGAGTTATTGCCTGGAAATGCTTGAGTGTTCCACTGAAACATGGGCTGGGAAAGAAACTCTGACTAGTTTTTGTAAAACTAGTAAAGTTAAGATAACGTTGGAATGTCATGTGTTAAAGAACACGAGATGGAGACATTCAGGAGAAGCGCCCACATTTGTTGACCTAGGTGCCAGTGAAAACTTTGTGTAAACTGAAACTTTCCTTTCTGCCGAAGAAACAAATCATTTACCTGGTTGAGTTATAAATTAGATGCCTGCACCCCGCTCCCCCAATTCTTTCTCTCAGAAGATGAAGTCACTCAAACCCTTCAATAGATAGGTCCATGCCAGGTCAGGGAGTCTTTTTTTTTTTAAGATTTTATTTATTTATTTGACGGGGAGAGAGAGAGAACACAAGTAGGCAGAGGAAGGGGGGGGGAAGCAGGCTCCCTGCTGAGCAGAGAGCCCGATGTGGGGCTTGATCCCAGGACCCGAGATCATGACCAGAGCCAAAAGCAGAGGCTTTAACCCACTGAGCCACCCAGGTGTCCCAGGTCAGGGAGTCTTAAAGAAGCATCATCTCAAAAAAAAAAAAAAAGAAGCATCATCTCCATGTTGAGTTGTTTTCGTGTCTAATTATCTCATCCACAGCTGCCCTCCCAATCCAAGCCAACATCATCACTCACCTGGATCACTGCAATAGAAGTATACCCAGTGCCTGGAACAGGGCCCATGACAGAGTAGGAGCTTAATAACAGATTGTGCATGGACGGATTGATTGATTGATTGAAGGGCTGAAAGAATGACATCGTGCTAGCACTTATAATCAGTGATCCAGTGCTGGTTCCCTGGCTCTTGTAGTACGTCTGGGGCGGAGCCCCAGGACACGATACCCTATCTCTAGGACGACTGCCCTGCCCTGTTCTCGCCAATCTGTTTAACAGCAGTTATTATTAGTCTACTAGGGCTGCCTTAATGAAATGCCATAAATTGGGTGGCTTAAACAATGGATTTTTTCCCCCTCACAGTTCTGGAGGCTAAAAGTCCAAGATCAGGGTGCCAACTGATTTGGTTTCTTCTGAGGGCTTCCTTTTGGCTTGCAAATAGCTGCCTTCTCACCGTGGCCTCACATGACCATTCTTCAGTCTGTCTGTTATCTATGTCCTAATCTCCTTTTGGCATAAGGACACCAGTTCTGTTGGATTAAGACCAACGCACAAGACCTCGTTCTACCTTAATTACCTCTTTAAAGGCCTTATCTCCAAACACAGTCACTTTGTGAGATTCCAAAGATAAGATTTCAACATATGATGCTGGGGAGGGGACACACAATTCAGCCCATGACAAGCTGTCCTGAGCAGTAGCCCCTCTCTGCCTTCTACAGGTGGACTGCCCTGGGGCCTGCCTATCACGTGCTCCTAGAAAGCCCACTGCCGCATTCTCTGTCATTCTTGATGTCCTGTTACTTCCTGCTATTCCTTCTTGATGCCAATTCCTTACAGCAAAACCATCTGTTGTCTGTTACCTCACCCTGGGCTGGCCTTCATCCCATCACCTGCAGCTCCTCTTGTCTCCAAACACCTGTCCCTGCTGGCTGCAGTTAACCCTTCTATTTCTGGCTGTGTTACTGGATACAACCCTAAATCTAAAACTAACAACTCAATAACTAACTAAATAAACTAACTCTTGGTCTCAGCTTGTTATGATCACTGGGGTACATTTTGGAAATGTCTTAAGAGTGATAACGTCAGGGCTCCTGGGTGGCTCAGTCAGTTAAGTGGCTGCCTTAGGCTCAGGTCATGATCCCAGGGTCCTGGGAATGAGCCCTGCATCGGCCTCCCTGCTCAGCAGAGAGCCTGTTTCTCCCTCTCTCTCTCTGCCTGCCTCTCTGCCTACTTGCGCTATCTCTCTGTCAAATAAATAAATAAAATCTTTTTTTTAAGATTTTATTTATTTGATAGAAAGAGCACAGAGGGGAAAGCAGGCTCCCTGCCGAGCAGAGAGCCCATCCCAGGACCCGGAGATTGTGACCAGAGCCAAAGGCAGAGGCTCAACCCACTGAGCCACCCAGGCGCCCTTAAATAAAATCTTTAAAAAAAAAAAAAAAGTGATAACGTCTGGGCAGAATAAAATTAAGTGATCTCAGACAGATAAAATTTTACCCACAATCACACAATGCAATCTAGTTCAGAGAATCTAGTTCAGTTGGTTTGGGATGGGGCTTAGTGTCCGTACTTTTTTTTTTTTTTTCCCAAAGCACTCCAAGTGATTTTATTTTATTTTTAAAAAAACAGATCTCATTTTTAGGTAATCTCTGCACCCATCGTGGGGCTCAAACTCACAGCCCAGAGACCAAGAGTCACATGCTCCACCGACTGAGCCAGCCAGGCGCCCCTCCGCCAAGTGATTCCAACAGGAAGAGGCTAAGGACCACTGCTTAGACTGGAGAAAGAAACCCATCAAATGGAGACAAAAACGAGAATAGCGGGAAGTAGGCTGGGAGATCCCATCCCACCTGTGACTTGTGAATATAATGCATTGAGTCTGCCAGTGTCTGGTCTCACCCAAATACAGAGGTGGTGGCTCTCCCTTCAGCTCTTACCGCCCTCTTTCGTGTTCAGTACCCATCCTTTGATCTAAGAACCTGGCGGTGACTTATTAACATCTTCGACCACCACAGAGCAATCAAGATGGGGCTCAAAAATAACTGGGCAGAGATAGGGGTCACTTCTGCTGGGTCACCGAAGTACGGCTGATGAAGATGAAAGACACCCCCACCAACAGCCCTGCAGTGGTAAAAAATAAAAACAAAAGAACAGCAACAACAACAAAAACCCCCAATGGCTAACATGGCTCTTTGTCTCAGCAAAGGGGGCCTCACTCAAAAGGCAGGTGAGTCTCAGGCACTGATCAGTCTCCCTCAACAGGCTTCCTGGGGCTGATCAGCTGTCTCTGCAAGGTGGGGTCCTCTTCTCGGTGGGGCTCTCCTCCAGGACTCCCTCCAATCCTAAGTCCCTGCCCTCCCCAGAACGAGGGAAGGTTTGGGTCAAGTCTGGCTCTCTTTCTAGACTCTTTCCAATATGTCCTGAGGGCAAAACCCAATCCCTCCTGCTTCCGGCCTTCCGTTTTGATTCTCAAGGGCTTTTTCTTCTCCCAACAAAACCTGGTTCTCTGCAAATAAAAGGCTTTGGCTTTCACAACTATTGTTTTTGATGTCGGCTTCAAGAGGCTATTTATTTTAAAAGTCAGAAAACTGAACATTGTTTCATTCCGTTTCTTTCTCTTTGCATTGCCGGTGTACCAATCCTAATTCTCCTCCAAGCAATGCCTCCGATTTACTAGGGGAAAGGTCAAGTGGAAAGACTGTAGCAAAGAAAAGCACAAAGATTAACATTTCAAGATACTCTCTTTCCATAAGAAATACTGCAACATCGACCACTCCAGGGCCCCACCCGACCCTGACAAGGGAGCAGGCCAGGATGTTCTGGCTGAGTTTACCCAAGCAGAGTGAAGTGGAGAATAGGATTTATCTTGATAAGAAAAGCTCTAAATGACAACTATTAAAACATTGTTTTCTTCAACAAGTCAATGGCAGGAAAACAAAAGGGAGAGCGGTTGCTCTAGATTAAAAGAAACTTTAGAGATGGAACAATCTTGTTTGGAGCCTGTTTTGAACAAACCACTGTCAAAAGACATTTTTGAGGCAATAAGGCAAATTTGATTATGGGCTGGGTATGAGATGATACCACAAAATTACTGTTAACGTTAAGGGTGACAATAGCATTTGGTTATGTAAGAAACCGTTTTTTAAAAAACCGATGTATACACAAGTATGTGTACGGGTGAAATGATACAATGTCTGGGAAAAGGACGAGGATTGATGGAAGGAAGGAAAAGAAAACCAGATTCTTCGGCAAGATACAAAACAAAAGGGAATAGATGAATTAAGCTCTGCAAAATCTTGGTAAGTGTTAGGTTTCTTTTTTAATTTATATTTTATTTTAAAATAAACTCAATATCCAACATAGGGCAAGAATTCACAATCCCAAGATCAAGAGTTGTGTGTTTCACCAATCAAGCCAGCCAGGCGACCCTGTGTTAGATTTTTTTTTTTTAAGAAGAGGAGAAGCGGGGGGAGGGGGAGAGAGGGAAAGGGAGGGGGGAGGGAGGGAGAGAGAGAGAGAGAGAGAGAGAAATAATCCCAAGCAGGCTCCATGCCCAGGGCAGAGCCCAGTGGGCGGCTCCATCTCATGACCCTAAGATCAGGACCTGAGCCAAAATTGGATGCTTAACTGAGCCTCTCAGGTGCCCCTAGATTTTAATGATAGGTATATGGGAGCTCATGTTATTATCTCTATTTTTTTGTGTAAGTTTGAAAAGTTGAATAATGATTCTCTTAATTGTTAAACTGGTACAGGAAAAGATGGATTGAACAATGGAAGAGAATAAAAGGACCAGAAACGGATTCAAATATTTACTGTTTAAGAATTTAGGGGTTAGGGGCGCCTGGGTGGCTCAGTGGGTTAAAGCCTCTGCCTTCGGCTCAGGTCATGATCTCAGGGTCCTGGATCGAGCCCCACATCGGGCTCTCTGCTCAGCGGGGAGCCTGCTTCCCCTTCTCTCTCTGCCTGCCTCTCTGCCTACTTGTAATATCTGTCTCTGTCAAATAAATAAAATAAAATCTTTAAAAAAAGAATTAAAAAAAGAATTTAGGGGTTAAAAAAAGAATTTAGGGGTGGGGGATTGGTGAAATAGGTGATGGGGATTAAGGAGTGCACGTGCTGTGATGAGCATCAGGTATTGTATGGAAGCGTTGAACCACTAAATCCTACACCTGAGACTAATATAACACTGTATGTTAACCACAATCAAAACAAACTTAAGTTGTTGTTGTTGTTGTTGCTGTTGTTTTATTACTGACTTGCAGACAGGTGAACTCTTTTTTCAAATAAAATCTGAAATGGAGGGGTACCTGGGAGGCCGAGTCGGTTGGGCACCTGCCCTCAGCTCAGGTCATGATCCCAGGGTCCTGGCATTGAGCCCCACAAGGGGCTCTCTACTCAGTGGGGAGCCTGCTTCTGGCTCTTCCTCTGCCTGCCACTATCCCTGCTTGTGTTCTCTCTCTGTCAAATAAATAAATAAAATATAAGAAAAAATAATAAAGGCAAGAGCTTTTAAATAAATAAAAAACAAAATCTGAAATGAAGCCCCAATATATAAAACAGAAAAAGAGTAGAACTGTTCCTTCTGGAAGAAGCAGCAAAAGAGTCTGGGTCTTTGCTTCCTCTTTGTCTCCCCAGGAATCTGAACAAATAACTCAGGAAAATCCTGCGGCTCTGTAGAACGCAGCTTGAAAACCTCTGTAGTATATGATGAAGGAAGCCTCTCAAATCCTGCGGAAAATGTGTACTACTTATCATATGTGTTAGATAACTGGCTAACAAGTTGGAAGAAAAGAAATTGTTAAATCCTTACTTCACATCATATACCAAAATAAATTTCAGTTGCATTAAAATGTTTAAAATACAAAATGAAATTATATAAAAGTGTCAGAAGAAAAATAGGTGATTATTCTAAAATAGTGAGACAGAGAAGGACTTCCTAAGCTAGCCAACAAAGGCAGAAATTGATAACTTTGATGATAAAAATATCTAAGTTTTATACGGCAAAAAATAAAACACACTCCACAAAAAGAAAAAAAGGAATGTGTGTACATGACAGACTTTAAAATTCTTAATCATTAGGTAGTGTTTCAAATCAAATAAAACACCCCAATGAGGGGGCACCTGGGTGGCTCTGTGGCTTACATCCTCTACCTTCAGTTCAGGTCATGATCTCAGGATCGAGCCCCGCATCAGGCTTTCTGCCAGCAGGGAGCCTGCTTCCTCCTCTCTCTGCCTGCCTCTCTGCCTACTTGGTCTTTCTCTGTCAAATAAATAAACAAAATTTAAAAAAAACACACCCCAATGGAATAAAAGGATCAAGAACAGAGAGAGAGATATAATAATATCATAAAGATATGTTAAAGAGTGTTCCTCTGAAGGAAATGGAAAGGGGTATGGAAATTAAAGGAGAAAAAAATAAAATAAAATGAGAAAGAAGGCCTGCATAGACTGGTCATGACAGTTTGCCTTAAACTGAGGAGTATGTTTAATTCAGTTCTGCGAACTTGAGTTCAATTTTCAAAAGTATGTGTATAAATGGATATGTATTATATACGTGTGTGTGTATATATATATACACACGAACATGACTAAAAGGGTCTACCCTAAGATATTAATAGTGGCTATCTCTAGTGAATCTTTTTTTCTGCACTGAATAAGTATTGTGTAATAAGTAAAATGCATTTTTTTGTGTTTTAAAAATTCATCTTAATAACCAGATGAATTTTGCCGTTGGATAAATGTACAATAACCTACTAAATTCATCTGCCTGTGTGGTCACAGTCATTTTATTGTTTTTCCAGAATGTTCCAAAATAGCTCTGGAACAAGACCAGTGGGACCACCAGATAGCTATCTAGCCTCACCCTTCTTCCCATGCAAATGGAGACCAAGCCTCCAATCTGACTTTGGCAGAAACCTCAGTGGACCCCAGGATAACAAGGCCTTCTCCCTCTTGGCTGAGGAAAAGAGAAGGAAGCAGTCAACTTACAACAGTCAATATACAACAGTCTCTGAAAAGCTGTTTTGGGCAACAATTGCCAAAGACAAAAGGTTCCACCTCAAGGGTGGAAACTCTATTTGTAGCTTTGTAGACACAGGTGTTCTTACAGGCAACTCAAGACCTACAGAGTGGGACTGTGTTTGGCCAGGAATAGCTCAGAAAGCCTTCCCCTCAGAAGCCTTCCCCTCAGCCCAGCTCTTGAGGCCTTCAGTGTATGTTCTAACTATATTTGGCAATGAAAACCAAAGAGGTCAGTGGCTTCATTCAGGGGGGACAAAGCTATTCCTGATTTATAACCCCTGCTTCAAACCAGGACCAAGAATTTTAAAATTCACTTCATTTATTTATTTTGCACTCAGCTGAGCATACCGCCAAAGACATTTTCCTTTCCAGTCCTACCAGTCTCCTGTAAATCTTCCAGAACCACAGGTGTAAATCACCTACCCAAGCCATCCTCATATTAGAGGACATTTGGGGACATCTGGCCCGAGAGTCCAAATGTTAAAATTATCCCACTTACTCTCCATGGCTTTATAGTATTAAAATAGCCTGTAGTGCTTGGGTGCAAATCCAGACTCCAGCACTTACTACTTACTGTGTGACCTTAGCCAAGTTAACTATGTCTCTGAGGTTCAATTCTCGTATCTTATCTGCAAATAGAGATAATAACATCTACTTGAGAAAGCTGCTACAAGAATTAAATGAGATAACATGTACAAAGTGGCTAAGAGAATGTCTGATACAAAGCAGGTGCTAAAAAAAGAAACAAGTTCCATCTTCTCCATCACCCTGTTCCACCCTTAGCTGTTCAGCCAAGGTGTTGGCTTCTCAAGAAATTGCCCAGTACTCTTTGATTACAAATGGATGGTACCCTTGCCACAGCCAGCAACAGTAGCTAAAGATAAAAGCTGTGACTACTCCTCAGCTGAGGACATGTCGAATCAGCTCACAAATGACTCATCACTGTTGATAAACGATGTGTTCTTGGCATCAGGAGGCCTTATCCTGACAGGCTTCAACACCTTATGAAAAAAATTCCAGAAGGTAAGTTGAATGGCTCACAGAGAAGGTCCCAGGGCTTGATGGTGACCTTTAGTCAATTCAGAACTTGTACCGCACTGGTCTTAGGAGGGTCTCTTATCTGTTCAGACAGGTCTCCAATCACAAAATTTTTAGTTGGGAAGGACTCCAGCTGACCAGCTGCCTCTTTCAGAGCTGAACCATCTCCTTCACTTGCCTTGGATTCTCTGAAGGGAGTCATAAGACTCCCTGGGCTAAACGCTAAAGGCTAGATGCCTGTTCCCTGCGCAGAACAGCCCTAACCTAGCGCCCAACCTGCCTTTGGCAGCTTTGTCTGCTGCCTGAAGTTCTGCCAGGGTGAGGTCTGGCTGGAGGGTTCTGTGGCTGGAGGACAAACCTTGGTGCAAGGAAAAGGGTATTTAATCCTGAGCCACTGTCTGTGAGGCTGAAGTGTTTGCTGCTCTCTGCAGCTTCCGTCGCCTCTTGAGACCACCCAGAACCACTCACTGGCATAGAAATTCCATGACTGGAGTTTTTAGTCACTCTTTCGTTCATACATGCCCTGTACCTTTTACAATGCCTGGCATGAATTCTCTCTGAGTAGTTATTAAAAGGCCCTTGAAGATGAGGATGGTTGGCTGCTGCATTCCTAACCTCCTCAATTCTGATGAATCTCACGAAATCGCCGAGATGAAACAGGACAATGAACTGTATGAAGACGGACACTATCAAGGGCCAGGTGTGCGAAACTGAGGCTTTGTGTGATCTTAAGGAAATTCCAGGTGCTAGGATCTACTTTCTTCTGAACTGAAACTACTTCAGAAGCAGGTTGTCTCTGAACCGTGGACCTAGGACCTATCTCTTTTACTGCATATGCAGGCTTTTTCTGAAAGGAGCTATCTCTGGCCCTTGGAAGAAGGCAATTGGTGCAAAAGATACCGGAGAAGGTAGGGCTGCCCTGGAAATATTTCCATTCCCTAAACTCAGATTTTCTCGGGAAGGTATCCGAGATCACCCATAAGCACCAACATTTCAGCCATGCTTTGAAGTGGAAAGGCCAGGGAAACTTTCTGAAAATGACAAGCAGTTGGTCTCCATCCTGGGTCTTCAGGATATTGGATGACACAAACAGGGCAGGGAAATCAAAATCAGGAGGACTTCCCCTTAGTCTCCCCTTCTGTTCTAACTGTTCCGTGTCCGCTGACCTTCTAGTCACTCACTGAGGTTTAGTGTCCAGCTTCTATGACGGGAACTGGGGTCAACCTTCTAAGATGATAAGGCAGAAAGAAAGCAAGGAGGGGAAGGAAGGAGGGAGCAAAAGGCAGGCTGGAGAGAAGTGAAGAAAAAATGAAAAGGCTTGGCGAGGAGGAAGGAAGAGGAGAGAGCGGCAAAGGGAGGCGGAACAAAGAAGGTCTCAGACCGTCAGAGGCGCACGATTCCGGCGGCACGTCCGTCTGTCCCCGCCTCCGGCCAGCAGCTGCACGCAGCGCAGCGTGTGGGCGCTGAGTCACGGTCCCAGAACAGGGAGCCTCCGTGCAGGTCTGGGGGGGCCGGCCCTGGTTGGCATCTGCAAACTGTTTTTTTTTTTTTTTTCTTTCCTCTCTCATTAAGGCTGTGTGCTGACTCCCACGTAGGAGGACTTATTAAACCGCACGTACTGCCTGACGGCCCTCGGGCCGCTCCCAGGCGGCCGGCTGGGGGCGCAACAGCCTCGCAGATGAGTCCACTGGCTCGCTGGGGCACCAGGCAGGCATAGGACTGGGGTTACTGGCGCGGCTGCCGGATTCCCCGAGCAGTGCGAACATTTGCTGGAGTAACTTCTAACTTTAACACCACGGCAGCCTAGAACAACTCCTCACTTAGAAAGCATCGGAGACCACCCCAACACTCCGAGGCGCGCTTTTGCGCGGAGTTTCGCGAGCAACTCGGTAAAATCTGGGACTCTCTTTCGCAACCCGGAGAGTCCAGGCTCGCTTCCCCACTAGGGCTCACCCTACCCCGCCCGGCCCGGCCGCCACGCGAGGCTGCGACTTAGGCGCCTCCGCGAAGCCCGGGCCCGCTAGCAGGACAGGCGGGCCGAGCGCCCCACAAGGAGATCAACGCTCGGGACAGCTCGGCCGGCGGGGGGACCCCCAGCTCTCGCGCTCGTGCAGCCGTGCCACCTTCCCACGCGAGGCGGCGGGAGCCCGAGGCGGCTCCGGGAAGCGCTGGAATCAGGGTTACGCTCCCTCCCAAGACTCAGAGCCCAGAATTAGTCAGCATCGAGACAGTTTATTGATTTTCTATTTCTTATATCACCCATTTCATGTAAATAGATTATACAAGAGACACGGTGTTTCCTTCTTCCACAAGAGGTAATCAGTCTCTCACACACACCTTCACACATTTCACGCAGCAAACGTTACACCTCGCTGAGACATTCACGTATTAAAATAAGTGGGGAGGGGACAATGCAATTGCTTTAAAAATGCCCTTAATACAATATATAACGTACAAAAATATCTCTATATTCGAAGTTACAAAAAAAAATCTTGATAGCAACGAACTTAAATATTGATAGTTACCTCTGTATATACAACACGCATTGCACTTTTCCTCTCTAGGTTTTGGAAAGTTCAAGTAATAGTGAGGCTTGCGCCCCGGTGGGGTTACACCCCGTAAGAAATCAGTTTGTGGGAAGGCACGGCAGTGACTCAGAGCCCCGTCCCTGGGGGTCTCAAGCATTTAATTCTCTTTCTCCCTTCCGTGAGCCTGGCGAACACTCCCTCGCATTCCTCTGCCCCCACGGGGCACCTGGGCCGGACTGGGACCTAGGGAACCGTGCCTCCGAGAAGGGGCTCCTGTAAAGCCAGGGCTCGCCGCTGGACCGTGCCTCCCGGACTCCTGGTCTTTGCTGGGCTGTCTCAGCCCGGTTTCCCTCCGCTGAGGGGCTTGGCCTTGGGAAGCCCTCCACCCCGGGGGAAGGAGGGGAAAGCCGGCGGGATGCGTACGCGCTCCAGTTCGCTGCTGCCACGGCGCCTAAATCTTGAGGTTGGCGAGCACCTGATGCACCCGGGAGACCGGAGCCCCGCGTGCCTTTGGCTCTGGGAACAACAGAGTCCGGCTCGGGCCGGTCACAGGCAGGGAGCGTCGGCGCCGGCGGCCGTACCCCTGGGGACTAATTTTGCTCCTGGGGGCGACGCCGTCCTTGTCCTTATCTGTGAACTGGTAGATCTGGTGCGCCAGTTTCTGCACCGTGCACGTTCCGAAGCGGCAGCCGAAGCTCCGCAGGCCCTGGAAATTGTTCATACTCTGGCGGTAGCGTTTGACTCGGATGCGGGCGGTGTCGGGACTGCTGGGGAAGGGAAGGAAGGTAACATGAGACCCCCATCAAGCAGGGCTTTGGCCCCAGCCACCAGGAATCCGAGCCATTCGAGGGCCAGAGGGGACTGGAAATTGCTACCGCCGTCTGAAGTGCCAGACAGCCCTGACGATCCCCTAGGGCCAGGGTAGTGGAGGAGTGCGCCCCGTGCCCACCCTGCTTCAGCGAAGGGCATAGTTACCTGGCCTGGGGGGTGCGAGAGGCGCCCTTCATGTCCTGGGGCCGAATGAGAGTCTGGGCAGGCCCGGCCTTCACGTCTGTGAGCTCGGTGGCATAGTTGCTGGACACTCGAAGTTCCCTCTTCCCGCGACTTAAAGCCCATTTATTCCACCTAGAAAACACAAACAGACACGATTCGCATGCATCCCAGGAGAGGTCCCGGTCCCGACCGGCTCCCGTCCACTTCTAACGCCTCGGGGCCAACAGCCAGTTTCCCTCGTCTCCCAGGTACAAGGACTAGAGAAGGAGCTATCTGCGACTCACTTCTTTCGGAACTCTGACGCCACGTCGAGCCGTGCGGCGTCCGCGCCCAAGAAGGCGAGGGAGCCCAGGTACATTAGGGCGACGGGAACCAGCTTCATGCTGGTGGCGATGCGCAGACCCTGGAAGGAGAAAGAGGGATCGAGCGTGAGCACCCCGCCTGCAGCACGGCCCGGGCGGGGCACAGAGGGCGTGTGGGGGGGAAGGGGCTGCGCTGGCCGACTCAGCCCGCAGTCTGCCTGGCTCAGACGCTTATCTCGCCGAGGCGCAGAGAGGCGCCAGCGGCATTTGCACCCGCCGGGCTGGTGACCGGCCCCGCAGGGAGGCCTCTGCCCAGCGCCAGACTCCCAGAGGTTTCCTGCTAGACTTCTCGGAATTTGGGTGGCGGAGTAGAGGGGACTGGGTCTCTGCAGTTCCAGTTGTGTGCACGGCTGGGCCCAGTGTATGGGAAGCAACCCGCAGAGGATCTTCCAAAATGGGTTGTGCCCCTCACCCAGCACACTCCCAGTTTCCAGTACTCTGAAGTACCACCCCCCCCAAAACCGCGTATCCGCCCTGCCTGCGGCGCCTACCTGCTGAAGGGGTGATCTGCCCAGATCTGATAGAAGAAAGTCTGAGACGTCGCTTGGCACTGGCAAAATCCCAACGTCCAAGTTGCGGTGAGAAACCAGAGGTGGCAAGGATCGAGTTGTTCCGCCTAGTGTCACCAAGAAACCACTGAGTGGCCGGCTCTGGTTCCTCGGCTTTATAGGAGCAGAGGGGGCGGGGCCTGAGCTGCCCTCGCACCCTCCCATTCTTCGGGCGCGCGCGGGCTTCTGCACTCCGGCGCGCGCATTGCTTGTCCCAAGGTTTGGGGGTGGAGGGGTGGGGGTGGGGGTCCCTCGTGCCAGAAGACTCAGACATGAGCTCCAAAGATTGTTGTAGGAACTGCCACAACCCTGACTCCCTGGGCACAGACTTCAGTATACAAACCAGGGCGAAGTAGGGCCGGTACAACCTCTTGGGGTCCTTATTCAGGACCTATGCAACCCAGAGTTCGAGGCCTACTGGCACGGAACTGCGAGAGCCAGCAGGAGGTTACACGCGGATGGCCGGAGCCCGGGACCTCGGGAGAGGTGGCCTCGAGTGGACCGCGCCCCCTGCCGGCTCGGCGCCTGACCTGAATGCGACCCCAGACTCCCGCGGAGCCGCAGGGGCAGGACACCCAGCAGAGACTAGAGGAGTGGGGCTCGCCAGCTCCCCCAAAGAGGCTGAGACTCCAAAGTTCTGGGATGGGCTAGTAAGATTTCGCAATAGGGGCAAGGCTCGGAAAGGCTGATTTGAGAATTGGGATTTGGGGGGAGAAGTATCTGAAGTTTCTGAATTTAATTGCCTATTTGGAAATATGGGAATAACCAAAATTAGAACGGACGACACCGTTTCGTGTCCACCCCCCCACCCCCCCACTCCCCCCACCCCCCCCCCCGTAATCCAGTTATTCCTTACAAGGTTATAACCTGAAAGTTTGCCTTGCTGCCCTCGGAGATTTCATTCACCCATTGTAAACGTGAGGATTTACTGCCGGCTAGCACACTAATGCTTCACGTATGTTAATCACTTTAGAGTTTACAAAACTCAGCCACATTCTGATCTTTGATCCTGACACCTACCCTTGAGTTAGGTGAGGAAAGTTAACATTACTGTTCTTATTTCACCAAGTAGGAAATTTAAGTTCAGAGAGGGGAGGAATTTGACCAAAGTCACACCAAATGTATGAAGCAGTAAAGTTGTAACTCGACCTGGCAAGCAAGCACCATAGATTCGGGCGAGGCGTGGATACTTCTAGGCTGGGGTCATCATGCTGTCAAGGGGGAAAGGAGAGTCCTAGCCCTCGCCCAAGGAGTTATGCCTGTTCATGATGAATCACCTCCAAGCACGTTTGTCACCCGTTTGGGTTCTTCCATCGCCCCCCCCCTTAATAGTTTATTTGCCAGAGAGAGACAGAAGGAGCACACAAACAGGGGGAGCAGCATGTTCCCCGCTGAGCAAGGAAGCCTGAGGTGGGACTCCATTACTGGATTTTGAGATTATGACCTGAGCTGAAGGCAGATGCTTAACCGACTGAGCCACCAAGGTCGCCCTCCATCACCCCTTCTTGACTTGACTTTCTTATTTCCCTTCTGAGAGCCAAACTGGGAGGGAACTCAGCCAGGTGAAGCTCCCAAGTCCTTGCACTGGGGCCTCCGGTATCCTATCACTCCCTTCCCTAGTCTCAAGTCCTGAAGACTGGTGCTTAGACTAAGAGGTTGTGGGCACGGGGCCACTAGGAGTCTGCAGACAGGCTTCTGGTACCCACTCTGTGTCTGTGTGAAGGTGGGGACATCATGTTTCCCCTCTAATTTCCCCATCTATGATGTGCCCCCTGCAGACTTCTACGCTTCCTTCCTGCCCTGACAAACTGGTTCTCAGACCCAGTGCGAAGGAGGCTGGGCGTTGGGTGGCAGAGACCTAGCCTAGTCTGAGCCACACACTGCTGGTTCGCTGGCCTTTTCATTCTCAGGACTGAACCATGGACACCCTGGGAAGGAATGGCTGGGGCTGAAGTTATTTATTCTGGGGACTCTTCCCCAAGGGAGTCACCTGAATGAATCTGAGTTCCAGCTGAGGGTGGGGGACAGATTCCTGGCTCCGGCGCTGGTGCTGGACTCTGGTAAGAGCTCTGGGTCAGAGGGGTGCAAAGCAGCGTCGTGGCTGGGTTTCAGCCGCCTGGCGGTCCGCAGGGCTGTCATTGCAGCAGACAAGATCGGGCGGCTAGTCTCTTGGCACCTCCGACGGTAGGTATTACTGTGCGCCTGCTCTGTTTCCAGGAACCGCCCTCCGCCAATCTAGTCTGCTTTTCTCCCACTTCCCGTCACTTCACTTCAGTTTGTTCCCTGAGAGTCAGGCTCTTCGCACCAACCCGGTCCAAGACATTGTCTGAGGATGCGACTTGTCGCCAGCTTCCAGTTGGATCCTCGCCAAGACAGGTTTTACTTTCATTTCCCCGGCGCGCGCGCCTCAACTGCTGTAGAGGTCAAGGACAGCTGGGCGCCCGCCCACAGCCAGGGCTGGTCCCGTGGTCTGGACTCGTTCCTTCCAGTTCCCACCAGCCCTGGGGGTTTCGGTCTGCGCACGTCCTGTGGCTGTACCTCGTTGCCTCTTCTCTGTGTCTTTTTGGGAAGCCCACGATTCCCTGGGAGTGGGTGGGGAGTGGGGAGAATTCGCTTTAGCTCCTCTGCAGGATCGCAAAGCGTTATCTAGATGCAAACTTCGCTTTGAGCTTGGGACTGCTTCAACAAGCACAGCAAACCCAGGAGTGGAGACTCGGTCTCCGCTCCTCCTGACTCCGGTGCCTACCCCAGCGACGTAGCAGAGACCCCAGGAATGCCCACCTGACAGACAACCTTGGCATACTTCTTATCAGCTCAGGTGCACCTTGTCGCTCTAACACTTAGAGATGTGACGCTTGAAAAACCCGCCAATTATTTTCTTTAAGTAAAGTACTGGAATGGCAGCTCGGGATTTTGCTAGAACACGCGTATCTTCAAAAGTGTGTGTGCGCGCGCTCGCTCGTTCGCTTGTGTCTGCGTGTGCATAGGTGGCCGACAGGAGCCAGAGTGTTCCCCTTGGGGATCGTGGAATATAAATTGGAAAAGTATATAAAAATTGCCAAATGTTGGCATCTATTTTCCCGCGTGTAACCTTGTGTTCGCTTACTTAATTATCGCTAAAGACACACACACACACACACACACACACACACACACACACAGAGAGACTGAGTTTTAAGTTAAACGGTGGGATCTAGAAGGAAACACCACAGCGGGAGTTCTGCTTCTGGTGATTTGTTAACGTGGTGTTTCATCCAAGTTGCAGTGATTGTAGATTCACACTGAATGGAAGGAAAGGAAGGAAGGGAGGGAGGGAGGAAAGAAACATCTTTAAAATCTCACTGTCAAGAGAAAGACAAAAAAAGAAATTCTGGTTAATGAAGATCCACTTTTTTTGTGTGCCCAAGAATTCTTAAAGGGTCAGATTGTAAATAATCCCCAAAGCAGGGTGATAAATGTATGTATCCTGAAATCATATATAAAGCACACAAATATGCTAAATATTTGTTGTATTGGTGTCTCATTTCTTCTTCACATTCCAGCTGAATTATTTTTAGGCCCTCAATCCAAGCCTTATTCTTAGTAATATTTGGAGTTTAAAAAAATTTGTGGCGGTGGTTTCTTAGCTAAAGCCAGTGTGACCACATGCAGGTCATGAAGAAAAATAATGAGAAGCAATATATAATATTAATGATATTAGTAAGAATAAAAGAGAGTAGCTAAGTGCATTGCATAATTATCTTAGATGCCTCTTTTTTCCCCCAAATACTTTTATTTTATTTTTTCAGTGTTACAAGACTCATTGTTCATGTACCACACCCAGTGCTCCATGCAATACGTGCCCTCCTCAATACCCACCACCAAGCTCCCCCAACCCCCACCCCCTTCCCTTCAAAACCCTCAGTTTGTTGCAATGTCCACAGTCTCTCATGTTTCATCTCCCCCTCAGATTTCCCCCAATTCACCCTTCCTTTCCTTCTCATGATGCCTCTTTTTTCAAACAAGAACTTTTATAATGCATTTATTATTCATATGTTTCGAAATGATGCTGCTGAGCTGAGGGCTTGTTTACAAAGTTCATTTGAAAACAAGGTTTAAGAAACTTCTTGGAGAGGAGCCTGGGTGGCTCAGTGGGTCAAAGCCTCTGTCTCTGGCTCAGGTCATGATCTCAGGGGCCTGGGATAGAGCCCCGCATTGGGCTCTCTGCTCAGCAGGGAGCCTGCTTCCCCCACTCTCTCTGCCTGCCTCTCTGCCTACTTGTGATTTTTCTCTGTCCAATAAATAAATAAAATCTTAAAAAAAGAGAGAGAAACTTCCTGGAGTGTCATAACACAAAATAGTTTAGGGAAAGGACATAATCAGCTTTGCAGATTTGGTTACTCATAGGGAGAGGTAAAGCAGGATTCAAAACTTTTTTTGGGATCTCTACCTTCTCTAAGGAGCTAATAAAATATAGATCCTTTTTTTAAAAAAAGATTTTATTTATTCATTTGAGAGAGAGAGAGAGCATGAGCAGGGGCTCATGAGAGGCAGAGGCAGAGAAAGAAGCAGACTCTCCACTGAGCTGGGAGCCCTACGTGGGGCTTGATCCCAGGACCTGGAGATCATGACCTGAGCCTAAGGCAACCACTTAACTGACTGAGCAACCCAGGCACCCCAATGTAGATACTTTCTAGAAAAAAAAATTTTTTTTTTAAAGATTTTATTTATTTGACAGAGAGAAACACAGCGAGAGAGGGAACACAAGCAGAGGGAATGGTAGCAGGAGAAGCAGGCTTCCTGCAGATCAGAGAGCCAGATGCAGGGCTCGATCCCAGGCCCCTGGGATCTGACCTGGGCCGAAGGCAGATGCTTAACGACTGAGCCACGCAGGCACCCCTCTAGAAAAATTCTTGTACATAATTCATGTACATAAATCAAATTAAGTGTAAAACAGGCATACAATTTGCTGCCTCATTTTTGTGCTTTTGCACAAAATAGGTGGACAGAAACAATCAGTTCTGGAGCATCTGGCTGGCTTAGTCCATTGAGTATGTGACTCTTGATCTTAGGGTGGCCAATTTGAGCCCCACATCTGATGTAGAGTTTACTAAAATATATATATTTGAAAAAAAAATCAGTCCTTGTATGTGATAAAGCCAGAAGACAAACCTCTCTGAAGCTTAAAAGAATGTAAGTTGCTATAGGATAAATGAAAGAGAATATGGAGAAGAGGGTAAACATAAAAGCTTTTTATACTAACAGTTATAACAGAACAAGACAAAATGACTTCAAAAGAAATTTACTATTGATGACACAGTGAGTGCTATTAATAAATGGATTATAAAAGAGATGATTAGATAATTTGGGTTGCAGCTGTAGCCAAGGGTGTTAACAAGAGCAACCATTATGCTACCTGCCTCCAGGTGGGGATCCTACACTATCAGATCAGAACCACTGTAATGAAGCAATTCTTATATATGGGCTTGCATGATTTGAAAGTGCATTTATTCCTTTAACAAATATTTACTGAGCATGTATTACATGCCTAGCTCTGTACATACAGAAATCATCAATGCAAACCTTCTTGCCTTCAACACGCTTACAGCATGATGGGGTAGGCAGACATAAACAAATCTTCAAAAGAATAAATATATGATTATAAACTATGGTAAGTGTTCTGAAGGAGGGGCGCCTGGGTGGCTCAGTGGGTTAAAGCCTCTGCCTTTGGCTCAGGTCATGCTCTCAGGGTCCTAGGATGGAGCCCTGCATAGGGCTCTCTGCTCAGTGGGGAGCCTGTTTCTCCCCCCCATCCCCCACCCCTCCCCCAGCCTGGCTTGTGATCTCTTTCTCTTTGTCAAAGAAATAAATGGACTCTTTAAAAAAAAAAAGTGTCCTGAAGGAAAAGCAAAATACAGAAATATGGGGGGCAGGGGACACAACGGGACGGACACACCTAATGTTCCAAATGGAAGAAACAGGATGAACAAAGCCTTAGGGGTGAGAAAGCACTTGGTACATTAGGGAGAGGCCAATATAGTTGAAACGTATTGAGTGAGGAAGAAGAGGAGCATGAAATGAGATTAAAGAGGTCATCAGGATTAGTGTAAATAGGACCCTTTGGGACATGATGAAGATTTTGCACTTTATTCATGATCACATGGAAATCTACTGACAGGTTTAAAGTTGGGAGAGACATGATCTGACATACATTTATTTAAAGAATCATTTTGGCTATTTACTTTTTTTAAGTAATCTATTTTGCCAAGGTGGGGCTTGAACTCATGACTGTGAGGTCAAGATTCACTTGCTCTGCCCCCTGTGCCACCCAGCACCCCTATTTTCGCTATTTAATGTGGTGAATGGATTAAAGAAGAACAAGAAGGGAAGCAGTTGCAATGGTGGCATCCTGGAGAGACAGGTGAGGGCCTAGTTCCCCCAGAATCTCTATTAATATGTCCCTACACACACACATACTCCCTCACATTCACCCTAAGCTTCACCAACAGAGTCAACTTCATGAACATGTATCGTGTTCTGTCATACCAGGGTCCTACTCTTGGTTTAATGCTCTGTTTGTCAGTGTTTCGAAGTTCTTTTTTTTTTTTTTTTAAGATTTTATTTATTTATTTGACAGAGAGAGCACAAGCAGGGAGAGCGGCAAACAGAGGGAGAGGGAGAAGCAGACTCCCCACTGAGCAGAGAGGCCGACATAAGGCTGGATCCCAGTGCTCTAGGATCATGACCTGAGCCTAAGGCAGGTGCTTAACCAAATGAGCCACCCAAGTGCCCTGCTGTTTTGAAATTCTTTTTTTAAAAAGATTTTATTTTATTAATTTTTTAAAACTTAGTCAAACATCACTGTCATTGTTTTCTTTTTTTTAAGATTAAAAAAAGATTTTATATATTTATTTGAGAGAGAGAGAGAGCATGAGAGTATAGAAGGTCAGAGGAAGAAGCAGACTCCCCGTGGAGCTGGGAGCCCAACGAGGGAACTCCAGGATCATCACCTGAGCAGAAGGCAGTTGCCCAACCAACTGAGCCACCCAGGCGCCTCTATTTTTTTTAAGATTTCATTTATTTATTTAACACAGAGAGAGAGATCACAGCTAGGCAGAGAGAGAGGGGGAAGCAGGCTCCCCACTGAGCAGAGAGTCTGATGTGGGGCTTGATCCCAGGTCCCTGAGATCATGACCTGAGCCGAAGGCAGAGGCTTTAACCCACCGAGCCACCCAGGCGCCCCCCCCCCCCCGGCAATTTTCTTAATAGTCTCCTTTGTTACTGGTTGTAGAAACCATTTGAAGAGGCCCCAGCCCCACCTGTGGGCATTTGGTTAAGTCTAACTCTCGTACTGCTTCTTTGCACTGTAGTGGCTAACCACAGGAAGCACTTGAAATGACTGTAGAGATCAACCACTTACTCCGCAACAGCCAACTGTCGGAGCAGAGGACTGATATTAGCAATGGGCCCTTTTTTCCTCTAAAGCATGAATGAAAGACATCTGCTGTGTAGGTGTCATCTTTGTGTTGCATATTCTTCTTTCCTTCTTGCTCCTGCCAGACATCAGTAAAACAAATTTGGGATTGCTTTACTCCTACACTCTTTGGTGAAAGGTGATGGTGGTTATCTCAAGGGGAAGGTCTGGCCTTCAGCCAACCTCAGTAATCAGCAGCCTTGTCAGGGCTTATCAGTTTCAGCAGACAGGTAACTGTTGGCCAAGAAACAAAGCACAGCTCCAGTGTATGCTAAATTTGTTCACATGTGTATATAAACATATGGTGCCTTTATACATATAGCTAGGATATGTCAAAATCCCTTCGCTACAGAACACACATTGGAAATGGAATGGCAGCCTACCCAGCAGAATGGAGTATGCCTTACAGTACACAGCATTTAATTCTAGGCTTTGAAAACAACTAAGCTTCGATTAAAAAAAAAAAGTTTAGGGTCGCCTGGGTGGCTCAGTTGGTTAAGCGACTGCCTTCAGCTCAGGTCATGATCCTGGAGCCTCGGGATTGAGTCCCATAACGGGCTCCCAGCTCTTCGGGGAGCCTGCTCCTCCCCCTGACCTTCTCCCCTCTCATGTTCTCTCTCTCTCTCAAATAAATAAATACAATCTTAAAAAAAAAAGTTTAAATAATTTGAACCACTTATTAATAAAAAACTCGATACATTGAGAAAGTAAAATGGGACTCCTATGTCATTTGCAAAAAACTCAAAATGGCCTAAATAGAAGAGCTAAAACTATGAGACTCTTAGAAAACAGGAGCAAATTTTTATGACCTTGGATTTGTCAATGGCATTAGGTAGGAAACCAAAAGCACCGAAAACAAAAGAAAAAAAAATAGATACATTATATTTCATATGGTATACATAAAATGGAATATTATTCGGCCATAAAAAAGAATGAAGTACTGATATATGCTACAACATGGATAAAATTTGAAAACATTATACTAAATGAAAGAACCTACAAAGGTCACATATTGTATGATTCCATTCATATCAAATATTCATAATAGGCAAATCCATAGAGAAAAAACAAATTGGTGGTCACAAGAGGCTAGGGGAGGGGAAATGGGAGTGGCTACTTACTGGGTATGATCGAAATTGTTTTGGAACTAGATAGAAGTGGTAATTACACAACATTGTGAATCTACTAAATACCACCCAATTGTACACTTTAAAGATTTATTTATTTATTTATTTGACAGAAAGAGAGAGATTACAAGTAGGCAGAGAGGCAGGCAGAGAAAGAAGGGGCAGCAGGCTCCCTGCTGAGCAGAGAGCCCGATGCGGGGCTCAATCTCAGGACCCTGAGATCATGACCTGAGCCGAAGGCAGAGGCTTTAACCCACTGAGCCACCCAGGCACCCCCAATTATACACTTTAATGGGGTTAATTTTATGATATGTAAATTTCACATTATTTTTTAAAAAGTTTTATTTATTTAAGTAATCTTTATAGCCAACATGAGGCTGGAACTTAAGACCTTGAGACCAAGAGTCACATGCTCTCCCAACTGAGCCAGCCAGGTACCCCTTTGCCTTAATTTAAAGAAAAGTAAAATGGAGGGGTGCCGGGGTGGCTTAGTGGGTTAAAGCCTCTGCCTTTGGCTCAGGTCATGATCTCAGGGTCCTGGGATCAAGCCCCACATCGGGCTCCCTGCTCAGCGGGGATCCTGCTTCCCCCTCTCCCTCTGCCTGCCTCTCTGCCTACTTGTGATCTCTCTCCTCTCTGGCACATAAATAAAATCTTTTAAAAAAAATAAAAGTAAAATGGGGAAGGAATATAAGAGCTGCCTTAAAAATGTGAAAGTCTAACTGAAAGATACATTGTTATTATTTTTTTTCTGGGTATTTCCAGAGAGCAAAATTAGGGGAAGTTACAGGACAACTCTAACATAAATGAGGAAAACCTTTCTAACAATAGGTCTTTTAAACAGTGGAATGTGGGGCGCCTGGGTGGCTCAGTCAGTTAAGTGTCTGCCTTCAGCTCAGGTCATGATCCCAGAGTCCTTGGACTGAGTCTTGCATCAGGCTCCCTGCTCATTTGGGGAGTCTGCTTCTTTTTCTACCCTCCTTCCTGCTTGTGATCTCTCTGTCTCTCTCCCTCTCTCAAATAAACAAATAAAATCTTAAAATAATAATAATAAAAAATAAACAATGCAATGGGCTGCCTCTTAAGGAAGTAAGGTTACTCCCTTACTGAAAGTGATCAAGCTGGATGATGAGCTATTCAGGGAAGTTATAGAGAGGATTCTCACATGAGGCGTGATTGAGGCTTTTTTTTTTTTTGGCTTAAATTATTTTCAAGATTAATCTGTTATCTTCCCTCCACCCCTGTAACTAGGCTGATTCAGTTTGACCACAGGCAATTTACAAACAAATTCCTAGAGTTAAGGTATTCCTTCCTGGGAATTTCAGTTCTAGTGTAGCCCAGCCCTCTCAATTTGCAGATGAAGAAAGTATAGCACAGAAAGAGGAAATGATCAATTAAACTTTCAGAAGTTGAAACTCCAACCCTCTGGACTCCCAGTTCAAAGTTCAAGCTATTGCAACTTCCTGTTGGTAGTTGGGGGAAATTGTACAATCACCCATTAAAAATATTTGAGCACCTACAGTATACCAGACACTGGTTAGAGTTCTTAGATATAAATGGTAAGGGTCAAGTCCTCAATTGATGAGTAGTGATAAGCAACCAAGAATATCACATTTGCAAACCATGGAGAACCTCAAAACGTCAGTCTACCCCCCTGTAACTTATCCTACTAAAACTTCCTCAGATACTAACAATTGACAAAACAAAGACATCTGGGTGTCTCACTTTTTCAGAGTCAAAATCTCTGAAAAAAGAGATTTTCATTCTCACCAATGAAAATGGCTTCATTTCGAAGCCAAATTCGAAATGATCAAACAAGAAAATGACCTAGATCATTCCTAGATTGGATGATGAGACCCACTAATTCATTTTATTGTGTGCTTGAGTAGGGAAGTTGGAAGTCACCACCTGCTCTGGCTACAAAAGCCCTGGGACCGTTACAAACAGAGAAAACGCAGAAGGGAGGGTCTCCCTTGAGAGAGAGACAAAGGCTCCTCCCGTGTACTCGGTTGGATTCGGCCAGTTTAGGAGAATCCCGGGGATGCCGCACTCTGCGGGTGGAATCCAGCCCTCCGCCTCCCCCCTGCCCTCGCCTTAGGGCACTCCCGGGGAAGCCCAGGCCAACCGCCTCCAGCCCACCCACCACTGAAGCACGAGGCGCCTCAAGATTGCGCAAAAGCCTCTCCCTCCACCGCCCCCCCACCCCACCGCCTGGTCGATGGCATGTTCCTAAAATTCCCATCTGCACAACATAAACAGGAAACGTGCAGCAAAAGCCCTGGCAGTGCAAATTCCATGCTCCAGTCAAGGGCGGGAGAATCTCATCTTTGGGAGGGGAGTAGAGGGGGCAGGGAGAAAGCAAACTCTCTAGGAGACCCCTCAACCATCCCTGTCTCTTCTTCCCAGATCCAGAAAGAAAGAATAGAGAAGGCGGAAGGAAGGACTCCCCGCTTTTGAAAAAATTGGGGAGGGGGAGGTGGGCCACGAAGGAGCAGCCAGGCTTCAAAGTGAACTGTCTGGAGCGGCTGCGGTGGCGGGAATACCCCCGGCCACCTTCTCCGAAAACCAGAGGTCAGAGCGGCCTTAGATGCTGTGGGGTGGGCTCACCGCCCGCTTGGGGTTCCCGAGTCAGCAGGGGTGGGGGCGGGGGAGGAGCGGGCGCTCCGCGCGGCGCAGGCGCAGTGTGCGCCTCGGTTGTCAAACATGGCTGAAGTGCCGCCGCTGCCGCTACTGCCGCTGCAGGGAAAATGCTGAGCCCTCCTGGGCTGGGTGGGCGGCGGCGGCGAGGGCGGCTACGGGCACCTGCTTCCCGGGCGCGGTGGCGGCGGCCATGGCCCGGCTGGCTGACTACTTCATCGTAGTAGGCTACGACCACGAGAAGCCAGGTAAGGGTGTGGGGCGGGCGCCGCCCCCAGGCCTCCCCGCCCCCGTCCCCCCTACCCCCCCCCCCCAGCCTGCTGTCCAGTGGGCTCAGCGGGGCTGGGCGTCGCAGCCGGGAGGCGGGGAGGGCCGGGCCCGGCGGCGGCTGAGCTGCCGGTCGGTGTCCGGCCTTCTTGGCGGGGCTGAGCCTCGCGGTGGGCGTGAGGGACCCGCACGAGGGGAGGGGGAGGGGAGAAGAATGGTAGGAGGCCGCGTCCGCCGGGGCCCAGGGAGGCCCAGCCGGGCCAGCTGGGGGCGAGTCTGGGTGCCGCGACCCTCGCCCTGGAGAAGGCCGGGTACCGGGGCAGCGCCCTGGTGCCGGCGGGATTGGGCAGGACTGCGGGGCTGGGAGGGCGGGAGCCAACTGTGTTAAGTTCCTCGGGGATAAACTTCTGCCCTGCATCCTGAGTGAGTAACGAGTGACGCAGGGGGCTGTCCTCTCCAAAAGGAAATGCTGAGAGTGTCCAGTGCTACTTTACCCCTGCGTTGTTGGGGGCCTGTCTAGTCACCGCCCCAGTGAACGCTTAGTACCGGCGAGGGGGAGAGGATCCTTGCACTTTTAAACATTTCTAGGAAATGCTCCCTGTTCTTTCAGGACAGATATTACAGTCATTTCAGAGTGTCTGTACACTATCTTTTAAGTAAGAACAGTCGGCCGACCGCTGAAAGTCTCGTTTCACGTTAACTTGCGGTTTAAAATTTTTTTTTGGATTAAAAAGGTTTTTTTGAGTATAATTGGCATTCAGTATTTAATGTGTGTTTTAGTTATTATAATTCATCACAAAACTTTCTTCATAAGGAACAATTTGGCAAATGCATTGTATTTCAGTTTCATAATGGACTTCTGCAACTTAAAGTTCAGGGTTCATGCCCGTTTATTTTTGTATTTGCATTTCTTTGTATTACCGTGTAGCTAAGCGTAACGTAATAAACTGAACTGGGAAGCTCAACTATTCCAGGGTAATTCCAGTTGCACGTTTTTAAGGAATTTGAGGTAGCGGCAGACAAGGCCCTTCATCTTTTGGAGGAGATGCTGAGATTGTGCTTTGCTGATGGTTAGAGCCATTTGTAGCGTCAGAATGTCATTGTTCTACCCACTCTTGGTCAACTGCCCCTTTCACTCTTACTCTTCTAATAACTTCCTTTAGTGGGAACCTTTTATATTTTTAAATCTTTCACTACTCACAACCTGATTGAGGTCAATTGTTAAGAGAAGGGGTTGGGCTGTATTGAAAGTGTCTTCTGGCTCCAACATTTTATTTCCTAGTAATTTTGCATAGTCTGGTGTCTAACCAAGATTAACGATATGAAGAATCAGTTTATTTTTAATATTATTTCATTTTTGCCAACATTGGTTTTTTCTCACTTAAAACTGAAACAATCACATATTTGCAGAAAACTTGCAAGTAAGGTACAAAGAACTTTTATCTCTGAACCATTTGAGAGGAAACTGCTCACCTGATGCCCTATCACCCCAGAATGCTTTAGTGTGCATTTTTCTTTTTACAGACAAGGATATTCTCCTGTATAATCACAATGCAGTTAGCAAAATCAGGAAATTTGTACTGATACAGTACTCCATTTAGTTTTCAGAATGGTTCAAGCTTTGTTGATTTTGCCCTTAATCTTTCTACTGGCAAAAGGATCCCATTCAGGATTGTATGTCGCTTTTACTTGTCATATCTCTTTAGTCTTCATTCTGGAACAGTTCCTCCATCTTCTCTTGACTTTCATAACCTTGACACTTATGAAGATTACAAGGGCAGTTATTTTGTAGAATGCTCCTCAATTTGGGATTATCTCTTCTATTATGATTAGATACATACAGGTTATATACTTGGGTAGAAATATCACAAAAGCGATGCTCATTGCAGTCTATCAGGTAGTACACAATTTCAGTTTATCCTATTATTAGTGGTTTTTGACTTTGATTACTTACTTGATATAAACAATGCCTGCTGGGATTCCTCACTATAAAGTTAATATGTAATTGTTAATACATAGTTTTGTGGGGAGTACTTTGAAACTATGTAAATATGTTGTTCCTCATCTAACTTTTAATGTATTCCTGTATTCCTAGGTGTATGAATATTTTTTAGTGGATTATATTCTGTTACTATTGTTTTTTTTAAGATTTTATTTATTTATTTAACAGAGAGAGACACAGTGAGATAGGGAACACATGCAGGGGGAGTGGGAGAGGGAGAAGCAGGCTTCCCGCTGAGCAGGGAACATGACCTGAAGGCTGAAGGCTGACGCCCAATGACTGAGCCACCCAGGCATGCCTCTGTTACTATTTATTTTGATGTTTAGATTTTTCCTCATTTGGCCAATGAGAGCCCATCCAGGCTGACTTTTGTGTCCTTATGACATGTCCCCATCATTCTTTGTGCATGTCTTTACTTTTTGGCACAGATTTATCCTGTACTGTACCTGCCTTAGTCCTGCAATTGGCTATTTCTCTGGGGAGCCCTGGATCCTTTTAATGGAGAAGGACATTTTGAAGCTACAGTCTCAGTGCTAGTATGTTTGTTGCTGTTGGGTTGTTAATGCTCCCACACCCTCTTAATGGATGAAGCTGGCAATACATAGATGTATGTACACACACACACATTTATATCTATATTTATCTGTATATATTGAAAATGATGAGTTCACACTAATAGCTCCAATTTCAGTATAACACTCCAGGGTCTATTCTAGTTCTTTTCTTTTTCATATTTGTAATACTCATTTCTGATAGTGAGAAATCTGACTTCCATTATTCTTTCTTTCTTTTTTTTTTTTAGCTTCCATTAGTCTTAATATATTTACTTATTTGTTCATATCTTCCTGTATTTAACCAAACTTTCATATTTGCTACCACCTTCTCCTCTCCTGGATGCCTTTTTTCTCTGTTGATTCTTCATTCTATCCCTCTCATTCCACTACCCCTCTTAGAAGCTAACAGCTCATACTAGGGTGTCCCAATTTAGGGATACCTTCTTCAGCCTGCTCTGATTCTGACTCCCCATGTTAACTTCCCCACTGTTTGTGGATGTATTTCTTACCCCACTTAGGCTCTGATACTCTAAATTGGACCGCTTTCATGTGAAGACATCCTCTTCACTGTGTTCACACCTAGTGTCCCATGCAAGGTTGCCCCTCTGTGTTGACACCCTGCTTCCAGTGCTCTTCCAGTGGGAAGAGCACATGTCTTCTTCCCACATGGACTCCTTCCTTGGTTCACTTGGGCTCTGACAACCCCCACCACACCCAGGGCTAACATCCCACAGGAGGGAAAGGGAAGATTTTTTTATTATTATTTTATTATTTTTATTATTATGTATTATTTTTTGGTGGGGGCAGAAGGAGAGGGAGAGAGAGAGAATCCTAAACTCAGGACCAGCACTTGAGCCAGATGCATGGCTCAGTCCCACAATTCTGAGATCATGACTAGAGCCGAAATCAAGAGTTTGGACGTTTAACCGACTGAGCCACCAAGGTGACCTATTTTTTATTTTTTTGATAAACTCTGCACTACACATGAAGCTCCAACTCACAACCCTGAGATCAAGAGTCCCATGCTGTACTGAGCCAGCCAGGCACCCCAGGGAAGATTATTTTTTTAAGTAACAAAACCAGAAGCTTTTATAAATTGTACATTCTGGATAGTAAAACATATAATTTTATTATAATTTTTTTACTTGGGATAATTTTTCTTTAGTCATGCTTTTTGAAGTATAATTTACATGTAATAAATTCACCTTTTTAACTGAATAGTTCAATGAGTTTTGACAGGTGTATAAATAAACGTAGCCACTACCACAATTAAGGTATAGATATAGAACATTTCTGTCTCTACAAAATGTTCTTTTGGGACACCTGGGTGGCTCAGTTGGTTCATAGGTTAAATGTCTGACTTTGGCTCATGTCATGATCACAGGGTCTTGGGATAGAGGTGGCCTCAGGCTCTCCACTCAGCGGGAGTCCGTTTGTCCCTCTTCTCCCTCTACCTGTCCCCTGCTTGTGTTATCTCTGTCTCTCTCTCAAATAAATAAAGTATCTTAAAAAAAAAAAAAAAAAGTTCTCTCTGACCTTGTGAAGTCAGTTCTTTCCCTGGCTTCTGGCAATTACTGATCTATTTTCTGTCCTTTTGTTTTTGTTCTTTTTTTAGAATGTCATCTAAATGGAATTATATAGTTTTCTATGTCTGGCTTTTTTTCTACTTCAGAAAATATATTTGAGGGGTGCCTTGGTGGCTCAGTGGGTTAAAGCCTCTGCCTGCCACTCAGGTCATGATCTCAGGGTCCTGGGATAGAACCCCGCATCACATCCATCAGGCTCTCTGCTCAGCTGGGAGCCTGCTTCCCCCTCTCTGCCTGCCTCTGCCTGCTTGTGATCTCTCTCTGTCAAATAAATAAATAGAATCTTAAAATAAATAATAAAAATACCTTTCCTGTTTAAAAAAATATATATATTTGAGATTTATCCATTTTATATGTATTGTCAGTTGTTCTTTTTTGTTGTTGGATATAGAATTTATTTATCAATTTACCAGTTGGTAGAAATTTGAGTTTCCAGTTTTCAGCTGTGAGAACAAAGTTCTTCTGGACATTTGCATACAGATCTTTGAGTGTTCATATGGTTTCATTTCTCTTGGGTAAATAAATGGGAGAAGAATTGCTGGGTCATATGATAAAGTTTAGCTTGCTGTGAAACTGCCACCAAACTATTTTCCAAACTGGCTGTGCCATTTTGCATACTGTAGCAGTGTATGAAGGTTCCAGTTAATCTTTTTATTTTATTTTTATTACTTAAAATTTAAAACAACTTTCAGCCATTCTAGTGGATATGTAGTGGTATCTCATTGTGGTTTTTTTTTTTTTTTTAATATTTTATTTATTTATTTGACAGAGAGATCACAAGTAGGCAGAGTCAGGCAGAGAGTGAGGGCGAAGCAGGCTCCCTCCTGAGCAGAGAGCCTGATGTGGGGCTCGATCCCAGGACCCTGAGGTCATGACCTGAGCTGAAGGCAGAGGCTTAACTTACTGAGCCACTCAGGCGCTCCTGAATCTTTTTTAAAAAAGGTTCATTTATTTATTTGAGAGAGAGAGAGTGTGTGTGCAGCAGGAGGGGCAGAGGGTGAGGGAGAGGGGAAGCAGATTCTTCTGAGAGTGGCCTTGATCCCATGACCCTGAGATCATGACCTGAGTGGAAACTAAGAGTTGGTTGCTCAACCGACAGAGCAGAGCTACCGAGGCACCTTAAGCATGGGACTCTTGATCTCAGCTCAGGTCTTGATCTCAGGGTTATGAGTTTAAGCACTGTATTGGGCTTCGTGCCAGGTGTGGAACTTACTTTAAAGATAGATAGGTAGATAGATAAATTAATTTCAGATACAACTCTTTATCAGGTATTTTGAAAATTTCTTTCAGTCTGTGGTATGTCTTTTTATCTTCTTAACAATGTCTTGAAGAACAGATGTTTTAATTTGGGATAACGTTTTAGACATTTGAATACTTCTATATCTTGAATTGTATCCTTTGAGTAGTCCTTTTTATGTAAAGCTTTCTGTAAAAACTTATGAGGAAAAAAATCCACTAAATTTGTGTACTTTGAATTGTAAATAAAGAATAAACGTAGTTGATTCTGTAAATCTTTATTTTTTTTTTATTTTATTTTTTTCTGTAAATCTTTATTATAAAGCTTTCTTTGGGAGTTAGTATGATTTTATTACCTAAATCTCTCTAAAGCTAATCAGATTATGATAATATAGTACTGAAATTTTGTGTGCTTATTACCACAGTATTCCTGGAATTATTCAATCAGTGTACTCTATATTTGTTCCTAAAGTGTCTTTTCAATTAGTAGTACTTCTCAGTTGAATTTTTTTCATATATCTATATTAAAATTGGATTGAAAGACTAAAATCATTGTCTTCTGAAAAATTGTATTTACAAACTGGAAAAAATAATCCATGCTATTTGAATTGTATACAAAGAAGAGTGCTTGGCACATAGTAGTTGTTTAATAAAGATGTATTGAATGAAATACACAATTGCTGAAAATATAAAAAGCTATAAGGAAGGAGTGTGGTTATAAAAGGATAATGAGGGTTTTTTTTTTTTTTTTAAAGATTTTATGTATTTATTTGATGGAGAGAGGGAGATCACAAGTAGGCAGAGAGGCAGGCGGAGAGAGGAGGAAGCAGGCTCCCTGCTGAGCAGCGAGCCTGATGCGGGTGGGGATCATGACCTGAGCCCAAGGCAGAGGCTTAACCCACTGAGCCACCCAGGCGCCCCGGATTACGAGGGATTTTTATGGTGATAGAACTATTTTGTATCTTTACTAGGTGGCAGATACATGAACCTACATTTGTGATAAATTGCATAGAAGTAAATACACACACACACACACACACACACACAAATGTGACTAAATAACAGTAAAACTGGGGGACTCTGAATAAGGAAGTAGATTGTATTAATGTCAATATCTCGATGTTGATATTGTACTATGATTTTACAGCATACTGCTATTGAGAGAAACTAGGTAAAGAGAAATGGGATTTCTGTGTTAGTTTTTACAATGATCTCAAAATAAAAATTTTAATTTAACAAAACTATAAGAGGGGCACCTGGCTGGCTCAGTGGGTAGGACATGTGACTTGATATCAGAGTCATGAGTTCAAGCTCATGTTGGGTGTGGAACCTACTTAAAAAAATAAGTAAAATAAAAAAGCTATAAGAAAAAGCTATAAGATAAAAAGATTAAAAAAAAAATAAAAAGATTCTAGTAGTATTCTTACTTTTTCCTAAATGTTGATGATATAAGGAAAAGTTGTTCTGTAAAATTCCAGGAAAATTCACATCATCTTCAGTGGCTGAATTATTACATCTTATGGGTATATTTAACTTTATCATTTATTATTGGATATTTAATGTATTTCCAGTTTTGTGTTCTTATAGTATACTGTCATGCTGAGGAGAACATACCTTAAAAACCACTGATTTTGGGGAGCTGGTAGCTCAGTCGTTAAGCGTCTGCCTTCAGCTCAGGTCATGATCCCAGGGTCCTGGGATCGAGTGCCACATGGGCTCCCTAATCAGCAGGAAGCCTACTTCTCCCTCTCTCCCTGCTTGTGTTCCCTCTCTCACTGTGTCTCTTTCTGTCAAATAAATAAATTAAAAAAAAAAATCCAATCTTAAAAAAAAACCACACCAAAACACTGATTTTTATGGCAGTTTGATTTTGATAATTTGAAATTAAGACTTTATTTTTCTGACTTTGCACATGACTATGCGTGGTATTTAGGAAGTTAGGAAATATCATTTGTTTCTAAGAGGTGAAGTTATTTAGCGAACTCTCTCTCTCTCTTTTTTTTTAAGATTTTATTTATTTGAGAGAGAGCGAGAGCAAGAACAGGAGGGGGAGGAAGGAGAGGGAGAAACAGGCTCCCTGCTTAGCAGGGAGCCTGATGCAGGAGCTCGATTCCGTGACCTGAGCTGAAGGTAGATGCTTAACAGACTGAACTACCCAGGTGTCTCCCTCCCAACTCCAACTATTTTTATTTTTCTTTCCTTTTTTTTAAAGGTTTGTTTTTTGTTTTGTTGTTTATTTATTTGTCAGAGAGAGAGAAAGTATACAAGCAGGGGGGTGGCAGGTGGAAGGAGAAGCAGGCTCCATGCTGAGCAGAGAGCCTGATGTGGGACTCAAACTCAGGATACTGGGATCATGACCAGAGCCAAAGGCAGATACTTAACCGACTGAGCTACCCAGGCATTCGTATCTTTATTTTTCTTTTTGTTTTTACTTTCTTCTACTTTTACTGTGATTTGTCCAAGAAAAATTGGTAATGACCACATGGGTTAAATCCCTTATATAACTTTACTTTTTTCTTTTTTTACTTAAATATCTTTTTTAATTTTAATTTTAATTAATTATTTATTTAAATTTTTATTTATTTGACAGAGAGAGAGAGAATGAGAGAGAGAGAGAGAGAGATTACAATTAGGCAGAGAGGCAGGCAGAGAGAGAGGGGGAAGCAGGCTTCCTGCTGAGCAGAGAGCCTGATGCGGGGCTCTATTCTAGGACCCTGAGATCATGACCTGAGCTGAAGGCAGAGGCTTTAACCCAGGCACCCCTATTTTTATTTTTAAATTTTATTTATTTGTTTATTTATTTATTTATTTATTTAAAAGATTTTATTTATTTGACAGAGAGAAACGCAGCGAGAGAGGGAACACACGCAGAGGGAATGGTAGTGCGAGAAGCAGGCTTCCCGCTGAGTGGGGAGACTGATGTGGGGCTCGATCCCAGGATCCTGGGATCATGACCCGAGCTGAAGGCAGACATTTAATGACTGAGCCACCTAGGCGCCCCTAGTTTTATTTTTTAAAGAGTAGACTCTGAAGCCAACATGGAGCTTGAACTCATGACCCTGAGATCAAGAGTTTTGTGCTCTGCTGATTGAACCAGCCAGGTACCCCTCTTTTTATTTTTGCTGTCCTTTAATACATTTAGAATTTAATCCATTTATCTATGTAGTATTTAACCTGGAGTCAAGTATTTTAATTGTTTGACATTCTTGTATTCTTTTATCTCAACCCACTTAAGTATACTAGAGAAAGACTTGAAATACTTCTTAGATATTTCATTAGTTTTATTTAGTTTTATTTAGGCAATATGAGTAAGATAAGCTAAGAGATAAACTTTTGCCCAATACCTGAAATACAGTTTTAAAGATTTTAAAGATTGATAATTGGTTATTATTGAGCCATTGTAATTCATAGTCAGCCTGGGTTCCTTCCCCTTCCCCATTCTTTACTGAAGTACATTGGGATTTCTTGGTTGGTTGTTGCCAGCTGTCAAGCACCATTTGGGATTCATTGACTTGACAAGTATTTATTGCTTTTCCAGGCAATTTGCTAAGTGCTAGAACAAAAACAAATAAATAAGTGTAAGATGCTATCCCTACCTTAGTCATTAATGGGGACAGTCTTGAAATAATGATAAATGAAGAAGATGGATCGACTTTACTGAGAGAAAGAGAAAACTTCTCATGAGAGGTAGTGTTTAAGCCAAGTTATATAGGATGAATAAGCACTGCCATGTGGAAAAGAGAGTAAAGAAGATTAAAGGCAGAAAAACATGTAAATGTGTGAATGTCTTGTTTCAGGAATGGAGAGAAATGCAGTGTAGATGGGAATTGAAGTGAACTTTGCTAGAGTGGGTTCAGGTAAGATTATGAAAAGTGCTGGGTTAAGAGAGAAGAGAAGTGAAAATTAGAGACTTAATTGGGCAATTACCAATATCCAAGTGATTGTCAGATATAAAGAAAAAAATGAGATTGTTGAGGAAATAATGTATAGAATGAAAAGAGGAGTGGCCTAGGAATTGAACCCAGAGAAAACTCAGTATTTAAGGGTAGATAGAGCAGAAATAGCCAGGAGTCATCAGACGTATTGCGAGAGAACTGGGATAATGTAATATCATGGAAACCTTGGGTGTAGAGAATTTTGAGGAGGAGGAAATGATGAATGTCAGAGGTCTGAAGATATCATGTATAATGAGGACTAACAATAGTGTCTTAGACCATTTGCATTGCTATAACAAACTACCATAAACTGAGTGGCTTAAACAACAAACATGTATTTCTCACAGTTCTGGAGGCTGTGAAGTCCAAGATCAAGGCCCAGGCAGGCTGATTCAGGGTCTTGTGAAGGCTGGCTTCCTGACTCATTGATAGCGGTCTTCCCATCATATCCTCACATGGTCGAGGGCGCAAGAAAAGTGTCTGGGGCCTATTTTATTAGGGCACTAATCTTATTCATGAGGCCAGAGCGCTTGTGACCTAGTCACCTCCAGATACCATCACTTTGGCTCTACCTCCAAATGCTAGCATGCTGGAGGTTAGGTCTCAACATAAGAATTTTGGGGGGGACACAAACAGTTTATGGCAAATAGGCTCATGGACTTGAAAGTAAGGATAGTGACTTTAGAACATTATAGTAGAATTGTGGGGGGGCCACATTTGATAAATGTGCATACTAGGTTATATGTTGTATAAGCCTCACAGAATCCAATTTACTTTCTTTTTAGAAGCTCACAATGACCTGCCTCCCATGGCTTGTGGGAAGTGAAAAGAGGAGTCAGAGGTGATGTTAAAATTCCAAACATGGAAGTCTGGGATACTTGGGATACCACTACTTAAATAGGTTGAAAATATTTTTCTCTTGACATTTCTTATTTGTCTTTGTGGGCTTGGAAGATGATGGCGTTTTACTTTATAGTCATCTGAATGGAGATTTCAGAAAAGGGGACAGGTAGGGGCTGGACACAAAGACACAAAGAGTCATTATGATAGAGATATGACACTGTGAATGCCCTCAGAAAGTTGGTGTAGAGTGGAAGAATAGAGGACCAAGAACTGAGTTTGGGTAATCTATTGCTGGGAAGATTGAAAATAAAAGGAGCTGTAGAAGAAGGATTGATTGGAAAGTTTGGAAGTTTGATTGGAAAAATTTGATTGGAAACCCATTTAGTTTTCCTTAGTAGCCATTCTTCTCCTAGAGGGTGATAGAACCTCTGATTTTTGTTGGTCATGTGGCCATGCAGAAGAGGGACAGATTTCAAGTTTTTTTTCTTTTTATTACCCCTCCCCCTTTTTTCCCTCTCATTTTCACGTTTCGAAGAAATATAAATATGAATAAATTCTGACCAGTTTGATGTAAGTGGAAATGAGCTCAGTATCCCAAAATTAGTCTTAAAGGGTGTACCTTCTTAGTTTTTCTCTTTCCTGAGACTGGCTTGCTGATAAAAAGTCTGGAGCTCCAGTAGGCATCTTGGCCATGTAGAGGAGGGACCACACCTAGAAAGAACCTGGGTCCTAATGATGTATAGTGGGATTGTCGTAACTGCCCTCTGAATTTTTTTTTAAAGATTTTATTCATTTATTAGAGATAGAGCACACATGCAGGGGGAATAGCAGAGGGAGAGGGAGAAGCAGGCTCCTTGCTGAGCAAGGAGCCCGATGTGGAGCTCTATCCCAGACCTTGGGATCGTGACCTGAGCCGAAGGCAGATGCGTAACCAACTGAGCCACCCAGGCGTCCTGAAAAATTTTTTTTTACATGAAAGATTATAACCTTGTATGGCTAAACTACTATAAATTAGAGTTTTCTGTGTTGGAAATCCAGAGTCCTAGAAAGTGAGTCATAGTGGGGCGCCTGGGTGGCTCAGTGGGTTAAAGCCTCTGCCTTCAGCTCAGATCATGATCTCAGGGTCCTGGGGTTGGGCCCGCATCAGGCCCTCTGCTCAGCAGGATGCCTGCTTTTCCCTCTCCCACTCCTTCTGCTTGTGTTCCCTCTCTCACTGTGTCTCTCTCTGTCAAATAAATAAATAAATAAAATCTTTGAAAAAAGTCTCTTTGTCTCTTTCTTCTTTGTTCGTTTATTTCTCAAATTCTACATATGAGTGATATCATATGGTATTTGTCTTTCTCTGACTTATTTCACTTACCTTTTTTTTTTAAGGTTTTATTTATTTGAGAGAATAAGAGAGAGCGAGAGTGAGAGCAAGAGAGAGAGAGAGAGAGAAGAGGGTCAGAGGGAGAAGCAGACTCCCCACTGAGCAGGGAGCCTGATGCGGGACTTGATCCTGGGACTCCAGGATCATGACCTGAGCTGAAGGCAGTTGCTTAACCAACTAGGACACCCAGGTGCTCTCACTTACCTTACCTTTATACCCTTTAGGTCCATCCATGTTGTTGCAAATGGGAGGATCTCATTTTTTTTTTTAATGACTGAATAATATTCCATTATATATGTGTGTGTGTGTGTGTATATGTATATATTTCTTGTAATACAATAAAACCCAAGTCTTCTAAGTTTGGCAATGGAAGGAAAGCCACCACATGGTTATTTCTCTAGTGTTATTACAGAATATCACTTTTTTCTTAACATCCTGGACGTCTCCACCTAGTCATTTTTATTTGCTCAGCCAGACACCTCTGAAATGAGAGTTTCCTAAAGGCTAAAAACACAACAAGGATAATGAAGTCAGAGGGTAACTTTCTAGTCAGTCTTCTGGTTTGCAAGGTATAGTTTAATTCTGTTTGGTGTGTGGTCTCCAAAAGAGATACTGTCCTAAGCTGGTTTCTGACCTGCCATCAGATGATAGAGGTTATTTTTTCTTTTAACATGTTTCCTTAAGTCTAGGCCTTAGATGGGGATCAAACAGTCCATTCCTGTCAGATCTGTTTAAGGTACACTTCCTGGTTCTAGTTTCCTGTCCAAGGATCTGTGTCTTCTGGATAATTATGTCAGGACTGTGCTTCAGGAGACATTTCATTATTTAACCACAGGCCTTAAACTACAGCACCAACTGGTTTGCTCTATTAGAAATCAGCATAGGAAAAGGATAATATAGCCAAACAGAAGTGTGGGAAGAAGGCATCTTTGTACCTTTTTCCACCCATGTTCTCAGCATTGACAAAACTTTGATGTTACCTAGAAACATGGTCATAACATTCACCCACAACTCAAAGTGCAGCTAAACAAGCATACATTTTCTGTTACTTTTAAAAGAAAAATAATTTCTGTAGAACTATGTGTTCATATTTGTTTTTAATTAATGCTTTGTAATCTTTCCTGTTTTATTTTAATCTGAACAAATAATGATACCATTTTTATTACTCAGTAAGCATGAATGTTTGTTGAAGCAGTTTTTAAAAAACAATAATTCAAATCTCCAAACATCTAAATCCTGGACTGATTTAATTTGTACAGTTAAACTGAAATAATGTTTTCTAAAAGCTCTCCTATCACTTTTTTTTGGAAAAAAAATTTTTTTTGTACAATTACCTACTATTAGATTTGACTTAGGCCCCACAGAGAGTATCTCTGCCTTCCTGATTTTTTTTTTCAGCCCTTGAGGTTATCACTATAGATTAATGCAGGGGCCCCCAGGAACGTGACATATTCTTGGAAGTTCACCACTTGGTCCTTGTTCTGGTCTGAACCATCACTCCATCACCTTTGTAGTGTCTGCATTCTGCAGCTTCGGGCCAGTGGTGAGCTCTTTCTGGATCAGCTCCTTTGGCTCCTTCTTGGTCAGGGTGGTTCTTGTTCCTTCCCTGCCTGAGTACTTGTGGACGTTGGCCACAAGGAGGAGGTCAATGGTTAGATCCAAGGACAAGCTATTGCTGGGTGCTGGGCTCAACAGGCAGCTAGGAGAGCATTAGGGGAGTGTCAAGGGACCTCCTATCACTTTCTTTTTACTCTCTTGTGTTCCCTCTCTCAAATAAATAAGTAAAATCCCTATTTATTTATTTTTAAACACATTTTATTTATTTACTTGGCAGAGAGGAACACAGCGAGAGAGGGAACACAAGCAAGGGGAGTGGGAGATGGAGAAACAGGCTTCCTGGGGAGCAGGGAGCCCGATGTGGGGCTTGATCCCAGGACCCTGGGATAGTAGTCTGAGCTGAAGGCATATGCCTAACAACTGAGCCACCCAGGTGCCCCTAAATAAAATCTTTAAAAAAAACAAAACAAAAAGTTGTAATCATCAACACAGTATAGTACTGGCACAAACACAGACACATAGATCAGTGGGACAGAATAGAGAACCCAGAAAAGGACCCTGAACCCTATGGTCAAGAAATCTTTGACAAAGAATATCCAATGGAAAAAAGATAGTCTCTTCAACAAATGGTGTTAGGAAACTTTGACAGCCACATGCAGAAGAATGAAAGTGGACTATTTATTTAGTAGTATCCAAAATCTATAAAATACTTATCAAATTCAACACCCAAAGAACAAATAATCCAATCAATAAATGGGCAGAGATGACATGAATAGACACTTGTCCAAAGAAGACATGCAGATGACCAGCAGACACATGAGAAAATTATGGATGCATCAGAATTATGATGCACCAGTTTTGGTTTTCTTTTCTTTTTTTTTAAAGATTTTATTTATTTGACAGAGAGAAACACAGCGAGAGAGGGAACACAAGCAGAGGAAATGGTAGCGGGAGAAGCAGGCTTCCTGCAGAACAGAGAGCCCGATGCGGGACTTGATCCCACGCCCCTGGGATCTGACCTGGGCTGAAGGCAGACGCTCAATGACTGAGCCACCCAGGCGTCCCCAGTTTTGGTTTTCTTTTTCAACATTCCTTTGACTATTCAGAATCTTTCCTGGTTCCATACAGATTTTAGGATTATTTGTTCTAGCTGTGAAAAAAGTTGATGGTATTTTGATGGGGATTGCATTGGATGTGTAGAATGTTCTAGGTAGCATAGACATTTTAACAATATTTGTTCTTCTAGGTTATGAGTATGGAACATTTTTCCATTTCTTTGTGTCTTCAATTTCTTTCACGAGTGTTCTTTAGTATTCTGAGCATCCTTTGCCTTTTTGGTTAGGTTTATTCCTAGGTATCTTATGGCTTTGGAGAAACAAAACAGATGTAATAGGGGAAGGGAAGGAAAAATAAAATAAAATGAAATCAGAGAAGGAGACAAACTATAAGAGACTCCTAACTATAGAAAATAAACTGAGGGTTGCTGAAGGGGAGGTGAGCCAGGTGAGCCAGTTTAATGAATCATTAAATTCTATCTCTAAAACTAATAATACGCTATGTTAATTTTTAAAAAACATTTTATTTATTTGACAGAGAGATCACAAGTAGGCAGAGAGAGAGAGGGAGAAGCAGGCTCCCTACTGAGCAGAGAGCCCGATGCAGGGCTTGATCCTAGGACCCTGAGACCATGACCTGAGCTGAAGGCAGAGGCTTTAACCCACTGAGCCACCCAGGCGCCCCCAGAGGGATTTTAATTAGGAAAAATCACTTAATAAGCTTTATGGCTTAAGCAGCAACAGAGTAAACTGAATAGCTTCATGAGGGTGAGAATGCTAAGGAACTGGAGCAGGGATATCAGATATTATACCTAATTCAAATTATGTCTCTGAAACATTACAGATTGCTACTTGTTTTTGGCCTTCATATGGCCTAAACATATTTAAAACTAATAAATTGAGTTCTGAAAATTATAAGTTTTTCCCATTTGTATTTGTCTGGTTTATCTAGACTGAGAGTTCCTTGAGGGCGTGGTCCAAATAAATCCCAATATTCCATGAATAGACGAATCTTTGAAACTGGAAAAAAATCCTTCAGCAGAGATACTTATACTATTTTATTTTATTAAAAGATTTTATTTATTTATTTGACAGAGACACAATGAGAGAGGGAACACAGCAGGGGGAGTTAGAGAGGAAGAAGCAGGCTTCCTACTGAGCAAGGAACCTGATGTGGGGCTCAATCCCAAGACCCTGGGATCATGACCTGAGCCGAAGGCAGACGCTTAATGACTGAGCCACCCAGGCGCCCCTACTTATATTATTTTAGCAGACTGCTTTTCCTAATCAGAGGTGAATAATTATTTAGTTGGCATTTATCAAGTAGACAAATTTGTAGAACTTTCTTTTCAGTGATTTCCCTAATAGACTGAGTTAGGAGAATTTGTATCTTCCCACTTTCCATCCATGAGATCATCCTGTAGATTACTTCTTTTCCCTTGATCCATTGTTCATAGCTCTTTGTGTATTTTATTAATTTACGGAGTCAACAACATGATTTGAAAAAACATTTAACTTGTTTGGGAACTTGACATCTCAATTTATTTTCTCCTTTAAGCCAATATCCTATTATTACACTTTGTTTAAAATATAGTCTTAAAAACTTGAAACTGGGGGCACCTGGGTGGCTCAGTGGGTTAAAGCCTCTGCCTCCGGCTCAGGTCATGATCTCAGGGTCCTGGGATCCAGCCCCGCATCGGGCTCTCCGCTCAGCGGGAGCCTGCTTCCCTCTCTCTCTCTCTGCCTGCCTCTCTGCCTACTGTGGTCTCTCTCTCTCTCTCTGTCAGATAAATAAATAAAATCTTTAAAAAAAAAAACTTGAAACTGAAGATTCTTGTTTAAAGAAAATAACTAGTTTTGAGGCAAGTTTCTAAGTGAAAAAAAATCTGTTTATACTTAATGACATCTGCTTATAGGTAAAAATACGTGCTTTGTTTTTTCCAGCTTAAGCTAAGTCTAGCTACATTTAGAGAAAGAAATCAACTGTAGAACAAGCTTGGAAAATAATAGTATGAAAATTAATTTGCAATGGAAAGTAGCAGTTGGGACTGGAGTGAATTTTACAAATGCTTTATATAATTGTCCCACGCGGTTGTATGGAATTTGAAAAGAATGTTACTTGTTTTTCTTTTGAGACAGATGTTTTACCAAATAATTTTGGCTTGAGTAAATCAAGATCCACACAGGATTAGATTAATAAAACTCATTCTTTTAAAGGAAAGAATTGAGAGGGAACAACAATAAAGATTGATTTAGTTTGGTGAAAAACTGAAGGCTTTTATTTATTCATTATTTTTAAAAAAGATTTTATTTATTTATTTGACAGAGAGGAGAGAGATCACAAGTAGGCAGAGAGGCAGGCAGAGAGAGGTGGGGAAGCAGGCTCCCTGCTGAGCAGAGAGCCTGATGCGGAGTTCGGAGTTCCATCCCAGGACCCTGAGATCATGACCTGAGTCGAAGGCAGAGGCTTTAACCCACTGAGCCACGCAGGCGCCCCAACACTATAGCATTTGATAAAGTTACCACAATATGTTTCAGGAGATTATAAGATAACATTCTCTGGCCATTTTTAATTGAAGGATGGGATGCATAGTTTCCATTATAATGGCTGCCACTTATCAAATACCATATGATAAACTTTATTTATCATTACTTTCTCTCAACAAATCCATAAGGTAAGTGAAGTTACCAAGATTTGGAGACATTAATTTGCTCAGGGTTATATAGCTAGAATTGGTGGCATCAGTCTCTGAATCTTGTTTTTTTTTGTCCAAGACTCACGTTCTTACACTGTGTGGAGTCCCCTGTTGAAATTGGGAAATTCTCAGGTAAATACACTGTTTAGTTATATGTTTTTTTTTTTTGTAAAGATTTTATATATTTATTTGACAGAGAGAGATTACAAGTAGGCAGAGAGGCAGGCAGAGAGAGAGGAGGAAACAGGGTCCCTGCTGAGCAGAGAGCCCAATGTGGGGCTCGATCCCAGGACCCTGAGATCATGACCTGAGCTGAAGGCAGAGGCTTTAACCCACCGAGCCACCCAGGCGCCCCGTTTAGTTATATGTTTATTTGAGAAATGTTTATTGGCTATTATGGGCCAGGCATCATGCTACAATAAAAAACAAGCCAGATACAGAAGATTCTCTTTTACAGGTTCTTTCTTCTTCTTTTTTTTAAATTTATTTTTTTTATTTGAGAGGGCAGAGTGAGCACACGGAGAGGGTGAGGGAGAAGCACACTCCCCATTGAGCAGGGAGCCCAATGCGGGACTGGATCACAGGACTCTGGGATCATGACCTGAGTGGAAGGCAGACACTTAACCCACTGAGCCACTCAGGCACCCCTCTTTTACAGGTTCTATTAACAGGAATGGAGCATTTAGAAAAAAACAAGACTTTTCTTCTTCAGAGAAAGATTAGGAGACTTTCATAAGTGAAGTGCCTAATGCTTTCCTTTAAGCCAGTCAGTCAAGTGTCTTTTGAGTGATTGGTTGGGTTGGCGGGTAGATACTGGCCTTGTTCTTGAGGAATTTATAATTTTGTTAGGCTTGATCAGTCTCACTAGCAGAGAGATGGAAAATTCATTTAAAAGGCTTACATCTGTGGCACCTGGGTGGCTTAGTTGGTTAAGCATCTGCCTTTGGCTCAGCTCATTATCCAAAAGTCCTGGGATCAATTGAGCCCCATGTTGGGTTCCCTGCTCAGCTGGGGAGTGTGTTTCTCCCTCTGCTCCTCCCCCTGCACCTTCTTTCTCTCTCTCTCTCTCTCAAATAAATAAACAAATAAATAAAATCTTAAAAAGCTCACATCTTTATCAGTATGAAACCTACTAAATTTTTTTTTTTTTTAAAGATTTTATTTATTTGACAGAGAAAGAGTTCACAAGTAGGCAGAGAGGCAGGCAGAGAGAGAGGAGGAAGCAGGCTCCCTGCTGAGCAGAGAGCCCGATGTGGGGCTCCATCCCAGGACCCTGAGATCATGACCTGAGCCAAAGGCAGAGGCTTTAACCTGCTGAGCCACCCAGGTGCCCCAAAACCTACTAAATTTTTAATCATTGGGCTTTTTGGACAGCTTTCAGGCATCACGAGGATACTAGCAAGGGTATGTAGGTGGGGACTCGGAGGTGGAACTGCCCACAGAAAAAAAAAATCCACCTAAGTCTTATAGGAATTGGAAATTCAGCATTGTTGAGGAAATATCCTTGGCTCTTCCAAACCCCTTTTCACCTTGGTCATTCACCCAAATCAGAAACTTGCCACATTTTTCCTTTTTTCCTTCATTTTCACTTAAAAGTGTTTTATTTTTCTTAAGTTTTTCTCACATTCCTCTTTTTCTTTCTGTTCCTATAGTCACTGCCATAGTTAAGATCCTTTTCCATTACTATAAAGAGCACTCTGTTCGAATAGAGGTTTGGCTGCCTGTTGTGGAGTTTTAACATAAATGTCCTCAACAATATAGAAATTTGGGACGCCTGGGTGGCTCAGTCATTAAGTGTCTGCCTTCGGCTCAGGTCATGATCCCAGGGTTCTGGGATTGAGCCCCTTATTGGGCTCCCTGCTCCGCGGGAAGCCTGCTTCTCCCTCTCCCACTCCCCTTGCTTGTGTTCCCTCTCTCGCTGTGTCTCTCTCTGTCAAATAAAGAAATAAAATCTTTAAAAAAAGAAAAAATATATAGAAATTTATTTCTAAAAAAAAAGCAAAAAAAAGAAATTTATTTCTCTTTCACGTAAAGGTCTGGGTCTAGACAGTTTTGGGTTTGTATAGGCGGTTTCCAGCTTTATATTTAACATCTTAACCCTATCACATCTGTGTGCCGAGTAAGAGGATGGATGAAATGGAGAAGAGGGATGACTCCTTCGCTTTAGGCCCACATCACACTCCTCTGGTTGAAAGTTAGCTGAAGGGATACTGAGGAATGTGATCCATAACTCTACTTAAAATTGGGGCTTCTGTCACCACCACTACCACCATCATCATTGTAGCTATTAGGAGGCACCTAGCAATCTGCTATAGGAACCTCTGTATTCCTCTCTTTTTGGTTAAATTCTTCTCTGGCTAGTTCCATACTGCTATCAGAGTATTTTTCTTTTTTTTTTATTTAATGGTGCAAAAAGGTGCTCTTATTATAGTGAGGGACCCGTGGGCAAAAATTGCCAAACTGTGATTGTGAGGAGAGATTGATTATGTACTTTTAAGTTGTTTATTGGGGGTGGGGTAGAGATAAACGAAGTTTCTAAAGAGATTTTCGTATGTTAAAGAAGACTTACAATCCTGGAGATACAACAAGAGTAATTTTTTTTCTTCAGTAAAATGGTCGTGTCACTCTGTTTATAATCTTTCAGTAGTTTTTTTTTTTTTTTAAAGATCTTATTTTATTTATTTGACAGAGAGAGAGAGAGATCACAAGTAGGCAGAGAGGCAGGCAGAGACAGAGGGGGAAGCAGGTTCCCTGCTGAACAGAGAGCCCGATGTGGGGGTCCTTCCCAGGACCCTGAGATCATGACCTGAGCAGAAGGCAGAGGCTTTAACCCACTGAGCCACCCAGGTGCCCCTCTTTCAGTAGTTTGGCTTCAAATTCATACCCAAGATGCCTTATAGTATTTGAAGTGTCATTGACAGAGGAAATCTGAAATTTGTTCTACGTGTATGCTGCAGTCATGATGTCCTGCATGACAGGAATATCTTTCTCTACCAATGATTGGCGTCCTCTAGTCATCTAAGGCCTCAGTGCTCTGTCCTTGACTGAGATGTCTCTAGTTACTACTATCCCAAATTTACAGAAGATAAATTGATTTGTCCACAGTCACACTTCAGTAGGTGTTTAAGAAATTCAAACTCAGGGGCGCCTGGGTGGCTCAGTGGGTTAAAGCCTCTGCCTTTGGCTCAGGTCATGATCTCAGGGTCCTGGGATCGAGTTCCGCATCGGGCTCTCTGCTCAGCAGGGATCCTGCTTCCCCCTTTTTCTCTGCTTGCCTCTCTGCCTACTTGTGATCTCTCTGTCTGTGTCAAATAAATAAGTAAAATCTTTAAAAAAAAAAAAAAAAGAAATTCAAACTCAGGGGGCACCTGGGTGGCTTAGTTGTTAAGCATCTGCCTTCGGCTCAGGTCATGATCCTGGGGTCCTGGGATTGAGCCCCGCATTGGGCTTCCTGCTTGGTGAGGAGCCTACTGCTCCCTCTTCCGATTCCTCTGCTTGTGTTCCCTCTCTCACTGTGTTTCTCTGTCAAATAAATAAAAATCTTAAAAAAAAAAAAAAAAGAAAGAAATCAAACTCAGGTTGTGTGACTCAAGAATTTGTGCTCGGTTGTGACCAAGCAGTTATATTACCTCATGCATATCTTCACTGCAAAAGTACAAAACAGAAGAGGACACAATTTGAGCAATCAGAGATGGAATAATAGTAACAGTAGTCTCTGCTTCCTAAGATTGTTGAAGATTAAATGAACTCATAAATAGGATCTTCTGCCTAGCAGAAAAAGTACTCAAAAGTGGCATTTGTTATTTTTACGTAGATGTGTTCTGTATACATGTACATGATATTTAGGCGTATTTTACAAAATTTAGCTGGATTTTTTTTTTTTTTTTAAGATTTTATTTATTTATTTGACAGAGAGAGTGAGATCACAAGTAGGCAGAGAGGCAGGCAGAGAGAGAAGGGGAAGCAGGCTCCCTGCTGAGCAGAGATCCCGATGGGGGCTCGATCCCAGGACCCTGAGATCATGACCTGAGCCGAAAGCAGAGGCTTTAACCCACTGAGCCACCCAGGCACCCCTGAAGAGCAGAAATTCTTTTTTTTTTTTTTTTTT
>CM053613.1:38244258-38268152 GCA_028646535.1 Procyon lotor
TGTTGAAAAATCATTTCATTAGGATCAAAGATATTTTCAGAGTATTTGATATTATTATTTCTGCAAATTGTACAAAGGGTGAGAAATTCTCTACAGTTAAGGCATTGTGGTTACAGTATACTTGTAAATTTTTATTTTTTATTTATTTTAGTTTTTTATTTTAATTTTTTTGTACTAGTAAATTTTAAAAAACAATATTTACCAGATTTTTACATCCAGAAGTAAGATTTTCTTCTTTCTCATTTATGGTCTTAGGATAAGATTTTTTTTTTTAAATTTAAATAATCTCTATATCCAGTGTGCAACTTACACTTACAACCCTGAGATGAAGAGCTGTACCTTACCTGAGCCAGCCAAGGCGCCTTTAAGAACAGCATATTTTATGTTGAGAGAGAGGAAAAGAAGTACATGCAGATTAATAGTAATAGCTAACATTTATTCAGTGCTTGCTGGACACACAAACATGTTACAGACATCTCATTTAATCATCATATAGTTTACTGTTGTGGAGATACTCTAATTATTTCCATTTTACAGATGGAAATGAGAGGCTTTAGGTAACTTGTCTAGAGTTTTGAATCTTAGAGTAAAGGACCTGGGATTCAATCTGAAGCATTCTATCTACAGTCTGTATTCTTTTAACATCTGAGCTGGGTAGCTTCATTTTAGTGAAATGAATTAGATTTTCCTTGTTTGAAATTAAATGAGTTTGGTCCCAAGGAAAAGAGGGACGTTATTATAAAAGGTAGAGAAAAGATCTAGGAATCCAAGGACTTGGTTCATAGGAGCTAGCACTAGCTCCCAAATGCAGGCACATAGCCTGGCTGTTGCTTATCTCTGCAGGCCTTCTCTGTTCAACTGCCCTTTTTTTCCGGTTGGCCAATTCCTTTGCTCCCTATGGTTTCCTGTTTCATTGTGACTTCCACTAGCTGTCCTACTGCCCCTGTATGGCTCTGCTGGCCCCTCTGCACTCTTCTATTTCTTGGGATAAATAATTTTGCTTTTTCTCACCTTTTTGAGGCAGACCACATAAGTGAATGGTTTGCCCTTTGCATACCTATCCTCACCAGTCAGTTTTGAACAGTGGTAAAGCCACTTTATCCAAGACATGGCCATTGGCCCTCAGTGTGGCCATGACATTTTCACCAGAAGTGGGATCTGAGTCAGCAGGTGTCATAAGATTTACTGATTGACTAGTTTAGGTGTGTTATTAAAAAAAAAAAGGTCATGTGAATTTTTTACTAGATAAATATTTTTTAAGGTGTGTTCCACAAAACAGTTCTAGGCAATGGCCTGTGAAGAGTAGTACTTTGGCTAAATATGTATGGAAAATTCTGCCTAATGTGTTTACTTCTTGGAGATTCATAGTGTAGTTGTGAGAATCCCTGCAATATGAAAGTTTGATGAGCTCTTTCTTTCTTTTTTTTTTTTTTTAAGTTTTTATTTATTTATTTGACAGTGGGGAGAGATATCACAAGTAGGCAGAGAGGCAGGCAGAAAGAGATGAGGAAGTAGGGTCTCTGCTGAGCAGAGAGCCCAATGCGAGGCTTGATCTCAGGACTCGGAGATCATGACCTGAGCTGAAGGCAGAGGCTTTAACCCGCTGAGCCACCCAGGCGCCCCTGATGAGCTCTTTTTAGTATAACATTTCCCACACTTATTTGGTCACAGAACTCCTAATATATGATAGATAATATCTCACTGAGCAGTGTTTTGGGAAGAATTGCATTAGAGTAAGATAGGAATTTTCTTTCTTTTTTCTGGTTAGTATTACAGAATGCTATTGGTAATTTTATTTTGGCAGTCACTGACAGTAGATGATGGTTGTTAAAAATATGGGCTTTGGCCTACATAGATATGATTTTAATTTTAGCACTACTGTTTATCATATATGATTTTGCATAAGAACCTAATCTTGGGACACCTGGGTGATATATATGTAGGGCAGTGGATTAATTCGTTAAGCATCTGACTGGCTCAAGTTATGATCTGAGGGTCTTGCTTGGGATCAAGCCCCCACGTCGGGCTCCACATTCATCAGGGAATCTGCTTCTCCCTTTCCTTCTGTCCCTCCCTCTGCTCATGCTCTCTCTCTCTCTCTCTCAAATAAATAAATACAATCTTAAAACAAACAAACAAAACTTAATCTTTACAGGTCTTAGTTTGCTAATCTGTGATATTTCCTGTTGGGTGCTTAGTCCAGTGTCTGACATAGTTAATACTTAGTAAGTTGCGACCTGTAAGACTACCTGTGTTTCTATTAGAAAATGTTTGGGTGTACCAGTTACGGCAACCATTCTTCTGTAATAGGAAATTATCTCATATCTGAATAGTTTTATCTAGCATACTTCATGTGTTAGACTTCATTTTAGGATAAATATGGAATTAATGTGGGTTCCAAAGAGAATCTCAATTCAGAGAAGATACTGACGGCAGAGAGGCTATTAACTTCTACACTCAGGAGTAGAAAATATTGGGGTGGCAGAAGGTGGGTGTTATTGTTTGAGATCTGCTGTGTAGGAGTGTATGTGTAGGGGGTGACAATATGGTGAGAGACCATGCCCTGGAAAGGGTGAGCTAGATTTTTAAGTCTGAATTTACCTAATGATGTTTTGGTTTATAAATTCAAATCTATATCAATACACATAATGCTCCAAATGTGAGGGATAGCTGCAACCTATTTCTGAAAATAACAGCAACAACAACCAACAAGGGCTTGCATCAGTTCTTACACTTTGGAACATGAGTCCTTTCCACTTTGCCACAATTAATCAGACCATGGATTGGCATTAGTGATATATATGTAGGCCATTGGCTTATATATGAGCCTGACCTAAGAACTGTACAGTAGTTCTTTCTTACAGAATGGTGAATTCACTCAATGTAATCCTTTTCCTTAGGGAATCTGAATATGAGATAGCAGAGAAAATAATAAGCAGAAGCTCAGGACAATAGAAACTATGTAGCAGTGAGAGTAGTCCTAGTGGAGAATAAAATAAAACATAGCCACTGTCATAGTAGAGGCAGAATCAGGAAACAGTTATGACAGTGTTTAGAGTTCTTACTGGATACCAGTGGTTTGGTTTGGTTTGGTTTGGTTTGGTTTGGTTTCCTCTCCCCTCCCCTCCCCTCCCCTCCCTTCCCCTCCCCTCTCCTTCTTTCAAGATTTTATTTATTTGAGAGAGAGCAAGCAAAAAGAGTACGAGCAGGAGGAGTAGCAGTAGCAGAGGGAATGGGAGAAGCAGGCTCCCCACTGAGCAGGCCACCCAGGACCCTGAGATCATGACCCAAGCCAAAGGTAGACACTTAACTGACTAAGCCACCCAGGCACCCCTGGATGCCAGTTTTATTTTATTCTGATTAGTTTTCCAGTTTTCAGTGAGGCCTACTTGTGGAGTCTTTTGTGCTTTTATACTACCCCACATATTCTTGCACTAAACTCTGGTTGTGAAGTAATTTAAGTGAATCTGCATTTAGTTTTAGCAATTGGAAAGAGCCCAACTAGCTTTATACTATTACCTACATCCTTTAAGTAAAGCATAATAATTCACTTAGTTGATGTAAATGGGATTAATTGATTAGCTGGGTGGGAGGAACAGGGACTTTGTGGCATTACTGACCAGGGAATGAAATAGAGGTTGTGCTTCCCTTTTTTGACATAGTTGCCCCAGTATTAGAGTGAAGAGATCCAGGTTTATGGCTCTGCTACCCATTAGTTTTGTATGATCTTAGATAATTCTCTTAAGTTCATCGGCCCGAGTTTTCTTTCTGTAATTTGAATTAGTCAAACTGGTTCCCCCCTCCCCCGCCAGAAAAGCAACTTTTTAACAAAATTGGTCATTGTTCACAGCATGTAGAAATGGTTAGAGATAGCAATAAATCTGAAAAATGAGAGGAAATAATATCAATCTAACTAAACATTAAAATATTGATGCAGCTTAACTAGGAAAGTCTAATATTATTCAGCATTATTCTTTTCTTGTTTATGAAAAAGGAGTGTTGGGATACTATATTTTCATAGATGTGACATTAACTTGTCTGCTTTTGGTACAGTGTGTTTGTTTTTTCTCTCTTTTATTTATATTTCAAATATTTATAACCATTTCTTCTAAAGAATTTGACAAACAAGTAGATTTGTTTTTTTATGCAGTGCTTTTCTAGGCTTTTTATCCAAAGTCAACCTGATAAGGGGGCAAAAGACCAAATGTGCTTTTTATGTTGTTGGAGAATCTTGATCTATGAATTATCTTTAAGTATCGATAAACTAAATTATACTATAATTCACTATTAGTAATATCTTAGGTCAATAGTAATTCTTACCTCTTGTGAGAAAAAGTGCCTTTTAGCAAAAACAATTGCAGACTGCCTCCAAAGTAGTCCCTGTGCTCTTACTATTGATAGATTAATATTTAAGTATTGGTAGATTCTATGATTTAGAGATTTGTTATAACCTTTTGTTTCTCAATAGAATCAGGAACACAGCCAGAAACAAAAAAGCTTTTAAAAAGGGGTGCCTGGGTGGCTCAGTCTTTAAGCATCTGATCCCAGAGTCCTGGGATCAAGCCCCGCATCAGGCTCCCTGCTCGGCGGGAAGCCTGCTTCTCCCACTACCATTCCCTCTGCTTGTGTTCCCTCTCGCTGTGTTTCTCTCTGTCAAATAAATAAAATCTTAAAAAAAAAAAAAAAAGCTTTAAAAAAACAAAAAAAATTTTTTTGGCAGTTTACCTTCTTTACTTCTCTATATATAATTACTTTGGAGGATCAGAAAACATCTGTTGTCAAGGTGTGTATAATCCAGTCTATATTCCTCCCCGGTCTCCATTCCTAAATGTAAGAGTGCAGTCTCGATTCCTGTTAAAAAGTGAGAAATTTGGGGTGCCTGGGTGGCTCAGTCAGTTAAATACCTGCCTTCAGCTCAGGTAATGATCCCAGCATGCTGGGATGGAGCTCCCTGCTCAGTGAAGAGCCTGCTTCTCCCTCTGCCTGCCACTCTCCCTGTTTGTGCGCCGCTCTCTCTGTGTGTCAAATAAATAATTAAAATCTTAAAAAAAAAAAAGAAATGGGAAGTTCTAAGACATGACAAAGATGTGAGGAAACACTGACTTAACCCCAAGACAAAATGGAATTGAGACCTGTTTGGAATCATCAACTGTGGTCTGATGTCGATGTCTCTAACATCATATCACTTTCATTCATTTCAGTTTCAAAGGTTTCTGCCAAGGTCTGGAATCTGGAGTTTTCCTTGGGGTTTCCAGGAGTGCAAACCCTGTTTCCTCTGCAATCTGTTTTTCTACTTCAAATTTCCTGAAATCCTATGGAGGTGAAATAATGTTTTTTTAGTGTTTTCATTGATGCATATCAAATTCATAACATTTTAATTTGTCTTTAATGTCTGCTCGAATATAAGCTTCAGAATCGCCAGGGTACACTTCAATGCAATAACCAAGCACTGTAACAGAAAATATTGCTTAGGGGCGCCTGGGTGGCTCAGTGGGTTAAAGCCTCTGCCTTCGGCTCAGGTCATGATCTCAGGGTCCTGGGATCGAGCCCCGCATCAGGCTCTCTGCTCAGCGGGGAGCCTGCTTCTCCCTCTCCCTCTGCCTGCCTCTCTGCCTACTTGTGATCTCTCTCTCTATGTCAGATAAATAAATAAAATCTTTAAAAAAAAAAAAAATATTGCTTAAAAATAAGGGCTTTGTGGAAATAACAGCATTTTCAAATTTGCCCATCAGACTGTGGCTATATCCTATGGTAGAGTGGGTGGATAAGTTCTGAAGAATTAACACCAGTGCCTGACAGTGAAAATCCAGTGCCTTGATATACTTTTTAAACTTCTTGTGGACATGTCCCAAGTTGTTCAACAAAGGTTTCCATTTGTCAACTGTTACCTTGTTCCCAGTTGCTTTATTTTTTTCCAGAGCATCAAGAAACCCTTGTTCTACTTTTTTCCATTCTCCATTCTGAAATCCAAGCATACCAACCTTGTGCATAACAAAAGGATGTTCTGGTGCAATGCTTAGTTTGTGCAAAGCTTTGCACTTGGGCAAAGAATCTTTCAGCCAATTTTGAGTTATTGGTTAATCCCATATTATAATTCAATGTAGAGCATTGGCAAATGACCCTTTCACCACCTTAACTCCTATGAAGTAAGCAACCATGACCTGATCATGCTTGCTCTGAACTGCAAACAAATGCCTGTATGCTACCTACACGGGCCTGTACGTATTCTCGAGTGTTGTTACTTCACCGAGATACCTTCTGGCAAGTTCATTTTTATGACCAAGCATGAGATAATAGCATCCCACTGCAAAACAAGACACAGGATTACAGACCAATTAATGAGAAAGAGAAAAGTTCATCGTGCTACTTATTCAGTTCCGCAAGTGTCCCTTATGTGTTCAGGTAAATAGTTTGCATGGAAAGAATTTTTCACCATTACTACAGAAGTAAGCTTGTAGCACTATTCATTCATGCATTCATTCATTTAGAGAGCATGCTCACCGTGTGGTGGGGGTTGGAGGGGAGAGGGAGAGATACCATCTTAAACAGGCTCTATGCTACTATGGGGGAGCCCTTTGTGGGGCTCCATCTCACAACACTGAGATCATGACCTAAATGGAAATCGAGTTAGATGTTTAACTGACTGAGCCACCCAGGCATCCAGTTTGTAGCACATTTTAAAATCAGAGTTATAATAATGTCTTTTATTTTTTATTTTGTTTTTATTATTTTTTCTTTTTATAATGTCTTTTAGCTAAAGACACTATCACATCCAGATAGATTCTTTTGCAAACCATCTACATAATCAGGGAGCAAAGTTTTACTAGGATTATTATACTTTTAAAATTTGTTCTCAAATAGGAAGCGTAGCAATTCCTGTTCTTCAGTACAGAGCATGTTAAGAGGTAGTGACTCAGGCAGTTCGTTTTTTTTCTTGGGCTGTCAACATGTGGTGTTACATTAAAAGATCAAATGCTTCAAAACAGTCGGCATGGAGTTTCAAAACATCTTTGTAAGTATAGGTTGCTAGGGCGGGGTTATTCAGGGCATCTGAGATTTTTCCCTCATAAGAGACAAATGGAACTCTTTCAAAGACTGACATTTCCCAGTCATTGGAAGGGTTTTTTTTTTTTTTTTTTCATTGGAAGGGTTTTTACAGACACTTTTATCAGGTATTTCTCAAATAACCTTTAGTTGATTGGCTCCTCCACATCAAGAGCCTGCTGATGCTTTCTTGCAGCATAACGGCGTGTAACTCCAAGGAAGCGACATGCTTCACACGCTTTGTCTAGTTTTTGTGACCAAAGGGTATGAGCTGCTCTGTGATATTGCACTGTCAGGTAAAGACACTGAGACAACCAGTATATGTCCTGGAGTTCCTCATGAGGGGGTGAAGCTACTTTTCTGCACAGAATAGAACACCTTGATACTGTTCTTGGTCCAGCTACTGCTGAGTGCCCTTCCGCAGCTGCTACAGGTTTGGGCTGCACAGCTGTGGTGTCCAGCTGAGTGCATTCCAACTCGCCTTCCTTTCTGCTGCCTGCCAGGCCTGCCCTGAACTTGTGTTGCCTAAAAAAAAATATTCTAAGCAGTTAAAATCACTGCCTTAAAGACTGAGCACTACTGTACTGACAGGTTTTACTTTTGATTTTATATAGTTCTTACCTCTATCTGTTGCACTCCCTAAAAAGAAAAAAAAAAGACAAGTTTTCAGAAACAAGTTGTGGCTCTGTTTCTACTTACTTTTTCCCATGATTCTTTAAAAATAATAAAAAAATCAACTTATATATTCTTATAGCTTAAAATCAAATAGTTCTATGAAGCCTGTTAAAAAACCCAGTATTGTTCTCTACTACTCTGTCATCCCTTTTGTTTTTCTTATCCCCAGAAGCAACTTTGGAAACTTTTTTTTTTTTTAAAGATTTTATTTATTTATTTGACAGAAACAGTGAGAGAGGGAACACAGCAGGGGGAGTGGGAGAGGGAGAAGCAGGCTCCCTGCAGAGCAGGGAGCCCAATGTGGAGCTTGATCCCAGGACCCTGGGATCATGACCCGAGCCGAAGGCAGACGATCAACAACTGAGCCACCCAAGCGCCCCCTAGTCTGGAAACTTTTAAAGCTGATTCTTTAGATATTCACTGCTTGTGGCAGAGGCTGCTAGTTGTCCCCCTTCCTCAGAAATGGAACCTCTGGTCTTTAGCTGGGTACATTGCTACCTGGAATGTAGACATGCTGCAGTCTTCTTGAAACTAGTTGTGGTGATATAACTAAGTACTGAACAGTTAGTCACCTGTGAGTTCTGGGAGGTGTTTTTAAGAGTAAGGAGCAGAACCTTCATTAACCTTCTTTCCTGCTGGTTAGAAGGTGGATGTTAGGGACATCTGGGTGGCTCAGTCAGTTAAAGCATCTGCCTTCGGTTCAGGTCATGATCCCAGGGTCTGGGATCGAGTCCCACGTCCAGCTCCTTTCTCAGAGGGGAGCCTGTGTCACCTTTTGCCTGCCACATCCCCTGGTTGTGCTTTCTGTCTCTTTCTCAGACAAATAAATAAAATCTTTTTTTTTTTTTAAATGGTGGATGTTATAGTCAGAATTTGAGCTGCCATCTCAGACTGAGAAGTAAAAGTTATACGTTAAAGATTGTAGAATGAAAGGATAATCATGGATTCCCCATACCAGTCCTAAAATTACTTCATTTATGTGGAAGAGAAAAAAATTTCCATTTTAAGCTCTTGAGGTTTCGGGTCTCCTTCAGCCCAACCTAACCCTAACTATTATGCCTCCATGTCTGTAAAGAAATCTTATTACTATTTTTTTTTCTTATTACTATTTTTTAAAAAGATTTTATTTATTTATTTGACAGAGAGAGAGAGATCACAAGCAGGCAGAGAGAAAGGGGGAAGCACGCTCCCTGCTGAGCAGAGAGCCCTATGCGGGGCTCGATCCCAGGACCCTGAGATCATGACCTGAGCCGAAGGCAGAAGCTTTAACCCACTGAGCCACCCAGGCACCCCTCTTATTACTGTTTTTTAAATTAAAATATTTGTATTTCTTGATTTGTTAAGAAAATAGGGATTGACTTTAACCTAACCTATTATATTTGCCTGCTCAGACACACTTCCCACTCATCTGGCATTTTCCCGTTATATTGTTACGTTGTAGTTTTGGTGAAGTCAGTATTCCGTGCTTTCATTTTGACTGTGTAAATGAACTTAATAATAATCTTTTGTTGTTGTTTGTTTGCTTAGTTTTCTGTTGCTTATCATTAATTCAAACTCAACAGGTTCTGCCAGTTATCTAAAAATCTCTCCACTAGCTTTATCTTCTTGAAGATCTCTCTCCTTGGGCCTTTTGAGATACTTTAATCTATATTGATTGCTTTGTATGATGCACCATTGATGTCTTGGAATTTATCGTCCCCCATAATTTTGAGGATTATCTTTTTTTTTCTTCCTTGTGTTAGGTCTCTTTATTCTCAGATCTCACCTCTTAGTTTTTTTTACTTAGTTTTGTTGAAGCATATCTTCTGGTGGCATCTTGAGTAAGGGAGGGTATAAGGGAAATACTATTACTGAGGCCTTGAAGGCCTGAAATGTTTTTATTCTTTTTTTTTTTTTTTTTTTAAAGATTTTATTTATTTGACAGCGAGAAACACAGCGAGAGAGGGGACACAAGCAGAGGGAATGGTAGCGGGAGAAGCAGGCTTCCCGCCAAGCAGGGAGCCCGATGCGGGGCTCGATCCCAGGACGCTGGGATCTGACCTGGGCCGAAGGCAGACGCTTAACGACTGAGCCACCCAGGCGCCCCTGAAATGTTTTTATTCTTGATTGATAATTTAGATTAACTAGAAATAATTTTTCCTCAGAAGTTTGAAATTATTGATCCCTTATTTTTTAGATTTCAAGGTTGTGGAGGGTCTAGTGCTACTCAGATTCTCAGTCTTTTGTGTGGTATTGTTTTCCCTCCCACAGAGCTTTTGGGATCTTATATTTGTTCCTGTTTTTGAAACTTCATAGCTTTTAGGTGGGTTTTTTTGTATTCATTATTCTAGACCTACAGTAGGCTCTTCCAAATTGGTAGCTTGTGAACTTAAGTCCTTCCATTCTCCATTGTTTCTCTTCTTTTTCTGGAAGCCCTGTTTTCATCTCTTTGGTTTTTGTTTTTTAAGCTTTTATTTATTTACTTGACAGAGAGAGAGGACAAGCAAGATAGAGAATATGAGCAGGGGGGAGGGGCAGAGGGAAGCCCGATGTGGGGCTTGATCTCAGGACCCTGGGATCATGACTTGAGCCAAAGGCAGATGCTTCGCCAACTGAGCCACACAGGTGTCCCTGTTTTTTTTTTTTTTTTGCTGTTATTCTTTTTACTGTTCTGTTAGTTTCTTCCCATTTTCTTCCATCTCCTATTCATTTTCTACTGTCAATAAAAATATTTCAACAGCTCTTTGTCTCTTAATATTCCTTTTCATAACATTTGGTTCTTGTTTTTTATGGTTGCCATATTTTCTCTTACGTCTAAAGATATTACTGATTTTAAGAAAAGCTTTTGTTTCTTTGAATAAGTCTTTTTCTTCTAACTTCTCTCCCACCTTTGTTTTAGTTTTAATCTTCCATGTCAGAAGCTTTCTTTAGCTTTCTCCTAATCTTGTAGTCCTTGTAGAGGTTTTGGACTGTTGGCTTCACCATTGGTTAAAAGTGATCATGCTGGGATTGGGTTTGATAACTTCCCCTGTTTTTCATATTTTTACTTTTGGTTTGTCAGATTTCCCAGAGAAGGATCTTTTTATTTCCTGCTGGAGGTATAGATTTGGTTGCCAGAATTTGGAGAACGGGGTTGAGGGAAATTTGAGATTGCAGAATTCACTATGTAAACTTTTACACAATTCCCTCTCTTTTCAGTTTGATGTTCCTGCTCTCAAGTGTTATTCTCTTTTAAATTTTTTACTGATAGTAAATCTCAACTCTTCTGATGGGTTGGAGCAAGTATAGTCACTTATGTACATAGAGAAGGGAGAGTATCTGGGGATCTAACTACTTCTTCTTCTTCTTCTTCTTTTTTTTTTTTTTTTAAAGATTTAATTTATTTGACAGAGAGAAACCCAGTGAGAGAGGGAACACAAGCAGAGGGAATGGTAGTAGGAGAAGCAGGCTTTCTGCCAAGCAAGGAGCCTGATGCCGGGGCTCGATCCCAGGACTCTGGGATCATGACCTGAGCTGAAGGCAGACACTTAACGACTGAGCCACCCAGGCGCCCCAGTCTAACTGCTTCTTAACTAGGCGTTTAAACAGTTCTTACCTTTCATTTCTAGAAATATCTTGTACTGCCAACTACGGAGCTTGCTGAGAGTTCCGAAGTGTAAATCAGGTAGCTTCTTGTTATCCCTCATGAAAGCTTAGGATTTAGTGTTCTGAGGTGAGCTTATTCAGCTAAATTTATCCAGCTGCCTTTCAACTTTGTGGTTGCATTGCCAGTCATTGTTTCTTTGCTATCACCTCTCCTTTATTTTAAAACTTTTGAAACAGAAAGAACTTCTAGTAACTTTATTTGCTTATTGACTATAATACCCAGTCAAGTTTCTGAAAATCATTTTAAAATTTCAGAATTTTCTGCATGTTAATTATTTTGCAAGGTTTGTTTGCTTTGTTAAAATGAGATGTTGGGGGAACCTGGTGGCTCAGTCAGTTAAGCATCTGCCTTTGGCTTAGGTCATGACCTCAGGGTCCTGGGATCCATTCCATCGTGGGGCTCTCTGCTCAGTGGGGAGCCTGTTTCTCCCTCTCCCTCTGCCTGCTGCTCCCCTGCTTGTGCTCTCTCTGTCAAATAAATAAATAAATAAACAAACAAATAAATAAATAAATAAAATCTTTAAAAATAAACGAGACATCAACTCTTAAAAAGATGTTTTTCTTGGGGCGCCTGGGTGGCTCAGTGGGTTGAGGCCTCTGCCTTCTGCTCAGGTCATGATCTCTGGGTCCTGGGATCGAGCCCCGCGTCGGGCTCTCTGCTCAACGGGAAGCCTACTTCCCTCTCTCTCTACCTGTCTCTCTGCCTACTTGTGATCTCTCTCTGTCAAAACAAAAACAAAAACAAAAACAAAAACACTTAAAAAAAAAAAAAGGTGTTTTTCTTTTTTTAGAGTGTGAGCTGTGGTGGGGGGAGGGGCAGAGGGAAAAGGAGAGAGAGAATCCCAAGCAAGCCCCATGCCCAGTGCAGAGCCTGACTTGGGACTCGATCCCATGACCTAAAATCATGATTTGAGCGAAAATCAATAGTCAGATGTCCATTTGACTGAGTAGGCGCCCCTCAAAGAGGTGGTTTTAAAATTAAGATAACTTCTTACAATAAGAAAACAATTGAGAAATGTGTACATGTGTCTGCTTTATTGGCTAGGGCTGATACTATTTTTCTTCCTTTTCCATTATAGTCATAACAAAATGATGCTATGAATCTTTTCTCTGTAAGCTCTCAGCTCTACCTGTTGGCTAAGATAGGTAGATATTAAGCCAGAATAGAAAGGGGTTCTGGTAAAAATTGAAAATTTAGTAATAATTGTAAGGAAATGGGGGCACCTGGGTGGCTCAGTCGTTAGGCGTCTGCCTTCGGCTCAGGTCATGATCCCAGGGTACTGGGATCGAGCCCCGCATCGGGCTCCCTGCTCGGCGGGAAGCCTGCTTCTCCCGCTACCATTCCTTCTGCTTGTGTTCCCTCTCTCGCTGTGTTTCTCTCTGTCAAATGAATAAAATCTTAAAAAACAAAAAAAGGAAATGTAAGCCATTTTTTCCTTTCATCTGGCAAATATTTATTGATGCCTGTTATGTGCCAGTAATGCACAAAATGAACATGGCCTCTGCTCTTAAGTATGGAATTTATAGTCAGTTTGAGAGACATTAAAAAAAGCTTTCAGGGGCGCTTGGGTGACTAAGTCGGTTAAGCATCCAACTCTTGATTTTGTCTCGGGTCATGATCTCAGAGTCCTGAGATCAAGCCCAGTGTTGGGCATGGATCCTGCTTAATTCTCTCTCTCCCTCTCCATCTGCAAGCTCCTCCCCCCACCTCGGCTCCCTCTCTTAAAAAAAAAAAAAGCCTTGACTGACTGTTGCCTACAATGTCAAACTATGTTAATGTTTACAAATACTTCCAAAACATTGTGTATCTCGGGGCACCTGGGTGGCTCAGTTATTAAGGGTCTGCCTTCGGCTTAGGTCATGATCCCAGAGTCCTGGGATCAAGCCCCGAATCGGGGTCCCTGCTGGTTGGGAAGCCTGCTTTTCCCTCTCTCACTCCCACTGCTGTGTTTCCTTTCTCACTGTGTCTCTCTCTGTCAAATAAATAAGTAAAATCTAAAACAAACAAACAAAACTTAAAAAAAAAATCCCAAACATTAAATTTTTTTGTGTGTGCATCTCAAATTTTAACGTGCATATGGATTTACTGGAGATTTGTTACAAATGTAGATTGTGATTCAATAAATGAGAGGTAGGGCCTGAGATTCTCCATTTCTTTCTTTAAAAAATTATCTTTTTTGGGTATAATTTACATATGATAAAATTCACATAATTTAGGTATGTAAGTCAACTTTTGACACGTACTTATGTATCTATATCTATCCAATTGTTACAACCACTCTAAAACCAGCATTTTTAACAAGTTCTAGGTAATGCTAATGCTGCTTGATTTGAGGACCACACTTCAGAATGTCAAGGCTATAATCATCAATTCAGACTTTAATCACTCAAACTGAGGTAGCTTAATGTCAACAGAACTTTTGGGTTGATTTTTACTTTAAAAGTGGTCATGAGGGCGCCTGGGTGGCTCAGTGGGTTAAAGCCTCTGCCTTCAGCTCAGGTCATGATCTCAGGGTCCTGGGATCGAGCCCCACATTGGGCTCTCTGCTCAGTGAGGAGCCTGCTTCCCCCACCCATCTCTGCCTGCCTCTCTACCTACCTGTAACCTCTCTCTCTCTCTCTCTGTGTCAAATAAATAAACAAAATCTTTAAAAAATATTTAAAAAAATAAAAGTGGTCATGAGTATATATACAGTTTTAAATTGTTTTGAATGGAAAAGGAAGCTTTACGAATTACAAAGATACCAAAGTTAGGAGATGAAAATTGTCCTATACTTGCCTCCTAGCTACATAGTTTCCCTTGAAGAGCCATTTCTTGCATATCCTTCCTTAGATATTCTGTACAGAGAGAAGTAATAATGTATTTAAATTTTCCACTTCTTCCTTTTTTACACAACCCAGTTGCAGTTCTAAAGAACTTTTTCTTTGATACTTTATTTTTTAATTTTTTTTTAAAGATTTTAAAACCCAAGGCAGAGGCTTAACCCACTGAGCCACCCAGGCGCCCCTGATACTTTATTTTTAAAATCAGATTGATTTTATCTTTTGTAACTTTAAAAAAATTGAAGTAAAATTTATATGGAATAAAATTCACAGATCATAAATGTACAATTTGAGTTTTAACAAACGAATACACTCTTGTAATATAAATCTCAATCAAGACTTTGATGCTTAACTTGGACAGGCTTCTGGCATGCTTATTTGATATTTCTAATTCTGTGATCATACTAGGGTTTTTAGAAAGCATTAAAGAAAAAAAATAAAGCACTAATGAACCATTGTTTTATTGCATATAGGACTCATAGGTGGTTTTGAGATATCAACTACTTCAAAAGAAATAGACTTTTTTTTAGAGCATTTTGAGTTTCATAGCAAGATTGAAGGGAAAGTACAGAGTTCCCATGTACCTTTTACTCCCGCATGCACAACCTTCCCTATTATCAACATCTTGTACCAGAGCAGGACATCTGTGATAGCTGATGAACCTAAATTAATATATCATAATCATCCAGAGTCCATACAAAATACAGAACAGTTTTGCTACCCTAAAAATCCTCTGCCTGTTCATCTCTCCCTCTTTCTGAACCTCTGGCAACCACTGTTCTTTTTTATTGTCTCCATAGTTATGCCTTTTCCATAATGCCATATTGTTGATACTGTGCCATATGTAGCCTTCTCAGATTGGTGTCTTGCACTTAGTAATATGTATTTAAGTTCTCTGTATGTCTCTCCATGGCTTGGTAGCTCATCTCTTTTTTAGCTATGAATAATATTTCACTGTTTATATATGTCATAGTTTATTAATCCATTTATCTACTGAAGGACATCTTGGCTGCTTCCAAATTTTGGGAATTATGAATCAAACTAAACATCTATGTGCAAACAAAACAAAACAAAACATCTATGTGCAGGTTTTTGTGTGGACATATGTTTTCAACTCCTTTGAGTAAGTACCAAGGAGCACAGTTTTTGGGTTGTATAGGAAGAGTATGTTTAGCTTTGTGAGAAACTGTCAAAGTGTCTTTCAAAGTGACTGTACTGCATTTCCTCCATCAATGAGTGAGAGTTCTTGTTGCTTCATATTCTTGTCAGCATCACTTGATGTCAGTGTTTGGATTTTGGCCATTCTAACAGATGTGTCATGGTATCTCTTTGTTTTAATTTGTGGTGCCCTAATGAATTATGATGCTGAACATTTTTTTATATTTGCTTATTTGCCAATTCTGCATATCATCTTTGGTGAAGTGTCTCTTCAGATTTTTTGCTCATTTTAAAATTATTGGATTGTCCATTTTCTCAGTTTTGAGTTTTAAGAATTCTTTTTTTTAAGATTTTATTTATTTGACAGAGAGAAACACAGCAAGAGAGGGAACACAAGCAGAGGGAATGGTAGCGAGAGAAGCAGCCTTCCCACCAAGCAGGGAGCCCGATGCGGGGCTCGATCCCAGTACCCTGGGATCATGACCTGGGCCGAAGGCAGACGCTTAATGACTGAGCCACCCAGGCGCCCCGAGTTTTAAGAATTCTTGGTATATTTTGGAAAACAGTCCTTTATCAGATACGTTGCTTACAGATATTTTTTTCCCAGTCTATGGCTTGTCTTCTCATTCTCTTGAATTTGGCTCACTTTTTAGAAGGTGATTCTGAAAAAGATTGGAAGTTAACAAAAGTTCTGATATAGAGAATATTTTATATAGAGAGAATATTTTATAATTTTATGATTTAAGATAGGTCTCCAGATTAAAATTGTCATTATTTGCACATTCAGAGTCATGTAAGATTTTTACTAATTTTATGAAATACCTATCAGTTACATTAACCTGTGCATTATTCAGACTAGAAAAACACTTCAGTTACCCTCCATTGTCTCCTTTTTTTACCCTAAAAGATTTAATTTATTTCTTTGTTTGTTTATTTAAAGTAGGCTCTATACCCATTGTGGAGCCCAGTGTGGGGACCAAATTCACAACCCTGAGATCAAGACCTGAACTGACATCAAGAGTTGAACTTTTTTTTTTTTAAGAGTTGAACTTTTAACTGAGCCACTGAGGCACCCCTCAACAATTTTTTCTATTTGTTTATAAGATTTTATTTGTTCATTTGAGAGAGAGTGAAAGCTTGAGAGGTCACAGAGGGAGAGAGAGAAGCCGACTTCTGACTGAGCAGAGACCCCAATGCAGAGTCTGAAGTGAGGCTTGATCCCAGGACCCTGGCCCCATGACCTGCTTTGAAGACAGATGCTTCACCAGCTAGGCCACCCAGGGACCCCTCAAGGATTTTATTTTTAAGTAATCTCTACACTCATTGTAAGGCTTGAACTTCCAACAGTGAGATCAAGAGTTGCATGCTCTACCGATTGAGCCAGCCACATGTCCCCTGCTTCATCGTCTACTTAATAAAATTCCTTCATTATCTTGTTTCAACCCATTTCCAATTTTTATTCTTATTGTTTTCACTTGTAAAGATACATAAAGCACCAGCGAAACTGAGCCATTTTTTATTTTCCACAGAGCTCAGATTCAAGGTCTTGTGTGTTCTTTCTCCTCTGTATTCAGAATCTAATGAATCTTCTACTGGGATGCCTGGATAGCTCGGTTGGTCAGGTCATGATCCTGGGATCCAGCCCTGCACTGGGCTCCCTGCTCAGCAGGGAGTCTGCTTCTCCCTGTCCCTCTGCAGCTCCCCCTGCTTGCATGCTCTCTCTTTCTCTGAAATAAATAAATAAAATCTTAAAAAAAAAAAAAAAGAACCATCAAGGATTGATGTTTAATGCCTCCTACCAGCCCCTAGGAAGAGGCAAGGTGAAATTAACACCTTGATTCCAGATTTCTAGTGTCCAGAATTGTGAGAGAATAAATTTCTCTTGTTTAAAAAAAAAAATCCCAAAAAACTAAAAACCAAAAAAACACTTTTTTTTTTTTAAAGATTTTATTTATTTATTTGACAGAGAGGAGAGAAATCACAAGTAGGCAGAGAGGCAGGCAGAGAGAGAGGGGGAAGCAGGCTCCCCGCTGAGCAGAGAGCCTGATGCGGGGCTCGATCCCAGGACCCTGAGATCATGACCTGAGCCGAAGGCAGAGGCTTTAACCCACTGAGCCACCCAGGCGCCCCCCAAAAAAACACTTTTATCCTTTAAGTCAAGTACCACCTTTTTCATGATACCTTAGGGAAGACTGTGAATCTAACCTGAGAATATAATACAAGATATGCAAAACTTAACTTTATGATGATGTTTATTTTTTATTTTTAAAAGATTTTACTTATTTATTTGACACAGAGAGAGAGAAATCACAAGTAGGCAGAGAGGCAGGCAGAGAGAGAGAAGAGGAAGCAGGCTCCCTGCTGAGCAGAGAGCCTGATGTGGGGCTTGATCCCAGGACTCTGAGATCATGACCTGAGCCGAAGGCAGAGGCTTTAACCCACTCAGCCACCCAGGTGCCCCTATGATGATGTTTATTGCAGCATTATTTATAGTAGCTAAATACTGAAGACAACCATAATCTTCAGCAGCAGTAGAATTATAATGAAAAGTGATGTTGGAACATATAGACACATGGAAAGGTGATTATGATATATTTGGGGAAAAAAGCCAAATACCAAAATCATACATGCGAAGTAATTATAGTTCTGGGGGCGTCTGGGTGGCTCAGTCATTAAGCGTTTGCCTTCGGCTCAGGTCATGATCCCAGGGTACTGGGATTGAGCCTCGCATTGGGCTCTCTGCTTGACAGGAAGCCTGCTTCTCCCTCTCCCACTCCCCCTACTGTGTACCCTCTTGCTGTGTCTCTCTCTGTCAAATAGAAAATACAAATGAAAGTAGATGAAAGGAGGAAGTATACCAAAATAATTTGTGTTATTGTGATAGAATCACATTTTTTTCCCCTCTCAATGTATAAATCTTATGTAATACAAGTAAAATTAAATAATTATAAGTTATTATGGTAAATATTTGTGCATTTTATTTTACTGTTTAAAAGTTTGGTCAAAGCAGTTTGGGGAAACCCCAAAATGAAGCACAGAAAATGTTGAATATTGGGTAACTGCATTGAAGGGGTTTGCAGTATTTTATGGTTAGCTATAAAAGAGTTATGTACTTTTATTATTTATTTATTTATTTATTTATTTAAAAAATATTTTATTTATTTATTTGACAGAGAGAGAGATCACAAGTAGGCAGAGGGGGAAGCAGGCTCCTTGCTGAGGAGAGAGCCCGATGTGGGGCTTAATCCCAGGACCCTGACATGATCTGAGCCAACGGCAGAGGCTTTAACCCACTGAGCTACCCAGGCGCTCCAAGAGTTAAGTTACTTTTAGTAACAAAGAGAGCTGAGAGATATTTGAATGTGATGTTTTGATATGGTAGAATTGGTGAAATTTTAATCTTCTAGTATATGGCTCTTTGAAGAAAACATTTAAAAAAAAATCATGAGTTTATTTCCTGTGAGAAGAAGAGAAAGTAAAATAAGATTGGAGTGCTGATGAGTGCAGATATTCAAAGGATATAGAAAAGGGAAGGACAGGGGCCTGGGTGGCCCAGGGAGTTTATTCAGCTCTCAGGTCCTGATCTCAGAGTGCTGGGATAGAGCCCTATGTCGGGCTCCCTCCTCAGTGAGGAGTCTGCTTCTCCCTCTCCTCCCTGCTCATACTCTCTCTCAAATAAATAAATAGAATCTTCAAAAAAAGAAAAGGAAAGGGGAAGGACAGCCGTATAAACAGAGATAACTATAAAAGCAATATCTGGATATATCTCAGGTTGTTGATCTATTTATCTATCAAAAGACATTTAGCTTGTTTCCAGTTTTTGGCTATTATAAGTAAAGCTGTTAGGAACATTCTCGTATAAGTGTATCATGGGCATAACTCATGGGTATTTCCTTCCTTCTTTCCTTCTTTCCTTCCTTCCTTCATCCCTCCATCCTTCCCTCTCTCTTTTTCTTTCTCTTTCTCTCTTTTCTTCTCCTCTCCTTTATTTTATTTTATTATTTCATTTCATTTCATTTCATTTCATTTCATTTCATTTCATTTCATTTCATTTCATTTCATTTCAGTAGGCTCCATGCCCAGTATGGAGCCCAATGTGGGACTTGAATTCACAGTCTTGAGATCAAGACCTAAGCTGAGATCAAGACTCAGACACTTAACTGACTGAGCCACCCAGGTGTTCCTTGCAGTCTGTTTCTGATAACTCTATTTTTTGGATTCCTGTGGAGGAATCTATGGTTGCTTTAAAAAAAAAAATTCCTTCTTTTTATGTCTACTCAAACTTGATTGAGTATTGAATATCATAAATAGAAAAGTTATAGAAATAGAAAAGTTATAGAAATAGCTACTCAAACTTGATTGAGTATTGAATATCATAAATAGAAAAGCTATAGAAATAGCTTAAGGTTTAAGTTTGAAGATTTATGCTTGCTTCTGGCAGGTGACTAGGGGCATTAGTGATTCTGTATCACCTTAATCCAGTTTTTTTTTTTTTTTTAATTTTAAAGATTTTATTTATTTGTTTGTCAGAGAGAGAGTACAAGCAGGGAGAGTGGCAGGCAGAGGGAAAAGCAGAGTCCCTCCTGGGCAGAGAGCCTGATGTGGGGCTTGATCCCAGGACCCTGGGATCATGACCTGAGCTGAAGGCAGATGCTTAACCAACTGAGCCACTCAGGTGTCCCTCAATCCAGTTTTAAGTACTGAGATGATTTGAGGCTAGGCTGTAATCCCAAAGATAGTTTATTTTAGGCTTTCTTGGGAGGAGCCCTTCAGGGTATGGATTCCAAACACATGGTATTTAATGATAGGCCTTTTTTTGGTGGATTCTGGACTCTAGTTTTTGTTCTTTATTTTATGTGCTTGTCAAAAGCCTTGATTATTTTCTAAATCTTTTTTTTTTTTTTTAAGATTTTATTTATTTGACAGAGAGAAACACAGCGAGAGAGGGAACACAAGCAGAGAGAATGGTAGCAGGAGAAGCAGGCTTCCCGCCGAGCAGGGAGCCCAATGCGGGGCTCGATCCCAGGACTCTGGGATCATGACCTGAGCCGAAGGCAGACGCCCAACGACTGAGCTACCCAAGCGCCCCTATTTTCTAAATCTTTAGCTAGATTTGCATAGTTGCACTAGGGAAAGAGTGGCCCAAAATATAGCTCATCTCTTGGTTTCCTTCTCCTTTTGGATCTCCTTTTGGATTTCAATAATTCTTTTTTCTGTCTTGGTGACTCTTTAATGCCTATAATCAGATGATTTTCATGTTCTGTTAAGCTTTTCTAATTGTTTGCATTAGAAAATTTGGTCTAAATTACTGAATTCACATGACTAGAAGTGAAAGTCACACTGCTTAATTTGAACCTTTTTTCAAATGTTCATGGTTATTTTTATTTCTTTTTTTGTACCTTTCTGGTCATATGAGGACCATACTTTTTTTTTTTTTTTTTTTTAAAGATTTTATTTATTTGACAGAGAGAAACACAGCGAGAGAGGGAACACAAGCAGAGGGAATGGTAGCGGGAGAAGCAGGCTTCCTGCCGAGCAAGGAGCCCGATGTGGGGCTTGAACCCAGGACCCTGGGATCATGACCTGAGCTGAAGGCAGACGCTAACGACTGAGCCACCCAGGCGCCCCAGGACCATACTTCTTGAAAAGGTTATTGATACTCATGTTGGGTAATGAATATCTAGATGTAGTTATGATTCAGGTTTCCTGTGATGGATTAATAAAATTTTAGGGTATTGTCAGTGATAGTCCTAGTGTGTGGTCAGTAATAGTCACCAAAGAATTGTGAAGAACTAGAGAAATATTAGAAAGATAGTTGATATGAAAGTATTTTCTCAGTTTTTACAAAAGGCAAGAAGTTTTATAATTATACACTTGGTGTTAGTGATGGTCAGGGTTCTTAAGTGGGTTTTAAAAAATATTCATGGGCGCCTGGGTGACTCAGTCATTAAGCGTCTGCCTTTGGCTCAGGTCACGATCCCAGGGTCCTGAGACTGAGCCCTGCATTGGGCTCCCCGCTCAGTGAGAAGCCTGCTTCTCTCTCTCTAACTCCCTCTGCTTGTGTTCCCTCTCCACTGTGTCTCTCTTTGTCAAGTAAATAAATAAAATCTTAAAAAAATAAGAGAGAAAGAGATCACAAGTAGGCAGAGAGGCAGGCAGAGAGAGGGGGAAGCAGTCTCCCCGCCGAGCAGAGAGCCCCATGTGGGGCTCTATCCCAGGACCCCGAGACCATGACCTGAGCCGAAGGCAGAGGCTTTAACCCACTGAGCCACCTAGGCGCCCCATAAATAAAATATTTAAAAAAAAAGTATTTCATGGGGCGCCTGGGTGGCTCAGTCGTTAAGCGTCTGCCTTCGGCTCAGGTATTGATCCAGAGTCCTGGGATCAAGCCCCGCATCAGGCTCCTTGCTCGGCAGGAAGCCTGCTTCTCCCGGATCATTCCCTCTGCTTGTGTTCCCTCTCTCGCTGTGTTTCTCGCTGTCAAATAAATAAAATCTTAAAAGAAAAAAAATTTTTTTCATGATTACCTTAAAAGGACATAATTAGCATATATTCATAAAAACAAGAAAACATAAATTAGTTATCATTTATTGAATTCTCCCAAATGTTGGTAGTGAGCCAAGAACTTCATACTGTCTCCCTGTAATCTTTATAGGTACTTTAAGATAAGTATTTGTAGTAGAAGCCACAACTGTTTACCCATCCATGTTTTTCCTTCCTTGGCACATGGAAGTGTTACCTTTGTAGCCTTCCTTGTATACAAGGAGGGCCATATGACTAATTTAATCATTGAAATATGAGCAGATTGACGTGTCACATCTAAACTGAGGCATTTAAGAGATACTGTACCACTTGCTGTTCTTCGTTACCATACTTCTACAGTCACAATGATTTTCTTTTTGTCCAACCAACCCATCAGACTTGTCCCAGTGTTTTTTTCTGTTTTGAATACTTACATCCTTTGCATCACAAGGATAAAGGATAATTCATTTGAAAAGATGACATTTGACTTGTGACCTCAATATGAAGAAAAATAATTTTGAAATAATGGGCTTTTGATTACAAAGAATTTTGTTCCCATCATTTCACAGGGTAGAAGTAACACAAAATCTACCAACTGTAACTGCACGTGGAAGATGTTGTTACTGATTAATCTGGTAGTAAGAAAATCCTCTTGCCCTGGACTAAATTTAGATCTTTAAATATGACCTGGGAAAAACAGAATTGGTTAGGAAAAGGAAACTCATTATGGCAGAAATTGAGCCCCCAAAATTCACAATGATAGATGCTAATATTTCAAAAAATTTGATTTGAATGTTAAATAAAAATTATTATTATAGAATAGACATGTTGAGTTGCTCTAGCAATTCAGCAAATAAAATTTTTTTTTTTTAAATAAAATTTTTTAAAGAAATGATTTGGGGTACATGGTGGCTCAGTTGATTTAGTGTTTTACTCTTGACTCTTGTTCTCAGCTCAGGTTTTGATCTCAGGGTTGTGAATTCAAGCCCTGTATTGGGCTCCACACTGGGCATGGATCCTACTTTAAATTTTTTTTTTAAATTTACATACAGAAAATTAATCAAGCTAGGACTTTGACTTAGTGGAATTGGCTCAGAAAAAAATACATCAGAGTAAAACATATGCAGGATCAAAATGAGGGGTAAAAAGAACTATCAACCAACTTTCCAAATAAAACATTAAAATTCCTCTGCATATCTGTTTTTATATCTTAATATCAATCTTTTCCCCCCTGAAGGTTCATTCTTTATTTTATTTTATATTTTTTAAATTTAAAAAAAAATTTATTTATTTGACAGAGAGAAACACAGTGAGAGAGGGAACACAAGCAGAGGGAATGGTAGCAGGAGAAGCAGGCTTCCCACCGACGAGGGAGCCCGATGTGGGGCTCCATCCCAGGACCCTGGGATCATGACCTGAGCCGAAGGCAGATGCTTAACTGAGCCACCCAGGCAACCCTCATTCTTTATTTTGATACAAAAATTAAACTCTTTAACCTATAAAGAATGTCAGTTGTTATCATATTGTTCTAAAGCAGCATTTTCTAAATCTTACTCTGTGAGTATCCATGGAGGAATCCAAGGGAGTATATAAATGAGAGAAGTAGATGTTTGTATTGAGATGCTAAAATTATAGTTTTATATCTGGATCTTTGATGAGTAATATTGCTATATTAGTATTAAATATTGTGTCTGTTGGGTTTTTTGGGAAGAAGATGTTGAGTTGGAGTTACTACCACAGATATATACATATATTAGAGAACAATGCCTGTGAAAATTAAAGGAGGCACAATAGGGCCAGGAGAGTCTTCTGACCATGATGCAGATCTGACACGTCTTAGCTAACACAATGGGGAGCTCTAGAGCAAAGATTGCTTTTTAGAGGAGTCCCATATTGTGCAGAAATAACCAGGTCCTCATACCTTAACCGTGCACAGTCATTGGTTGGGATATGCCTGGGAAGATTGTGGTTTTGGCTGGAAAGCTGAGGCAGAACCTAAAGGCTCTAACAACTAATTACCCTCTCTATAGCATAATCCCAAATTCTTT
>CM053613.1:38268252-38303993 GCA_028646535.1 Procyon lotor
TTTATTTATTAGAGAGAGAGATCACAAGTAGGCAGAGAGGCAGGCAGAGAGGGTGAAGCAGGCTCCCCGCCGAGCAAGGAGCCCGATGCGGGACTCGATCCCAGGACCCTGGGATCATGACCCGAGCCGAAGGCAGCTGTCCAACCAACTGAATCACCCAGGCGCCCCTCCCAAATTCTTTCTTAAAAAGAAACCTAGTTCATCTCCTTGGCTGCAGTACTAATCGTAGTTTGTTCATTCATTTGTTTGTTCCTTCTTTCCTTCCTTTTTTGGAGAAGTATCATAGGTTGTTTAAAATAATATAGCAATTATAAATTATAAAGAAAAAAAATTTTTTTAATTGGCTAGAGGTTATACCAACATGTTAAAGAAAAATAAATGGATACTTTTTAGTGTTGAGAATCTTAAATATCAGTGATATAGATAAGATTATGAGGTAAAGATTACTCAGAATAGGGGCACCTGGGTGGCTCAGTTGGTTAAACAGAGAGCCTGATGTGGGGCTTGATCCCAGGACCCTGAGATCATGACCTGAGCCGAAGGCAGAGGTTTTAACCCACTGAGCCACCCAGGTGCCCCAAGGGTGCCCTCTTTTAACCACTGGCATTCAACATATTACTGGAAGTCCTAGCTAGAGTAGTCAGGCAAGGCAAAGAAATGAATCCAAATTGGAAAGCAAGATGTAAAATACCATTATTTGCAGATGATATGATCCTGTACATTGAAAATACCAAAGAGTCAACCAAAAACTGTTAGATGTAATCAATGAGTTCAATAAAGTTGTAGGATACAAAAACAGAAATCTGTTGCATTTCTATATAGTAACGATGAAACATCTGAAAAATAAACTATTCCATTCACAACATCATAAAAAATAATGAAATACCTAGGAATAAACCAAGGAATTGAAAGATCTGAACAATGAAAGCTACAAGACTTTGTTAAAAGAAATCAAAGAAGACACAAACAAATTGAAGAACATCTTGTGTTCATGGACTGGAAGAATTAATATTGTTAAAATATTCATGCTACTCAAAGTTATCTATAGATTCAACACAATTCCTATCAAAATTCCAGTGACATTTTTCAAAGAAATAGAAAAAACAAAAAACAATTCTGAAAATTATATGGAACCACAAAGACCCCACATAGTCAAATAATCATGAGACAGAAAAGCAAAAGTGGAGGCATCACACTTCCTTACCTCAAACTATACTACAAAGCTATGGTAATGAGACATTATGGTACTGACATAAAAATAGACACATACATTGATGAATGGAACAGAATAGAGAACCCAGAAGTAAACCTCTGCAAATACAGTGAACTAATAATATTTGATAAGGGAGCCAAGAACATTCAGTTGCAAAAGGATAGTCTCTTCAATAAATCATGCTTGGAAAACTGGATAACCACATGCAAAAAACCAAAAATGGACCTTTGTCTTACACCACTTACAAGAGTTGACTCAAAATGGATAAAGACTCAAATTAAGACCTGATACTGTAAAACTCATAGAAGGAAAACCTAGAGAAGAAGCTCCTCAACATTGGTTTTGACAATGAATTTTTTGGATATGATACCAAAAGCACAAAGAACAAAAGAAAAACCAACATCTGGGACTATATCCAACTTGAAAGCTTCTGCACATCAGAAGAAACAATAAAATGAAAAGGCAACCTATGAAGTGGGAGAAAATATTTGAAAACTGTGTATTGGATAAGTTGTTAATATCCAGAATTTATAAAGAACTTATACAACTCAACAACAAAAACCAAACAGTCCAGTTAAAAAAATGGGCATAGGAGCCAACCCACCCACCTTGGCAAGCATCCCTCCAGAGTGACTCTTGCCCTGCCACACCTAACAGGCAGCCATGGATGGGACTGTAGCTGGCCTAAACTGACCCCTGGCAAGGGTGGGTTGGAAATGCACGTCCATAGTTCCTGCAACTAGGCTTAGCTTGCTGGACACAAAGCAAGCCCCTTTCCTTCAGTGTACTGGCAGCTGTGGGATAGAGGTTAATTGCTGACAGCTAGGGTGAGTACTAATCACACATGCCTCTTAACAATGCAGGGAGCAAGCCCTGCCCATTGCGTCCACGGCAGGCAAAGATTATCACTGCAGCCAAGCTGAAGATAATTGTGACTCAGCCACAATAAGAAGGTGCATGCAGCCCACAGGGGGGACACTTGTAGAGTGCCGGGTTCTGGTTCAGGTACTATAGAGCACTACAGGACCTCTACTACACAAGGCCATTACTTTCAAGATGAGGAGAGGTAGCTGGCCTACTAATATGTAGAAACAAACAAGAGTTAGACAAAATGAGACAGAGGACTATGTATCAAATGAAAAAACAAGACAAAATCACAGTAAAAGAGCTGAATGACATGGAGATAAACAATATGCATAGTAAAGAATTTAAAGTAATAGCTATAAAGATACTCACTGGACTCGAGGAAAAAGTGGATGAACTCAGTGAGAACTTCAATAAAAAGGGAAAATAGAGAAAAGAACCTGTCAGGGCTGAAAAATTCATTAATAAATAAAAAATACACTGGAGGGAATCAATAGCAATTAAAGGATGTAGAAAAATGGACCAGAAATTTGGAAGAGTGAAAGCAATCAAGCCGAACAACAAAAGGAAAAAAAATAAAAAATGAGAATAGATTGGGGCACCTGCGTGGCTCAGTGGGTTAAAGCCTCTGCCTTTGGCTCAGATAATTCCTGGGACTGAGCCCCGCATTGGGCTCTCTCCTCAGTGGGGAGCCTGCTTCCCCCCGTCTCTCTGCCTGCCTCTCTGCCTACTTGTGATCTCTCTCCCTCTGTTGAATAAATTAAAAAAAAAAATGAGAATAGGTTAAGGGAACTCTGTGACATCATAAAGTGTAACAGCATTCAAATTATAGGGATCCCATAAGGAGGAGAAAAAGGAAAGAGGGCAGAAAACTTATATGAAGAAATAATAACTGAAACCTTCTCTTCTCTGGAGCAGGAAGCAGACAGTTAGGTCTAGGAAGCATAGAGAGCCCTTATCAAGATGAACTCAAGGAGACTCACACCAAGATACAATAATTAAAATGTGAAAAATGAGAGGCGCCTGGATGGCTCAGTGGGTTAAAGCCTCTGCTTCCGGCTCAGATCATGATTTCAGGGTCCTGGGATCAAGCCCCGCATCGGGCTCTCTGATCAGCGGGGAGCCTGCTTCCCCTCTCTCTCTGCCTGCCTTTCTACCTACTTGTGATCTCTCTCCCTGTCAAATAAATAAATAAAATCTTAAAAATAAATAAATAAACAAATAAATAAAGCCAGTATGATGGTTAAAACACAAAAGTAGTAAAATCAATTATGTTTACAAAAATTAGCCAAGGGATCCACAAAAAGATGTAAAATATGACATCTATATAAAACATGGAGGAGAGTAATAATTTAGTGCTTTAAATGTGTTCAGATGTAATGACCATCAACTTAATATAGACTGCTGTGCACAAAAGATGTTTATATGAATCAAATGGCAACCACAAATCAAAAACATGTAGTAGATACACAAAAAATAAGGAGAATGGAGGGGTGCTTGTCTGGCTTACTTGGTAGAGCATGTGACTCTTGATCTTAGGGTCATGAGTTTGAGCCCCACGTCGCAGGGTAGTTTAAAATACAGAGAGAATGAAATCCAAGCATAACGCTTAAAAAAGCCATCAAACCACAAGGTGAGCGAACAAGAGAAGAAGGAATAGAGAAGAATTACAAAAACAATCAGAGAACAATTAACCAAATGGCACTAAGTTCATGTCTATAAATAATTACTTTAAATGTAATTGGATTCATGCTGTAGTCAAAAGATAGGGCGACCAAATGGATTAAAAAACAAGATCTGGGGTGCCTGGGTGGCTCAGTCGTTAAGCGTCTGCCTTTGGCCCAGGTCATGATCCCAGAGTCCTGGGATCGAGCCCCGCATTGGGCTCCTTGCTCCGCAGGAGGCCTGCTTCTCCCGCTACTGTTCCCTCTGCTTGTGTTCCCTCTCTCACTGTGTTTCTCTCTGTCAAATAAATAAAATCTTAAAAAAAACCCCCAAAAAACAAGATCTGTCTATATGCTGCCTACAAGAGACTAATTTCAGAGTGAAAGACATACAGAAAGTGAAGGGATGGAAAAACATATCTTGCAAATGGAAGTGAAAAAAGAAGCTGGGGCAGCGTTGCTTATATCAGACAAAATAGACTTTAAAACAAATACTTTTAGCAAAAGACGAAGACACTACATAGTGATAAAGGGATCAGTTGAACAAGAGGATGCAGCAATTGTAAATATCTATGCACCCAATAAAGGAACATCTAAATTCATAAAGCAGTATTATCAGACATAAAGGAAGAACTTGCAGTGATAATGGAGTGATAGGAGGGGACTTTAATACCCCTTACATCAACAGATACATCATATAGATAGATCATGCAGACAGAAAATTAAGGGGAAAAGTGGCTTTGAATGACACATTAGTGATAGGAGGGGACTTTAATGCTCCACTTACATCAATAGATAGATTATGCAGACAGAAAATTAAGGAAAAAAGTGGCTTTGAATGACACATTAGACTGGATGGACCTAACGGATATGTATAGAACATTCTATTCCAAAACAATAGAATACACATTCTTTTCAAATGCACATGTAGCAGTCTCCAGGATAGACCACATGTTAGCTACAAAACAAGGCTCAAAAAATTTAGGAAGATCGAAATCATGTCAAGCATCTTTTTGACCACAGTAGTATGAAACTAGAAATCAATTACAAAAAAAGAAACTATAAACACACAAACACATGGAGGCCAAATGATATACTACTAAACACACATGGAGGCCAAATGATATACCGAACAGTGACTGAGTCAACAAAAAAGTCAAAGAAGAGCAGCAACCTGAGTGGCTTAGTTAGTTAAGTATCCAACTCTTGGGGTACCTGGGTGGCTCAGTGGGTTAAAGCCTCTGTCTTTGGCTCAGGTCATGATCCCAGGTTACTGGGATCAAGTCCTGCATCAGGCTCTCTGCTTAGTGGGAAGCCTGCTTCCCCCTCTCTCTCTGTCTGCCTCTCTGTCTACTTGTGATCTCTCTCTGTCAAATTAAAAAAAGAAAAAAAACGGAATCAGGAAGAAATAGAAATAGAAAGAATTTGAACAGATTCATTAATAGTAATGAAATTGAATCATTAATAAAAGAACTTTGAAGGAAGGAAAGTCTAGGATTCGATAGTTTTACAGGTGAACTCTACCAACCATTTAAACACTTTAAAAATTTTTTTTAAAAGATTATTTATTTATTTGACAGAGAGAGAGAGAGAGGTCACAAGTAGGCAGAGGCAGGCAGAGAGAGGGGAAGCAGGCTCCCCTCTGAGCAGAGAGCCTGATGTGCGGCTCGATCCCAGGACCCTGAGATCATGACCCAAGCCGAAGGCAGAGGCTTTAACCCACTGAGCCACCCAGGTGCTCCCAATTTTTTTTTTTTTTTAAGATTTATATTTATTTATTTGAGACAGAGACAGAGAGAGAGCATGAGAGGGGAGAGGTCAGAGGGGGAAGCAGGCTCCCTGCGGAGCAAGGAGCCCGATGTGGGACTCGATCCCGGACTCCAGGATCATGACCTGAGCCGAAGGCAGTTGCTTAACCCACTGAGCCACCCAGGCGCCCTTAAACACTTTAAAATTAAAAAAAAAATAATAAATTTTTTTAAAGAAATCTCTGTAGCCAGTGTGGAACCCACAACTCTGAGAGAGTTGCATGCTCCACCAACTGAGCCAGGCAGGTGCCCCTAAAGAAGACTTCATACCTATTCTCCTCAAACTGGTCCAAAAAATAGAAGAGAAGGAGAAACTTCCAAATTCATTCTATGAGGCCAATATTACCCTGATTTCAAAACCAGATAAAGATACTACAAAAAGAACTATAAGCCAGTATTTCTGATGAACATAGATGCAAAAGTCCTCAAAAAATTATTTGAAACCAAATTGACGGGTACATTAAAAACGTCATTTACCAGGATGAAGTGGAATTTGTTCCAGAGGTGTAGGGGGTAGTTCAGTATTTACAGATCAATTGATTCGATACGTCATATTAACAGGAGGAAGGATAAAAACCACACGGGGCTGCTTGGGTGGCTCAGTCTGTTGAGTATCTGACTCTTCATTTTGTTCAGGTCATGAATTTGAGCTCTGTGATAGGCTCCACACTTGGCAGGTGTTTGCCTGCGATCGTCTCTCTCCCTCTCTCTGCCCCTCTCCCTGCCTTGTTGTTAGCTCTCTTCTTTCTAAAATAAATCTTAAAACCATATGACTATCTCAATAGATGTAGGAAAAGCATTTGACAAAATACATTTGTTCATGATAAAAACTCACAACAAAGTGGGTTTTAGAGGGAACATAATTCAAGAGTGAAAAACTGAAAGCTTCTACTCTAAGATCAAGAACAAGACAAGGTGTCCTTTCTCACCTAACCTTTCTCAACCTAATATTGGAACTCCTACCTGCAGCTGTTAGACATTAAAAAGTGAGAAAAGGCATCCAGATTGGTAAGGAAGAAGTAAAACTGCCACTATTTGCAGATGACATGATACTCTATGTAGAAAACCCTAAAGACTTCATGAAAAAACTGTTAGAACTGATAAATGAATTTATTAAAGTTGTGGATACAAAAATAATACAAGAAATTTGTTGCATTTCTGTACACTAATAATGAAATAATGAAAGAGACATTTAGAAAATAGCCCCATTTATAGTTTCACCAAAAATAGTAAATACATAGGAATAAATTTAAAGAGGTGAAAGACGTATACTATGGAAACTGAGACACTTATAAAAGAAACTGAAGCTAACACAAACTAATGGAAAGATATAGCATTCTCATGGATTGGGAGAATTAATATCCTTAAAATGTTTATATTACCCAAAACAATCTCCAGATTCAGTGCAATTTCTATCAAAATACCAACAAGTATTTTTCACAGAATGAGAACATATAATACTAAAATTTGCATGGAACCCCAAAGATATCAGATAGCCAAAGCAATCTTGAGAAAGAATAACAGAGCTACAGGTATCATCCCAGGTTTCAAATTATACTGCAAAGCTATAGTAGTCAAAACTGTATGGTATTGGCACAAAAATAGACTTATAGATCGTTGGAACAGGATAGAGAGCTCAGAAGTAAACCCATACTTATTTGGTCAATTAATTTATAACAAATGAAGCAAGTATATACAGTGGAGAAAAGACAGTCTCTTCAATGAATGACATTAGGAAAACTGGACACCTACATCCAAAGTATCAAACTGGACTGCTTTCTTAGACCTTATATAAAAATAGGGGCACCTGGGTGGCTCAGTTGGTTAAGCATCTGTCTTCAGCTCAAGTCATGATCCCAGGGTCCTGGGATTGAGCCTCACATCTGGCTCCTTACTCAGTAGGGAACCTGCTTCTCTCTATTCCTGTGCCTGGTGCTCCCCCTGCTTGGGCTCTCTCTCTCTCTCTCTTTCTCTCTGTGTCAAATAAATAAATAAAAATCTTAAAACTCAAATGGATTAAAGAATTAAATGTGAGAACCGAAGGGTGCCTGGGTGGCTCAGTTATTGAGCGTCTGCCTTCAGCTCAGGTCATGATCCCAGGGTCTTGAGATCAAGCCCCACATTGGGCTCCCTTCTCAGTGGAAGCCTGCTTCTCCCTCTCCCGCTCCTCCTGCTTGTGTTCCCTCTCTCACTGTGTCTTTCTCTGTCAAATAAATAAATAAAATATTAAAAAAAAATAAATGCAAAACCTGAAACCATAGAACTCCTAAAAGGAAACATAAGCAATATTCTCTTGGACACTGACCTTAGCTACATATTTATGGATATGTCTTTTCAAGGAAGGGAAGCGAAAATGACACACTGTTGGACTACACCAAAATAAAAAGGTTTTGTACAGCAAAGGAAACTATCAACAAAACAAAAAGGCAGCTTAGTGAATGTGAGGAGATATTTGCAAATGATATATATCCAATAAGATATTAATATCAGAAACATATAAAGAACTTAACACCAAAAAAACCAAAACAATCCAATTAAAAAATGGGCAGCAGTGCTGGGTGGCTCAGTTGGTTAAATGTCTGCCTTGGACTCAGGTCATGATGTCCTGGGATCGAGCCCCACATCAGGCTCCCTGCTCAGCAGCAAGCCTGTTTCTCCCTCTCCTCCTCGCTCATGTGCTCTCTCTCTCCCTATCTCTGCTTTTGTCTCTTTCTCAAATAAATAAATAAATAATCTTAAAAAAAAAAAAAAAAAGAATATGCACAATAGCCAAGATATGGAAATATCCTAAGTATCAGTTTATGTGTGGATAAAGAAAATATGGTACACACACACACACACATACACACACAGGAATATTATTCAGCCATGAGAAAAAAGGAAATCCTGCTATTTGCGACAATGTGTATAGACCTTGAGGACATTATGCAAAGTGAGGTCAGAGAAAGATGGATACTCTGTCTCTTATAGGTGGAAATAAAAATTGCTGAACTCAAAAAAGGAGTAAAATTGTGGTTAATGGGCCAGGGTTTGTGGGAATGAGTGAGATGATGTTTAAGGGTACATCCTTGTACCCTAGTGGATACTTTAACTAGTATCTTGTAACTAGTGGATAAGTCCTCAAGATCTAATACACAGTACAATGGTTGACAGCAAAAATGTATTCTAGACACTAAGCTGTGTTATGAGAGTAGTTCTTAGTTGTTCCTGCCACAAGAAGAATTGATAATTATGGATGTGACAGAGGTGTTAGCTTATGAACAGTGGAAATCCTATTGCGGTATACATGTATGAACTCAATATGTTATATACCTTAAGCTTACACAATGCTTATGCCAAATGTATCTCAAAAAATATTGGCTTGAAGGAACTATTTGGGACCATTTATGTTTTTAGAACTGTAAATCATAGACCACACTCCTGACCTCAGGCAACTGGAGCCACCCAGATGGCCAGTGCATATTCTTCGTTACCCTAGGGCTAGAGAGCATGAATAAACAGCACAAATTTGTCACTGCCTACCAGAGAAAACAGTTTTTACTTCTAAGTATAAAAGAGATACCTTTTCTGAAGAATTTCATATTGTTATAGAAGAAGCAGGATTTATTTTGGGGAAATTTAAAAGCAACTTTGGTATTTGGGAAATAAATTTTTTCAAAATGAAAACATCTGTAATAAAAGTAGTAGATGCTCATTTAATTTTAAAAATTCAGAAAAAAAATATAAATAAGTCCTACCATTGAGATATAATTTTGTGGATATTTTGGTATATGTACTACTTAAAAAATACATGAGTACTATACACACACAAAATGTTTTTTTACTTATTGGCTCATACTATCATGCTGTTTTGTTACTCCCTACACCCCAATTACTGTGTTTTGGTTGTTTTTCCATACTAATAAAGATACATGCTATATTGAATAGCTGCATACTGTCATTTGAAAAAATGGATTGTGCCTATTATGACTAGACTCTGACTGATTGTTACTACAGTATAATTCATTTAACTCATTACAAGTGTGAAATAACCAAATGATATATAAGTCATTTAAATTTTTTCAGCATTATCCAACAGTGTTGCAGTAAACAGGCTTCTATTGCCTTTTTGACTATTTATTTCTATTGAATAAAATTTTAGGAATGAAATTCTTGTTTTAAAAGTCTGCATATTTTTGGGGCACCTGGGTGGCTCAGTCAGTTAAGCGTCTGCCTTTGGCTCAGATCATGATCCTGAGGTCCTAGGATCGAGGCCTGCATCAGGCTCCCTGCTCAGCGGAGAGCCTGTTTCTCCCTCTCCCTCTGCCTGCTGCTCTGCCTACTTGTGTTCGAGCCCTGCATCAGGCTCCCTGCTCAGTGGAGACACTGTTTCTCCCTCTCCTTCTGCCTGCTGCTCTGCCTACTTGTGTTCTCTCTCTGTTAAACAAACAAACAAATACTAAATAAAAGCCCTGCACATTTTAATTTTATTTTTAAAAAATATCTTATTTTTTTAAAAAAGTAATCTGTGTTCCTAAACGTGGGGCTTGAACTTACAAACCTGAAGTCAAGAGTCACATGCTCAACTGACTGAGCCAGCCAGGTAGGTACTCCAAAAGCCTGCACGTTTTTAAAATTTCTGAAACACATTACTAATTGATTTCTAAATTTTGCCAACTTACACTTCTGCCAGTAAGGTATATAAATGCTGTTCTTTGTTTTTGTTTTTGTTTAAATCCCCTTATCAGCTCTGGGTCTTGTCAATTTAACTTTTGCCAATCAGATAGTAAATGGTATCATATTTTAATTTACTACAAATGCTATGAATGTTTGAGTCTAGAATGATGAAATGTTCTGGGTATTAGTAAAAATAGTTTCCCTTGGGATAGTTAGAAGTAAACTTCACAGAATGTTATTTTGAGATCTTCCATTGCAGGATGGATGAATTGAAGATTGCTTTTAAACAGGGTTAAAAAATGAAAGCAAAAACCCTCCAGCTCTTTCTCTCTTTATTTAAAAGATGATGTAGTCATTGTCATCTGGTTATCCTGGAGAGATAATAAAGAAAATAAAGATGGAACAATTATTAGGAAATAAATTTCTATTTATAATAGCACAAATACAGCCTCTACAACTAGTTTTTAGGGACAGAGAGTACTCCTTTTCTTGGATTTAGATGTTTACTCTTTTTTTTAAGAACATTCTTATACCACTTAGACAACTACTTTCTTGATAGAAAATTGAGTTTTCAGAATGTTGCAACAGAGGATGGGTGGGAGTGAAGGGCAGAGGGAGAGGGAGAAGCAGGCTTCTCCTTGAGCAGGGACACCCATGTGGGACTGGATCCCAGCACCCTGGGATCATGACCTGAGCCAAAGGCAGATTCTTAACTCACTGAGCCACCCAGGCGCCCCTGTTAATTGAAATTGTTAACTATTATTGGTAATATTCTCAAGTTATATTTTAAGATATGCTCCTGATATGAATTAGTTTGGAAGATTGTCAGTGATTTTTTTTTTTATTTATATAAGTTTAAGGATTTTTAATCCTAATTCTGTTTAACACAGATTCTCAGAGACAGTAAAGGAAATATTTTATATTCTCTTTCTCTTTGTTTTTTAAAGATTTATTTATTTGAGAGAGAGAGAGAGAGAGTAAGCAAGCACTGGGGTGGGGTGGGGTGGAGGGAGAGGAGAGAGAGAATTTCAGGCCGACTCCCTGCTGACTGTGGAGTCCCAACACAGGGCTTGATCCCACAACCCTGAGATCATGACCTGAGGTGAAATCAAGAGCTGGACACTTAATCAGCTGAGCCATTCAGCTGTCCCTGTTCTCTTTTATTTTATTTTATTTTAGATGTTATTTACTTATTTGAGAGAGAGAATGAGCAGGATGGGGGATACAGTGGGAGGGACAAGCAGACACCCTGCTGAGCCGGGAGTCTAATGTGGGGCTCCATCCCCAGACCTTAAGATCATGGCCTGAGCTGAAGTTAGATGCTTAACTAACTTAGCCACCCAGGCACCCCTGTTCTCTTTATTTTTACCAAAGTTTTTGCATGAACATTTATTTGTTAAGTCAGTCTCCTCAGACCTTCTTTCCCCGGAATGGTAAACTGGGATGTTAAATAAGCCATTAAAATGGAACAATATTTGAGATATATGACTATTTTAGCCTATTTTTGGCTTTCAGTTAATAAAATAAAAAAAATTCGAAAGCACTTTCAGTATTCTTCTTGTATTAGCTATTAGACATCCTGATAAACCATACAGACATGGTCTCTGTTTTCATAGAGCTGTGGTATTACATGGGTCTCAGAGAATAAAAAGCAAAGGAAAGGAAAGGAAAGCTAAAGAAAATGACACCATAATTAGAATTTATGACAAGTGTTATAAAGGGAAAAATAGTGCAACAGTAGAGAGTAATGGGGATTCCTATTTTTGACAAGGTGGTCGGGATAAGCACTCTGAGGTGGTGACACACAAACAAACATGTAAAGGATTAGAGGGAGCTAGCTGTGTAAATAACTGAGTGTCTTAGTTCGGGCCATTTTAATAAAGTTCCATAGATTGGATGGCTTATAAACAACAGAAATTTGTGTCTCCATTCTGGGGGCAGTATGTCTGAGATTAGGGAGCCAGCTTTATTGGGTTCTTATTTGAGAGCCTTCTTCTAGTTTGCAGACTGCCATTTTCTTCTTGTGTGCTTACATGGTGGAAACAGGGAAGAGAGCTTTCAGGCAACTTTTTTTTTTTAAGATTTTTATTTATTTATTTGACACAGAGAGATCATAAGTAGGCAGAGAGGCAGGCAGAGAGAGAGAGGGGGAAGCAGGCTCCCCGCTGAGCAGAGAGCCCGACGCGGGGCTCAATCCCAGGACCCCAAGATCATGACCTGAGCCGAAAGCAGAGGCTTTAACCCCCTGAGCCACCCAGGCACCCCTGGCAACTTCTTTATAAGGGGATTAATCCCTTTCATGGGGACTCTACCATCATGACCAATTATTATCCAAAATTATCTTCCAAAAAGCCCTACCTCCTATCTGTCCTTACCTCTAGTGCTATGACATTGCAGTTTAGAATTTCATCATATAAATTTGTAAGGGATTCCGTCATTTAGTCTGTTGCACAGGGGTAGGGCAAGGTGGAGGGATTAAGTCAGTTTGAAGGAACTGTATAAAAAGAACTTGAGGTATAAAAGATCGTGCCTTGTTCAATTTTCTAGCTTGTTAGGTTTTATAGTCAGTAAGTAAAAGTATTTGCTCAACAGTGTGTACCTGCTGTGTACTTTTTACTTCTATTCTTGATTTCATAAAATGAATAAAATTTTCAGCTGTACAGTTTAGTAGAGTTTAGTCCATTTGGTCTGCTATAACAAAAATATAATAGACTGGGGGGCCTATAAACAACATTCATTTATTTCTTATATTTATGGAGGCTGGAAACTTCAAGATCAAGGCCAAGATCAAGGTGCTGGCAGACTCAATGTCTGATGAGGACATTTGTTTACAGGCAGCCATCATGCTGTGTGCTCACATGGCAGATGGGGCAACAGAGCTCTCTGTGGTCTCTTTTATAAGGGCAACAATCCTATTCATCCACATGACTTAATCACCTCTCAGAGGCCTACCTCCTAATACCATTACATAGGAAGTTAGGATTTGAACCTATGAATTTTGTGAAACATGAAAATTCAGTCAATAGGAGGAGGTAAAGAGACTTATGGTTCTTTATGGACATCAGTTGTGTTTCCTCTCTGTCACATGTTCAATTCCTCAATATGTCCTGTCATCTATCTCCTAAATATATCTTAAATCCATCCACTTCTTTCAATCTTTATTGCTTCTACTCAAGCCATCATTTCTTACCTAGATTACTCAAGCCATTATCATCTTACCTAGCTATTTCCCCCCTACTGATCTATTTATTATTCTCACAATAGATAAAAACTGGATTGTGTCACTGTCCTTCACTGCCTCCCCATCGCACTTTTTTTTTTTTTTAGATTTTATTTATTTATTTGACAGAGAGAGAGAGGTCACAAGTAGGCAGAGAGGCAGGGAGAGAGGGGGGGAAGCAGGCTCCCTGCCGAGCACAGAGCCCGATGCGGGGCTGGATCCCAGGACCCTGAGATCATGACCTGGGCCGAAGGCAGAGGCTTTGACCTACTGAGCCACCCAGGCGCTCCTCCCCATTGCACTTTTAATAAAAATCCCTGGCACTTTGAATAAAAAATAATAGAACATATAGAACTGATAAAACATCCCTGAAAATACAACATAATTTAATAAAAATGGTTTATATACAAGGTTAATGAAACACATTTACTGCCTAAAAGACATTATTTATTTTAGGTACTAATTATTTGTTGAATTAATGAATGTATTTCCAGACATTTCCAGTGCTCTTTATTCTTTCTGGAGATCTAAATTTCCCTTTAGTATCATTTTCCTTCAGTCAAAAGAAATTATTTAGTATTTTTAAAAAAAGATTTATTTATTTGACAGAGAGAAAGAAAGCAGAAGCAGGGGGAGTGGCAGGCAGAGGGAGAAGCAGGCTCCCTGCTGAGCAAGGAGCCTAAAATGGGGCTTGATCTCAGGACCCTGGAATCATGACCTGAGCTGAAGGCAGGTGCTTAATTGACTGAGCCACCCAGGTGCTCCTGTCAAAGAATTTTGAATTGTATCCTCGACATTATGAATATGTTGTGGAGTCTCTGAATCCTGTTATATTCCTTCAAAGAGTGTTGATACGTATGTTTAGTAGGCAAATAATTAACCTGATTGTACTCAGAATTCTAAGCTCTGCCTCTTGGGTGGTGGTCTTAATTCAGTTCTTTTTTTTTTTTTTTTTAAGATTTTATTTATTTGACACAGATCACAACACAAGTAGGCAGAGAGGCAAGCAGAGAGAGAGGGGGAAGCAGGCTCACCGCCGAGCAGAGAGCCCGATGCAGGGCTCAATCCCAGGACCCTGAGATCATGACCTGAGCCGAAGGCAGAGGCTTTAACCCATTGAGCCACCCAGGCGCTCCTTAATTCAATTCTTTTATCCTTAGCTAGGCTTCTTAGAGTTTACTCCTTGTATATGCTGTTCAGAAGTCAGCCAGGAAATTGGAGAGTTTGTACCTAGATTTTATGTTTCTGTTTCTTTGGCTCTCTTCTTTCTGAAATTTCTTTTTATACCATCTGTGGTCTCCCTAAACTCTGTCCTCTGATTTTTCAAGATGGTAAGGTTGTAAGGTTTATATGGAGTTTTGTTTTAGGTACCCCCTGTGGTGTTAACTGGACCTACCCTCAGGAAAAAGCTGTAAATGAGAAATTCACCCAGTAACACTCTTTTCCAAGTATTGGCTCCCCTCTTATGTTTGCCTTCATTTGGTCACTCTTCGCTATCTTTAGGTACTTGATTTTTGTATTTTGTTTACAATTTATAGTTATCTGTGTGAGGATTGATCTGGTAGGTGCTTACTTGGCTTTATCAGAAGCAGAACTCTCCCTTGTTCCTTTTTGTGTAGGGAAAGTCCTTTCAATATTAAGTTCCCTACTGTAGATACCAGCTTTTAGACCTATCATGTGCTAATTTAATTAGTCAAGACAGGTCATTTTGAATATTGCTTTTGTAAATTGCTTTACCCAAAGAGAAAAATCACACTTCCTGATCTTAAAAGGTAATACTCTTTTTTTAAAAAAGATTTTATTTATTTATTTGACAGAGAAAGAGAGATCACAAGTAGGCAGAGAGGCAGGCAGAGGGAGAAGGGGAAGCAGGCTCCCTGCTGAGCAGAGAGCCCGACGCGGGGCTCAATCCCAGGACCCTGAGATCATGACCTGAGCCGAAGGCAGAGGCTTTAACCCACTGAGCCACCCAGGCACCCCAATAAAAAAATCTTAAAAAAAAAAAAAAAAAAAGACGGTGAGAAATGTAACTTCCAGAGTGAGAGTACTTAATAGTGTTCCTGACCAGTACATTCTTTCCTACTAGCTACTTTGTTTCTGGGCATGATTTAGGTTCCACCCTTCAGATATACATTGATTTGGAAGTGAATCACATGGAGATAGAGGTCGGGGTGGATTTGAATTTTGTTGGCAGGGACAGAGAGAGAGAATGGTTCTGAGCTAGCAGTTTGTGCAGTAGCTTCCTAATTAGGTGGTTGGCTTTCTATTTCTGCAGCAGCCTCCTTGTTTGCCAGCTCCCTGCAGTCATGGTGACAGCTTTCCTGCTTCTGGCTGAGGTATAATGGTTCTATGGGCTAGGAGTTGATTCTGGGAGGTCATTCACTCTGTAGATAGAGCCTGCCTCTCCATTTCTACAGTGATTTTGTGGGCATCTGATTCTTGTATTAAATCCCTTTTTGCTTAAATTACCTAGAATGGATTCTGATCCTGGACCAATAAAGTAATTGGTACCAAAAGTATTACAGGCAGCAAATCCCCAAGAGATATGGAAGGGTCATTTGTAATCAGTCCAAGGTGCCTCCTGGCAAAAGTTACTTGTTTTCAAAGCAGTCATCTGGAATGGAGTACCTGTTGAAGGCAATGCTTAGATGGACTGAGTGGCAATGTATTTTAGGAGACAAAGGAATATAAAGATTATGGGAGGATTAGCTATTTTTAACTTCAGTGCAGAGTTTAAAGCAGTCGTTCTCAATCTGGTGGGGTGATTTTGCCCTCTGGGGGCTATTTGGCAATGTGTGAAGATTATTTTTCATTGTCAGAACTGAGGGAGGAGGGTGCTACTCGCATTTAGTGGGTGGAGAACAGGGATGCTGCTGTGCAGGACTGCCTCCTCTCCACCATACAATGAAGAGTTATCTGGCCCACAATGTCAATAGCGCTGAACTTGAGAAACTCTGATTTAAAGTAAATGGGAGGGGCATCAGATTTTAAAATCTTGGCTGAAATGATGGTTAGAGAACTAAAGAGTTTTGCAATTGACTTTAAAGCGTCTTTTACATCTTATGACTCCAGGGCTGTCAGAACCAAATCAGGTGCCGAGTCTGATCCAACAAGTTGTTGAACCTACAATGTAGGTTGAGTTCACAGCTTAATCAGGTTTCTTTGGTGTATGTTAGGGCATTGATTGGAAAAGAGTGAGATTCCAAGAATTGGAATGGTGACGCTTGGAGGATTTGGATTGACTCCAGGTATTCTTTATTTTTTTTCCTTCAGGTATTCTTACTCTGTAATTTTTACTGAGTATCCCCTGTCAGCATAAGCAACCCCTCTTTCCTTGACCTTGTAGAGCCAGGACTGTTCTCATTCCCATCCCTACCATCTCATGGTCTTTAGACCTATAGCTAAAGTCAGATCCCAGCTAGTCCAATGGGCCAATTTCAAACTGAAAGACAGGTTTTCTGGATCAAAAGAATTGCCAGTATTTTACTCAATTTTTTTAGCAAAAACCTAGGAAATAGATGCGAAATTGGGTTTTGCGGGTGCTAGACCAGGAAAGGAGGAATCTAATTTTAGTTTGGGCAGAATTTATTAATGTAGCTTTACTTAATGAGAGATTTCAGATTTGGTAATTGCTCAAGGAGGAAGGTCTGGTTCTAATTGCTTGTTTGGTTGACTGAAACCTTGATTCAGTAGTGATCTACACTGAATAAAGTTGAGATGCCCAGAATTGGGGAATTAGGAATGTTGGGGTAAATTTATTATGTTTGGCTGGCTTCCATGCTCTCTAATTATGTCCCTCAAGATGGATGTTCTCCACTATCTTTAAGAAAATACAGTGATGATGAGGGGAATGCAGCGTCCTTAAAAAGTGCTGTAATGGCTGTCTTGTCTAGCCTTGGTATAAATATGAGAGACGCTATTATAAGGTGGTCCCCCTGAATTCAGTGGGATCCTGGAATGGCAGAGGTAAGTAACAACTTAACCATCAGAGGCAAGGTGGGCATGATTATCATGGTAGGCAAATTGATTAAGGTGTCCCTAATACTGTTATATAGGGGCAGCTCGCTAAAGTACCTTTGATTGAGGCAGAACTTTTTTGGGTGATATCACAAGTAGATTTAATTAATTTTCCTCATAGTCTTCCCTAAAGAAAGGGATCTTGGCCGTTTATTAATATAACTGCATCAGGGAAAAGAAAATACTCAAACCTTTCTGGGTTTTTTGGGACCTGAGCTAATGCTAATTCCTAGTTACCCAGGATATGACCTTGTCTCACCAGGCAGAATGGTAGCTTTATAGAAATCAGGTAGGAAATGAAGCTTTGGCCTAAAACTATTTCATAGTGGGCCTGGTGAGTCTATGAATCCATCCTGTGGTTATATCTTGTTTCTTAGTGCATATTTGTAATAAATGTGGGTTTTTAAAAAAGGTTTTATTTATTTATTTGAGGAGGAGAGAGAGAGAGAAAAAGAGAGTGAGTACAAGTGGAGTGAGGGACAGAGGGAGAAGCAGACTCCCGGCTGAGCAAGGAACCCAACGCGGGGCTTGATCCTGGGACTCCGGGATCATGACCTGAGCTGAAGGCAGATGCTTAACCAACTGAGCCACCCAGACACCCCAAAATAAATTTTGACAGCTGGGAGAATCCCCCAGTTGGTTTCTATATCCTTGGATTAAGAGCCATCATGGTAGGAAGAGCCAAATGTAACCCCCTGAAGCTCTCTCTTTCTACCAAGATAATAAGCCAAAAGCAGTCTCATATCCTGAATTACAGGGATTAGTACCACCATTAAAGACTTGAAGGGTTCAGGGATGGAAAGATTCATGCTGCTTTTAACTCTTGTTTTGCTTGTGTGGAAAGTTGATCATGGAGAATGATGGTATATGATCATAAGGTGCTTCAAACACTCTAACTGTATTTGGTGCTCCATGTGTCTTCTGTGTACTAGAAATAGACCCTGACACCTGGTGATTAACTATTGATCTATCAAATGCTTTTCCTTACACACACACACACACACACACACACACACACACACACACACATTCTTCTCTTAACAGAAATACTAGAAATAGCCAACAATTTAATATAGTGTCACCATATTGCCTCTGTAGTTACATCAGCTTTTTAGTTCTCTGCCATAGTTTAGTCTATTGGGATTTTGTTCATCTCACAATTTCAAAGTACATTCCACTGGTCTCATGCAGTGATCACATCATGCTAATTGACAGTACTTTGTGATAGAAAACCAGCAGGCACCCTGGATCCTTTGTAAAGACCCAGATGAGGGATATGTAAAACAGAAATTTTTAGGATCTGACACCTTCATTAAGTTTCTGAGATTATGTTTTGGGATATGTTGAGATGTCCCTTCTGAAGTAGAAGAGAAACAGCTATGTCTTATATTCCCTGCTATCAAAAGGACATGCAATAACTGGTGGGTCTCTTTGGCTTTGGAGTCAGAATATACTTCCTATCATGATGTCAGTATACTGTTAGAACCCCTTTATTGAGTAATCTGTAAAGCTGTCCGTAGGTGGTTGTACAGAGCTTGTGGCGGGCTCTGAAAGAAGAATCATCATGAGGGCCCTTTGACTTTGGAGCTAAGCTATCTGCTCTTTGGCAAGCAAATATTCTACTTTGGAAAAAGGCTTCAGGCTGGCTGTTATATCTGACAGAGAATGAATATCCAAGTACTGGATACCAGTGATATGAGCTACCTATGTAGGGCATGCCTAGTAAGCAGCATTCCCTCATCAAAAGAAGTGGTATATCTAGGATTGGGGCAAGATGAAGGTACTGAAAGCACATGTACTTTGCACAAGGAAAAAGCTCTTTCTCTACAGGTCCCTCTCAAAACCCCATAGTTTCATTCCTGGGAAGTTCCCCATGTGCCTGGTTAACAGATGGTTCTATACAATGTGTTGGCACTTTGTCAGGCTAATGGGTAGACTCTGGTAGAAACTCCTAGTTTCTTCCCAATATTAATTTTTTCTTCTCTTTCTTTAGAAACAAAACTGTTTTTTTTTCTTTTTCTTTTTTTCTTTTCGGCCTTATGATTGCCACTTAACTAAGGCTCTCATTCGGTTGGGTGTGGTTATACAAGACTAGGGTTAGGCCAATGATATATAAGTGATATTGTTCTTCAAGGAATTCTCCTTAAATAATCTGTGCCCTTCTTTCTTCTCAGTTTCTACTTGAAGTGTGAATGTGCTTTTGGAGTTCTAACAGACATATTAAACCAAGGCAATGAGGGCCAAACCTGTAGAGAGTCGAGTGGTGAACCTAAAGAAGCTGGATTCCTGAGACCAGACATCTGTTAGTCCTGGACTCCTAATTATGGAGTTCTTTAAATGAAATGAAATAAGCCTCTATTTTGTTTAAGCTGCTAATATGTTTTCTATCATATGCTGCTAAATCTAATCCTAACAAAGACAGTGAATACTTAGATGGATAAGGTGCCACACTCTGAGACAGGGAATGGAGGAGAGATACAGGTTTTACAGAAAAGATGGAAAATCCCACTTTGGTCTTAATTTGCTGTGTCTGCAGACGTGCTCAGTGAGGAGTATAGATGGATGACATGAGGAGCTTGAGAAAGATGCCGTTTTATCTGGTAGGAGAAGGCAATATATGTTTTCAGGTGAGTTTCAAGGAAAATAGCCTGTTGTAAAGTATATTATAGGCAGTCCAGAATTTGGTTTTTGTTTTGCAGAATAGGAAAACCCTTTTGAGAAGGGTTGAGCAGAAAATATATGGCTAAGATTATCTGTGCTGTAGTTCTGCTCAAAGGTGAACTTTGAGTTGGAAGTTAAGAGATGCAGAAGAACGTGGATTTGTGAAGGGGAGAACATTATAAGTGGAGGACATTTTTAAAATATTTGAGTGAAGAAGAAATTTGGCATTTGTATTTCTTTATTTTTTTATTTTTTTAAAGATTTTATTTATTTGACAGCGAGAAACACAGCGAGAGAGGAAACACAAGCAGAGGGAGTGGTAGTGGGAGAAGCAGGCTTCCTGCCGAGCAGGGAGCCCGATGCGGGGCTCGATCCCAGGACCCTGGGATCTGACCTGGGCCGAAGGCAGACGCTTAACGACTGAGCCACCCAGGTGCCCCAGCATTTGTATTTCTGTAAAAGCTTGACTGATTTGTAAGGTGAAGGTTGCTAGAGATTCTTTAAAACATGGAGATTTTTCTGCCTTCTTTACTGACTTAGGGTTAAGGAATCCATTGATAGGGACATGTTGAATGAGTTTTAATAAAAAATTTATATGTATAATGCCAGGTTGCATTGTGCAACAAAAAGGAATCTCTTGTTTGAGAAAAATGAACATGGTAACCTTTGCTGTTCTTCAATCAATAACTTTTCTCCTTAGTTTAAAAATGTTCTATTTTAAAATTCTTATGCTAAAACTGAGTACCTGTTACATAGTAACTTGTCTTCAATAGGAGGGAAACCTAAAAAGCATAGTTAAAGTGATACAGAAAGTCATAGTAGATAAGAATTGTTTTAGGAATTGTTAGGAATTTGCTATTCTCTTTTCATTCTAAAAGAATGGATATATTTTACTCCTAACTTATTAGTATTAAGCTGTTTCTAAGAAATTTGTCTGAAATGCTCATGTGGGAATTTTTTTTTTCTGTGTTATGAACAGAGGTTAAATATTCGGTGATATAATGGTAATCCATTTCTAAAATGCTTTGAAAGGCACAGATCTATTATGCTGCAGAAATGTTTTTTGAAAAGCTGCTTTTTCTCTTCCTTTCTCTTTTTTTTGGGGGAGGGCATTTAAATTCAAACTAGTTAACATACAATGTATTATTTGATTCAGGGTTTGAATTTAGTGATTCAGCACTTGCATATAACACCCATTGCTCATTACAAGTGCCTACCTTAATGCCTATCACCCATTTACCCCATCCTCCCACCAACCTCCTCCTCCCTTATCTTTTCTTTATACCTCCATTCTTTCTTCTCTTCTTCTACCTCTCATTTGCAAGGTTTGCTATTTTCTCAGTATTACAAAAGTATTCGTTTAAGATAAATTTAACCAGTGCAGAAAGAGGTCTTTTATTCTACATCGTACAAAATAACAATGTTTAGACAGTAGCCTGGAGTTCTTTGCCAGCAGACAAATTATAGAGGCTTAGTTTAAATTCATATCGTTTAAATAGTATAGTTTTCCTAGCAAGGTAATCTATCTGGAAGAGGTTTTTGTCAACAGTCATAGTTTTATGCCCTCTAGTGGTAAAATGTATATATTTTATGTTTTCTGGTATTTGTTATGATGTGTAGAGTTTTAGAGCCAGAAGGGACCTAAGATCATTTTTCTGTGAGAGACTGAGACCAAGAGGCCTGAGAGCTCTTGATGTAGTGTTTTCTTTTGTTTTTAATAAAACTTAATGGTGTATGTGTATGTCTGTGAGGAGTTTCTTAAACTAGTTTGAAGGTATTTACTGTGGGAAGATATTTGTATTTTGGGTTTTTTCTATTCATAATTACTCTTGATGTCTTTAAGACAGTAGTGTTTTGCGAAAAGAAAGTGTTTGGACTTAGAAGAGTGAGTGACATGAGAAGAGTAATGGTAAGCAAATTGAGAAGACACAGTGTTGTCTTTAAGTAGTTGATTACTTGTGGGAGATAGTTGAGCTTATTTTTAGTTTGTTTACAGTGAGTACAAAGAATGTTAATTATTATATCTCTGGGCTTCCCCTGGAATGGTCTAGTTTTTTTTCAGTAGAATAGAAGGAATGGGAGAGAGCCAGGCTAGACATATTTACTAGGGTCATACACAGATTAAGTTCTGTGTTGGAAGAAGAGTTGATTCTGGCAGTCCCCATTCATCCGCCCTGTCAGTACAGCAACTAAAGGTTGCAAGTCAGGCAAGCAATAATCTTCAAGAACAAGAGTAATTTTAAGTGATCCTGAGGCCTGATGGAATAAGGATAGAGAATGGATGATATTGCACTGGGAAGAGGTTTGGATTCAGTTGACATCAGGGCACTAGCGATTGGTTGAGAAGCATTTGAATAGTAGATTTAGGATGACTTGGATTCACATTTGTGGTCTGCCACTTATTTGTACTGTGTAACTTTGGGAACATTATCTGATACTTATTTCTTTATGTGTAAAATGGAAATTAATATTTTCATTTCATAGGTTTTTAGGATTATATGCTTCATGTATTGGAACTGCACTTATAAACATTGGTTGGATCTGGATCTGAGGATGACTGACCTGAGCAAAAATAAAACAGCAGTCCTAGTGAGACTTGGATTCTGAACAACTATTTCAACATAAGAAAGAACTTTCTAATAATTTGGGAGGTAGTGATTTCATTTTCATTTCAGATGTTAAGGCAGAGGATGAACAAGTATTTGGGAATGTTTTAGAAGGTATTCAGACATTGAATTAAATTGTTATAACTTTTATTTTAACCATCAAATATGACTTATGAAACTCAGAAGGAGAATGACAGTATACTCTATGTACTTAATATTTTTACTTTTTCCATTGTTCTTTCAGCTTGATGCTTCAGTATTGCTTCTTGTAGCATTTCCTTTCTGTTTGAACAATCTCCTTTAGCTGATCTTTAAGGGTAAGTTTGCTAGTGACAAATTCTTTTACTATTTTTCATCTGAAAACATTAATTTTCCCTTCATTCCTGAAGAATAGTTTTGCTGGAAATAGAATTCATGGTTGACAGTTTTTTCTTTTAACACTTGAAAAGTGTTGTGCCACTTACTTCTGACCTCCATGATTTCTGATGAGCAATTTGCTGTTATTTGAGTTGGTGTTATTCTGTTGTCAATGTGTTCTTTCTCTCTGGCTTCTTTCAAGAGCTTTTTCTTTTTAGTTTCTGGAAGTTTGATAATAAGGCATCTTGGTGTAAATTGCTTTTGAGTTTATTCTGTTTGCTTTTAAGAGTTTATTCTTGAATTTTTTTGTTGCTTTGCCAAGTCTGGGAGTATTTCAGCCATTATTATCTCTGAATACTCTTTCAGTGTCGCCTCTCTTCTTCTAATACTCCAGTGTTATGAACACCAGATAATTTGTTATGGTCCCGTGAGTTCCCCAAGGCTCTGTTCTTCATATTTCTCTTAGTTCATTATTTTCTCTTAGTTCAGATTGGGTACATTCTATTGATTTGTTCTCAAGTTCACTAATTCTAACTATACCACAACTAGTCTACTGTTGAACCTCTCCATTCAGATTTTTTTTTTCCATTCAGATTTTTATTTTTGTTATTTAATTCTTTTAAAATGTATGTATGTATGTATGTATTTAGGGGGTTATTTTGTATTTTTTGGTTTTAGAATTTCCTTTTGATTTATGACTTCTTTTTTCTGATATTTTCTGTTTTTTTCATGATTCAAGAGAATTTGTGATTGATTATTGATGAATTTTTATGACAGCTGCTTTATTTTTATTTTAAGATTTTAGTTATTTACTTATTTTAGAGATAAAGAGTGTGACTGCATGAGTGGGGGGTGGGTGGAGGAGCAGAGGGAGAGGGACAAGCAGACTCCATGCTGAGCACAAAGCCTTACATGGGGCTAGATCCCACCACCCAGAGATCATGACTTAAGCTGAAATCAGGATTCAGGTGCCTAACTGAGCCATGCAGGGGCCCCTGACAGCTGCTTTAAAATCCTTGTCAGATATTCCAATATCTGATTCATGTCTATGTTGACATTAGTTGACTGTCTTTTCTCATCAAGTTTGGTTCCTGGTATGATGGGTGATATTTTATTATATCCTGGACATTTTGGCCATTAAATTAGTCATTCTGTTTAGATTTAGCACATAGAACATGGTCTAATTTTGTGAGTTGTTGTTCTAGTGGCAATTTAATTTTCAGAGCTTTTGTAATGTTATTGTGGTCTTTTTGGTTTATGTGGTTCTTCTGCTGGTTCATGCTGGTGCTGCCTGCTGTGTTCCCTAGGCTGGGATGTTTCTTGGCTGGGGAGATTAATCTCAGGCCCTAGGGCACCAAATGTTGAGTTGATTTTTTTTTTTCTTTTAGTATTTTAAAGATGTGATTCTACTGTGTTCCAGCTTGCATTGTTTGTGAGAAGTCTGCTGTCATTATTATTTTTGTTATATAGAATGTGCCTTTTTTCCTATGGTTTTTAACATTTTTGGTTTATATCTTTTTTTAAAAAGATTTTATTTATTTATATGACAGAGAGAGAGAGAGAGAGATATCACAAGCAGGCAGAAAGGCAGGCAGAGAGAGAGGGGGAAGCAGGTTCCCCGACGAGCAGAGACTCGGAGCTTGATCCTAGGACCCTGAGATCATGACCTGAGCTGAAGACAGAGGCTTTAACCCACTGAGCCAGCCAGGTGCCCTGGTTTATATCTTTTTAAAATAATATTATGATATGCCTCCATGCAGTTTTCTTTTTATTATTATTGTATTTGGAGTTTGTTGCACTGCTTTAATCATGCATATTAGGCTACTGGAAGTTATTCCACAGGTCATTGCTGCTCTGTTCTGTGTTTTTTTTTGGTGTGTTTCTGTGTCTCATTTTGTAAGGTTCCTATTGCTATAACTTAAAGTTCATGAATTGTTTTTTCTATAGTGCCTAATTTGTTAATTCTGTCTAGTATATTTTTCCTGTCACTATTTCTTTTTTTTTTTTTTTTATAAGATTTTATTTATTTGACAGAGAGAGAAAGAAAGAGAGAGCACTCACATGAACAAGCAGGGGGAATGGCAGAGGGAGAGGGAGAAGCAGGCTCCCTGCTGAGCAGAGCCTGATGTAGTGCTCAATCCCAGGACCCTGGGATCATAACCTGTGCTGAAGGGAGATGTTTGACTGAGCCACCCAGGCGCCCTCATGTCACTATTACTGAAAATATGCATCATACTCATAATAATTTTGAATGTCCTTATCTACTAATATTTCATCAGCTGTGTTGATTTGTTGTTTGTTTTAGTTGATTGGTTTTTCTTTTCCTTTTTTTTAAAGATTTTATTTATTTATTTGACAGAGAGAGAGATCACAAGTAGGCAGAGAGGCAGGCAGAGAGAGAAAGCAGGCTTCCCACTGAGCAGAGAGCCCGATGTGGGGCTCGATCCCAGGACCCTAAGATCATGACCTGAGCTGAAGGCAGAGGCTTTAAACCACTGAGCCACCCAAGTGCCCCTGGTTTTTCTTTTCATTATGGCTCATATTTTTCTGCTTCTTTTCATGCCTGGTAGTCTTTGGCTAGATATTAGACATTGCCTATTTTACTCTGTTGAGTGCTGAATATTTTTATGTTCTTGTGTATATTCTTGAACTTTGTCCTCAAATGTAATTAAATCACTTGGAAATGGCTTGATATTTTTGTCTTGTTTTCCATTTTTGTTAGGTGGGCCCACAGCAGCATTTAGTCTAGGGCTAATTTTTCCACAATACTGAGGCAATACCCTTCTGAAATTTCTGCCTGAAGTCTAAGGAATTAAAACAGTCATTCCCCCCCCCCCCACCCCCCTGCTGTTGGGAACACAAACCATTCCTGCTTCTTGTGAGCTCTGGAGAGTTGTTTTCTCTGTTCCTTTCATGTGGTTTATTCCCTGGCCTCTCAGGTGATTTTCTCATACTCACGTACTAATCAGTATTTAGCTGAAGACTCAGGAGACCATCTGTGGATCTCTGATCTCTCTTCCTATGACTCTCTCTTCTCTTTGGTACTCTGCTCTGTGAACTCCAACCTTCTTGGCTTTCCTGGACTCCCAACTCTATTGCTTCAGCTCAGGGACACTGCTGGACTCTGCTTGGATTTCCCTTTCCCCCTTCCTGCAGTCTGGAAATGCTCACCAGGGAGTAAGCTAGGGCAATTGTAGGGCCCACTTATTTGTTTACTTTCTCTCAGGGTTCACTGTCCTCTATTGCCTGATGTCAGTGTCTGAAAACTATTGTTTCACATATTTTTGTCTGGCTCTTAGTTGTTACAGGTTGGTGGGTAAATTCAGTCCTTGTTATTTCCATCTTGGGTGATGTGGAAGTTCCTAAAGTAATGACTTTAGACAGTTTTATTGTGTAGTCACTGGGAGAATCCTTTAAGGATTTTGATCAAGAAAGTTAGCCTGATGAACTTTGACTTTGCAGAGCTTATTTCCATGCTGCCAGATGCTGGAACATGTTGGAGTGAAGAGAAGCAGGAATCGGGGGAGTGAGGTGGTGAGGCTGCTGCTGTCATCCAGGTGAAAGATGAGAGTGAACTCCTGGGGTGATTGGCAGTGGTGCTTAGGGTGAGGGCACATTTGGAAGGTATTTGGAGATATAGATTTGACAAGGCTTTCTTTTTAAAAATTGATATGCAGTTGTACAGTTTTTTACAGCATTTCAGACTGCCTATAGTTCTTTCTTTACTGCTATTAAAGAAGACATTTTATTAAGTAAGTTGATGCAGTCTAAAGAGCTTCAAAATATACAAAATTATACATTTAGGTTTTTTTTTTTAAAAAAGATATTTATTTATTTATTTATTTATTTATTTAAAAGATATTTATTCATTTGACAGAGAGACAGCAAGAGAGGGAACATAAGCAGGGAGGGTAGGAGAGGGAGAAGCAGGCTTCCCGCTAAGCAGGGAGGCCGATGTGGGGCTTGATCCCAGGACCCTGGGATCATGACCTGAGCCTAAGGCAGATGCTTAACGACTGAGCCACCCAGGCGCCCCTATACATTTAGTTTTTTTTTTTTTTTTTTTTTTAAAGATTTTATTTATTTGACAGAGAGAAACACAGCGATAGAGGGAACACAAGCAGAGGGAATGGTAGCGGGAGAAGCAGGCTTCCTGCTGAGCAGAGAGCCCGATGCAGGGCTCGATCCCAGGCCCCTGGGATCTGACCTGGGCCGAAGGCAGCCGCTTAACGACTGAGCCACCCAGGCGCCCCTTTTTCTTTTTCTTTTCTTTTTTTTTTTTTTAAAGATTTTATTTATTTATACATTTAGTTTTAATTTCAATTTGTTCTCTTCTGTTTTTCCTTTTTTTTTTAAGATTTTATTTATTTATTTATTTATTTATAAATAAAGATTTTTTTATTTATTTGACAGAGAGAAACACAGCGAGAGAGGGAACACAAGCAGAGGGGATGGTAGCGGGAGAAGCAGGCTTCCTGACGAGCAGGGAGCCCAATGCGGGGCTCGATCCCACGACGCCGGGATCATGACATGAGCCGAAGGCAGCCGCTCAACGACTGAGCCACCCAGGCGCCCCTAAGATTTTATTTATTTGACAGAAAGAGACACAATGAGAGAGGGAACACAAGCAGGGGGAGTGGAAGAGGGAGGAACAGGCTTCCTGCCGAGAAAGGAGCCCCATGTGGGACTCAATCCCAGGACCCTGGGATCACGACCTGAGCCAAATCCAGACTCAACAAGTGAGCCACCCCGGCACCCCTGTTTTCTGTTTTTCTTAATCCTGCAATTTATTCTCTAAATCATTGAACTGATGCATTATCAATGAATTTTCAGTTTAATAGAGACAGAAGTTGTATAGCTATTGTTGATTTATTATCTTTAATGGTACACGTTGTTCTCTATTCTGTTCAATTTTATTTTTATTTTTATTTTTTAAGAATTTATTTATTTGACAGAGAGAGAGAGAGATCACAAGCAGGCAAAGAGGGAGGCAGATAAAGAGAGGAAGTCAGGCTCCCCGCTAAACAGAGAGCCCGATGTGGGGCTCAACCCCAGGACCCTGGGATCATGACCTGAGCCGAAGGCAGAGGCTTTAACCCACTGAGCCACCCAGGCGCCCTGTATTCTGTTCAATTTTAAATGCATTCTTTTTCACTTCTGTAAAAGCCCATGGGCTCTTTGCTAAGTTTAACTCTGGAAAAAAATAGTTTGTGTGTTCTAAATAAACCTATTGAATCATAGGAGATTATACTGGAAAATCAGAAAATCATATTACATTCCTACCTAAATTTTTGAATAACCACAAAAGGCTTGTTTCAGTTGAAATAAACAGACTTCTTTGATTAAATACTAACTGGATCAAATATGAAAGCCTTTTGTGGAATAATGTTCTGCATGCTTTCATTTCAGTGAATGAACAGTTTTTATTTTCCTTATCCTTTGAAAATTTGTCTACACAGACACAATCAGATCTACTTATTTTGATGAGCTTCGATTTTTTGCTTGATTATTTTGGTATTATAACGTAAGTCTTCTGGTGAACAAGTAAACAACATTTCAACAATTATCTTTTGCTGAAAAGCAGATTTTATAAATTGAGGATGGGAAGCTTGGGACCTGCTAGTTGAATAGCATCCTCATCTTAATTTTACCTATGAACAGGTAAATTAAGTTTCTGTTGGTTATCTTCTACCCTATTAAGATGAGTAAGTCAATTGTATGTACCTGCAAGTTTAGAATTTCTGATTTTCTAGGCTTGTGTTTTTGCTTTAATCATTTCCCCTGAGATGACATTCTCAGTGAAGTAGAGAACAGGTGCTGGGCATATTGCTGAAGTTTCAAGCAGATTGTTTTGATATAGAATGCAATAGGATTGGTACCAATATTAGTAATATTACCATATTGGTAATAATTGGTACCAATATGAGTTTATTGCATGTTTGGCCAAGACTTTTTCTAAGTAGAAATTTTGACTCTATGACTCTAGTTGGTAAATTAAATAAAAAATTTAATCAGACTTATGCCAATATTAATGTTGTTTTTTTGGAAAATATTCTCTGGAGGAACTTCTTGAGCAGTTTTTTTTTTTTTTTAAAGATTTTATTTATTTATTTGACACAGAGAGAGACAGCGAGAGAGGGAACACAAGCAGGGGGAGGGGGAGAGGGAGAAGCAGTCTCCCTGCTGAGCAAGGAGCCCCATGTGGGGCTCATTCCCAGGATCCTGGGATCATGACCTGAGCCAAAGGCACAGGCTTAACCAACTGAGTCACCTAGGCACCCCTTAAGCTGTTTTTTAGTATAATACAAATCATTTCCATTTTTTTTCCATTTTTGTTTTTCTTACTGAAATTGTTTTTATTGAGAGTTTGTCAATATTCATCAAACTGTTAACTTGAAGTGGTTACATTTCGTGGTATATATGTCCTAACTAAAAACCAAAATCAAAACAAACAAACAAAAAACCTCAGAGTGATATAAATATCATAGATAATAGACATAAGATATAAAAAGTGAGTGTGCTGGGCTGACTAAAGAAATTTCACAGAGATATAACTTGAGTCTGAAACACCTTTCTATAGATAGATAATAGAATCAAAATATGTTCTAACAAAAGATTTACATGTTTCATTCAAAAGTAACTTCAATGTATCAATAGGCCTGTGATCACCAAAAGACCTAATACAACACCAGGTTTCACTGTTAGTGGTCTAATTATTGAGAGCAGCAGTTCTCTACATTATATCAGTTACATTAGTTCAGTAATCTCTGGTATTATATTCAGCTCTGAGTCCTGCTTAGACAAACCGGCACATACTCATTTTGTTATAATCATCATGGTTGTCATAATCATTATCATCAATAACATTTATATAGTTTACCATATGCCAAACACTTGTTGAGATATTTTGCATGTATATCAACTTAAATTTTTTTCATAAGAACTCTACGAGGCAGGTAACAGTATCCTTTTTTAATGCTGCAAAAAAATGAAGCACAGAGAGGTTATGTCATTTTCCCTGGGTCACATAGCAAACATATAAGGAACTGGGTTTGGATATACATAGTATAGATCCTGAGTCTATGTTCTTAGCCATGTAAAAAAAATATATTGGGATCCATGGGACAAACTGAAAATATTTAGAGAAGATTGGGGCAGTGGGGAGAGGCATAGGGGACAAGATTTTTGTTAGCTCTATTCAAATATTTGAAGGACTGTTAAGTAGAAATGAGACTAAATTTATCCTGTATCCCAAGAAGGTAGACTGTGACCAACAGATAGATATTATAGCAAGACGGATTTTTTCTCAAGTTTTTCTTTCATGTAAACAAAATCAAATACTATTAGTGTAATGAAGTGGTTATTATCAAATATTTCAGTTTTCTAGGAGTGCTATAATAAAGTACTACAAATTGGTGGTAGCTTTAAGACAATAGAAATTTATTCCCACTGTTCTAGAGACCAGAAGACTGAAATGAGGGTGTTAGGGAAGATTGTTTTTTTCTGGAGGATTCTGAGAGAAAGTCTGTACCATTGCCTCTCTCCTAACTTTTGGTGGTTGCCTGTAATCCTTGGCATTCTTTGACTTACAGTTACAATTCTACAGTCTCTGCTTTTGTCTACAAGTGGATTTTCCCTGTGTGTTTATCTGTGTCTCTAGATTTTATTTATTCATTTGGTGGGGGGAGCTTGAGTGGGAGGGAGAGGTAAAGGAAGAGGGAAAAGCAGACTCCCTGCTGAAAGCAGGGAGCCTGATGTGTTGCTGGATCCCAGGACCCTGGGATCATGACTTGAGCTGAAGGCAGATGCTTAACCAACTGAGCCATCCAGGTGCCCTGTCTCTGTTTTTTATTACCAGGGCACTTGTCACTGGATTAGGGCATACCCTAATCCACTGTGACCTCATCTTAACTGATTATATCTTCTAAGATTGTATTTCCAAATAAGATTTCATCTTGAGGTTTTAGGTAGACGTGAATCTTTGAGGTACACTGTTCAACTTGGTGTATCTAAAAACTTAAATTCATGTCCTATTCTCTGGGGTTTTAAATTATTCAAACTTATCTAAAGATACCTATCTATTTTGTGATGAAAAACCAAAAGGTATATAAAGAGAGAGCCAGAAAAGAGAGAAAAAGAACTAATCTTAAAATTTAACAGACACACTTGTCTTCTCAGTTTCAATTCACATATTACATTTAGTGTCATTTTTAAAATAAAAGAATTTGATTATGATAACATACATGCAATAATTAAATTTCATATATCAGTTTCTCAGAAAGATCTTCTGCTATGATAGTAATCCAAAAATAAGATAGGCTGCGTTGAGATACTGCACATTTGTTACAATACCTGTCCAAACACAGACTAGAAGAGCATGGTGAAATATAGGAGAAATGTATATATTACATGTATATATTACAATTAGGACTCTTTTCACCCTTCCATCGGCAAAATTTAAAGAAGACATGTTTCTCCCAGATTGTCTTAATTCTGGTAACAGAAGTATATAAGCATCACTGCAATGAAATAAGATTTTCATCACGCTGAAAAGGTCTCTTACACCCTTTTCAGTCAACCCTTGATACCCATTCCTAGCCCTGGGCAAGCACTAATTTTCTTTCTATCTGGATAGATTATTCTTTTCTGCAGTTTCAGAGGAATGGAATCCTGTAGTATACAGTTGTGTTGGCTTCTTTTGTTTAACATAATTGAGATTTATCCATGTTGTTGCATTGATATCAACGATTTCCTTTCCCATTTAGTGCTGAATAGCATTCCATTGTGTGGATACACTACAATTTGTTTATTCATTTACCTGTTAATAACCTTAAATATTCATAGTTTTTGATGCTATGGCATATGGTATTTTTATTTTAATTTTTATTCCTAGTATACAGAAATACAATCAATATTTTTATGCTGACTCTTTGAGGTCTTGCTGAACTAATTTATTCTAGTGCCTTTTTTTTATTTCTTAGGATTTTTTACGAGTTGTTTGCAAATAGAGACAGTATTCTACTTTTATTGCACTAGTTAGGACTTATTGTACAGTGTTGAATACAAGTCACGATAGTGGACATCGTTTTCCTGATTCTTTGTGGGTAAACATTCAGTCTTTAGCCAAAAGTATGATGTTAGCCATAGGCTTTTTTTTTTTTTTTTTTTTAAGATTTTATTCATTAGACAGAGAGAAACACAGCGAGCGAGGGAACACAAGCAGAGGGAATGGTAGCAGGAGAAGCATGCTCCCTGCTGAGCAGAGAGCCCGATGTGGGGCTCGAACCCAGGATGCTGGGATCATGACCTGGGCCGAAGGCAGATGCTTAACGAGCCACCCAGGTGCCCCAGCCATAGGCTTTTTATAAATCCTCTTTACCTATTGAGGAAGTTGTGTTTGTGCTTTGCTGAGGGTTTTTTTTTTTTTTTTAATCATGAATGGGTATTATATTTTATCAAATACTTTGTATTTATTGAGACAGTTCTAAGGTTTTCCTTTTATTGCCTGTTAATATAATTTATTTATTGATTTTAATGGCAGTATGACATTTTCTTGATTTCTGTAGCTTTATTATAAGTCTTTAAGTCAGGTAGTGTAAGTCCTTTCCTGCTCAGTTTTGATTCCACTCCCTGTAGTTTCTCCAGTATGGGGGCCTTGATTGCTCCAGCAATTTTAGTTCTTGTTGCAGAAGTGTTATCCTTGCTCTTCCATTTTTAGTTGCTGTTTTTAAATTGGCTATTCAGCTTTCCAGTAAACACTTGTTGGTTATCTTGGGGTTTTCTTGTTTTCTTGTGTGCTGTTTTCAAGCCATTATTGTTGCTTCCTTCTTACTCTTGTACAAAAGATGCTGATATTTTTTAGGCTCTATGATTGTTAGTAGTTTTTCTCCACTTGCAGTATTTTTGTGGATACCTTTTTACCTAGGTTTTTTTTTTTTCTAAGCTTTTATCTATTTATTTATGAGAGGCAGAGAGAGAGAGAGAGAGAGGCAGTGGGAGAAGCAGGCAGAGCAGGGAGCCCAGTGTAGGACTCTATCCCAGGACCCTGGCGTCATGACCTGAGACAAAGGCAGACACTCAACCAACTGAGTCATCCAGGCACCCATGTTTTCACCTAGTTTTGTTGTATATGTTGTCCATGAGTTTTTGGTTTTGCCATCTTTTTAAAAAATTTTGGTAAAAACCACATAAATTATAAAGTATACCATCTTAAACATTTTTAAGTATATAGTATAGTGATGTTAACTATTATATTTATACTCTAGCACATATACTCTAGCACATTGTTTTGCAACATAGCCCCAGAACTTTTTAATCTTGCAAAACTGAATCTTTTTACTAACTGAACAACTCCCCTTTCCACCCTGCCTGCAGCCTCTGGCAACTACCATTTTACTTTTTTTCTAAGAGCTTGACTAGTTTACATATCGCATGTAAATGGAATCATGCAGTATTTTTTTGGGGGGGGGGATAACAGATTTATATTATTTAGCCTAATGTCCTCAAAGCTCATTCGTATGACAAGATTTCCTTTTTTTAAAGGCTGAGTAATATTCCATTATATATATATATGCCACATTTTCTTTATCCATTCATCTGTTTTTGTTTTTGTTTTTGTTTTTTTAAGAGAGGGGGAGAAAAGGGGGAAGAACAGAGGGGGAGAGAGAAAGAGAATCTTAAGTGGGCTCTACACCCAGTGTGGAGTCATTGTGGGGCTGGATCTCACAACTGTGAGATCATCACCTTAGCCGCAATCGGGAGTCTGAGCCAACCAGGCACCCCTCTCTATTCATCTGTTAGTCGATGTTTTGGTTACTTCACCTCTTGGCTATTGTGAATAATGCTCCAGTGAACACAGATACACAAATATCTCTTTGAGATCCTATATTCAGTTCATTTGGATGTATACTCGAGTGTAAGATTGCTGGATCATATGGTAATTCTGTTTTTTATTTTTTGAGGAACTTCCATACTGTTTTCTATAATGGCTATAATCATTTTACATTCTAGACAATAGTGCACAAGGGTTCCAGTTTCTCTGCATTCTCACCTATACTTTTTATTTTCTGGATTTTTGATAGTGGCCATCTGTGTGAAGTGATATCTTGTGGTTTTGATTTGCATTTTCCCAATGATTAGTGATGTTGAGAATCATTTTATATGGTATTAGCCATTTGTATCTCTTCTTTGCAGAAATGTCTTTTCAGGTCCTTGTCTATTTTTTTATTGGATCATTTGGGTTTTGTGTTAAGTTGTAGTTCTTTTAAAAAAAATATTTATTTATTTTAGGGAGAGAGAGCATGAGCAGGGGAGGGCACAGGGAAAGGGAGAGAGAAAATTTTGAGCCAGCTCCCTGCTGAGCACAGAGCCCAGTGCAGGGCTCCATCTCACAACCCTGATATGACCAATGCCAATAGCATACTATCTTGATTACTATAACTTTGTAATATACTTTGAAATCCAGGAGTCTGATGCTTCTAGTTTTGTTCTTTCTAATGATTGCTTTGGCTATTTGTGGTCTTTTGTGGTTTCATACAAATTTTAGGATTGTTCTATTTCTATAAAAAATGCCTTGGGAATTTTGATAGGGATTGCATTGAATCTATGGATTGCTTTGGGTAATATGGACATTTTAACAATATAGAAAAAGTCTTCCATTAATGAGCATGGAAATTCTATTTGTGTCTTCTTTAATTTCTTTAAGCATTGTCTTGTAGTTTCCAGTATACAGGTCTTTTATTCCCCTGATTAAATTCATTCCTAGGTATTTTATTCTTTTTGCTGTAGTTGTAAATGGGATTATTTTCCTAGTTTCTCTTTCCATTTTTTTTTAAAGATTTTATTTATTTATTTGACACACAGAGAGAGATTATAAGTAGGCAGAGAGGCAGGCAGAGAGAGAGAGGGGGAAGCAGGCTCCCCGCTGAGTCGAGAGCCCGATGTGGGGCTCGATCCCAGGACCCTAGATCATGACCTGAGCCAAAGGCAGAGGCTTTAACCCACTGAACCACCCAGGCATCAACCACCACCCTCTCTTTCCATTTTTATTAATGTATAGAAATAAAATTTTTATGTATTGATTTTGTTTCCTCTCACTTTTCTAAATTTGATGATTAGTTCTAATACTTTTTTTTGGTGGAGTCTTTAAGGTTTTCTCTACATAATATCATGTCATTTGCAAATAGTGACAGTTTTACTTCCTCTTTACTAGTTTAGATTCCTTTTATTTCTTTTTTCTTGCCTAAATGCTCTGGCTAGGACTTCTAATACTATGTTTTAAAAGTGGCAAGAGTGGGCATCTTCATCTTGTTTGTGGTCTTGGAGGATCACAAACAGCTTTTTACTGCTTTTCAACTTTTTACTGTTGAGTATGATGTTAGCTGTTGGATTGTCATATATGGTCTTTATCATATTGAGGTACATTCCCTCTACACCAACCCATTAAGAATTTTTATCTTAAATAGATGTTGAAAAGACCTTACTCAACTCATACTTGAAAGTTTGTACCCTTTTATACCAATCTCTCTCCCTATTTTCCCTTCTCCCCCAGTATAATGGTAAGTGAAAAAGCTACACAGAAAAAGACAAATACACTTCATTATTAATAGAGCCAAAGAAACTTCTGTTTTTGCATGCAAATAATAATAAATTTAGTTTGAAATGTGTTAGCCAGTC
>CM053613.1:38304093-38332330 GCA_028646535.1 Procyon lotor
TTTTTTTTTTTTTTTTTTGGATAGTCCCTTCGTTATTTTTTATTTGGATTCTTGAAAGTTTACATTTCTCATCTTTGGGTTAAATGATGCTGCTAGTACATCAAAATAGAAGTAAGAAACAGCTCTGTTCCAAAATGTGGAATTTTTTAGTTTGGAATTTTTTAGTCTATCTCTGATTTCATTAGACTCATGACCTGATTTCTAAACAGTACGGTTTTCTTTCCTAATCTTTGCTGTCATTATACTGTGCCTACATCTACCCTTTTATTTGCATTTCAAAAACTTCAATTCAGGTTCTAAATATTCTTACAGCAAGTTTTATTCTTGTCTCCTCAGCACCTAACACAAACCTGGGATAGTGTTATTGTTGAATAAATGAATTTATGTGATAGTTTGCTTGCTAGCTTTTCTGGATTTGTTTTGTTACCGTTCTGTATGGTTTCCTAGACCAGAAAAATTGGTAGCTTGTTCTAAAACTTCAGGTATGATCATTGCTTTCTGTTGCAAATCATTTCATTGTTTGTTTTTTTTTTTATAATTGTCTTTCTTAGAAGGTTCTTTATGTTGACTCAAAAAATAATTAAAAAATATTTCAGAATTCTATCTTTGGCTCTAATCTGCTTCACTCCATCTTCTTCCATGTAATAACTCTTCAGGTATTTGGAACAGGATATTCTCTTAGGCCCTATTCCTACTTTTTTTTTTTTTAAGATTTTTTATTTATTTGACAGAGAGAAACACAGCGAGAGAGGGAACACAAGCAGAGGGGATGGTTGCGGGAGAAGCAGGCTCCCCGCCGAGCAGAGAGCCCGATGCGGGGCCGATCCCAGGACCCTGGGATCATGACCTGAGCCGAAGGCAGATGCTTAACGACTGAGCCACCCAGGCGCTCCTCCTACTTTTCTTTTTAAGTTTTCTGACTAAATTTTTTAATGTAATTGTTTCCAGATCTTTTACCAGTTTGATAGAGCTGATCTATCACGGTTTTTGTTACAGTGTATTCTAGTTTGGATTCTTTAGTGACAAGTAATACAGACATACTCATTCTAGCTTGAGGGAAGGATATCATAAAAATACCTCTAAAGTTTGACGTTATATATATAATGACAGACATTATAGTGCTGCCAGAGTTTACTGGAGGTAGAACTTGGCTGTACAGCTTTTCTCTTGTGGCATCTCTGCTTCCTTCTATGCTTGTATACTCTTAACTTGTTTCTGCTGGCAAGTCTGCCTAGAGTTTCTGTTGTCTAACTTGGGTTTTACACATGACCCCTTGTGGTGCCTGACCTTTCTCTACAACATAACAAGTCTTTTTCTTTCTTTCTTTTTTTTTTTTTAAGATTTTTTTCTTTTTTTTAAAGATTTTTTTTATTTGACAGAAACACAGTGAGAGAGGGAACACAAGCAGAGGGAACGGTAGTGGGAGAAGCAGGCTTCCTGCTGAGCAGGAAGCCCGATGTGGGGCTCAATCCCAGGACCCTGGAATCATGACCTGAGCCGAAGGCAGACGCTTAACGACTGAGCCACCCAGGTGCCCCATTTTTTTTTTTTAAGATTTTATTCATTTATTTGACAGAGAGAGAGTGAGCGAGCAAGAATAAGCAGGGGGGAGTGGCAGAGGGAGAGGGAGAAGCAGGCTCCCCACCAAGCACTGTCCACCACTGGCTCAATCCCAGGACCCTGGGATCATGACCTAAGCTGAAGGCAGACCCTTAACTGACTGAGCCACACAGGTGTCCCTATCATAGCCAGTCTTGATACATTTTTTTTTTTTTTTTTTTTTACTGCTTTAGTTTCTTTTTTCCTATTCAAAATTCCCTCACAGTAGGATTTGATTTGTCTAGCATACCTTTTACAGCCAGGTCATTCTGGTCGTAAGTTGCTTGCCAGTATATAGAATGGCCTTGCCCACCTAACAGTCCCATTTATTTATTCAACAAGTATTTTATTAAGTATCTAATAAGTACCAGGCATTATTCTAAATGCCTAGGATACTTCAGTAAACAAAGTAGGACAAAATCATTGTTTTCATTCTAGTGAGATGAGACAGACAAGTAACTAAATATAATAACCAAATAAAGGATTTAGTAATCTCTTTCTGGCTGGTGAGAGGAGTGGTAGGATTGTATGTTCTTGAATGTGACTGCTGCCCTTCCTTGAACTGTGAGTGATGCCATTTTGATAGGAAAGGATGTGAACAGATGGACATCATATAGCAAGTCTAGTGTGGGTAACCTCTGATCTTAGATAAACATATTTAGATAAATATACTTAGATAAATATTTTTCCTATGATATGTTTACCTAAAGTTCATCATCTCTCAGAGTTCAGAGTCTATATTAAACCAAGCAGTATATATATATATTTTGTACATCTATACTCTAAGCACACACAGAAGGCACTCAAATAACTAGTTTTTGTCAGTTGGTACAAACAACAAATATTAAGCATCCTGTTTTATGTGGAGCAGAGTATTACATTTCTCTGCCTGATTGATCCTTACTCAGTCACTAGTTCTTCTGCAGATATACTTCTTTCTTGTAGCTTCTGGCGATGCCACACCTGTAGTGTATTAGTTGGCAATCCCAGGGAGTACGCTGGGCGCTTTTGGGGTCATTGGCCAAAGCTAGAACAGTCACTTTGTCACGGGGGTGATGAATGATTGGATCATCCTGGGTCACTTGCTAATCCTTGTGGTTGAGCTGGGTAGCCCGCAGCCCTAGCAGGACCCAGGGGAAAGTGGGTTACCAAACATAAAGGAGGGAAAAGTGTGCCTGACCACACCAGTATTTCTTCACCCTTCCTAAATTTGTTTTGGACAGTTTGTCTAGCATATATACTTTTTTCAAAGAAAAGCATTTCCAAATGTGTTGGTGTCCTGCCGAACATCCCCTTTTAATATATTAACTATATCATTCATCATATTTCTTAGTTTTATGATGTGGTAGGAGACTAGGGACTGGAAAGAAAACATGAAGGCACTGATTACTGACTGCCCCTATTCCAGTTTAGCTATATACAATGTAATGGACAGTCACAATTTTGTCTGCTTAGCACCTCTGTAGGAAGTGGTCCCTTTTCTTTTAAGGAATTTCTTCCTCCTCAACTCAATAACTCAGCCCCATTTAATATGTGGTGCAGGTAAGAGCTGCTTCCACAGCCACTCTGGTTGACATGGTGTACTTTACTTCTGGACATAGGGATCAGTCCACAGGGGACATCTGACTCTAGAACACTCTTCCCTCACTGTGGCTTGCTTCTCAATGTAAAATGCCATCTTCTTAGCATTCTTACACACAACCAGCATTGCCTATAAGAATAAGTGTCAGATAAAATATATAAACCAGGAAAATGAGTTTAAATCTTTGGTCTAAATGCTTAAAAATATCAAACAAGAATCAAGCAGTGTTCATTTACTTTTTGTAAGATATCTTCATAAGTTTCTCAAAAGTTGGTAGCTGCAGCAATTTATATATTTGAAAACCAAGTTATTGTAGCTTTTTTCACATTTTATTTGTAGTAAGATATTATTTTACCATTTTTGTCATTTTCTAACCTAATTTCCATTTTCAGATAACATCATATAACTGAAAGTTATGTCACTCATGAATCATATTTCTGTCACTCATGAATATTTCTGTGTGCATTTAGAAATGTTATATCAGTATTTCAAACAGCTTTCATGTTATTGAAATACTACATACCATTTTAAAATCAGTAAATATGTTACTTCTGGAGAACTTTGGAAAGTTATGCTGCTGCCAAGGAAGAACTTTCAATCTCTCAAATTGACAGTAATTAAAGCAAACAAATGTTTAGAATAGTTGGTAAAAATGTGGTGAAAATGCTGGTCTTATACTTAAAGAACTTACCGAATGTACAAAGACTGTGGAATGTCTTCTGGTGGGTCCTATGGCATTGTGCTAGTTGTAAAATTTTTCATTCTTTTTGACCCAGTAGTCATATATGTAAGAATTTTTCTGGGGAAAACGGAGGTGAGAATAAAGATTCATATAGAAAGATGCTTTTTGTAGCATTATTTATAATAGAAACTAGAAAATGTATGTTTAACATCAAAGGTTTATTGTGAAATACCAAGTAATAAATGAAAAGATAAAGCTAGAGTTTAGTTTAATCTCAATTCTGTAGAAAAAAAATACATGTGTACAGAAAAAAGGCAGATACTTAACGACTGAGCCATCCAGGTGCCCAATAGTCTAAAATATTAACAGTAATTTTTTCTAGCTGCGGAATTATGGGTGATTTCTTCTTTATATTTTTATGTATTTTAAAATTTTTCTACAGTTAACATTTATAATTTTCATAATTAGTAAAAATTAATAAAAAGTATTTCTTGAGCCTAAAATACATTACACATCACTCTCAGAACTGAATAAACAAAATATGATACCTTGTTAAGTATAAGATAAATAACATGCATTTATTTCTGTTTGAAAAGACAGGGAGATATGAGTTGAAAACAATTTCTGTCAGTGTTAACAAATTTATTAAAATTAACATTTAACTCAGTATGAACTAAATGCCAGGAATTTAAAAGCTCTGTGCTTGGGGATACAAAGATGGTACTGAAAGAAAGAAAAAGCTTGTCATCTCTTCTAGAATGTTCCCTTCCTTCCTTCCTTCCTTCCTTCCTTCCTTCCTTCCTTCCTTCCTTCCTTCCTCCCTCCCTCCCTCCCTCCCTCCCTCCCTCCCTCCCTCTCTCTCTTTTTCTTCCTTCCTTCCTTCCTTCCTTTCCTTCCTTTCCTTCCTTTCCTTCCTTTCCTTCCTTTCTTTTCTTTCTTTCAACATTTTCCATAGTCTGCTATGCTGGTTTAAGTCCCTTCTATCCTTGTACTTACCATAATATACTGAAATTATCAGTTTGTCTGTTTCACCTAATAATTATGAATTTCTTGAGGATAGTGGCAATCCTAGATTGCTTTTTCATTTGTTTATCCCCAGTACTTAGCAATTTGTTGAATTAGCTCAGGTTGCCTTGTCAAAAGTGGTTATGTTTGAGGTAGATTTTGAAAAAGTAAGTGCTTGTGATAAACCGCTTATAATTTAGGTTTACGTTGAATGAGATCCTTCATTCCCCTATAATGATGGATATATGAGGAGTTACAATACTGCAGCAGTTGTTGATTTTTGAGAATGTTTTTATTTTGATTTTTTCAAATGTGACCTCATTTTTAGAACACAGTACTGAGTTGTTCAGTTAAATGAATTAAACTTTTAATTTGTCTCGTAAAGATAAAAATTTGGCCATAAAGTGATTGAACTCTGGATGAGGGCCAAGGGGGAAGTTGAATTCACAGGGAGAAGGTAATAGATGATGGTGGGTAATTTTTTAAATTAGCAAATTGAATCAGGTGTTAAAGGCTCCCTTAAAGTAGGTGTACAAATAACCAGAGTGTTGTTGCTTTCGCTACAAAGTCAACTGTAAAACATGTAAAATATGCAAGGACCCGATGCTCTTTAAAAAGTATAGCAAAAAGTAATTTAGATCTAACATGTACTTTCCATCCCTAAATTACAGATTATATCTCCAGTGTTCAATTATAAGTTGATCTATTCTTTAGAATCACAGGATAATTTTACGACAGTGACACTATAGGCTGGTGGTTTTCAACCGGGGGCAGTTTTGCCCCCTTTTCCCAGGACACTTGGCAATGTCTGAAGATGTTTTTGGTTGTAATGGCAGTGATTGTTGGTTGGGGCTAAAGATGCTGCTAAACTAAATATCCTAGACAGGACGAGCCCTCCCCTGCCTGCCAGCACACAACAAAGGGTCATCTGGCCCAAAATGTCAATAGTGCTGATGTTAAGAAACCCTGCTTAGACAGTTGACCACTTAGACCACTCTAAAAATCCTTGTTTTACCCGTAATAGTGCTCATGTGCCCCATAACTGAAGTGTAGTGCTAATAGTCCCATTTCATTTGTCACTTTAAGATTATCTCCTTAGAAGATTTTTTTTTTCCTCCTAGAAGATTTTTTTTTTAGGTTTCACTAGATATACTGAGAAGATTGCTTTCCTTATTTGGGAACAGGAGCAGTTCTTTCATGGTATGGTAGAGTCTCTAGATTTCAGTGTCTCTCTATTTTTCTTAGCTTTTCATATGTGTCGCTCTTTTGGGGTCTATAGTGTAGGGATTGCTTGTTATTTCAGTATTATGGTTAGAAGGTAAATACTTTTATGCCCTTTAAAACTTGAGAATATTTAATAAATATACTGATTTATTCAACAAATACTCATTTATAAATAAGTATTAATATAACAAGTATTAAGACTTTTTGTGCTATATAACTAATTCGCTTTGATTTTAATAGGGTCAGGAGCAGGTCTGGGGAAAATAATCCAGAGATTTCCACAGAAAGACTGGGATGATACACCTTTTCCACAGGGAATTGAATTGGTAAGTTGGTTTTGCTTTATTGTACTTTTATAATGATACTTTTCTTTTTATGCTACATTTATGGTTATATTTATTTTATAGTTATATTAAATAATCTGGTGACTTAAGTGTAACATGTTACTAGAAATAATCCTCCTGTCCCCAAGTACAGTATCCTTTGAACATATTGATTCTGGAATGCCTGTTTTGCTATTCTTTTCTCATTTAAGCTTCTTTATAATATTAAAGAAGAAATTGATGATCTTTATGTAAATGGAGGCTGAAAATTTCTCTGATTCGTTAGTCACAATCTTACCCTAGTAGCTTCAGTGATAGTGTGTCACTAAACAGATACTTACTAAGGTATTTTGCAATATGACTGTAAAGTTTTGTTCTCAAACATAATGGAGTATGGATATGTGTGTATGTGTGTGTCTATATATATTTATATTCTGTGAGTGTATACATACATACACATACACACACACACACGAGAACTTTTCTCTAATGCAGTTCTTGTTGAGAGAATATTTGGTATGATTTGATAGTGAAGAGCGCAGGCTCTGGAAGAGACTGCCTGGGCTGAAATCCCAGCTCTATGGTATGACTTTAGTTGAGTTACTTAACTTCTTTGAGCAGCAGCGTCCTCCCCTATAAAATGAGGATAACGACAATACCAATCTCATAGGGTATTGTAAAGATAAAATGGGAAAAAATATACAAAATGCTGAGAACGGCTTCCATAAAGTAAGTGCTTAGCAAATGAGGTAGCTTGTTGATGATGATGATGATGACGATTGTTGTCATTGTTTGTTCTACACATTGCAGCATCTCCCCTTCCTCCCCAACCCCCGTGGCAGAATTGGTCATTCTCTTGTTATCATGGGTCAGAAATACCCATTAGGAACAAAACTGGTGTTGTTGAAAACTGAATTTTCTCATTCTAGCTAATGACTGTTTATTTCTGCTTATGGAGGATAAAAGATACATTGCTGAATGCTTGATTTTGATTGTTATAACCCAACTGTATAAAGAGGGCTTTGGGTTCTGTAGACACACAGAGAGGGCAAATCTTGAAGTTTGGTTAAAAATGGGGAAAGAATCTGAGGATCTAAGGAAAAGTAACTTTCTGGAGAACTCCTTACTGTAGTCCTTTCTCTTCTTCCCCACATGCGTACATATACTTGTAATTGGTCTTAGGAATAACCAGGTGTTTGCACTAATAAAGCTTTTAAACCCTGCTTCAGCATCCTTTGAAAGGGGAAAATTTTGGTGGTGTGGACCACTGAGAACTCTTTTGTGAGTTCTTAGGGTCCCTCATGTCAAAGTGGAAGAATATAAACTACATCATTTTGACAATGTGAACAGTAAACCACTGTCATAAGTTTCAAGAACAACAGACATTATTGAGGCGATTTAGCTATCTGGGAAGGGATTATTTTTGTGTTTTGAAAGCCAAGGGATTGGATACCCTGATGTCTCTGATGTTTTTCCTATAGTGAGGGAGAGACACATATTGATTTCACTACCTAGTAAATGATATTTTTCTTTTGAGTGACAGACACTCCCATGTTCAGGTGCTATCAGTGTATCTCCAGTAACAAGTAGAGTCAGATGCTGCTGACTGGTGAAGTGGAGGAGCTAAGGGGTTGACAGAACTTTTCCTCACCTAAGATTTTCCAAATGACCTCTTGGCTGATTCTTAGCAAAGCATTTCAAGATTGTTTTTTGTGCTGGATTAATATTTAAAAAGTATTTGATCTGCTGGATTATACTGAAAATTGTTTTCCTTTTTAATTTTTCCATCATTGAATAGCAATTTCGATACTCTTAATGTCTCTTGTGCTTTGTCAAATACAAAATAAATGTGTTGATCTAATGTGTATTAAAGCCCATTTTTAAAACATAATAGACTCATTAACTTTTAAATTTTTGTTGTCTTTTTTATTATTTATTGCTTTGTGCTATGCTTGATGCATTAGAGGCATGTAATTTCTGCATTTGAATAACAGTAACTGGAATAACTGTGAAATACTGTGTAATCTAAAGTAACTCCTGTAGTGTCAAGGCCAGATATAGGCCTCATAAAATTTTTGTCTAATTGAAGGTGATCTGGCTCAGTTCTTAAGTGGTGTTAAAAAAAATTTTTTTTTAAAAAAGATTTTATTTATTTATTTGATAGAGAGAGAGAGATCCCAAGTAGGCAGAGAGGCAGGCAGAGAGAGAGGGGGAAGCAGGCTCCCTGCTGAGCAGAGAGCCTGACGTGGGGCTCTGTCCCAGGACCCTGAGATCATGACCTGAGCTAAAGGCAGAGGCCTTAACCCACTGAGCCAACCAGGCACCCCAGTGTTAAAAACTTTTTAAAAATTTTATTTATTTATTTTATTTTGACAGAGAGAGGGAGAGAGAGCACAAGTAGAGGGAGTAGCAGGAAGAGGGGTAGGGAGAAGCAGGCTCCTCCCTGAGCAGGGAGTCCAATGTGGGGCTCGATCCGAGGATTCTGGGATCATGACCTGAGCTGAGGTCAGACACATAATCAACTGAGCGATCCAGGCATCCCGCTAAGTGGTTTGTTGATTCCAGGGTAATTGTGACCCCGTTCCAGTGATTTACAAGGAAAAAAAATATCTTAGCCTTTCCAAAGTAGTGTTACAACTTTTAGCATATAACATTAATATTAATATCTAACAGTTGCATAGGTTTGATAGAATATGATGAATTTACATAAATTGGTTGGTTGGTGGTAGTATATCTAATTTACAATAAATAAATTGAGTATTAGGAAGTTAAAACAATTTCAGTAAGCTCTAACAGCTAAGATGCAGCAGAGCTAGGTTTGAAACCCATTACCACATGAAATTGTGACTCGTAGTCTCAGCCACAATCTGAGAATATTCTGAGAGAGACACTTTAAACTATGGTTGGCATTTATATTTTAGTGTAAATGCAGGATCTGAAAACAGGGTTCTATAATTTTGAAGACCTGAGGTTGAGAAATGTTAAAAGAATGCTGTGTTGTATAGAAACCAATTTCACTTGTTTATTTTGCCCGAGGACAAATCTGGGTTCAGAGTATAATGCTGAAATTATTTTTTATTGCCACCTCTTCCCCTCAGTCAGCATATATTTGTTGTATATAAGTTCTGACACAAGTTATTGTGTTTAGCCTGAAGATTAGACTTTACGACTTGTGGGAAAGGATTTTAGGTATCCATTCACTAATAAGTCAAAACTCGAATTAACTTTACAGGATGCTGAATTTGTTCCTTCTGTTTTTATGTAAAGAATTTGCCCTTTGGGCGCCTGGATGGCTGAGACGGTTAAGTGTGTTCCTTGGGCTGAGGTCATGATCCTAGAGTCCTGAGTCCCAAGTCAGGCTCCCTGCTCAGCAGGGAATCTACTTCTCTGCCCCTCCCCTGGCTCCTGCTCTCTCTCTCTCTTTCTCTCTCCCTTCCTTCCCTCCTCCCCCACCGCTTCTTGCTCACTCTCTCTCAAGTAAATAAATAAAATCTTTTTGAAAAAAATTGCCCTTTTTTCCTTTTCATCTATTGAGAAATGCTGAACTTTAATTTGGATGGATTTTAAAAATAAAAATATGAAAATAAGCTAAACCAAACATAATGACTACTTTTCCAATTCTGGGATATTTTTATTTTTTTCTTGTGCTTTTTAGGCACACATGAAAACCACAGACAATCATATAAATAAAGTTACAGTTAATTTTAGTAACAGTATTTCAAAGAAAATTTAAGAATTGTTTTGCAGAGGAATTCTATGGCTAACAATCTATTTCTGATTATGGGAACAAGTATTTTTATTGGCTAGGATTTGGACATCAGCAAAATAGTATTGTTCTGGCACTAGCTCTTTTTAAAGATGCCCTGTCTCAGAAATGAATCCTTTTGTATTATTATTCAGAAAATTTTGTGCCATATTATTCTCTAGAATGCCTGCACTGAGGCATTTGTAGAGCAACCTAATTTTTTTAGAAGATATGATAAAAAATGTGGCTTGACTAAAAGAGTAATAAATGTTTAGTTAGAATTTCTAAGTTTCATGTTTGTAAAAATGTAGTTCAGTTATATATAGACTAGAGATTTGACCACCTTCAATATGAATCCAGTTTTCTGAGTATAGATTTGAGAAAAGAGGGGAAATAAACAGTGTGCAACATTCTGGAGTTTTAACATAAATGTAGCCTTACTATGGGATGTTATTTGTACAGAGAAGTTAGTATAAGTGCCATGTAATGCTTTAATTCTTTAAGCCATTTAGAATGCATGGAGCATAACAAATGGGATAGCAGTTGTTCATTTGACCTAGGTATAAATACTGGGTGGTCAGCGAACTGAGTGTGGAAAGAATGGAAGAGAATATTCTCTCTCGTTTGTGGAGTAGTATGCATAAAAGGAGAATGAGAAAGGTAGTGAGCGTATTGGATGATAGAATCAGGGTTCGCAAAGATTTTAAAAGGCTGTAGTTATAGGCTGTTAGTTAAGAAGATTAAATGCAGGGCAATAGGTAAAAATGTAGGTTTCTGCATGTGAGTATAAAAAGCCACCTGTATGGGTAATTATTTAGAATAAAGAAGGCAGGATAATTTGCCAGCCAGAGAGATTTGAGAAATACATGAAGACAACAAAAAATAAAAAAATATATAATTATAAAGATACAAAAGATATTATAGGTAGCGTCCAAAGCCTTTGTGCTGACATGGGGCACTTGGTGATGAATTCAGTTTTTAATTTTATTTTCTTTATTTTATTTAATTAAATCAATTTATTAATTTATAGAATATAATTATATAATATATATTATTTATATATAAAATATTTATATAATATAATACATTAATAAATTGATTTATTTAATTAAAAAAGATTTTATTTATTTATTAGGTAGTGAGAAAGAGAGAGGATGAGAGGGGGAGGGTCAGTGGGAGAAGCAGATACCCTGCTGACTGGGGAGCCCCATGTGGAATTCAGTCCTGGGACTCCGGGATCATGACCTGAGCTGAACGTAGATGATTAACTGACTGAGCAACCCAGGTGCCCTCAGTTTCTATCTTTTTTTTTTTTTTTAAGATTTATTTATTTATCTTAGAGAGTATACATGCTATGGGTTGGGGGAAGGGCATAGAGAGGGAATCTTAAAGCAGACTCCCACTGTGTGGGGAGCCTGGCAGGGGGCTTGTTCCTCAGATCCGGGAGATCAGGACCTGAGCCCATACCAAGCTTAACTGACCGAGCCACCCAGGTGCTCCTGATGAATTCAGTTTTAAAGATGGTATAAAGAATATGTGGAAGGGCTTTCAATTTTCCATAGAGTTAAGGCTGAAAACCAAGACTACTGCTCTGAAGTATGAAGACATGGCTTTTATAATGCTAAGGACTACAAAAAGGACTTTTAAAGGTCTGTTCATGACAAAGCAAGTAGATATAAATGGAGCTAAGCTGGTAAGTGGTGGTTTAAACTCACATTTTTGTTTTCTACTCCTAGACAATTGTGTCTTTGAAGTCATTAAACCACATGGCAGGTTGGAACCTGATGTAGTCTAGAGCATGAATCTCTTTCAACATCTCTAAAGTGGAGGATACTCAGTCCTGATGTTATTCTCACATCACATTGTTATTCAGTGCTTATTGAAGTGGCTTGTTATCTTATAACAATAAGTTACTTTCAGTTACTTATAATTCTTTTTATTTTACTGATGCATTGATAATCTCTGTTATGCTATAGAATCTTTCACCTACCCAGTCTCTGTGGCTGCTACTTCAGTACTGCTATCAGAACCACCGTAGGACAAGGTTTGCAGCCCTGGAGAATATCCTGAGGAAGATGTAGTCTACACAGGCCTAACCTACTACAAATTCCCATTGTTTGCAAACAGCTTGGTGCTCATTACCACAAGGAGTGCTGCTGCTAACCTATCTTGTAATCGTTGTATCACCACTATGGATTATCCTACTCTTCTTAACTTCCAGTTCCTTTTTTGAGTCTTCTGTTTACATTAATCTCCAGTATTGTTACGACTAGCTAAAAAAAAGTCTCTTCTTGACTTTATCTCTTTTAGCTATTATCCTATTTCCTTATTATAAAATGTTTCAAAAGATTCTCCTTTATTTGCTGTCCCCATTTTTCTAAGAGACAAGTATGGTACAGTGGAAAGAATATGGTATCAAGAATTAAAACCTTGAGCAGAGTTCATTTACCCTTTTTTTTTTTTTTAAAGATTTTATTTATTTATTTGACAGAGAGAGAGAGAGAGAGAGATCACAAGTAGGCAGAGAGGCAGGCAGGGAGAGAGGAGGAAGCAGGCTCCCTGCCTAGCAGAGAGCCTGATGTGGGGCTCCATCCCAGGACCCTGAGATCATGACCTGAGCTGAAGGCAGAGGCTTTAACCTACTGAGCCACCCAGGCGCCCCTCATTTACCCTTTCTGAAAATACTAGACCTATAGGGCTGTTATCAGGTGATTGTCTTTTTAATATTTTAATAAGCTATAGTGTTATGATTTCTTGCCGTCCACTCTCAACTCATATACCCATCTTTTTCACATCTCAAGAGTTTATTCTGAAGTATACTTTATGTCTTTCCCATTCTGAAATTACAGAGTTGAAGTTTTTAATATTTTCTTACTTCATGAAGGTAATAATAGCTGTTATAGTAGATAAACCTTGAGATTTTTGTGGCTAGCATGATAGAAGTTTTTTTCTTCTTACATTCATGAAGTCTAATTAGAGTCAATGGGATAGATGGGAGTGGGGTTTGCCATCTTCAGAGTGTTCAAGGTCATCTGTGGTATCACCACCGACAGAGTGGTAAGAGAAAGCATGGAGGATAGACTTGACTTTTATGGGATAGGCCTGGGAGGCTGTATACAACACTTAATTCCATTTATCAGAAGTCCATCATGTAGCGCTCATCCCCCCAACTGTAATGGGAGTTTGGCAAATAAAGCCTAGATATGTGCCTAGGAGAAAAGTGAAACAGATTTTGTAAACAACTAACTTTTCTCTACCATAGTATTCTTGCTGAATTTGAACATCTTTCTCCTTATCGTGATTCTCCTTGGCCGTTTTATTTTGGGATATCACTAATATTTAGTCTTTGTCTCAGTTCCTGGTGCAGAGCTCCTGAAACCCTTGGAATTTACTGTCTTTTGTATGCTAATAAATAGCTGATTGGTTTGGTGGAACCTAGATTGCTTCAGGAACCAACACTGTGATTAGAAGTTTGGAGATTTCAGCCCCACTAGAGAGGGATGAGAGGCTGAAGACTGGGTTCAATCACCAGCAGCCAATGATTTAATCAGTCGTGACTACCTAATGAAATTTACCATAAAAACACCTAAATGAAAGGGTTCAGAGATCTTTTGTATTGGTGAACACATTGATATGGTAGGAAGGTGGTGTCCTTTGAGAAGGTATGTAGGGTCTGAAGGTCCCCCTTCTCCATACTTTGCCTAATACTTCTCTTTGGTTGTTCCTGAGTTGTATTCTTTATAATAAATTGGTAAATACAAATATTTTTTCCTGAATTCTGTTTTTCTAACAGATTATTGAACCTGAGGCGGAGATGGTTGGTTAAGCCCCTGGATTTGTATTCGGCATGCAGAAGTAGATAAGCTTAGGCACCCAGTTTGCAGCTAATATCTAAAATGAGGGCATTGTTGGTTTTTTTTTTTCTTTCAGTGTTCCAAGATTCATTGTTTATGTACCACACGCAGTGCTTCATGCAAGTGAGGGCATTCTTGTGGAACCTGAGTCCCGAGCCCTTGACCTGTTTAGTCTGCTAACACTGGGTAGTTAGTGTCAGAATCGAATTGAATTGTTGGACACCTAGTTGTTATTGGAAAAAAAAACATGCATTTGATGTCAGACAAGATACAAGGCAGTCTTCATCATACTAATTTGATGAACAAACTCCATAGGGTTTGTTTCATATATATATATATACATACATATTTATGGCACATTTTCGTTATTCATCCATTGATGGATACTTAGATTGCTTCCATATTTTGGCTATTGTAAACAATGCTGCAGTGAACACAAAGGTACATATAACTCCTTGAGTTGGTGTTTTATTTTGTTTTTTAAGATTTTATTCATTTATTTGTCAGAGAGAGAGAACACAAGCGGAAGAGCGGCAGGCAGAGGGAGAAGCAGGCTTCCCGCTGAGCAGGGAGCCCCATGTGGAATTCAGTCCCGGTATCCTGGGATCATGACCTGAGCCGAAGGCAGACACTTAACTGACTGAGCCACCCAGGCATCCCTTGAGTTGGTGTTTTTGTTTTCTTTAGATAAAACCTGAAAGTGGAATTACTGGATCATATGGTAGTTCTGGTTTTAATATTTTGAGGAACCTCCATAATGTTTTCCACAGTGGCCGCACCAGTTGGCATTCTCACCAAGAGTGCCCATGGGTTCCCATTTCTCTACAGCCTCACCAACACTTATTTTTTTTTCGTAGTAGCTAATCTGACAGGTGTGAGGTATTATTTCCTTGTGGTTTTGCATTTCCCTGATGATCAGTGATGTTTACCATCTTTTCATATGCCTGTTGGATATGTGTATGTCTTCTTTGAAAAAAATGTCTGTTCAAGTGCTTTGCCATTTTAAAAATCAGGTTGATTGTTTTTTGGTATTAAGTTGCATATGTTTTTTTATGTATTTTGGATATTAACTTCTTATCAGATGTATGATTTGCAAATATCTTCTCCCATTCAGTAGGTTGCCTCTGAGTTGTTTTTTTTTTTTTTTTTTAAGATTTTATTTATTTATTTGACAGAGAGGAGAGAGATCACAAGTAGGCAGAGAGGCAGGCAGAGAGAGAGGGGAAAGCAAGCTCCCTGCTGAGCAGAGAGCCCGATGCGGGGCTCGATCCCAGGACCTTGAGATCATGACCTGAGCCGAAGGCAGAGGCTTTAACCCGCTGAGCCACCCAGGTGCCCCTGCCTCTGAGTTTTTTGGTTGGTTTCTTTCACTGTGCAAAGGCTTTTTAGTTTGATGTAACCCCATTTGTTTCAGCTTTTGTTCCCCTTTCCTGAGGAGACTCCCCCCACCCCCAAATATAGCTAAGACCAGTGTCACAGAGCTTATTGTCTGTGTTGTCTTCCAGGAGTTTTATGGTTTTGTGTCCTGCATACAAGTCTAATTCATTTTGAATTTATTTTTGTACATGGTGTAAGAAAATGGTCCAGTTTAATTCTTGTGTATGTGGCTGTCTAGTTTTCCCAGCTTCATTTGTTGAAGAAAGTGTCTTTTCCCCACTGGGTATTTTTGCCTCCTTTGTTATAGATTAATTGACCTTGTAAGCATGGGTTTATTTCTGGGCTCCCTATTCTGTCCCATTGATCTATGTGTCAATCTATGTGTTTTTTCTTGCTAGTATCATACTGTTTTGATTACTGTGTCAGTTTTCTTTCTTCCTGTGTGTGTGTGTGTGTGTGTGTCTGTTTTTTTTCCCTCTGGAAAGTGGTGGTATCACTGTGCTGTCATTCGTCTGTACTTGAATCCTAGTCATACCTCACACCACACAGAAAAATCAATCTGAAATGGATTATGCACTAACTGTAAAAGCTGGAACTCAAAGGTTTTAAGAGAGAACTTAAGAGAATGTCTTTGCAAGCTATAGTTAAGGAAAGACTTTAGATAGAATACCAAAAGCATGACTAAATAAAGTTTTTCTGGAGTACCTGAAAACTTTTGAAGAAGAATATATCATGCAAAAAAGGTGGATATTCAGATAGCAAGAATTCCCCTTTTGTTTCATAGATTTCACTTGGATCTACAGAATTTGCATGCTTCTCGAGCCTTCTATTTTTTTTTTTCTTTCTATTTTCCTTTAGTGAGGAGGAAGACATTGGAAGAAATAAGGGGACATGCAACAGTTTACCTAGAAACTCAGGGCAGTTTTTTCAGGTGTTATCTATGATTCTGAGCCAGATTTTATTCTTCAAGTCAGAATTTTGGTTATATTCAAATATGTGGGGTGACTTCGATAGTAGAACTTCTTAAAGTTTTAATTGCTGTAGATGGTAGCCAACTTTAATTATGAAAACATTATTATATGTGAAAGACTTCCATACTTTGTAGTATGGAAGAAAGAATAGTGAAATTTGGATTTATCTGTCTATATCAGTATATATATACCTCTGTATAGATAAATAATTTAATTATAAATGACAACAGCTATTTAGAGACAGCATCCATTTCCCAGGTCACATAATCTATTTTCAAAGGTGCATAAGGAATGATATTTTGATATTATCTATCTCTGCAACCCTCAGTTTTTGGTCTAATCCAGTTCTTCCGTGATTTAGAGATCTTATTTGTTATATGGAATATGTTCAGAAAGTTTTGCTTGAGTTGGTATTGTGCTTTGAGTATTCATGTGGAACTTTCCCAGTTATGGATATTACTGTGCATGGTCATTTCCTTATGTTACAAATGAGCCAGTTTTAAAAAGTGAAGTATTTGGTGGCCTCTAGTGGTACTCATGTGTCTATAAAAAGTCACTAATATCACCAATATACAAAATTTTAAGGAGAGAGAGTTACTAAGGTGACAAAGCACATCTATGTAGATTTATCAAGGAAGAGTTTTTGAGCTTTGAGAACTAAAATTTTATTCACCAATTATATATCTGTCAATTATGAATCTGTCAGTGATGTGGCTTTCTCTACTAAATTAGAGCAAATTTTATCATCACTACACTTCCTTTACTTTTCAGAAATGCCTTGAGGAGCACTTAATGGCTCAGTTGGTTCAGCATCTGCCTTTGGCTCAGATCATGATCTCGAGGTCCTGGGATAAAGCCCCTGGGATCAACTCCCACTGAGCAGAGAGCCCACTTCTCCTTTTGCTGCTACTCATGCTTATACTCTCTCTCTCTGTCAAATAAATAAATAAAATCTTAAAAAAAAAGTGCCTTGAAATGATATACATGTACCTTAATTGGAAATAATTTCTATGTAGCTTGTACTTAGGTCAGCAATAGTGTACCATTGATTTGTTCTGAGATGTGTCCATGCAAGGGAATGTTAAGAATAATTTCTGACATCTCCTTAAATATAATAAAAGATAAAATTAGGTATCAGTATTTCATAATTTAATAATAAAGATAATAAGTCCTTAAAGTTTATTTCTTTAAACAACGAATTCCGGCTAACTTAAAGATACTTCAAGTTCAGCCAAGAATTGTCCAGAATCTGAAATGTATGTAGAAATTTAGAAAGGTCACTTCAGGAGTTGGGAGAATTTATATAAATTCAAGATTTGGAAAGCTAAAGAGAAAACTGACAGTTTTTAGGTAAGTTAAATTTTTTTAAGTGCTGAAATCAACCTGCATTCATACTAAAAATAAGATATTGAAATCTAGACACTTAATAACTTGCCCAGGATCATAAAACTCCTAACTATTGGCTGAGATGATAATAAAACCCTGGTCCTTTGACTCTCTACTAAAGCCTTTTAGAAATTAAAATAAAATATTCTTTGTGTTAGTTGGGACAAGCTCATTCTTTTTAAAAAGTTGTTTTCCTACTACTTTAAAAATGATTAAGTTAATAGGATAGGCCTTATTCTAATTAGGTTTAACTGACATTAGAAAGACATGAAAAGTGTTTCAACATTAAAATCAGAGGAATCTAATGGTACAAATCTGTGGTAACTAAGGAGCTGGTATTTTTTATTTCCTTCAAAAATAGACTGTTTTTATAAGAAATGCCCGTCATACATGTGAATTTGGGAATAACTTTGATTATGACAACCATAGTATTCTAATGAAAAAGTTAGATTCCACTATTGGTTTCATAACTGACTGAAAGATTTCATTAAGAGTATAGTAATATCTTAAGTATTTTTCTCAAATTATGTACTTTGGGGAGAAATAAACATATAAAACTTAGATGTGCCATAAATTTGTCAATTAATTGTGATTTACATTGTTTGAGGCACACTGGGCTCCAGGCAGAGACTGCTTTACCTAAGACTTCTGAGTACTAATAAATAAGATGAAGTGGAGTTGTGGATTCTTGTTTTAAATGTTTTACTCTCTGACAGGCCAGAGAAGTAGAGGAAGAGACATTTCCCTGATGCAGAGTGATGTTGAGCATCTTTACATGTGTCTGTTGGCCATCTTTGTATGTCTTCTTTGGAAAAATGTCTATTCCTGTTTTCTGTCCAATTCTTAACTAGACTGTTTTTTAGGTATTGAGTGTTAAAAGTTTTTATGATTTTGGATACTAACCCTTGATTAGATACGTCATTTGCAAATTTCTTCTCCCATTCTGTAGGTTGCCTTTTAGTTTTGTTGATTGTTTCCTTCATTGTGCTGAAGCTTTTTATTGTGATCAAGTCCCAAAAGTTTATTTTTTCTTTTGTTTCCTTTGTCTTGGGAGTCATATGTAGTAAGAGGTTGCTCTGGCCAATGTCAGAGAGGTTACTGCCTGTGTTCTCCTCTAGGATTTTGAGGGTTTCCTATCTCACATTTAGGTTTTTTGTCCATTTTGAATTTATTTATTTATTTATTTATTTATTTATTTATTTATTAAAGATTTTATTTATTTGACAGAAACACAGCGAGAGAGGGAATACAAGCAGAGGGAGTAGTAGCAGGAGAAGCACGCTTCCCGCTGAGCAGGGAGCCCGATGTGGAGCTCGATCCCAGGACCCTGGGATCATGACCTGAGCCGAAGGCAGACGCTTAACGACTGAGCCACCCGGGCGCCCCTTTTTTGAATTTATTTTTGTGTATGGTGTAAGAAAGTGGTCCAGTTACTTTCTTTTGCATCTTGCTGTCCATTTTTCCCAAAACCATTTGTTGAAGAGACTCTCTTTTTTCCATTGGATAGTCTTTCCTGCTTTGTCAAAGAGTAGTTGACCATTTAGTTGTGGGTTCATTTTTGGGTTCTCTGTTCTGTTCCGCTGATCTATGTGTCTGTTTTTGTGCCAGTACCATATTTCTTGAGAACTACAGTTTTGTAATGTTATTTAAAGCTCGAAATTGTGGTACCTCTGTCTCTGCTTTTCAAGATTGCTTTGGCTATTCAGAGTATTTTGTGGTTCCATACAAATTTTAGGATTGTTTGTTCAAGATCTGTGAAAAATGCTGTTGGTATTTTGATAGGCATTGAGTTAAATGTATAGATTGCTTTGGGTAGTATAGAAATTTTAACAATATTTCTTCTTCTAATCCATAAACGTGGAATGTTTTTCCATTTCTTTGTGTCATCTTCAGTTTCTTTTGTAAATGTTTTGTTGTTTTCAGAGTATAGATCTTTAACTTCTTTGGTTAGGTTTATTCCTAGGTATTTTATTGTTTTTGTTATAAATGGAGTTGGTTTTTCTATTTCTCCTGATGCTTCATTACTGGTGTATAGAAATATAACAGATTTCTGTATATTGATTTTGTATCCTGTGACTTTACTGATTTTGGGTATCAGTTCTTATAACACTGGTGATTTTTAGAGAAAAGATCATTAAAGAACAAGTTTGTGAGTACTTAGGAAAAACGCAGTTTCTTTTTTGGTAGTTTGTGCATTTGTGCAGAATTTTGCTTTAAAATTTATGGCCATTTTGAAATTTAGTTATGATTTCATGCCATTTCGTTCATTTAACATTTATTGAGCACTTACTATGTGTCAGGCATAGTGTTGAAGATACAGCAATGAACCAGATAAAATCCTTGTCTTCTTAGAATTTAAGCACCTAGTGGGGAGAGGCTGGCACTAAGCTTAATGAATAAGTAAATTATAAAATATGAGCTAAAATATAAAATAAGCACTATTAAAAAAATAATAAAGCGGTAAAAAAAAAAAAAAGTGACAGGAACAATGTTGACCCCTTAGTGTGTAAATAACCAAGACAACCTGTTGCTGCTTGCCAAATAGTCTAAGGAAAGCAAATGAGCTAGGTTAAATAGCTTTTAGAATTTTGAGTATTATGATATTACCAAGCAAAATTGTAACTCTATACCTTATAGTTTATATATCAGATATACATATATATGTATACATATATACCATATATATGGTTATTTTTGTTATTTTGTTGTTATTTTTAAAGATTATTGTTATTTTTAAAGATTTTATTTATTTTTAAAGATTTTATTTATTTTAATAATAAAGATAGTAAGTCCTTAAAGTTTATTTCTTCAAACAATGAATTCTGGCTAACTTAAAGATACTTCAAGTTCAGCCAAGAATTGTTCAGAATCTGAAATGTATGTAGAAATTTAGAAAGGTCACTTCAGAACTTGAGAGAAAGAGAGAGAGAGAGAGAGAGCAAGTTGGGGGAGGAACAGAGAGAGAGAGACAAGCAGACTCCATGAAGAGCGCGGTGCCTGACGTGGAGCTCGATCTCACAACCCTGAGATCATGACTCAACCCGAAATCAAGAGTTGAATGCTTAACTGACTGAGACACCCAGGTGCCCCAACCTTACCAAATTATTAATGAAAATATCTTTAATAAGAAATTGTGATGGGTGTTCATTTGTTTACTTAAAGTAGCCAAGAGTTATTCAGACACATGAGTGTACATGATCATTATTATAATTTTCTGTGATCAAATAGGTTACACATTTAATGTGCAACCTATTTGTATATGATGCAATATTTTCTAAAATATTTATATTTCATTCAAGTACAAGGGAAAGGGTAGAGAGATGAAGAGTCAGAAATTTATAGTTTATCATAAAAGCAAAGTAAGTACAAATATAAAAATGCTATGTTTTTCTGAATTAATCCTGTAACTAAGCAATTATTTAACTGATACAGGGCTTTTCAGTTTGGGGCTTGTAAGGAAGAAAAATGATTTCTATGTACTTTTGAAACCAGGGACATATCCTTCATTAAATGTTTGTTAATATACAGAATATAGCACTTAAAGATTTATTCTTTTTTAAAAAAAGATTTATTCATTTATTTGAGGGGAGTTTTGGAGGAGGTGCAGAGGGAGAGAGAGTCTTAGGCGGACTCTGAACTGAACATAGATCCTGACGCAGGGCTCCATCTCAGTACCTTGAGATCACCACCTGATCTGAAACCAAGAGTCAAATGCTTAACCTGCACCACCCAGGTGCCTCAAGGATGAATTCTTTTAATATAGTTCATAGGCTTGGACATTTTTTTAGATTAATATGATTATTTAGTTTCTAAATATAGAAATATGTGTATATGTATAGATAGATATAGTTAATTTGTCCTTTAGGGTCACTAATGTTTAGTGATTCCCTTTCCCTTCTTTCTTTTTTCCCAGCTTGACAAAGATTTATATAAAGAGACTGAGGTTTAGCCTCTAGTTATTGGCAGTTTCTCTAAAAGTCCTTCCTATTAGGGGCACCTGGGTGGCTCAGTGGGTTAAGGCCTCTGCCTTCGGCTTGGGTCATGATTTCAGGGTCCTGGGATCAAGCCCTGCATTGGGCTCTCTGCTCAGTGGGGAGCCTGCTTCCCCCTTTCCCTCTGCTTGCCTCTCTGCCTGCTTGTGATCTCTTACTCTATGTCTAATAAATAAATAAAATCTTAAAAAAAAAAATCCTTCCTATTAGAGTGTGACCCTCATTTATAATCTGGGATGATGATGAAAATGTTATGGAATCCTTAAAGTTTTCCTGGTCTAATCCCAACCTCTGTTTTGATGCCTAAAGCAGTTTTTTTCTCTTGCCACGTGATCATGTGGCTTCAGCCTATATTGACTACTTCCAGTGATTTATCTTCTTAGTGTCTTCTTAGTGCCTGTTACGTGCGGACAGTTTTTGTTTGGTGCTGGGAGTGCAATGGTAAATGAGACAGACGTGTCCTATGCCTTCATATTCAGTCTTGTAGCATTTTTATAATGATGGTGAACTTTCTCTAGTATATACATTCACCTTCATGGTTTTATATGTATCATCTTCAAGGGTCTTGCTTTTTTCCATACATTTATAGTATTAACCTGACCTATTAGGGTTAATGTTCTAGTTTTTTTCCCTGTACTTGGAAATACTGTGTTTTTTCCTTATCAAAAGCCTGTTTACTAAATTTATGTTAAAATATTTACATATTCAAATTCCTTTTTCAGAAGTTGGACGTTCTAAAATGTTTGGGAGTATCATTACAAAAACTATAGGACTCAGGACAGCCTGGCTGGCTGAGTTGGTGGAGTGTGCAACTCTTAAGCTTAGAGAGTAGGTTCAAGCCCCATGTTGGGTGTAGAGATTATTTTAAAACAAACAAACAAACAAACAAACACAAAAAGAACAAATGGTATAGGACTCTTAATGTAATAAAATTGGATTTTCTTGTACACATGCAGGGCAGAATGTTGAATCTTACCATCCTGTTTAATTACATAATAGTGATAGTGGGATTTCAAATACATAATCTAATTGAGATGAAAATGGGAATCTTGTTCCATGTAATGCTGGATGTTATACTGTGTCAGCGAATGCTTAGGATCTTAAGTTGCCTTCTGCTTTTCAAAAAGAAATTCCAACTCTGGCATATCTTTGGACATTATTTTTAGCTAGGTTTGCAATAGATCGTATTGAGACTTCAGACTGGTACCAGCTATTGCTAGTAGAATTGTGAGCTTTTGCTACTGCTTGGGTGTCATTTTAGAGGTGTTGGCTGTAGTGCTGCGAGGATATGAAGACCTTACAAAGCCACAGAGAATGCAAGTTAATCTTATCCATATCACACTGGATTAATGTCTGTAGCAAGTTTCAAATGCCAATAGTGATGTACTTCATGATCTCAGATCACCTCAGCTTTTTGGTTCAGATCAGCTACTCTTTGTATATGAAGGTAAAATAGTATCATTTGACTGCAGTCATTCAATATGTCAGTTACCAAGCAGCTAGATGAGGCATTTCTTCCAGATTTAAAACAAGTGAAATAGGAGGGTCCAAAGTATAGACCAGTATTATCTATTATTTCTTTCTGCCTCTCAAGAGGAAGAGCAGAAGATAACACTTCCTATGCACTGGCACAAAGGGAGCTGGGAAATAGGGAATCCATATGAGAGACCTTCAAAGTTGTTTTAGAGCTTTGGAATATCCTTTGGTTTGGAATAGATTAGATTTAAGAATGCTAAGAGCAAACAAGCTGTGGTAGAGTTAGTTTTTTGTTTGTTCGTTTTAAAACTGAGCATATTGCCACCCCCAACAAAATCTTTTAATGGGGGAAAAGGGAAAAATCAGTATTGGGTGGACAGCTAGTTGTCTCAGTTGTATCCTCCAGTATAGAGTCCTTATAAGGCATACTTCAGCCAGATACTCCTGGGCTAATTATTTGTGGCCAGGAAATTGAGATTGGTTTCTCTTGAAGTTCTTGGCTTTGCAAGTCATACAGAACTACTTTTTGTTGTTGTTATTGTTGTTGTTGTTTTTTAAGTAAACTCTGCCCACAACATGGGGCTCAAACTAACAATCTTAAGATCAAGATTAAGATCTATGTTCTACCACCTAAGGCAGCCAGGCGTCACTCCTGTTTTGGTTTGTTTTTTTAAAGAAGGGGTGGTATAACTGGTAAGCGCTATGAGGCTTCATGCCTTGTTTATTAGAAATAGAGTTATTTAGTATGTTGTAGAAAGAATGCACAACTTTGGATATATCCATGTATGTGACAGCCAAAAAAAAAAAGAGAGAGATTGAAAATTGTTGTCTTCAAGTAACCAAATCTCATTTCTAATTCAGAATCTTTGCTCTTTCTAAATATGGTGATATCCTTCATTATATGTTCTATTAGAAATGTACTTCTTAATTTCAGGGACAATTCACTAGTGTTTATTCAGTAGCTTTGAGTGTTTAGTCATTATTTGCCCTCTCCTCTCCCCACCTCTAAGTATTATAAGAAAACCCACCGTTTTTGCTTATCCTTACATCCCCAATGTCAGGTATGTATGGGGTAGTAAATAAATATTTGGTGAATCACTAATTGACTGAAAGAACGAGAATGGTAGCATTCTGTTTCACTTTGAATATTCCCAGACTGGGAATCTGTTATTTTAGAAATTCACCTTTTCACATTTTTTTTTTTTTTTTAAGATTTTGTTTTTATTTATTTGAGAGAGAGAGAGAGAGAGAGAGAGTAGGCAGAGAGGCAGTAGGCAGAGAGGCAGGCAGAGAGAGAGGGGGAAGCAGACTCTCCACTTAAGCAGAGAGCCCGATGTTGGGCTCCATCCCAGGACCCTGAGATCATGACCTAAGCTGAAGGCAGAGGCTTAATCCACTGAGCCACCCAGGCACCCCATTTACACTAGATTGTAAAGGTAGGTCCTACTGGGTTAACCTAGGTTGGAACAGTAGGCTTGAAGAGAGCAGGATGTGGTCCAAGAAGACTTTGCAGAGAAGATAGTCGTGGGGCGCCTGGGTGGCTCAGTGGGTTAAAGCCTCTGCCTTCAGCTCAGGTCGTGATCCCGGGGTCCTGGGATTGAGCCCCACATCGGGCTCTCTGCTTGGCAGGGATCCTGCTTCCCCCTCTCTCTCTGCCTGCCTCTCTGCCTACTTGTGATCTCTCTCTCTCTGCGTCAAATAAATAAATAAAATCTTTAAAAAAAAAAAAAAAAGATAGTCGTAGCTATGTGGGTGATAATTAGCCAGATGAGGTGAATGGGGATCATGTTCTGGATAGAGAGTAGCTCCTTGTGCAGGGGATACGAGAGGATACGAGAGGATACAAGGCATACAAGGAGTGGCAGAAGGTGTAGGAACCAGCTGATGGAGAACTTTGATTTTATCCAGATTATCATTAAAGACATTTTCTTTCTTTTTTTTTTTTTAAAGACATTTTCAAAACAGCTTTTTTCTCTCTGATGAAAAAGGAAGCACATTATTATCTTTTAGAAGATCTCAGAAAGACAGAAAAGTGAATAAAGTATATAATCACTTGTATTCTCTTCAACTAGAAATTACCACTCTTGGGGCGCCTGGGTGGCTCAGTTGTTAAGTGTCTGCCTTCGGCTCAGGTCGTGATCCCAGGGTCCTGGGATCGAGCCCCGCATCGGGCTCCCTGCTCGACGGGAAACCTGCTTCTCCCGCTACCATCCCCTCTGCTTGTGTTCCCTCTCTCGCTGTGTTTCTCTCTGTTAAATAAATAAAATCTTTAAAAAAAAAAAAAAAGAAATTACCATTCTTGACATTTTGGTACATTATGGCAGTATATACGGCCATAATTCCTCAGTTTCATTCCCTTCTGTCTTCCCTCCTCTTCCCTTCTCCTTCTTCCCCCTATCCTCATTTGTTCATTTACCCTTCTCTGGCCAGAAGATCAGATCTTCTTGGCTCATATGACAACTAAGTGAAGGACTCACTGAAAAAGGAGATTAAGGTATAGAAAGGGGCAAGGTTTTGTCTTAGAGTCATTTTCTGAAATAAACATTATTAAAGAGGCATAATTTGGGGGGATAGAGAGTTTGAATTTGGTTATTAGGTATGGTTTAAAATTTTTTCACAAACACCTATAGCAGTTAGTATGTATCCAATTCTATTTTAAGAGCTTTCAAAAATTACGTATTTAAATCTCAGGGACAACCTGAGGAAGTTGAGGCATAAAGAGGTCACACAGTTTGTTCAAGGTCTGCATTAGCTATAACTGTGATAGACCCTGGAATCCATGTTCTGGATTTCAAGTCATAGTAGTCTGGCTCCAGTGTTCATGCTCCTTACAGTATACTCTCAGGTTGAAGCTGAAATGTGCGTACAACAGTCAAGTAAATATATTCAGCAAGCATGTGGTTATACATTTGAAACCCAGTGAGCAGGTCAGGATATAGTTTGGAAGTCATCACACAGGAGGATATTAAAGTTAATGTTTCTAGTACCTTCAGTTGTATATTCTGTCATGATAATGAGTGTGCCTTGTTTTCCAGTAGCTTTTGTCTTGGAATCTCTACTTTGGCACTATTACTTTTAAAACTGCCTTACATAACTTGATGTAGTAGTTGTAATGCAGAGAAAATGACTATATTTTCCCCCTTTAGGATACATGTTACTTCTATTAGTGCTTTGGTTGTATTATTGCTTCTCCTACCCTATCTTTATAATAACTATACTATATTGCTTCTATATTGACCTTGTCTGACATGTGGTACTCCCCTTAGGTTTTGTTTACACAAGAGCTTACCAAGATAATCTTCCCCATAATATACTCATACAGTTGATTTTTTTTTAAACGAAAATAAAAACCTTATATGGTACCTATAATTTATTTGAAGTTCATAATTCTATTCTACCCAGCCATTTTACTTTTCCTTGTCATTAGGGAAGGGGTCAAAGAGCAAAGGAAGTTTCCAGAAAAAGCAAAAATATATATATATCGTTTTCCTAGTGTTCCTATTTCTGAATGTTCTTGGACATTGGATGTGTATCACAGAACTAACTTATATATCTCGAAGAATGCCATGTATGAACAAGAGAAAGTCATAACAGAGGATGTGAGGTCAGTTAAATCAGTTTTGCTTATAAGTAGCAGTTGATCAAATCAGATAAAAAATTTTTCTTTTTAAAAAAATTGTTTATCTTTTTTTTTTTAAAGATTTTATTTATTTGACAGCGAGAAACACAGCGAGAGAGGGAACACAAGCAGAGGGAGTGGTAGCGGGAGAAGCACGCTCCCTGCTGAGCAGAGAGCCCGATGCAGGGCTCGATTCCAGGCCCCTGGGATCATGACTTGAGCCGAAGGCAGACGCTTAACGACTGAGCCACCCAGGCGCCCCAAAAATTGTTTATCTTTAGAATAGGTATATAGGGGTGTAGTTGTGGATGGCTGGTGGTTTGCAATCACAGCTCAAGATACTGCATTTATATGTGATAAAATTTAGACATTCTGTATTTATATATTCTTATATCATTCTATATATTCTATATTCTAGATATAGAAAACATATTCTATATCTATATTCTATATATCTATATATTCTATATCTATATATAGAATATATATTCAATATTCCCACAACAAAAATTGTGGGAAGCAATTTTTTTTTTTTTTTTTTTTTTAAGATTTTATTTATTTGACAGAGAGAAACACAGCGAGAGACGGAACACAAGCAGAGGGAATGGTAGCGGGAGAAGCAGGCTTCCTGCAGAGCAGAGAGCCCGATGCGGGGCTCGATCCCAGGCCCCTGGGATCTGACCTGGGCCGAAGGCAGACGCTTAACGACTGAGCCACCCAGGCGCCCCGCAATTTTTTAACATTAAAAGAGACTACTTTTTAATCATTTAGGTTTGGCTTTTTTTTTTTTTTTTAATCTTTAGTGAATTGAAAGATCAATGCTATGTAGAAATGGGTTTTATCTAGCCACTTGTGATATTCAGTTACTTTCAGTAATGTAAATGATCTGATAACATGTCAAATTGGATTTTTTTTTTTATTAACATATAATGTATTATTTGCTTCAGGGTACAGGTCTGTGAATCATCAGTCTTACACAATTCATAGCACTCACCATAGCACATACCCTCCCCAATGTCCATCACTCAGCCACCTCACGCCTCCCCCTCACCCCCCAGCAACCCTCAGTTTGTTTCGTGAGTTTAAGAGTATCTTATGGTTTGTTTCCCTCCCCCAAAAAATGAAAAATTTCATTTTTTTCCCTCCCTGCCCCCCACGACCCTCCACCCTGCCTCTCAAATCCCTCATATCAGAGAGATCATATGGTAATTGTCTTTCTCTGATTGACTTATTTTGCTTAGCATAATACCCTCTAGTTCTATCCACATCATTGCAAATGGCAAGATTTTGGGGTTTTTGATGGCTGCATTGTATTCCATTTTGTGTGTGTGTGTGTGTGTATACACACACCACATCTTCTTTATCCATTCATCTGTTGATAGACATCTAGGTTCTTTCCATA
>CM053613.1:38332430-38345236 GCA_028646535.1 Procyon lotor
ATTTTGCTTAGCATAATACCCTCTAGTTCTATCCACATCATTGCAAATGGCAAGATTTTGGGGTTTTTGATGGCTGCATTGTATTCCATTTTGTGTGTGTGTGTGTGTGTGTGTGTATACACACACCACATCTTCTTTATCCATTCATCTGTTGATAGACATCTAGGTTCTTTCCATAGTTTGGCTATTGTGGACATTGCTGCTATAAACATTCAGGTGCACGTGCCCCTTTGGATCACAACATTTGTATCTTTAGGGTAAATACCCAGGAGTGTGATTGCTGGGTTGTAGGGTAGCTCTATTTTCAACTTTTTGAGGAACCTCCATACTTTTTTCCAGAGTGACTGTAGCAGCTTGCATTCCCACCAACAGTGTAGGAGGGTTCCCATTTCTCCTCATCCTTGCCACATCTGTCATTTCCTGTCTTGTTAATTTTAGCCATTCTGACTGGTGTGAGGTGGTTTTGATTTGTGTTTCTCACAAATCTCACTGTGGTTTTGGTTTGTATTTCCCTGATGCCAAGTGATATTGAGCACTTTTTCATGTGTCTGTTGGCCATTTGGATGTCTTCTTTGCAGAAATGTATGTTCACGTCTTCTGCTCATCTTTTAAAAGATATAAACAGTTTAAAGTGCTTGGCAGTTTCCCCCATTTTTAACTGTTCCTGTAATGTGAAAACACTGATAGGACTAGAAAAAGAAAATTAAGAAGACATTTAAAAGTGACTATATTATAAGAGAGGAAGGAGTTGAAAATTGTCAGAAATACAAAAGGTATTTAGCTATTTAACTCTGGGTATGTATGTATGTATGTATATATACGTGTGTGTGTATATATGCACACACATACACATAAGAGCTTTTAAAATATATATCACCATTCTTCTGAAGTAGAAATAAAATTTTAACAAAAGAACATATACAATTTTTAGACTATGAAGATATATATAATTTTTTTTGTCATTGCCCCAAAGTCTCATTTTAGATCTCCCTTTGAAAAATTCAAATACATCAGGACAGTATATCTTTTAGCATATTGCCCCTTTTCTTGGACCAAGAACAATTTACACGCTTTCAGACTTAGTTTATTTCACTTTTTTTTAATGTTATCTTTCAGCAGAACATGCAATGGTGTTAGAAAATTTAATGTCTCTAGAAATGACTTTTATATTTTCTAACAGTTGAATATTCTATTTTTATTTTGAGGAAGATTAAATTGTAGATTACATGTGACCAAAGTATAAAACAATTTTCTTCTGAGTGATAGTGAAATATTTACTGAATTATAAGTATTAGCAAAAATAAAGTTGACTAGCATTTATTTTCCATGTGAACAACAGTGTAGCTCATTGCTATCTATTACAGTTAAAAAGTAAGTTTGGTTAGTTAAAGTTTAATACCAAATCTGGCTTTAGAGAGAAAGAGTATTCAGTTATTCAGAGAACTTTCAGTAATAAAATAGGTAGTAAGAATTTTGCAATTTTGTTGGAGTCAAAAGGTGGGTAACTTCCATTCTTTTTAACTTAAAATCAGTTTCTGGGGGGGCGCCTGGGTGGCTCAGTGGGTTAAAGCCTCTGCCTTCGGCTCAAGTCATGATCTCAGGGTCTTGGGATTGAGCGCCACATCAGGCTCTCTGCTCAGCGGGGAACCTGCTTCCCCTTCTCTCTCTGCCTGCCTCTCTGCCTACTTGTGATCTTTCTCTCTGTCAAATAAATAAATAAAATCTTAAAAAAAATCAGTTTCTGGGTTTATTACTAAGTGTTATAATAGGCTACATTGTAGACGTATGGGTAAACTAGAAATAGATCAGCCCTCATTGGGACTTCAGCCAAGCTTTGAATTACTTTAACTCCTGATTGGATTAAGATTATCTGCTATTTCTAGAGCCTTTAGGCTAGTTGTCTGCTGAAAGAAAATGTAAATTCATGTTGGAGGAAGATAATACCAGGCAGATTCTCAAATTATTTCAACCCTTTTTTTTTTAACATACAATACTCAGCATCCAGTTGAAAGTGATCAGACATTCAAGGAGACAAGACAACATGACAAAAACTAACATATAATAGAGACAGACTTACAAGGAATTCAGATAGTGGCACTCAGACAAAACTGTGCTTGATATGTTTAAAGAAAATAGAAGATTAGCATTTTGTCAGTGTTGGTAACAAATGAAAAAACTAAATCAAATTCAAGAATGAAAAAATACAGTAACTGAAGTAAGTAACCAGAAGATTGACTTAATCACATATTAGGCATTGCTGAAGACAGAATTAGTATAGTGGAAGATAGGTCAGAAACTGTCTTTCAAACTATATCATGGTAAAGGAAAAAAAAGGATAGAAAGTACAGAAATGAGTAGATAAAATGAATCAATGTGTAAAGTATTGTAAGGAATCATCAAACAATAGTAAAACTAATAGATGAATTCAGGGAGGTTGTAAAATATATGATCAATATACAAAAATTGCTTTTGAGTATTTATTAGCAGTGAACTATTGGAATTCAAATTCATATGGAAATGTGAAAGAACTAGAATAGGAAAACAACTTTGACAAGTAAGAGCAAAGTTGGAAGACTTAAACTAATTGACTTGAAGGCATATCATTAAGCTACAGTGATCAAAATAGTTTAATACTGGAGTCAAGATAGATAATAGAACAATATTAATTCATCAGTAGAACAGAAGAAAGAATCTAAACATAGATACACACACACGCACATACATACGCAACTGATTTTTTTAACAAAGTTAGAAAGATGGTTCAGTGGAAAAAAATCAACAAATGATGCCAAAACAATTGCATAATTATTAACAAGTGAACTTCCATTCACATCTTAAGAACTCCGAATAGATCATTAATGTAAATGTAAAATCTAAAACTAAAACTTTTTTCCCTGATTAGTCTATTAAATTTATTAATTTTATTGATCTCTTGATTTTTTTTCCTTTGCTTTTCTGTTATTAATTTCATTGATTCCTTTCTCATCCTTATTATTTTCCTTCTTCTAATTACTTTGGGTTTAATTTGCTGTTCTGTTTTGATTTTTTTTTTTTTAATATTTTGTTTATTTATTTGACAGAGAGAGAAAGATCACAAGTAGGCAGAGAGGCAGGCAGAGAGAGGGGAAGCAGGCTCCCCACCGAGCAGAGAGCCTGATACGGTGCTCGATCCCAGAACCCTGAGATCATGACCTGAGCCAAAGGCAGAGGCTTTAACCCACTGAACCACCCAGGCACCCCTCTGTTTTGATTTTTTCCCCATTTTCCAGAGTTGTGTTTTAATTTCTTATGGTGGAAGTTGAAGTCAGTGATTTGAGACTTTAATTCTCTTCTAATAAAAGGTGCTTAGTATTATAAATTAATCCCCAAGTAATGCCTTAACTGCAACTCACAAATTTTAATAAATTATGTTTTCATTTTCATTTAGTTCAAACTATTTTTTAACTTCCCTTTTAAATTATTCTTTGACTCATAAGTTATTTAGAATTGTGTTTCTTACTATTTGGGGATTTTATAGATAATCTGTCTTTTATTAGTTTTTAATTTAATTCCATTGTGGTCAGAGAATGTGGTTTGTGTGATTCAAATAATTTCCAGTTTATAAAGTGAATGACTTTTTCATGGCCCAGAATATGGTCTATCTTGGCTTCTACTACTTATGTTTGAGGTTCTTAAATCTTTCTTCTTGGTAATGGTCAGAATTTCCCATCCAGTTTTACTTCATTATCACTTCTTATATTTCACTGTTTCTAGAGTTATTATTCCTAAATACTAATCTCATTCTGACACTCTTTACTTTTTCCAAAAGCTCTTGTGATACCCCATTATCTACAGAATGAAATTCATTCTTTTTATTTGGGGACACAAGGTCTTTCATTATCTGGCTACAAGTTATTTTAAGAAAGCCTCATCCTTTTCTCCCTCTTTTCATACATTCTGTATTCCAACCATGTTAAAGTGATCTTCTTTTCCAAACATTTCTTACATCTGTAACTTTGATCAAGCTGTTCTTTTCTCCTGGAATTACCTTTCTCTTCCCTTCTTACTTTATATTTAACATTCATGCCAATTCTGCCCACCTGTGGAAATTTTCTTTGCTTTCTTTTGCTTTCATAGTAGCCAGAATCTACTATGTCTTTGGTTTATTGTTTATACATATCTTACAGTATGCTTTGATGTGGGATGCCATATTTATGTAGGCACTCAATGTTTCTTCAGATCTCAATAGTAAAGAAATTAAGACAATAATAAGGGGTTTTTCAAAACTAATAAAACTAATATCCTTAATTCTGCACATGGATCAAGAAATCCAGGAAAAGTGAAATTTTTTTTTTTCTGCAGCAGTAATTAATTTTATAAATATAAATATACCATCATTATCATTACATTTCATTTTGGAAAAGAACCACGTTCCTGAACCCCACACATTTGCCCAGACACTTAAGAGCTCAGGTTGTAATGCATTCCTACTCCTCTCTCTTCCCTCCTGTGGGTTCGTACCTGCGGTCGAGTCATCATCAGGCAGGCGAAGGAGAGTGTAACATACGCCCGGCTGATTGTAAGCAAGGCTGGGGGCTGGGACGCAACACAGCACCTCGTAGGGATCCGACGGTTCCACCTGCACGGTCACTTTCTCCAGCAGCTGGTCGTTGAGAGTATTGGTGCAGTCAAACTGGAACACGATGTGATTGGTAAACATGTGCTTGATACAACGAACAAAATATTCTGTCTCTGCTTCCGTAAGTTGAACGGGCTCAGAAGACTTGAACAAGGGTCCCAGATCCATAAACTCAGGAATGGCAGCTAATTGTTCTTGGAAAATGTCTTGCCTGGAAGGAGCCAATTTCTCTGGCTTAGTGGCCACAAGTGTAATTTCTGCTTTCTGCTCAAAGACGGGAGCCATAGCAAGAGGAATAGACTTCATGTCAGAGGGCTTCTCGGAAGGCTCCAGTGTGTACTGGTGGAGGGCCTTCTCCATCCCTGGCACCGAGACGGTGAGGCCATTGAAGATGTACGTAGCATTCAGCACCATCTGCCTCTGCTGTAGCACATTCAGGTAGAAAGTAGCTCTGTCCCGAACCTCATCGTCCGTGTCCATCATACACCTTTGTAAGAGTACAAAGATGCTTGGGAGAAGATTCTCATTTTGAGCCCCAAATTTAGCCAAAGCACTCACAGCAGCAGCTCTGACAGCCTCATTCTCCAGGACGACCCGCAACCGTCCCAGGTGCCGCAGCCCATGAAAATTTTTAAGTTGTGTTTTGGAATAGAATACATGATTATAGGCTTCCTGCCTATAAGTCATCTGTAAGTCAACATTAAAGTGTTTACAAATGGAACAAAATCCCAGCTCAGTTTTCACTAAATGTTAGACATGACCAATGAATGAGTTTGGCAATGCTACAGAAATTAATGAATTGCAAAAAGAAACAAAATACTTTATCAACTACCATCTATAAAATTATATGTTCCTAAGGTTTAGTGAAGGTGATACATAGTAATTAATGTTGATGATTAGTTGGAAAATAAAATTATGAATGATGTTGATATCATATACATTACAACACAGATAGGTGGATCAAACTATGAACAGGAGGAGGAGTTGAAATGATCTCCAAAGCTAGAAATTCCTTCTTTGGTAGCCAAAGCTATTCAAGCTATAATTTCATATTATATTCAAAAGTTAGTTTAAGTTATGATAAGCCATAGAAAGAATCATATTTCTTCTAAACAACCTAAAAATTTCTCATTATAATAAAATGATGTACATTTATGGTTCAAGTTAAAATAAAAATTCAGAGGTGTTTTTCATTTTTTTTTTTTTTTAAAGATTTTATTTATTTATTTGACAGAGAGAGAGATCACAAGTAGGCAGCAAGGCAGGCAGAGAGAGAGGAGTAAGCAGGCTCCCTGCTGAGCAGAGAGCCCGATGCGGGGCTCGATCCCAGGACCCTGAGATCATGACCTGAGCCGAAGGCAGAGGCCTTAGCCCACTGAGCCACCCAGGTGCCCCTGTTTTTCATTTTTTATGATTCCCTTCTTTCACGGATTTGATCAGCTAATTACCTGCTGTATACTTTGTAATCTATAACGAATTTTGTGAATGGGAGTTGTTCTTATAGCCAAGAAAATAAGCTCTGTGCAGTAATAACATTTGAGTGGCTCTTTACTGTTTTCAAAGTCCTTTCAGGTGTGCTGTTTCTTGGGAGGAAAGGAATCCTAGTGAAAGGTATCAATGGGTGTATGGAATCTGGTTTTTCTTTCTAGTCAGTGAAAGGATGCAGAGGAAGGGGAGCTAGGTGAGCTAAGGTTTACTTAGTAAATTTTACTAAAAGTTTACTTAGTAAAGATGTACTTACTTACATCTAAGTAAGATGTGCTAAGGTTTTTCTTGTCACTGTTACAAAACCTCTTTAAAACTGGATTACTTGGACTATGTCGTAGACATTTTTAGCATTATTAAATATGGTGTATGTATGTATAATTGAATATAGACATTTTCAAATGTTATTGACTCTTTGAAGGTGAGATCATGTGTATCAGAATCTAAGATTTGATGATGTATAAATGCATTCTCCTCCAAAGAAGATGCATGGCAACCTTTAGCATAGAAAATTGGGAGGAACCCTTTAGTTATCTGGGAGGCTTACAAGAAATGCTGACTGGTGTTTCTATAATGATTTCATCCCAATTCCAGAAGGTGTAAGTCATTTGTGATTATGAATTTAATACATTAGGTAATTGCTCCACTTCTGCCTTTATCCTTATTTGGTTATTTATCCTCCCATTCATGCCTGTTCTTGTTTTTACTTAGCAGTTGACCTTTTTACACAGACTTGGAGAAGAAACTCAGCAAGAACTAAATGCCTCCATTTCATACCTGCTATAATTATAAATGTTTTTCTTTGAAGTATTAAGTCTGATCTATTTTATCCAGGTGCAAAATATGGGACATGTGTTTTAAAATAGAATTAAAACAAGATCAATTATTTTCAAGGTGAAGCATTTCCAGTTACACTGCTTAAAAGATAGCTTTTGTATGTAGTCTGGTTTTATTAAATAAAATATATTTACTTATTAACAAAACAGATCAGTGTAGCTGAAACTTAAATTTATTTTTTGAAACATTTTAAGCCATGTCAGTCAACTTAAAATAAATTTAAATGTTAAATTATTAAATTTACATTTAAATACTCCTTCTTCCATCACTAATGCTCTTCTCCAGAAATAACTAGTCATAATCTGTTGATTTTAATTCTCTATGCTGATATTTATTTAGAGAATGAGAATAGTGTTCTGCCCCTGCACTGTCTGAATTCCTGACCTATAGATTCCAAGAGCATAATAAAATGGTGCTTAATTTAAGCTACTATGTTTTGGGATAGCTTATTATGCAGCAAGAGTAATTGAAAGATAAGTGGAATTTGAATATGCTAGAGAAAAGGCTCTTGACTGCTTTAGCAAAAGTCCTGAGATATGATGTTAAATTTCCCTAACCTTAGTGTTTGTTTTGGATTTGGAGAGATGTTAGTTTGTAACAGAAGAGAAAGCTGCAAAGTTGTAGGGGCCAATTGTTTGTGGCTTTTAACACTTCATTAATGGGTTTAAACTTTTTCTGTGTGCGATGGGAACATAAAGATTTTTTGAGTATAGAAGATCATAGAAGGGGCACCTGGGTGGCTCACTTGTTAAGCATCTGCCTTTGGCTCAGGTCATGATCTCAGGGTCCTGGGATTGAGCCCCACATTGGGCTCTCTGCTCAGCAGGGAGCCTGCTTCTCCCTTTCCCACTCCCCCTGCTTGTATGCCTGCTCTCGCTGTCTCTTTCTGTCAGATAAATAAATAAAATATTTAAACAAACAAACAAAAAAGGATCATAGAAAAAGAAAATGGACCTCTTACATCGTTCCAGCATCTTGGAATGTGTCTCAAGTTTATTTATCCTTATAGGTGTTTACTCAGCAAACATTTGTTACACTTATGCTTTTGACTAGGGGCATAGTTGTGATTTTTTTTTAATGCAAAGGCTTATTTACTTATTTTTATGAAATTACATACAGTCAGAATAAGGAATTTTTTAAAAAAGATTTTATTTATTTATTTGACAGAGAGATCACAAGTGGGCAGAGAGGCAGGCATAGGAAGAGGGGGAAGCAGGTTCCCTGCTGAGCAGAGAGCCCTATGTGGGGCTTGATCCCAGGGTCCTGAGATCATTACTCGAGCTGAAGGCAGAGGCTTTAACCCACTGAGCCACTCAGGTGCCCCAGAATAAGGGTCTAGTAAGAAAGCTAGCCATGATATTTTTTTTATGTCTCTAAGTAGGGGACTAAAAATTATCCTGGCTATGTGTATATATTAAGTGGTTATAATGATAATGCAGACCATGATTATGGTAGAAAAGACTTGAAGTTGTTAAATGAAGTTTAGAAAATATTTAGTGGGCATATACATTTCTGTGAATTTGTTAACTCTCACTTATTGATATTTGTGAAAAACCATGCTGGCAATTTGATTGGGACTGAATTAAGCCTGTGGTTCAATTTCAGGGAGAATTGACATCTTAACAATATCAGTCTACTAATCCAAGAACCCAGAATTGCTTTCCATTTATTTAAGTCTTCTATAATTTCCTTCATCAGTGATTTATAGTTATCTTGCAAATGCTAAGATCATTTCTTAGTTCTGAGTTTATGTTCAATTTTTTGAGTGCTTTTATTTTTTATTATTTTTATTTAGAAAATAGCGTTGAACTTTCACATCATGATAACTTATTTCTGACTGTGTTATCTCAGTCAATATGACCTTTTTAAAATTTTTTATCACAATATTTTATGTACAAACTAAGAAAATGTTTCTAAGTCTTTGTTTTTATCTATCTTTTATTTATTATTTATTATTTTCTACCAGTTTGTGTTCCAAAAGATTTGTCAGTATCTTTCATTGCATATAGTTTCACATAGGATTCTATCATGGGAGTCAGCAAATGTCTACCTGTTATGCCTTTGTTTGATCTCTTTTTAAAAGCAAAAATTCATATACACTTGACCCTTTAACAGCATGAGGTGTGGGGGCACCCACATTTCCCCTTTCCCATGCAGTCAAAAATCTGTATATGGCTTGGTTCCTCCAAAACTTAACCAATAATAGCCTGTTGTTGCCCTGAATCCTTACCAATAATATAAACAGCCAATTAACACATATTTTGTATGTTATGTGTATTATGTACTATATTCTTATAATTAAAGAAAAAACATTATTAAGAAAATCATAAGGAAGAGAAATTACACTTATCATGCTGTACTGTCTTTATTAAATAAAAAATCCACATATAAGCAGAATTGTGCAGTTCAGACTCCTGTTGTTCAAGGGTCAACTGTGATTTAATTTCTTAGTTTTCTCAATGCTTCAGCACAGTGCCTGGCTTTTGTGTTTAATAAATAGCTATTGGTGTACCTTGGTGGCTCAGTGGTTTAAGGCCTCTGCCTTGTCTTGGTCATGATCTCAGGGTCCTGGGATGGAGCCCTGCATCCACTCTCTGCTCAGCGGGGAGCCTACTTCCCCCTCTCTCTGCCTGTCTCTCTGCCTACTTGTGAGCTCTTTCTTTTGTCAAATAAATAAATAAAATCTTTAAAAAAATAGCTATTGATTGTTTTGAGGAGAAGAGAGATATTGCTTGCAGGTAACATAAAATTACTTTTCTCAAGGCTTAATACTACCAAAGAAATAATAGCAAAGTAGCAAGAAATAGTATTCCATGGGAAACATGACTCTGAGCTTGTCGTCAGCTTGTTTGGATATTATCTGCATTGATCTAGGTGAAGAGAAATTCCTGTGTTGATAGCTAAATTAAACTAGGTAAGAAAACAAACGGAAAAATAAACACTTATATAAAATAATTAGGAAATAAAGTTTAAAAAAAAACACAGCTATTTCCCCTACCTGTTTTAAACTGATGAAAGACTTACAACTCTATAAATTCACTACCTTTTATTCTATTGAACATTTTTTCTTACAAATTGAGTTTATACATTAATAAAACTGACAAAATGTACTTATTTCTCATTTTCAGTCCAAACAACAATAGTTTTTTTTTTTTTCTTTTTAAGAATTTGAGGCTCAGTATACTTGCATCTAATTCCACAGTTATCAAAGTCTGTAACCAATGTACCACTACAGATTCTTTACCTGGCCATCTGTTCTTGGTATTAGAACATAGGTTGATACTTCTGTGGTGATCCTTTTCCAAAATATAACCTTTGCTTGCTCTTAGTTTTCAGGAAGTAAGAATCAATTTTTTTGAATGGAAGAGAGGTTGTTTTTAATGATATAAGTATCTGTGTAAACTCTTTGGACTTTATAAAATATTAGCTATTTCACTAATCAACATTAATCATTAGTTGCCAAATTTGTGGACAGTTATAGATTGTTATTGTTATAGATGCTTCAATCAAGTAATAAATTAGAAAGTCTATTACATGTATATTCTCAAAAATTAAACAATCCTTTGGTGGGCTTATTAAAACCATGCTCCAGTATGACAATGAAAGGATATACTATATATTCTCTTTTCATTTCCAAGTTTTGGATAAATTTTCTTAGCACCTGGTACTGTGGTAGACATTGTAATTCAAGTTCAAAGACAAAAAGAGTTGATATTCTTAGTCAGTGAGCACCTAGAAATGAACAGTAAAACCCAATAGAAAAAAAATAGGAAGAATACAAAGTGTCTTTTCAATGAAGAAGAAATTCACTTTGCCAGTAACCATGAGAAGGTATCTCTAACCTCAGTTATAATTTTAAAAGACAAATTAAAAAAAAATAACAGTGAGTGAATAGTTTGGCAGTCAGATTGGCCAAATTATGAAGGTCTGTAAGTAAGTGTTGGTAACTGTGTAGGCATATTCACACATTGATGATGAGGTTTTAATTTGTTACAACAAGCATGTTCTTTGGCATTTCTTGTAATAGAACAATATAGGAAACTTTCTCAGTAGGTTTGTAGTTAGGTAAATAGACCAGGTTTCAGATTTACAGAAAAGAATTAGGTAGATATATCTGGAAAGCTTTTCATGATACCATTAGGTGAGAAAAAAAAGATGTGGACAGATAACAAATTTTTACTTGAAAAACTATTTTTAAAAAGATTTTATGTATTTGAGAGAGAGAGAGAGCAGGAGCAGGGAGAAGGGGTGAAGGGAAAAGGAGAAGCATACTTCCTGCTCACTGAGCAGGGAGCCTGGTGAGGGACTCCATCTAACGACCCTGGGATTATGATCTGAGCCAAATGCAGATGCCTGAGCCACTGAGCCACCCACATGCCCAAAAAAACTGTTACATGTCTGTATTTATAGGTAGGTCTGAAGAAATGGAGGAATATTTGTTAACATTAGTGGCATAAGAAGATATTTTACTTTTTTTTCAAGTAGAGGTAGGTCACTTTAATTGTATTTTAAAAATAATAAAATAAAAAACTGAAATAATCACATTCTTTGGAAGATTTCCTGTTATGGATTTTATAAAATTACATGATTACTAGGGAAAGCCTTTGGTTTTTCTTACTGATATTAAAGAGGGAGAAAGCAGACCAGGTATTAATAGTAGGTAATACCCTAGAGTGTCGGTTAAAAATAAAGAGTGGAAGAATGAATATTTTTATTCAAATAAATTACAAATATTTGTGAGCTGGGCCTCATGTCTTCTTATATCTGCTTTTTTCCCCCTTTTTTCTAAAAGATTATTTATTTATTTGACAGAGAGAGAGAGGGAGAGAGAGAGACAGACAGACAGACAGACAGCAAGAGAGGTAACACAAGCAGGGGCAGTGGAAGAGGGAGAAGCGGACTTTACGTCAGGCAGGGAGCCCGTTATGGGGCTCGAACCCAGGACCCTGGGATCATGACCTGAGCCAAAGGCAGACGCTTAACAACTGAGCCACCCAGGGCCCCTTGTTATTTCTGCTTCTTTTCCTCAGTATTCTTCCTCCTTGCCTTTCTCTTTCAAAGGTGAACATTCTTTGATTCAGTTTTATAGTATTTTTAAGACACTCTAATCCCAATGAATTCTTTGCTTTCAGTAGGGAAGCTAGAGGGAGGGTTTCCTCCAGTTGAGTCAAATGGTTGGAATGGTGAGACTAGGCAGGGAGGGATAAACCAAAGTCATGAGTTACTTATGTGGTGACTCATGAAGGAATCAAGGTTTGAGTAGCTGCTGGCCAAAGGAGAAGAAAGTTGTAGACAAGGGGTATGAGTGTGTGCGTACATGTGCGTGCCTGCACATGTGTGCACCACAGCTGCAGAGGTATATACCTTACCAGCTGTGCACCTAAGCTTTTGTAATGCAACTTAATCTGTAATGCATAAAGCTACTCAGTATGAATATCAGTTCTCGTAATATGCTGTAATAAGTGATGCTTGCAAGTAGAATGTCATATGTAAATAAAAGGGCCACTTAAATGAGTGTGTTTGTTCAGATTTCCAGATCTCCATCTTCATCCCCAATGTAAATTCATTTGTTACTAATTGGAAAATAATATAATTTACTAAAGTTATGTGTAAACTGATAATACCCAGTAACTCAGTGAGAGTCAAAGGAGTCTTCTTTTTTTTTTTTTTAAATTTTTATTAACATATAATTATTATTTGCCCCAGGGTACATGTCTGTGAATCGTCAGGCTTACATATTTCACAGCACTTAATAGCACATACCCTCCCCAATGTCCACACCCCAGACACCCTATCCCTACACCCCCCCACCCCCCCGCCTCCCAGCCACCCTTAGTTCGTTTCAGGAGTCTAGGAGTCTCTTATG
>CM053613.1:38345736-38370424 GCA_028646535.1 Procyon lotor
CACCCAGGCGCCCCTTAGCTGTGTTTTCAATTAAATTTTTTTCCTGACTCTGTGCTGAGTTCTCAGTGAAATGCATCAGGACTATCTTCTAATCCAAGAATTCTGCCTTCAGTCTATCTAGAGAAAAGTCTATTTCATCTATTGATTTTTTATATCAATGACTCTATTTTTATTTTCAAATTTTCTTTTTTAAGATTTTATTAATTTATTTGAGAGAGAGATAGTGGGGAAGAGAGGGCGAAGCAGGCTCCCTCCCTGGGATCATGACCCAAGCTGAAGACAGACACTTAACCAACTGACCCACCCAGGAACGCCTATTTTCAAATTTTCTAATTGGGTTCCATTTCCCCCCTTCCTTTTGTTTTCACTATTTCTTATTCATTTTCAGTTGAAGTTTTGCCTTCATGTATGTCTATGAATGTTCTGTATGAACTTATTTTTAAAGTTTTAAAAATTTATTCCCTTAAAATTATTTTCGTATTGGATAAAGTCATGTTCTGATTACTGATTTTTCTGGCAGTAATTTTTAGCATTCGATTTCTCCATATGAGTTCTGAATATTGGTTTACCGGCTCATTTTGAGCAGGAGTTATTTTTTGGTATGGTTTTTCTCCTTCCTTCTGTCTGCTCATCTCTAGGTATTCAGTTAATTTTCACCTTAACCCTCCTTGTCCCCAATCCAGACCCAAGTCTTATTCCAGAATTTTAATGATTCTTTCATAAGTTATATACTGGAGATATTATAGAAATATTTGATACTTTGCTTCAGTTTCTGATATCTGGTTAACAGGTTTGCCAATACCCTTTCCCTTAGACAAGCATTTTTCTAAGAGCTCTAGGTGAAGATTGATATGTGTGTACGTGTGTGCTTTCTAGCCTTCTTTCTTGGACTAGCTTGTTTTTGGGGGGCAAGGACTGGTATGGTACCGAAGTCTCATTCCTTTTTATGGTCTTATAATCAACAGGTCTGAGCTTTTAGCCAACTTTACCTTTTTATTAACTATGTCGGTATTATTACTAGCTGCTAGAAATTTTTATTTTGTTTTTGAACCTGGCTATGTCTTTTGTGTTATCTTTTCATGTATTTTATATGTCCTGGCCATGTTTTTGGTATGCAGTTAGTGACTAGAGGCTTACCATTATGCTATCCTGATTTGCAATCACAGTCCCAGGTTAGTAGATTTCAGAATAAATATACCTGGTCTCACTCCTCCTGATTCTCAATGGTTAAGAAAAGGCAAGGAAAATTTAGGATTACAAATCAAATGTTATTCTTTTATTGGTCCTCTGCAATAGATAATACATAAGTGGCTTTTTTTTTTTTTTTTTTTAAAGATTTTATTTATTTGACAGTGAGAAACACAGTGTTGAGAGGGAACACAAGCAGAGGGAATGGCAGCGGGAGAAGCAGGCTCCCCGCCGAGCAAAGAGCCCGATGCGGGGCCCGATCCCAGGACCCTGGGATCGTGACCTGAGCCGAAGGCAGACGCTTAACGACTGAGCCAACCAGGCGCCCCCATAAGTGGCTTTTTTATTGGGTATTGCTCACTTGTGATTGCTTAGTTTAATTCTAAATTCTGTGAGTTATTTCTCCATGAATTTCTACTACTAGGTCTTCTGAATACTGTCATACAAGGAGACATTGTTAGTGTAGAAGTCTAAGGTCTTAGAGCTTATCTGGATTATTCTGGGAACATTATTTAACCTTTTGTTTCCTCCTTTATAAAACTGGTATAATATCTGCTTTCACTATCTCATGGTATAGTTGTGAACATTATAGAAGATACTAGAGTTCAATTCAGCGAAGTTTTAGTTAAGCATTTGTTTGGAGAAAGACATATCACTAGGTTCTAGAGAAATTGAATAAAACACAGTTCTGTGTTTCTAGAACCATAGAATTTATAATACAGTGGGACAAACAGCCTGTTTTTGTTTTTGTTCTTTAAGATTTATTTATTTATTTTAGGGGTGAGGGAGAAGGCGAGAATCCTTTTTTTTCCTTTTTAAAGATTTTATTTATTTATTTGACAGAGAGAGATCACAAGTAGGAAGAGAGGCAGACAGAGAGAGAGGGGGAAGTAGGCTCCCTGCTGAGCAGAGAGCCTGATGCGGGGCTCCATCCCAGGACCCTGGGATCATGACCTGAGCAGAAGGCAGAGGCTTTAACCCATTGAGCCACCCAGGTCCTCCAAGAGAGAGAATCTTAAGCAGATTTCTTACTGAGTGGGGAGCAAACATGGGGCTGGATCTCATGACCCCAGGATCATGACCTTAGCCAAAATCAAGAGTTGAACCCTTAACTGACTAAGCCATCCAAGTGCCTCTATATAGCCTGTTTATAATCAGTTATAATACAGAGTAGTCTGTGATGAATGCTTAAATATAGATATTAAACAACAATTTAAGACATCCTAAAAAAGAAGCAGTTTAGGCTTCAGGAATGAGCAGAAACTTCATGGAGGAGCTGATCTTTGATTTAAAAGCCTAGGGCTTTAAAAATGCCAAGGTGCTGTGTAAATATATGATGTGCTATTATTTTATATGCCAAATATTTTCCCATGAGCTAATCTGATTGGAAATCACATAGCCATTTCTTCTTTTTTTTGTTTACTTATTTTTAAGATTTTGGTCATTTATTTGAGAGAGAGAGAGAATGAGAGGGAGCATGAGAGGGGGAAGGTCAGAAGAAGCAGGCCCTGTGCTGAGCAGGGGACCTCCCCCCCTCAATGTGGGACTCGATCCCGGGACTTCAGGATCATGACCTGAGCTGGAGGCAGTCACCAACCAATTGAGCCAGGTGCCTTGTTTATTTATTTTTTAAAGATTTTATTTATTTATTTGAGAGAGAGTGAGCACTAGCAGGGGGAGAGGGAGAGGGAGGTACGGGCTTCCCTCTGAGCAGGGAGCCTAATGCAGGGCTGGATCCTAGGACCCTGAGATCATGACCTAAGCTGAAGGCAGATACTTAACCGACTGAGCCACCCAGTCTCCTCCTTCTTTTTTTAAAAAAGATTTTATTTATTTGAGAAGAGAGAGTGCACGCGCAAGCACATGAGTGGGGGTGGGGGAAGGGAAGAGGGAGAAGCAGACACCCTGCTGAGCATGGAACTCAATTCCAGGACTCTGAGATCATGACTTGAGCGGGAGGCAGTTGCTTAACTGACTGAGGCACTGAGGTGCCCCTAGTCATTTCTTATTAACCTTTTTGTTTTCTGTGTAGGTCTGTCCTTGCTATTAAATCTTTGTTTTTATTGGTCATGATTGTTCAGACTAGGCATCATACTCTTGTGGTGTTGTGGTCAATCTTTCTCTCTTCTGTGAATACTGATTTAGATGTTGCTTTTTCAAGAGAAAAATGTTCTCTTTATGTGTTGTATTTTTTTGATAATGTAATAATTGAAAAGAAGATATTCCCCTCCAGGCTGCTTTTCAGAGATTGTTACCTCTGAAGTTCTGAAGAAACACTATTTGCTCTTTTCCAGATACATTCAGACCAAGCTTTGGCAGTAGAACATTTTGTTCTATTTGCTGTAATTTTTTTTTTAAGGGACAAAGATAAACAGCTTAAACAGATAACCATCTCTGGTTGCTGCTTCTAACAATAATATTTAGCAGCCAGTGAATATTCTGCAAGGCCTTTCTCAGAAAAGCTGCATTAAGTAAGCAAGCCTAAATATTGTTGGTGACTGATAGATGATAGAATTTAAAGCTAGCCAACTGCCCATATCAGGCTAAAACATTGTTTTTCTGTTTTGGTAAATAATACTCATCTTGTTTATACAGGTCTTATCAAAAACAGTGTTAGCGTTTCATACCAAACATATTTTTATAAAGCTCATGAGAACTAAAACTAACAAATTTCAGATTGTTTGAATCCTATTTCATCAGTTTCTTTAGATGTATATTTTGGTTTATTTCCAAATCACAAGTTATACTGTATCCTGTGTTTTGAAGAATGGTAGCTTTTGTGCAATTTTCCAGCAGTCACCATTTACAGTAAAATTTGGTTTGTTTTTGTTATGGAAATCTCAGCCATGGATTGAATTGAGACTTGGGGAAATACTTTTATTTGATTCTTGGCTGCCAAAGGATTTCATTACAGGTGTTTTGTGAGGTCTATGTACCTAATACTTGGTGGTTTCTGTATCAGATATCGCTATATTTGGAAGTATCATTCCTTTGCACACTTTATAGTACCAGTCTTTAAGGGCTATAACTATTTCTAGCCTTCTTGACTGGGCCCACAAAGGAGACAGCTACTATATATATTTATATATATAGTAGGTTCAGATGTTTTCTTGAGTTACTTTATATAAAGTAATAGCGCATCATCAGAATCACCAAAAACACTAGAAAGTGAACTCCCATATTGATTTTATCTTTTTTATTATAATTTTAGTGCTTGGCAAAAAGGAGTTGTTCAGTAAACAAATTGAATTAATTACCACCAGCCTCAGAGTTACCATTATTGCTCCTATTGCTTATAGAAATTACTGACATATAGGATCTAGATCCTATCCCCCAACACTGGCCTTCTCTTTCCTCTTTTATCCTACCCTTTAGGTAGAAGGTTTACTCTGTTCCAGTCATCAGTCACCTACTATTCACCCTCTCCCTTTTTTTAAAAGTTTGTTGTTTTGTTTTGTTTCTTTTTTGACAGAGAAGGAGACTGCGAGAGCAAGAACACAAACAGAGGGAGTGGGAGAGGGAGAAGCAGACTTCCCTCTGAGCAGGGAGCCTATGTGGGACTTGATCCCAGGACCTGGGATCATGACCTGAGCCCAAGGCAGATGCCTAGTGACTGAGCCACCCAGGTGTCCCATTCCCTTCTATAATAATAGCAATAGCAGTAATAATGAAAATGATATCGATTGCTAGTATATCTGAGTATCAGCTTGTACAGGCCACAGATTCTATAATAGGGTTTATTAATCATTTACTATGTCCTAGACACCATGCTAAATAATTCACAGTGCATTATATCACTTAATCTTACCAGCAAAATATGAGGTATTTTATGTTCAAGAAAAACTGGGGTTCAAAGAAATTCACCAAAACGTACCCTAACTTAGTCCCAGACTCAGGATTCAGTTCCTTTCTAGCTGGTGTCAAACTATGAGATGATCAAGTTCAGCCTTCTTTATGAATCTGTTTTTCAGTATATCTAATAAATTGCCATCTAGCTTTCAGCCTTCTTTATGAATCTGTTTTTCAGTATATCTAATAAATTGCCATCTAGCTTCAGGTTTAATATGTCTGGTAAGGGGCTCTTATTCTCTAGAAGATAATTTCATTGTTTGACAGCTATAATTATTAAAAGGTTTTTCATAATATTAAAGAAACATAAATGTCTATTTTTATAACTTCTAAACTTATTATGTCATTAAACTTTTCAGAGATATCTAAGGTGGAATGAGTCTGTTCTTACTCACATTGGCTCTGTTTAGCAAATTGGTTTTTTTTTTTTTTTAAAGATTTTATTTATTTGACAGATCGAAACACAGTGAGAGAAGGAACACAAGCAGAGGGAATGGTAGCTGGAGAAGCAGGCTTCCTGCTGAGCAGGGAGCCCGATGTGGGGTTTGATCCCAGGACCCTGGGATCATGACCTGAGCCAAAGGCAGACGCTTTATGACTGAGCCACCCAGGCACCCTGCAAATTGTGTTTAAAATATATGTTTGGGCACCTGGCTGGCTCAGTTGGTAGAGCATGTAACTCTTGAACTCGGGGTCATGAGTCTGAGCCCCCCATTGGGTATAGTTTGGGTATAGAGATTACTTAAATAAATAAGAACTTAAAAAAATATATGTATAAATATATGTAAGCAAGAAATCTTTCAGATGGGTTTGTGATCGTGTGTGTGTGTGTGTGTGTGTGATATAAAAAAAGACTCTCGAGAACTTAATGCAGTATTTAAATTGTTCTATAACCTTTATCTGGTTTATACCTACATCCATATCTAATAAAGAGAGATAGGTAATAGAACTCAGGGCAAATTTTTTAAATTAGCCTAAATGAAATTATAAAATACTAATTAAAAGTAGGTAAAAGGGATTGTAATGTCAGGAATATGTAACTGTCATAAACTTTAAGAGTCTATCATAATAAGTCAGATGTGAAAGTCTGGTAACATTTAAAGAACATTTTCTTTCTAATTTTTTCCTTTTTTTTTTTTTCTAATTTTATTTTCTGTTTTATCTTCCTTAGATAATCTCACTAGTTTATTTTGTTTTTAATCCCCCTCTAGGTTGTCAATTACATAATGTTTTTGTTAGCCCATCATTTCTTATAGATGCGCCTTTCTGAGAATATTTAGACATCATTTCAACATCTACATTTTTTATATTTACTCTGTGTCATATAGAGTGCTAATAACCATTGGGGAAGACACAGTTATATATGGTGGGGTTTTGTCCTCAGTTTTTTATCATTCAAAGTATGGAAAAATTAACACATCATAATAGAGAATAGTGAACTCCTCTATGTACTCGTCACTCAGCTACAACAATCATTCACAGTGGTCATTCTTTTTTCACCTGGAAGCCTTATACCAGCCTCATGCTTTTCCAGTTGGATTATTTTGGGGAAAAAAAAAAAAGATATTATATTAATTGGGCCATATAAAATTGTATATATCCATCCATTTGACCTATAAAATAATTGCATATGGTTCAACTTGTATCCTTTCATTCATTAATATTTCAGTCTGCCTTTTTAAAAGAGAAGATCTCTTTTTGTTTGTTAACACAATCTCACTGTCATTATTATTCCTAAAAAATTTAGCAGTAATTCCTTAATATCACCAAGTATCTAACAGTCTTCATATTTCTTCACTTGTTTATGTGTATGTATTGCTCTTTTACTATCTTTTTGCAATTGGTTTGCTCGAATCAACATCCAGATAAAATCCATTTATTACTTTTAGTTGTTGGTTTATTCTTCCCTGATTTTCACTGCAAGTCATTTATTAAAGAAATTGCTTTCTTGGGCACCTGGGTGGCTCAGTGGGTTAAAGCCTCTGCCTTCGGTTCAGGTATGATCTCAGGGTCCTGGGAGCCCTGCATCGGGCTCTCTGCTCAGCGGGGAGCCTGCTTCCCCCTCTTCCTCTGCCTGCTTGTGAACTCTCTCTCTCTGTCAAATAAATAAGTAAAATCTTTTTTTTTTTCCTAAAGATTTTATTTATTTGACAGAGAGAAACACAGCGAGAGAGGGAACACAAGCAGAGGGAATGGTAGCAGGAGAAGCAGGCTTCCTGCCGAGCAGGGAGCCCCATGTGGGGCTCTATCCCAGGACCCTGGGATCATGACCTAAGCTGAAGGCAGTCGCTTAACGACTGAGCCTCCCAGGCGCCCCTAAATAAGTAAAATCTTAAAAAAAAAAGAAATTGCTTTCTTAATTTCAATTTAATAAAGAATTTAAAAATTAAAGTAATTTTAACGATTTATAATTTAAAATAATCTTATTTCAGTTTCATAAGGAATATAGGAAACAGAAATATAACTCAGTATATGTAAGAGCCTACTTTATTATTATTATTATTTTTTAAAGATTTTATTTATTTATTTGACAGAGAGAGAGAGAGATCACAAGTAGGCAGAGAGGTAGGCAGAGAGGGAAAGGGAAGCAGGCTCCCTGATGAGCAGAGAGCCCATGAGGGGCTCCATCCCAGGACCCTGAGCTCATGACCTGAGCTGAAGGCAGAGGCTTTAACCCACTGAGCCACCCAGGTGCCCCTATTTTTTTTTATGTCACTTTTACTGAGTACTTACTACGTGGTAGGCACTGTTCTAACCCACTGTCACATTCACAACAACCCTTTGACGAAGGTACTATTGACCCCATTTTAAATAATTCAGTTGCTCAGACCCCAAACCTAAACTCATTCTAGTCTCATCTTTCCCTAATGTATGTCATTCATCCCATTAACTGCACTTCTAAAATAATTCATTAATTTTTCATCATCCCCAGTACCATGAGCGCAGTTGTAGCTGCCATTGTCTTTCTCCTGAATGATCGCAGTAGCCTCAAAGATGGTTAAAAATTCAAAAAGAATAAAAAGTGAAATGTCTTTTCTACTCTGACCCTCCAGAGGCAGTTTCTTGGGTTTTGTTTCAGAGATAATTCTGTTAATATCCAACTACCATATGTTTACTCATCTGGAGCAAATGTTGTCAGCATTCTGCACATTTTTCCTTCCATTTCTGTGTACGTTGTCTCGATATCTGATTGCCAGCATCTATGGTTTTTAGCTTGAGGTCATTCTTTATCCCCTGGAGCCTGCTCTGTCTCTGTACGTGGGCAGGGCAGAAGTTCTGGGATATTCATGCCTGCCACCTCAGGAGCAGCCTTCAATTGATGACTTACAGAAACTGAGAGAAAAGCCTCTAGCTCCCTTGCCCTTTGGGTGAGATAACTCGAATGCATGTCCTGTGCTGTCTCTGCAGCATGGTTGAGCTCCAGTTGCCCCCAGCTGTAGCCTGCTCATTGATGTACACCATGGCTCCCTTCTCTTCCCTACTCCTCTCCCAGTTTCCTGGGATTATCTCCCAAATAAACTACTTGCACTGAAATTCTTATTTCAGGGTCTTTTAGGGAAACTATAATATAAATTGTGGCACACTCAACACCTGCCTAAGTAATCAGAGACTCCCGGAAAAAGAATCCTGTTTATTTGGCTCTAAACACTCCCAATTTGGCCAAGTTTTGGAGGTTTTGTTTTGTTTTGTTTTTTTAATTCTCATCGGAAGCTGCTGGGGTTCATAGAATTTTGTCTGTTATTTTTTGAAAAAAAATTTTTTTTTAAGATTTTATTTTTATTTATTTGACAGAAAGGAGAGAGATCACAAGTAGGCAGAGAGGCAGGCAGAGAGAGAGGGGGCAGCAGGCTCCCCGCTGAGCAGAGAGCCCGATGTGGGGCTTGATCCCAGGACCCTGAGATCATGACCTGAGCCAAAGGCAGGGGTTTTAACCCACTGAGCCACCCAGGTGCCCTGAAAATTTTTTATATTTTAAGTTATTACATGGTTAAATTGACTTTTTTATTTGTTTAGTAGAAAGCCCTATCTATTTTAACACATGTTTAGAGCTTAGTACCCACCACCACCATCAGGAGACAGGACGGTTCTATCACTCAGCAAACTTCCTCATGCTGTCCCTTTATTTTCACATTCCTATCACTTGTATCCCTTGACAACCAACTGATATGTTTTTCATTATTGTGGCTTTATCTTTTCAAGAATGCCTTATAAGTGGAATCATTTAGTGTATAACCTTTAGGTCCGGGGTTCTTTTAATTAGCATAATATATTTGAGATTCATCCAAGTTGTTGCCGTTATCAGTAGTTTGTTCTCTTTTTTACTTAGTATTCCATTATGTGGATATACCATAGTTTATGTATCCATTCACCTACCGAAGGGCATTTGGGTTGTTTCCAGTTTGGGGCTATTATGAAGAATGTGCTGTGACCATTCATGTACAACATTTTGTGTGGACACACATTTGCATTTCTTTTGAGTATAGTAGTGGAATTACTGGGTCATATGGAAGTTCTGTGTTTAACCTTGTCCTGAATTGCCAGACTGTTTTATAAAAGAGACTGCTTTATTTTACATTCCCACAAGCAAGTGTATGAGGGTTCCAATTTCTCCACATCAACACTTTTACTATTCTTTTTGACTGCAACCATTCTAATGTATGTGAGGTGCTATCTCATGTATTTTATTTGCATTTCCCTAATGACTGATGATGTTGAGCATCTTATGTGTTCTGGCCATTCTTCTTTGGAGAAATATCTACTAAAATCTTTACACATTTTCTAATGGGGTCGTTTTTTACTATTGTGTTTTCAGAGTTCTTCGTATATTCTTGAGACTTGACTTTTCGTTTTAACATTATTTTTCTTAGACACAAAGTTGTAAAGTTTGATATAGTCTGATTAATTTTTTTAATGGATCTTGCTTTTGATGTTAAGAACTTTTTTGCCTAACCGCAGGCCATAAAAATTTTCTCTTACGTTTTCTTTTAAAAGGTTTATGGTTTTGCGTTTTATATTCAGCCATATGATTCATTTGGAGTTAACCTTTGTATAAGATGAGAGGTTTAGTTTGAGGTTACTTTTTCTTTTTGCATGCACATAGATGACCTGTTTCCCAACATCACTTGTTGAAAAAAGACTACTCTTTCTTAGTTGAACTATTCTTGCACCTTTGTCAAAGATCAGATGGCCATATTTGTATGAGTATATTTCTGGACTGTCTATTCTGTTCCAGAGTATTTTTATTTACATTTCTTACCTGGTACTGTCTTTATCAGTGTAGCCTTAGAGTAAGTCATAAAATTCTCTAACATAATTTTCTTTTGCAAAATTTCTTTTAGCTATTCTGGTACTTTTGTCCTACCACATAATATTTAAGAATGAACTTATGTATCTCTCAAAAAAAAAAAGGCCCTGCTTGGATTTTGACTGATATTGCATTAAATCTATAGATTATTTTAGTGAAAAGTGACACCTTTAATATGTTGAGGTATTCTTTGATTTCTTCCATCTATGCCATGCTTTGTTAGATTTGTGCCTAAGTAATTCCATTTTATTGGAGCTATTATAAATGGTACTTCAATTTTTTTGTTGTTTCATATTGTTTATTGCTGGTATATAAAAATTTAAGTGAGGGGCGCCTGGGTGGCTCAGTGGGTTAAAGCCTCCGGCTCAAGTCACGATCCCAGGTTCCTGGGATCCAGGCGCTGCTTGGCCGGGAGCCTGCTTCCCTCTCTGTCTGCCTGCCTCTCTGCCTACTTGTGATCTCTCTCTCTGTCAAATAAATAAATAAAATATTAAAAAATTTAAGTGAGTTTTGTGTCTTGTTGTGTGTTGACCTTATAACCTGCAATTTTATTTATATTAGATCTAAAAGTGTTTTTTGTAGATTCCCTGGGATTTTTTATATAGACATACTTGTCATCTGCAAATTGGGACAGTTTTACTCCTTTCTATATATATCTTTTCTTGTCAGAATGGTGAATGTAGATATCTTTGTGTTGTTCTTGTTCATAAGTGGAAAATATCCCATCTTTGACCATTTACTATGATAGCTATAGGTTTATTACACATATCCTTCATCTGATTGAAGAAGTATGTTTCTGTTTACCCTTCTATTACTGGGTTGCTGAAAATTTTTATCCTAATCGGTATTGAAATTTTGGTAAATGCTTTTTCTGTTCTATTGATGGCGTTTTGTGATTTTTCTTACATGATAGGTATTATTGATTTGTTTTTGAATATTGAACTAGCCTTAAGTTGCCTGGATAAACCCCACTGTTCTGGGTTAGTATTCTAAAATACTGCAGGAATCTCTTTGTTAATGTTTTGTTGAGACTTTTTTGTATGTACTTTATTTTGAAGCCAGTTTTTAGTATAGTGAGCTTAATATACAGTATGCAATTTTATTTTATTTTATTTTTTTAAATTTTTTTTAAAGATTTTATTTATTTATTTGACAGAGAGAGAGGGATCACAAGCAGGCAGAGAGGCAGGCAGAGAGAGGGGGAAGCAGGCTCCCTGCTGAGCAGTGAGCCCAATGTGGGGCTCGATCCCAGGACCCTGAGATCATGATCTGGGCCGAAGGCAGAGGCTTTAACCCACTGAGCCACCCAGGCGCCCCAATGCAATTTTGTTTTATAAAAAGTTTCACTTTGGGCAATTTTTCCCTGTTCAGACCTGCTAATAAGTAAATAATTTTTCCTTGGGTAGGTAGTGTCTGCTTTTTCCTTTTGTTTTGTTAAACTTTCCCTTAAAGATAATGTGCCTGCCACCTTGCATTCTTTTTGTTCTTTAGATGAGGCTGTGTTAGGGGATTGCAGGCCCTTGAATTGTTCTTTAAGAAGAAACCCAGGAATTCTCAAGTGTACCTTCCTTGGGCTGTTCTGAAGCACTTAAAAGGATAAGAATGCAAATGAATGTTTCACATGTGGTGTAATTTCTTACATTTAAATTTCATGTAATATCAGCCACGGTATGTGTAAGTCTTTTGAAGGAGTCAGTTGAAATCAAGATTCCACTGGGTATTTGTTTTTTGAGATCATGATAATGGAATTATAAGTGGAAAAGCCCCAAATGAGAGCATTCCTTCCATTTGTTATCCAGGAAATTAGTAAAATTCCAATGTTTATAAACAATATTTATAAACTGGAATGGAAGAAGAATTGAAACAGAACTCACCTTATTCCCTCTATTTAAGCACTGCATTTTGAATTTATTCTAAAAAACCAAGGAATTCTTTTTGTTACTTTTCTTTTTCAGTGAAAAATATTATCTATTACTGTTTGACTGGACCATTATACCTGAGTATTTCTGACTCTTAAAGGGCAATGAGGGGGCGCTTGGGTGGCTAAGTTGTTAAGTGTCTGCCTTTCTCTCAAGCCATGATCCCAGGGTCCTGGGATCAAGCCCCATATTGGTCTCCTGCTCAGTGGGAAGCCTGCTTCTCCCTCTCCCACTCCTCCTGCTTGTGTTCCCTCTCACTGTCTCTTTCTCTGTCAAATAAATAATTAAAATCTTTAACAAAAATAAAATAAAGGGCAATGAGTTTCTGTAAGTGAGCAGATTTGCTGGGCCTAAAGGATTTTGAAATGTCAACTTTCAGTACTGACTAAAATCTTATTTTCCATAAAATATGTACAAAGTCTTGATGATATGATTCATCTTTTCTTAGAAGTGATTTATAAAATGGCAACTTTAGTAACCATAGTCTTAATAAGTTCTACCTTGGAGGCTAAGAAAAATGCTTATGTTAAAAAGCAAAAGTAAATACATCTGGTGTAATATTAACAGTGAATCCAGATAGCGATGGATGAGTTTGATTGCACTATTTGAATTAAACCTGAATATTTGTATATACACATAAAAGTGTATATAAGTGGTTCAACAATATTGGGAAGGAAGCAGATAGAACCGCAGTAGTATGTCCCTGCTTCTTTCTGTGGGATCATGTTACAATTTCAGTTACCTGTGGTCCGTTGTGTTCTGGAAGCAGAGGATCCTCTGTCTGACAGATAATCAGGTCAGTAGTAGCATAAGGTTAGATTACAATGCCTTTGTCATTCTTCATTTTATCAGATAAGCTTCTTATCATCTCACATCATCACCAGAAGAAGAGTGACTACAGTTTGATACAGATAGTAAGCACCAGGAGTGAGGGTAAAGGCAGAGGGACAAGTAGACTCCTGGCTGAGTGCACAGCACAGAGCCTGACACAGGGCTCTCTCCTAGGACCCTGAGATCATGAACTGAGCCAAAGTCAGATGCTTAACCAAATGTTTAACCAAATGAGCCACCAAGGCTCCCCTGTATTGTTTGTATTTTTAACAACAAAAACAAATTCATTAAGTATTTATTTAAAAAAATTTAAAAGTAATATGAATTTTTGTTCATTGGTATCTTCAAGGAACAATGCTATGAATTGCTTAGAACCTAGAGGCAGAGAAGAATCAAGTTGAATATATTTTCAAGGGAGAATATGGTGATAGGTAATAATAGTAGTGATAATGATAATAGTAACAACTATTTTTTGAATGCTTACTCTTTGCTGGGTAAGTTTTAAACATTTTAGGTGCACAAAATAGTTTTTACAAAGGCCACACAAATAGGTCAATGTATTTCCTTTTTAAAGATTTGAAAATGGTTTTTGGGAACCCACACAGCTAAATAAATAGCAGTGCTGAGATTTGAATACAGGTCTGTTTTATTCTAGAATCTTAAGTCACAATGCTAGAACCGTAATAATAAAAAATGGAGAGGAAATAAGAAAATAATATTTCTAAAGACATAGCTCTGGAATTGGCTGAAATGGTCAGATCAGTAGTGCGTAGGGCCACTGGTCAGATGACTGGATCTTGGATTCAAACATAAAAGGACTGTTTTCTCCATTGAATGGAAGGGTCCAGAAGTTTTACAACTGTAGTGATTCATTCCACAGGACTGGTATCTCAGGATCAGAGAGGGTGAATTGTAATCAGATAACTCAATTGCCTGTGATTTATCCTTTAAATCTCTTAAAGAAGCACTTAATCCTATATGAATCTGTGCAAAAGTAAAATTTACCGGTGTGGGTGTTGCTGAGGTGGCAATTGGAGATGACTTGTAAGCAGCAATAGATCAGGGAACCCAATATGCTAGGAAACATCTGCTTAGGGACCCTCTCCATTAACATTTTACTTCATGTTTTTACCCTTTGCTTTTAGAACACATAACAACAGTTATGCTTTTTTTGAGCAAGTGCCAATATGTCCCATTAATGGGAGGAAATAAGTTGTCCTTATATGTGTGGGTTTACTTCTGGACTGTTTTGTTCCATCGATTTATTTGCCTATCTTTAATCCATACTTTTGAGGGGGGGCTTTATCACAGTTCTTGACATCAGGTAGTGTTAGTTCTCCAATTCTGTCTTTTTGAAAGTTGTTTTGGCTATTCTAGGTCCTTTACATTTCCACTAGAATTTTCTCTTAGGTGTCTCATTTTATTTATTTATTTTTCTTTTAAAAAATTTATGTTCAGTTAACATACAGTATATTATTAATACAGAGGTAGAGGTCAGTGATTCATCAGTCTATATAATACCCAGTGCTCATTACATCACATGCCCTTCTTAATGTCCATCACCTAGTTATGCCATCCTTCCACCTCAATCCCCTCCAGGAACCCTCAGTTTATTTCCTATGATTAAGAATCTCTTAATGGTTTGTCTCTCTTTCTGATTTCATCTTGTTTTATTTTCCCGTCTTCCCCCATGATCCTATGTTTTTTCTTAAATTCCACATATGAGTGAGATCATATGATAATTGTCTTCCTCTGAGTGACTTATTTCCCTTAGCATAATACCCTGTAGTTCCATCCACATCATTGCAAATGGCAAGATTTCATATTTTTATTATTTATTTATTTTTGAAGATTTTATTTATTTATTTTGACAGAGAGGAGAGAGATCACAAGTAGGCAGAGAGGCAGGCAGAGAGCCCGATGTGGGGCTCGATCCCAGGACCCTGAGATCATGACCTGAGCCAAAGGCAGAGGCTTTAACCTACTGAGCCATCCAGGCACCCAAGATTTCATATTTTTAAATGGCTGAGTAGGATTCCATTGTGTATACATACCACATCTTCTTTATCCATTCATCTGTCAGTGGACATCTGGGCTCTTTCCATAGTTTGGTTATTGTGGACATTGCCACTATAAACATTGGGGTGCAGGTGCCCCTTCAGATCACTACATTTGTATCTTTGGGGTAAATACCCAGTAGTGCGATTGCTGGGTCATGGGGTAGCTCTATTTTCAACTTTTTGAGGGACCTCCATCCTGTTTTCCAGAGTGGCTTCACCAGCTTGCATTCCCACCAACAGTGTTAAGATGGTTCTCCTTTCTCCACATTCTTGCCAACATCTGTCATTTCTTGACTTGTTAATTTTAGCCATTCTGACTGGTGTGAGGTGTTCTCTCATTGTGGTTTTGATTTTTTATCTCTGATGCCAAGTGATGTTGAGGATTTTTTCATGTGTCTGTTGGCCATTTGTATGCCTTCTTTGGAGAAAAGTTTGTTCATGTCTCCTGTCCATTTCTTGATTGGATTATTTGTTCTTTGGGTGTTGAATTTAATAAGTTCTTTATAACTTTTGGATACTAGCCCTTTATCTGATAAGACATTTGCAAGTATCTTCTCCCATTCTGTTGATTGGGTTGTCTTTTAGTCTTATGGACTATTTCCTTTGCTGTGCAAAAACTTTTTTATCTTGATGAGGTCCCAGTAGTTCATTTTTTCTTTGTTTCCCTTGCCTTTGGAGACCTGTCTAGCCAGAACTTGCTATGGCTGAGGTCACAGAAGTTGCTGCCCGTGTTCTCCTCTAGGATTTTGATGGATTCCTGTCTCACATTCAGGTCTTCCATCCATTTTGAGTCTATTTTTTATATGGTATAAGGAAATGGTCCAGTTTCATCCTTCTGCATGTGGCTATCCAATTTTCCCCAACACCATTTGTTGAAGAGACTGTCTTTTTTCCATTGGATATTCTTTCTTGTTTTGTTGAAGATTAGTTGACCATAGAGCTGAGAGACCATTTCTGGGTTCTCTATTCTGATCTCTGTGTCTGTTTTTGTGCCACAAGATACCTAGGAATAAACCTAATCAAAGAGGCAAAGGATCAGTACTCAGAAAACTATACTCATGAAAGAAATTGAAGAAGACACAAAAAATGGAAAAATACTTCATACTCATTGATTGGAAGAACAAATATTGTTAAAATGTCTATGCTACCTAGAGCAATCTATACATTCAGTACAATCCCTATCAAAATACCATCAATCAACTTTTTTCACAGAGCCAGAACAAATAATCCTGAAATTTGTTTGGAAGCAGAAAAGACCACAAATAGCCAAAGGAATGTTGAAGAAGAAAACCAAAGATGGTGACATCACAATTCTGGACTAGAGGCTCTGTTACAAAACTGTAATCATCAAGATAGTACTGGTACTAGTACAACAACAGACAGATCAGTGGAACAGAATAGAGATTCCATTGTAATTTTAAATTCCATTTTATAATTTCTTTTTTTTTTTTTTTAAAAGATTGGTTTATTTATTTGACAGTGAGAGAGAGAGAGTGAGAGAGGGAACACAAGCAGGGAGAGTGGGAGAGGGAGAAGCAGGCTTCCCACTGAGCAGGGAGCCCCATGCAAGGCTCTATCCCAGGACTCTGGGATCATGACCCGAGCTGAAGGCCAATGCTTAATGACTGAGCCACCCAGGCGCCCCCATTTTATAATTTCTATCAAAAACACAACACAACACAACGCAACACAGCACAACAAAAACTTCCAAAACAAATTGCTGGCATTTGGATTGCAATTGCATTGACTTTATAGATTTATTCACATATAGATTAATTTGGAGAACTGACATCTTAATAATATTGAGTGGACCAAAAGTTGAGTAAGGTATATTTTTCTATTAATTTTGGTCTTTAGCTTTTCACCAGTATTTTGTAGTTAAATATAGAGGTCTTTCATATCTTTTGACATTTATCCCTATTTCTTATTCTTGATGCTATTGTAAATCATATTTTTATTTTTGATTTTTCACTACTAGTATGTAGAAATACAATTGATTTTTGTATGTTGATCACATATCCTACAACTGTACTAGACTCTTGTATTAGTTCTAGACATTTTTTGTAGATTCCATTAGACTTTTTTATATTGACAATCATATTAGTGATAGGGACAATTTTATCTCTTTTCTGGTTGATACACCTACTATTTCTTCCTCTCTCCCTTTACCTGATTGCTCAGGGTAGAACCTTTAGTATAAAGTAGAATAGAAGTCATGATTGTAGACATATCTATCTTTTTCTTCATCTTAGCAGTAAAGCATTCAGTTTTTCAGCATTAAGTATGATACAGATTTTGCACAGATGCTTTTATCATATTAAGGAAATTCACTTTTACTCCCAGTGTACTCAATTTTTAACACAAATGATGCTGAAATTTGTAAAATGCTTTTTCTGCTTCTATTAAAGTAGCTTTTTTCTTTTTTAGTTTTTTACATTTACTTATGTAAAGGTTTTTAAATAATGAATTACATCAGTTGCTTTTCAAATGTAAACACACCTTGTATTCTTCAGATAAATCCCTCTTGTCATAATATATTATTAGTCTTTTAGTATACTGTTGGATTCAGTTTGCTAAAAAGCATTTTATAAAAGAATTTTTGCACCCTGTGTTCATGTGTTCAGCATCTTTGCTGGGTTTTGGTATTAGGGAAATACTAGCCTCATAGGATGAAGTTGGGAAGTATTTTGTCCTTTTATAATTTTTGGAAGTTTTGTGTAGAATTGTTATTATTGATTCCATAAGTGTGCAGTAGAATTCATTGGTAAAGTCATCTGAGCCTGTATTTTCTTCATGGAAGGTTTTTAGCTCCAATTGCAATTTCTTTGATAAATACAGAGTTATTTAGGTGTTCTGTTTCTTTATGAGTGAGCTCAGGTAGTTTGCATTATTCAGAGAATTTGTCTATTTCATCTCCTTATCAAATTTATTTACAAAAAGTTACTCATAGTATTCTCTTATAATCCTTTTAATATCTGTAGTCTCTAATGATGTCATATCTCATTCCTGATATTAGAAATTTGTGTCTTCTCTTTTTTATGAAAAATCTGGCTAGAAGTTTATCAAGTTTTTTTTAAATTTTTATTTTTTTAATTAACATAAGATGTATTATTTGTTTCAGGGGTACAGGTCTGTGACTCATCAGTCTTACACAACACCCAGCGCTCACCACTACACATACCCTCCCCAATGTCCATCACCCAGCCACCTATGCCCCCATCCACTCCCCTCCAACAACCCTCAGTTTGTTTCCTAAGATCAAGAGTCTTTTATGGTTTGTCTCCCTCTCTGGTTTCATCTTGTTTTATTTTGTTTATCAAGCTTTTGATCATTGTCTTTTTCTATTGTTTCTGTTCTCTATATCATTGATTTTTATTTTGATCCTTGTTATTTCCTTTATTCTGTTTACCTTGAATTAAACTTTCTCTGTTTTATCTTATTCCTAAATAGATGCTAAGATCATTGAGACCTTTCTTTTTTTTTTTTACTAACATATAATGTATTATTTGCCCCAGGGTACATGTCTGTGAATCGTCAGGCTTACACATTTCACAGTACTTAACATAGCACATACCCTCCCCAATGTCCACAACCCAGCCACCCTTCCCTAGCCACCGCACCCCCCCTCTTGCCTCCCAGCCACCCTTAGTTTGTTTCGTGAGTCTAGGAGTCTCTTATGGTTTGTCTCCCTTCCCATCCCCTCCTGTTTCATTTATTGAGAGCTTTCTTATTTTCTACTTTAAGTGTTTAGTGCTATAACTTTCTCCTTAAGTCCTACTTTAGTAGCATCCTACAAATTCTGAAAGGTGGTCTTTTCATTCTCATTTATTTCACATACCTTATAATATCCTTTTGATTTCTTCTTTGACCCATGAGTTGTTTAGAAATGTTATTTAGTTTCCAAGTATTGTAGATTTTCCAAAGATCTGTTTTTGATTTCTAATTTAATTCCTTTGTGGTATAGGAACATACTTTTTATGATTTGAATCCTTTTAAATTTATTACAAATTGTTTTATGGCCCAGGATATGCTCTATCTTGGTAAATGTTCCAAGTATGCTTGAAAAGAATGTATATTCTGCTGTTATTTTATGAAGGGTTCTATAAACATCAATTAGCTCAGGTTGGTTGATAGTATTATTCAAATCTTCTACATCCTTACTTTTTGTTTTATTTTGTTTTGTTTTGGTCCACTTGTTCTGTCAGTTATCAAGAGAGATTTTGAAATCTTTGACTATAGTAGAGGAAATCTGGTTTATTGATTGACCTTTTGCAGTTCTGTTAGATTTGTTTTATGTATTTGAAAATATTATTAGGGACACAGATATTTAAGATTTTATGTCCCCTTGGTGAATTGGCCAATATATCATAAAATACCATTTTTTTGTGTGTTAATATTCTTTGCTCTGCAATCTACATTGATATTAATGTAGCTATGTCAGCCTTATTTTGATGAATGTTAGCATAAGATATGTTTTCTCAGTCCTTTTTCTTTTCATTTCTTTGGAAATTTGTAATCAAAGTGTTTTTTAGAGTTACACATAGTTGAGTCTTTCATTCATTCATTCATTCATTCATTCATTCATTCATTCATTCATTTATGAGAGAGGAAGAGAAAGAATATGGAGGAGGAGCAGAGGAGCAGGGAGAGTAACAGGGAAAGACTGTCTAGCAGGCTGTACCCTGAGCATGGACCCTAATACAGGGCTTGATCCAATGACCCTGAGATCATGACCACGCCAAAATCAAGAGTTGGACACTCAACTGACTGAGCCACCCACGTGCCCTGCATCTTGCTTTTTTATGCAAGCACACTATCTCTGCCATTTATTTTTTATTTTTTTATTTTTTATCTCTGCCATTTAATATGATTATTAGTATATTTAGTCATGAGTATTTTTCTATTTGTGTTAGGTTCATTTCATTGGTCATTTCCTCCCCTTTATTTTCTTCTTTCTTTTAGATTAATTATTTTTCTTGGTTATTCCATTTTATTTATTTTGTTGGATTATTATTATTATTTTTTATTCCATGATACAAATTTATTAAGATCTGTTATATACTAAAACCAAAACTATTAGCAAATGATACAGTATGAAATAAAATACTGTCCCTTCATCAGATTATATTCTACCAAACTAAATAAAACCAGAATGAGCTACCTCTCAGATCTCTTTTCTTATGAATTTATGGACTAAAACATAACAAAAACAGAGACCATTTGTTAAAATGAAAATCATAACACACACTTCATTTGTTTTCTAACAACTTTCCTGGAATACTCTGTGGGGCCACTTACATTTCCTAGGAAATCAGTTTTATCAATGCCACTGCAAACATATGGATGCAAAGAAAAAATATATAAATAATCAATATGAATGAGTCATTCTCATGATCATACAAGTATATCACTTGATATTGGACCATACCAACTTTGCCCAGAAAATTTTTGGAACACTAAAACAATCAATCCTATCCAATCGATTTTATCCATCATAATTATTTTTGTGTTACATTATTGCCTTAGTATTTTTATTGAATGGGAGATATGTTGGATTATTTTTTTAACTGTTTTGTCACTTTTTTGGTCTTATACATCTTTAACTTATGGTGTATTTAACTTAACACACTCTACCTTGAAGTGATACTGTATCATTTTTCTTGTGATATATGAACCATATAGTACCACTGTACTCTTCCATTTTCCCTTCCTGACTTGTGCAGTTGTTGACATCATTTTACTTTTTTTAAAGTTTTTTTGACATTTAAGATCATTTTTATTTTTGCAGTTCTTTATTTTACATTTTTATGAAACCATTTAAATTACATTTATTTTAAATACAAATACATTTTGTATTTTTTATTTTTTAAAGATTTTATTTTATTTTATAGATTTTTTATTTATTTGATAGAGAGAAACACAGTGAGAGAGGGAACACAACCAGAGGGATGGTAGTGGGAGAAGCAGGCTTCCCGCCGAGCAGGGTGCCCGATGCGGGGCTCGATCCCAGGACTCTGGGATCATGACCTGGGCCGAAGGCAGACGCTTAACGACTGAGCCACCCAGGCGCCCCTAAAGATTTTATTTTTAAGTAATCTCTATATCTAAGTGGGGCTCAAATTCACAATCCCAAGATCAAGAGACCTTTGATCTCAGTTGCTCCACCAACTGAGCCAGCTAGATGCCGCCATTTTAATTTTATATAAAGTTTAAACCCCATGCTGCAGTGTTATTTTGTTAATAAGAGATTTAAATAATACAAAAAAAACTTCTGTATTTATTTACCCACGTATGGGTAAATACTGCTGGAGCTCTTCATTGTTTTTTATAGATCCATAGTTTTATCTGGTATTATTAATTCAAATGAATTTTTTTCCCTTCCTCTTCTTCACTACCTTGATTCTTATTACTCATAATAAGCTGCTTATCCCAGAGCTCACTGATGTTCACTTCATTTTAAGGGTTCTTTCTCCCCCCCCCTTTCCTTCCCTCCCCCTCCCCCTCCCCTTCCCCTTCCCCTTCCCTCCCTCCCTTCCTTCCTTCCTTCCTTATTTATACCCAATGTGGGGCTCAAATTCATGACCTTGAGATCAGGAGTCGCATGCTCTTCCAACTGAGCCAGCCAGGAGTCCCTCTATATTTCACTTTAGATTATTTTTATTTGTGTCAAATCAAGTTTACTGTTTACTAATCTTTCCTTCTGTGACATTTAATATGTTATGAATCCTAGTCAGTGTGTTTTTATCTCAAAAATTGTAGTTTAGAAGTTTGAGTCTTTTAGATTTTCCATGTCTCCATTTAACTTTTTCAACATATGAGAATCAGTTATAATAACTCTGTGTCTTTTCTGCTCATTCTAGTATCTCTGTCAGTTCCAGGTCAGTTTTGTTTGATTATTCTTCTCCTTATGGGTTTTGTTTCCCTATTTCTTTGCATACCTCTTAATGTTTAATAGGATGTGTGACACTGTGACTTTTATCTTGTTGGGTGGTGGGTATTTTGTATTCATTTAAATCCTCTTGAGCTCCTGAGATGTGGTTAAGTTACTTATAAACAGTTTGATCTTTTTAGGTCTTGCTTTTATGATTTGTTATGTGAGTTCTGAGCAGATCCAGTTTGGGGCTAATTATTTCCACTACTGGGGCTAGACTTTTCTGTGTACTCTAGCCAAGCTCTTGAGAATTATGAATTTTTCCAATCTGGATAATGGGAATGGGCACTTCTCCCAGTCATGCTTAAGCAATGGCCGCTGTTTTTTCTATACTTTGCAGATGGCTCTCCTGCCAGCCTCAGGTGATTTCTTTACACACATGCACTGATCACTGCCCTGCTGACTTCTCAAGAGTAACTGCAGATCACCCACCTTTTTTCTCTGTGCGGCTCCCTCCTTTCTGGTGTTCCATCTCCAAAGAGTCTCTGCTCTGTCTCCTCATATAGGGAGTTCTCTCAGCTCTACTTTCGTTTCCTCCTCACTATACCATGGCCTATAAACTCTCTCAAGACAGAGAGCGGGGCCAGTAGTAGGGCTCACATTGTTTCCTCCTTTCAGGGATTTTTCTTCTTCATTGCCTTATATTCAGTGTCTTGCAAACCATTATTTCATATATGTTGTCCAGCTTTTTAAGTATTTCAGTCTGCAGGGTAAATCTTGGCCCAAAGTGAAAGGCCTCTCTATTAATTTTATATTCAATTACTTTATTGTATTGTTATTATCACAATAGTTTTTTAGTTGACCCTCTTTAGTTTTCCAGGTTATACAGTCATTGTCATTGGGAAATAATAATTATACCTTCCATTGTATTTTAATTTCTTTTTTCTGTGTACTGCTTCAGCTAATGTGTCTAGTAAATGATATCAATGATAATGGAACTCATTATATAATTTATTAAAGAATGGGTGTTATGTTGAATTATGTCCTATTTTTTAAATTATGGAGTTTTATTCCTTTTCTGGTTATATCTATTAATTCGATCAATTATATTAATAGGTTTCTGTTACTATTTTGATCTTTCATCTATTGTAAAATACATAAACCTGTTTTTTTTCTCTGTTTACTTTTGCTTTCTCTTTAGGATCTTTTCTTTGTCTTTCATTTATTGAAACTTTGTGGTGATGTGCTAAGATTAATGGGTTTTAAAAAAACATTACTTAGTTATGCTAGGCATATGGAATATAGTCCTGTCCCAAGATTCTGGACCTTTTTGTGGGGGAGAGGGTTGTATTGTTTTTTTGCTTTGGGGGGTTTTTTGTAAATTTTTCCTTTGGATGTACTCTTTTTGAATTTCCTATTACCTAAGAATTAGAACTCCTGCAGTGATCTAATTTCCTTCCCTCTCTTTCCATTTGTTTGTCCCTTTTGGACACCAACTGAGACAGTGTTCTAGTTTCTTTATTTTAAAGTTGTATTATATTCCTCTTGCTTTGTAAATGTTCTCTGATATATAAACTCCTCTTCTTAATGTTTTGATCCCTTCTTCATTCTCCGGTGTTTGAAATTTTCTGCAACTCCTTACATTGTCTTTATGACCACTGAGTTCCTTTTTTGTTTGTTTTGGTCTTGCCTCTGTATTTGGTGACATTTGTGCATACCTGGTACCTCCCATTCATTATTTATTCCAGGAATTTGTAGTGTAAACCAGTTTTCCAGCTTCTGAATTCTTGTTAACATCTTAACACCTGTTATCTCCTTTCACATTATTTTGCTGTTTGTATTTTTTTATTACAATTTTAGAGGGTTTTCAGGGGGTCATAGAAGTAAACACATTTGTTTCATCTGCTATGCTGCTTAACCAGAAGTCATTAATAGCATTTCTTTTGTGCTTTTTGTCTTGAAATTGTTTTAAATTGGTAAATCATACGGTCGTATTTTTTTCAAAAATTGGAAGAATCTATTCCAAATGTACATTTTTTCTCTTTGGAGTTTACTTCTTGAAATTTTTATATTTAAAGCCCTATGTGTAGGGCTCTTTATGAGAATGATTTGCCAAAATATTTAAAACTTAAGGGGTGCCTGGTGGCTCAGTGGGTTAAAGCCTCTGCCTTCGGCTCAGGTCATGATCTCAGGGTCCTGGGATTGAGCCCCACATCGGGCTCTCTGCTCAGCGGGGAGCTTGCTTCCCCCTCTCTCTCTGCCTGCCTCTCTGCCTGCTTGTGATCTCTCTCCTCTCTGTCAAATAAATAAATAAAATCTTTTAAACAACAACAACAAAAAAAATCTTAAGAGGTTAGGTTGGCTCAGCCTGTGCTTTGACAACACATTAACTTATAATCTTAATTATGAATGGGCTTTTTTTTCTAATTATTTATTGCTGGTATAAAAGAAAACTATTGATAATGTGTTCTTATATCTGCCTATATAACTAAACTCTTAATTCCAGCAATGTTAAATCAGTTTGTTTGGATTTTGCAAGCAGAAAGTCCTATTATTTTATACGTAGTGAAAGTTTTATTACACTGATGAGGACAATGTAATGTGTAGTAGTAATAAAATATCTAAATGTAAATTTTTACTGAAAGCAGTGTAAGTGACCTATTTT
>CM053613.1:38377186-38421222 GCA_028646535.1 Procyon lotor
TCTGAACATGATTAATGTCTCTCTCCAAATGTAGGAAATTATCCAGATCTCTTCTTTTCTTTTCTTTTCTTTTCTTTTCTTTTCTTTTCCTTTTTTTAAAGATTTTTTTTTTTTTTTAATTTATTTGACAGAGAGAAACACAGCAAGAGAGGGAACACAAGCAGAGGGAATGGTAGTGGGAGAAGCAGGCTTCCCGACGAGCAGGGAGCCCGATGCGGTGCTCGATCCCAGGACCCTGGGATCATGACCTGAGCCGAAGGCAGACGCTTAACGACTGAGCCACCCAGGCGCCCCAAGATCTCCCTTTTCGATGTCTCATTAGACTCCGTCAAGGAGGCAATGAGGCAATGAAAGTAGGGCAGGTTTTGGAAGAAACTGATAGAGAAGGAGAAAGAAAGTGTTATAGATATGATGACAGAAACTAAAGTTGGATCCAATAGGGTAATGTTTACATCACTGGATTATATGCCAAGGGCTATTCTCAGCACTTTCCATGTGTTAACTCATATAGACTCCCCAAGAATAGTAGTAACAGGTACGTACTTATAGACTACCTTTTACAGATGAAGAAATTGAGACACTGAGAGGTTAAATAAAATGCCCAAGATTACAGTTATTGAGCAGAATGACAGAAGGTAATCTGGCACAGAGAGCTGCTATAATGGTCAGCTCATTTCTGTTTTTGTTCCATCTCTTGAATAATACTGCTAATCAAGATATCTTGTTTTCTTCAGATTTTTGAAAATGGGCTTTACTGTTTTTTCCCTCATACTTCTGGACACTAGGAAAAGCAGTTTTAGATTCATAGCAAAATGGAGCAGAAACAAGTAAGAGTTCCTATATACTCCCTTTTCTCAAAACCCACAGCCTCTGACATTATCAATCTCTCAAACTACAGTGGTACATTTATTATAGTTGATGAACCTACATTGATTGACATATCATTATCACCCAAAGTCCATAATGTACATTAGCATTCACTCTTGGTGTTATACAATTCTATAGATTATGACAAAAGTGTAATATGTATCTACCATTATAGTATTATACAGTATTAATGTATATGGTATTATACAGTATTATGGAATTATACTATATTGTGCATATAGTATTATACAGGTTCCATGCCCTGAAAATCCTCTGTATCTGCCTGTTCATGTCTCTGCAATGTCCTCAATTTCAGATAACCCTTAATCTTTTTGCTGTCTCCATAGTTTTGCATTTTTCAGAGTGTCATGTAGTTGGAATCATTCCATATATATAGCCCTTTTGGATTGAGGTCTTTCATTTAGTAATATGTATATAAGGATCCTCCATGGCTTTTCATGGCTTCTTTTCAGCACTAAATAATATTCCATTGTCTTGAATGTGCCACAATTTATTTATCCATTCACCTACCAAAGGACATCTTGGTTGCTTCCAAGTTTTGGCAATTATGAATAAGGCTGCTATAAACATCCATGTGCAGGGCGCCTGGGTGGCTCAGTCGTTAAGCGTCTGCCTTCGGCCCAGGTCAGATCCCAGGGGCCTGGGATCGAGCCCCGCATCGGGCTCTCTGCTCTGCAGGAAGCCTGCTTCTCCCACTACCATTCCCTCTGCTTGTGTTCGCTCTCTCGCTGTGTTTCTCTCTGTCAAATAAATAAAATCTTTAAAAAAAAAAAAAAATCCATGTGCAAGTTTTTTTTTTAACATGTTTTTGAGTAAATACCAAGGAGTACAATTGCTGGATTGTCTATTAAGAATATGCTTATTTTGTAAGAAACTGTCATACTGTCTTCCATAGTGTTTGTCCATTTTGCATTCCTACCAGCAATGAATGAGAGTTCCTGTTGTTCTACGTTCTTGTCAGTTTTTGACATTGCCAGTATTTTGGATTTTGGCCATTCCAATAGATATGTAATGATATCTCATTGTTATTTTAATTTGTAATTCTATAAGGACATAGGATGTTGAATGTCTTATCGTATGCTTTTTATCCCTTTGTATCTTCTTTAGTGAGGTATCTGTTCAGATCTTTTGCCTATTTTTTAGTTGAGTTATTCATTTTCTTATTGTTGACATTTAAGAATTCTTTGTATATTTTGGGTGACTATGTATTATTTAGTATGTCTTTTCCAAACTTTTTTCCCAGTCCTTTCTTGGTATCTTTTTCTTTTTAATGTCCAGGCTGCTATTCAGCCAAGATTGTTTTGTTTTTTTTTTTGTTTTTTTTTTTTTTTTTAAGATTTTATTTATTCATTAGAGAGATGGGGAGAACACAGAGGTTGTGTAAGAGGTAGAAGTAGACTCCCTGCTGAGCAGAGAGCCTGACATAGGGCTCTATCCTGGGACCCTGGGATCATGACCTGAGCTGAAGGCAAACACTTTTTTTTTTTTAATTAATTTTTATTAACATATAATGTATTATTTGCCCCGGGGTACATGTCTGTGAATCATCAGGCTTACACATTTCACAGTACTTAACAGCACATACCTTCCCCAATGTCCACAACCCAGAGACCCTATCTCTACCCCACCCCCGTCTCCCAGCCACCCTCAGTTCGTTTTGTGAGTCTAGGAGTCTCTTATGGTTTGTCTCCCTCCCCATCCCTTCCTGTTTCATTTCTCTCCCCCACAACCCCCAAACTCCCTCCTTGCCTCTCAAATTCTTCATATCAGAGAGATCATGTGATAATTGTCTTTCTCTGACTGACTTATTTCGCTTAGCATAATACCCTCCAGTTCCATCCACGTCGTTGCAAATGGCCAGATTTTGTTTCTCTTGATGGCTGCATAGTATTCCATTGCATATATATCATGTGTCTGTTGGCCATTTGGATGTCCTCTTTGCAGAAATGTCTGTTCACCTCTTCTGAAGGCAGACACTTAACCAATTGAGCCACTCAGGTGCCCCAACTGTCTTCTCAATTTTGTTGATAGTATCTTTCACACAGCAAAAAATTTTAATTGTAATGAAGTCTAGCTTATCAATTATTTCTTCCATGGTTAATTATTTTGGTATTTCCAAAATCAAAGGTCGTCTAAATTTTTTCCTTTATTATCTTCTTGGAGTTTTATAGTTTTGTGCTTTTAATATTTAGGTGTATTATCCACTTAGAGCTAATTTTTATGAAGAGTGTAAGGTCTATCTGTATCTAGATTCATTTTTTTCTATATGAATATCAGGTTATTTCAGCATCCTTTTTTGGAAAGACTGTCTCTTCTTCCACTGCTTTGTCTTTGTTTCTTTGTCAAAGTTGACTGTGTTTCGGTATACTATTCCTGGTCTCTGTTCCATTTGATTGATCCGTATGTCTCTTCTTTCACCAATACTACACTATCTTGATTAGTCTAGCTTTATATTAAGTCTTTAAGTCAAATAATGACTTTTTTCTTTGACATTCTTCTTCTTCAGTATTATGTTGGCTGTTCTGGATCTTTTGCTTCTGTCTAAATTTTATTATTTTATTTTAATTTTTATTTTTTTTAAAGATTTTATTTATTTATTTGACAGAGAGAGATCACAAGTAGGCAGAGAGGCAGGCAGAGAGAGAGGGGGAAGCAGGCTCCCCGCCGAGCAGAGAGCCCGATGCAGGGCTTGATCCCAGGACCCTGAGATCATGACCTGAGCAGAAGGCAGAGGCCCCAACCCACTGAGCCTCCCAGGCGCCCCTCTGTTTGTCATTATCTACAAAATAACTTGCTGGGATGTTGATTGGGATTGCACTGAACTATAGATCAATTTTGGAAGAACTGATACTTGACAGTATTGAGGCTTCCTATCCATGAACATGGGATCTCTCTCTCTTTATGGAGTACTTCTTTGATTACTTTCTTTAAAGTTTTATAGTTTTCCTCATATAGATCTTGATCTATTTTGTTAACTCTAACCTAAGTATTTAATTGGGGAAGTTTCTAATGTAAATGGTAATGTATTTTTAATTTCAAACAACACTTGTTCATTTGTTGGTATATAGGAAGGCTGTTATATTTTGTGTATGAACCTTATATCCTGGAACCTTGCTATAATTGATTATTTTCAAGAATCTTCTTGTTGATCTTTTCAGATTTTCTACATAGACAATAATGTTACTTATGAACAGACAGTTATATTTCTTTCTTCCCAATCTGTATGCTTTTTCTTTCCTTTTTTGTCTAATTGCATTAGTTAGGGCTCCCAGTACAATTTTGTAGAGTTGTGAGGATAGGATAAGGGACATCCTTTCCTAGAGAAAGCTTTAGCTTTTTATCATTAAGTATGACATTAGCTACAGGATTTTAGTAAATCTTCTCTATTGAGTTAAAGAACTTACACTCTATTTTTAGTTTGCTGAGAGTTTTTATCATGAATGGGTGTTGGATTTTCTCAAGTGCTTTTTCTGCATGTGTTGATATGCATGTGATTTTTTTTCTTATCTGTCTTCTTGATGTGTTTAATTTACTTTCAGATGTTGAACCAGCCTTGTGTACCTGGAATAAATCCTACTTGGTTGTAGTTTATAATTCTTCTCATACATTGTTGAATTCAACTTGTAAATATTTTCTTGAGGGTTTATTCATCTATGTTCATGAGGGAAATTGATCTGTAGTTTTCATGTGTGTTTTTTTTTTTTTTCTGCTTTTGCTATTAGAATAATGATAGCTTCATAGAATGAAGAAGAAATATTTCCTTGGCTTCTATGTTCTGGAAGAGATTGTAGAGAATTGTATAATTTCTTCATTAAATGTTTAGTAAATTCACCAATGAACCCATTTGGGCTTGATGCTTTCTATTTTGGAAGGCTATGATTGATTATATAATAATCAATAATTATTGATATATATATCAATTGATATATATATTGATCAATGATCAATGTAATGATCAAATGATATATCAATTGATATATATGTCTATATATAGACATATATATATATGTCTATATATATCAATTGATATATCATTTGATCATTTATATAATATATAATAATATATTATATATAATATATAATATATATAATATATATAATATATATAATATATAATAATATATAATAATATATAATATATAATATTAGATATATTACAACATAATAATATATAATATTATATATTATATATTATAATATATATTATATATTTTTTACTATAATTTCAATTTTAATGTAATTTAATATAATTTTATATATATTATATAAATATATATAAATTATATATTATATATTTTATAGATATATATAAATTAAATAAATATAATATAATATAATAAATTTAATATAATCATAATTTAATTTCAATATAAAAATATAATTTTACTATAATTTCAATTATATCATTGATATAATTGATAAATTATATCAATTTATTTAATAGATATAGACCTATTCAGATCGTCTATTTCTTCTTGTATGAATTTTATCAGATTGTGTCTTTTAAGGAATTGATCCATTTCATCTAGTCTGTCAAATTTGTAGGCATAGATTTGTTCAGAGTATTTCTTTATTATCTTTTTAATGTCCATGGGGTCTATAGTAATATCTCCTCTTTGATTTCTGATATTAGTAATTTATATTTTCTTTTTTTTTCTTAGTTAACTGCTTAGAGACTTGTTGATTTTAATGATCTTTTCAAAGAACCAGCTATGTTTTGTTGATTTTTTTCTGTTGATTTTTTTTTTTCAATTTTATTGATTTCTGCTTGGATTTTTATTATTTCTTTTCACCTGCTTACTTTGGATTTAATTTACTTTCCTTTTTCTAGCTTCCTAAGATAGAAGCTTAGATTATTAATTTTAGATCTTTTTTCTTTTCTGATATATGCATTCAATGCTATAAATTTTCCTTTAAGCACTACTTTTGCAGAATCCCAAAAATGTTAATAAGTTGTATTTTCATTTAGTTAAAAATATTTTTCAAATTTCTTTTGAGATTTTGTCTTTGACTCATGTATTATTTAGAAGTGTGTTGTTTAATCTCCAAGTATTTTGGAACTTTTTCAGCTATTTTTCTGTTACTAGTTCAGTTCTGTTGTGGCATCTTGGAGCAGTTCACTGCCATGTTCCCATGCTCCCCTAAGAGCATAAATTGTATGTTTTCTATTCTTTAAAATACATTAATGTACATTATATAGCCTATAATGTGGTCTGTCTTGATGAACAAGATATCTTTTTCATTGAAGTGAAGACTTAGATTAATGAAGCAATTTTTAAATAATTCTGTTTTCCATCAGTGATAGATACTTAGCACTTTATCTTCAACTCATTTCATGATTTGTTCTAAAGTGGGGGAAGTTTTTCATTCATGGTAATTTGTTTCTACATATGCTAATCTGTGTCTCAGAATGAGTGACATCTGTGGAAAATCTAGGTGTCCTCATAAAATGTATATGTACATTGGATAAAGTGTTTTACAGTATAAATATGTACTTACTATATATAAAGTATATATATAATTATATATATATAGGCTATCATATATATATATTGGCTTAGGTAACATACCACATTAGCTGGAATTTTTTTTTTTACAATGAATGGATACTTAACTTTTCACAACAATTTATAAGTAATAAATTTTCATTATACCTTTAAAATGTGACAATTTTTTTCTATCCCATTTAGTTTTGTCAGCCTGGCGGGTGGCAGCTGTCCAGAGAGAGGAAGCAGCCAACATTTTTTGTGGTGGTCCTGACAGATATTGACTCAGATCGACATTACTGCTCATGCCTAACCTTCTATGAAGCAGAAATCAATCTTCAGGTACAACAACTTTTCTAGTCACAGGAACAACATTTAGTCTTTTTTTTAAATGCCATTTTTGTTGTTGTTAGAACTATAAGTTTAAGTTACTTGGGTTACTTTAGAAAGACTGATGTACTATACTGTTGGAGAAGAGAGGAAGAAGGTAAACTTTAATTGTTTTCTTTTAAAATATTGATCATAATCTGATTATTTCCAAGAATAGCATATTTATGAATTGGTTTATTAGGAAGATTTGTATCCTCTCATGGAGAAACTGTGATTTTCACTGTCAGTCCTATTCCTGAGAGATCTTTTACAAAATATAGAATATATAATCAGAATGTTTATAAATCACCTATCACAGTACTTGACATTATTTTTTATGTACCCAACTAAATGCCAAGTCATTATTATTAGTTGTGGGAGTATCAATATGACACAACTGAAATTCATAGGCTAGAACCATAGAAATGAAAAATACTGGTTTCTCGGAGTATTTGTTGGGGTTCTTAGTTTCAGACAACTGAATCTACTTTCTCTAATTTATGCATAAAAGGATTTGTGACAATGTATTGGGCAGCTTACATAATTTCACAGGTTATGGGTAAGCAGGGAACCAGTTTTGGGTACTAGGAATTGCCTAGCTTGGGTCTGTTTTAGTAGAAACCATACTTTTTCTACCTTTGACCACTTGGCACTTATGATGTTGGGTACTAGACAATATAACCTTTACATGTTGCCCTAAAAATCTAACCTCTCACGTGCAACCTGTTTATCTTACACTGGTGATTTTTGCTTTAAATCTCATAATGGGTTGTTTCCTTGTGGAAGTCGGAGTCCAAGCAGATCCCACTCCCCCTGGAAAGGAATCAGAAAAACTTTTTTTGTTGTTGTTATGCGTTTGTTTGTTTTGCTTTGCTTTCAAAGCTCTTAGTACAAGAAGGAAACTATGAGAGTTTGGAGGATGTCGAGTAAGCCAATCTGTATTATCTGCAGTACTTTCTGCTACATGCAGGTGAATGAGTATCACTGCCAGAATAAAGGATTGGCTTGCTTTCTAAAATGGCCTCACAAAGAAGCATTTGTTGTTTGGGTTGGTTTAATTAAAACTCCAGTATCTGAATTTTACCAGATGTAGAAATATGAATTTGCAGTATAAGAGGAGATGTCACCTTTCTTGACACAGACTTATATTATTCACATTCATTAGACTGATGTATTAAAACCAGCATGCTAATTTATTAATTTACAGTGATAAAAGGCTACATAGAACAAAATATGCATCATCTGTATTATCAATACATTCTCTCTTTGTTGTCAGATCTTTATGGGAACCCATATCAAAATCTGAAGCATTTTGGTTCTGGAATCAAACTAAGGATTATTTTATATCAAATATTTAGTGCTTGCTAGACTAACATCGCCCATTGTTTCCATTTGAAATTAGAGATTGTATTGTTAGTTGGGACAAAAACTTAGAAGTCAGTGACAATAGCCATTTCTATTCTGGATAGTGTTTGAGTGGATGTTCCTAACAAATAATAATCAAATTCCCATTTTTGATCAATTCAGTCTGCAAGTGTTCTCCAGCCAAAAGCCTCTCTGTCTCTTTTAGGTGACCTTTCATTTCTATGTTGATCTTCAGAATTTAAGTTAGTTCTGGGGTGCCTGGGTGGCTCAGTGGGTTAAAGCCTCTGCCTTCAGCTCAGGTCATGATCTCAGGGTCCTGGGATTGAGCCCTGCATCAGGCTCTCTGCTTGGCAGGGAGCCTGCTTCCCCTCTCTCTCTGCCTACTTGTGATCTCTCTGTCAAATAAATAAATAAAATCTTAAAAAAAAAAAAAAAAGAATTTAAGTTAGTTCTGAGAATGCAGTATTTTATTTCTCTATTCTTTTTTTTTTTTTTAAGATTTTATTTATTTATTTGATATAGAGAGAGATCACAAGTAGGCAGAGAGGTAGGCAGAGAGAGTGGGAGAAGCAGGACCTCCACTGAGCAGGGAGCCTGATGTGGGGCTCAGTCCCAAGACCCTGGGATCATGACCTGAGCTGAAGGCAGATGCTTAACCAACTGAGCCACCCAGATGCCCCTTATTTCTCTATTCTTTTTTTTTTTTTTAAAAATGTTATTTATTTATTTGATACAGAGAGAGAGATCACAAGTAGGCAGAGAGGCAGACAGAGAGGGGCAAGCAGACTCCTCGCTGAGCAGAGAGCCCGATGTGGGGCTCGATCCCAGGACCCTGAGATCATGACTTGAGCCGAAGGCAGAGGCTTTAACCCACTGAGCCACCCAGGCGCCCCTTTCCCTATTCTTGATAGTATCTCTTCACAACTCCCTAGAATTGCCCAATGAAACTGCGATTTTTTTTTTTTCAAGTTCTTCCTTCTTTCTTCTTCACAATCAACCCCTCTTGCTCCAAAATGACTGACAGAAAAGTAATACATTAAGATGATGTATGGGATTCCTACATTTTCAGTGATGATATAGCAAACCCCTAAATTCAGTTCCTCTCACAGGCACACCAGATCTGCTGCTACCATTGAATGATTCCCTCTGCAAGAAATCTGGAAACTAGTCAAGCAACCCACTCTGTGCAAAAATACCCACACTGAAATGAATAGGAAAGGCTAAGACAGACTCTTACCATAAATCCTACTCCTTGTACAGTGACATTGGGAAGGAATTGACAACTTCCAGCTTTTCCCTGTTGCATAAATCATTTGGACCCAACATCTAGCCTCAACTTTTAAGACAACACCTGAGGGATGGGCACCTAACTTTGAAAGCCAGTGGGGCTTATGTCCATGAGACCCACCAGACTATAGCAAACAACTGGAGTTCTTAATAGGTTCACAAAAATACACTGTGGCTGTCCCCCCAGGGCTCAGCATGAAGAGAACAGAAATGTCCATCTCCTGGTCTTTCCCTGAAAGAGTCCTATTTGCAAACTTTATTTTTTTTATTTTAAAAAAATCTTTTAAAAATATTTTATTTATTTATTTATCAGAGAGAGAGAGAGAGAGAGAGAGCACAAGCAGGGGGATCAGCAGGCAGAGCAGGCAGGGGGAGAAGCAGGCTTCCTGCTGTCCAGGGAGCCCAATGTAGGACTCGATCCCAGGACACTGGGATCATGACCTGAGCTGAGGGCAGACGTTGAACCCACTGAGCCACCCAGGTGTCCCTATTTGCATACTTTAAAAGCTCCTGCCTTAGGGTCAGGTTTCTAATTTAGCGTATCTCTGGGGGTCTCAGTGGAGACCAGGGAGGCTAGCAGGTGCCATCTCTGTGTTGTCTCTCTGGCCCACTTCACTTCACTAGTTTTCCCCGGGAAGTTCTTGTACCCATGTCTGGCATGCAGATTTGTAGTTGCTGCCTAAGGAATGCACCCTTTTAATCCGCTGGCTTTGGTAGCCAGGAAGGCTTAAGCTGTCAGCTCCCACAGGACTTTAGCAAAGAAAGAAGGTTCTTAACTGGCCATCCCCACCCAGTACAAAAGGAGCAGACAGAAATACCTATCTCCAAGTCTTTTGCTGAAAGACGTATTTTTTCATACATTAATAGCTCCTTCCTCGGGGCCTGGCTTTTAGTCAGTCAGAATGTAGTTGCTAAGATCCTTCTCTTTAGCACACTGACAGGTCTTGATACACCCTCAAATACAGGAAGCACTAAGAATAAGGTAGTCTGCTTGATAGTCACAGAGGTTTGAGAGACAGCCAAGATCTATGGTAAGATTGAATGATAATGTTTGTATTCCTACAAGAGGCCACTTTTTCAAGATTAGGAGGGGTGGCTGTTTTATTGGATGCATAGAAACTAACAAAGTCAAGGAAAATGAAGAAATAGGAATATGTTCCAAATGAAAGAACAAAATAAAACCTCAGGAAAAGGAGAAATGGAGGTAGGAAATTAAAAGTTCAAAATAATGATCATAAAGATTGTCACTTAGCACAGGAGAAGAATGAACAGTCAGAATTTTAACAAAAAATTCTCAGAGTCACAGAGCCAAAGTATAGAATAAGCACCCTGAAAAATACCAAAAGGGATTTAGCAGCAGACTAGATGAAGGAGAAGAAAGGATCAGTGAACTTGAGGACAGGGCAGTGGAAATCACCCAATCAAAAGAGCAAAAAGAAAAAAGAATGAAAAAGAGTGAAGATAGCTTTAAGGACTTATATGACAGCCTCAAGTAGACCAACATCCACAATTTAGATATTTTAGAAGGAGAGAGAAAAGGGAAGAAAACTTATTTGAAGAAGTAATGGCTGAAACCTTTTCTAACGTAGGGAAGAAAACAGACATTGAAGTCCACAAAGCCCATGGAGTTCCAATAAAGATGAACCCAAAGAGACCGACATCAAGACACATTATAATTGAGGTGTCAAGAGTTAAGGACAAGGAGAGAGTCTTGAAAATAGAAGAGAAAAGGGTGCCTAGGTGGCTCAGTCGTTAAGCGTCTGCCTTCGGCTCAGGTCATGATCCCAGAGTCCTGGGATCGAGCCCCGCATTGGGCTCCCTGCTCTGCGGGAAGCCTGCTTCTCCCGTTACTACTCCCTCTGCTTGTGTTCCCTCTCTCGCTGTGTTTCTCTCTGTCAAATAAATAAAATCTTTACAAAAAAAAAAAAATGATCTTTTGGGGCGCCTGGGTGGCTCAGTGGGTTAAAGCCTCTGCCTTCAGCTCAAGTCATGATCTCAGGGTCCTGGGATCGAGCCCCGCATCGGGCTCTCTGCTCAGCGGCGAGCCTGCTTCCCCCTCTCTCTCTGCCTGCCTCTTTGCCTACTTGTGCTCTCTCTCTCTCTGTCAAATAAATGAATAAAATCTTTAAAAAAAGAAAATAGAAGAGAAAAACAGTTTGCTCATATAAGGCTCCCTCATGCCCATGAGCAGATTTCTCAGCAGAAACTTTGTGGACTTGTAGAGAGTGGCAGGGTGCATTCAACCAAGAATATTCTACCTGGCAAAGTTGTCTTTCAGAATTGAAGGAGACATAAACACTTTTCCAGACAAGCAAAAGCTAAAGAAGTTCCTCACCACTAGACTGGCCTTATAAGGAATATCAAAGGGAATTTTTTTTTTTTTTAAAGATTTTATTTATTTATTTGACAGAGAGAGATTACAAGTAGGCAGAGAGTCAGGCAGAGGAAGAGGGGGAAGCAGGCTCCCCACCGAGCAGAGAGCCCGATGTGGGGCTCGATCCCAGGACCCTGAGATCATGACCCGAGCCGAAGGCAGAGGCTTTAACCCACTGAGCCAACCAGGCGCCCCTCAAAGGGAATTTTTAAAGCTGAAATGAAAGGGTACTAAGTAGTAACAGGAAAACATATTAAAGTATAAATCCTAGTTGTAAAAAATATCTAATGTTGTAAAGATGCTGAGTTAATAACTTATAAAGCCTAGTATGAAGGGATTAAAAGACAAAAGTAGTGGGCCACCTGGGTGGCTGGGTTGAGTGTCTGACTCTCGATTTCAATTCAGGTAATGAACTCAGGGTCATGAGATCGAGCCCCATGTCAGGCTCCATGCTCAGTATAGAGTCTGGTTGTACCTCTCCTTCTGTTCCTCCTCTTTCTTTCTCTCTTTCTCTCTCAAGTAAGTAAGTAAGTAAGTAAATAAATCTTTAAAAAAAAAAGACAAAAGTAGTAAAAATAACTATTCAAAAACATGTTAATGGATACATAAGATAAAAAAAGATATAAATTATCGCCTCAAAAAACATAAATTAGGTAAAGGGGATTAAAAATGTAGAGCGTAGAATATGTTCTAATGTCAGTTGTTATCAACTTAAAATAGACTTAGTAACAGTAAATTGTTTTATACAAACCTCATGGTAACCACAAGTAAAAACCTGTAGTAGATACAGAAAAGATAAAGAGAATGGAATCCAAGCATGCCACTAAAGAAAAACATCAAGTCACAAAGGAAGAGAGCAAGAGAGGAAGGAAAGAACAATGGAATTAGAGAATATCCCAAAAACAAGGAATAAAATGGCATTAGTAAGTACAAACTGATCAATAATTACTTTAAATGTAGACAGATTAAGTTCTCTAATCCAAAGACTTAGAATGGCTGAATGGATTAAAAAGAATAAGATCCAACTAAATGCTACCTACCAGAGACTCACTTTAGCTTTAAAGATAGACACAGACTGAAAGTGAAGGGATAGAAGAAAATATGCCATGCAAATGGAAACCAAAAGAAAGCTATAGTAGCTATATTGTCAGACAATATAGACTATTTTTTTTAAAGACTCACTTATTTATTATATATATAGAGAGAGAGCCACTCACAAATGAGGGGAGGGGCAGAGAGAGAGAATCTCAAGCAGACTCCTCACTAAATGCAGAACCCTGAGATCATGACCTGAGCCAAAACCAAGAGTGGGACACTTAACCAACTGAGCCACCTAGGCCAAAATAGACTTTAACCTAGAAACTGTAATAATTGACAAAGAAGGTCATTGTATAATGATATAGTCAACTCATCTAGAGGATATAACAATTGTAAATATTCATGTACCCAACATCAGAGCACTAAGTAAATGTAATATTTGCTTATGTTCTTTATAGATCTCCCTTTTTTATTCTCCTTAAAGGATGCAGTTTAAAATCATATATGGCATTTAATTATCATTTCTTTGTGTCTTTTTATCTAGAATAGTTGCTCACCCTTTGTTTTATGACATTGACATTTTTGAATAATGCAGGTCTCATGTTCCCTTTTAATAGAATATTCATTATTGTGTTTTTTTCTGATGTCTCTTATCTCTAGATTCAGATTATACATCAGCAGTTGCAGTACTACCAACATTTGAAATGCTAAGGGTGTTTCTTTTCTTTCTTTCTTTTTTTTTTTTAAAGATTTTACTTATTTATTTGACAGAGATATAGAGAGTCCAAGTAGGCAGAGCAGCAGGCAGAGGGAGAGGGAAAAGCAGGCTCTCTGCTGAGCAGGGAGCCTGATGCAGGACTCGATCCCAGGACCAAGACATCATGACCTGAGTTGAAGGCAGACGCTTAACCAACTGAGCCATCCAGGTGCCCCAAAGTATGTTTCTTATTTTTTTTTTTAAAGATTTTATTTATTTATTTGACAGAGAGATCACAAGTAGGCAGAGAGAACGGGGGAAGCAGGCTCCCCACTGAGCAGAGAGCCCGTTGCGGGGCTCGATCCCAGGACCCTGAGATCATGGCCTGAGCCAAAGGCAGAGGCTTTATCCCACTGAGCCACCCAGGCGCCCCAAAGTATGTTTCTTATAATGGTGTCCATCTATTATGTTAATTTGGTAACTTGGTCAGGTGATTGCCAGATATTTCCACTCTATAGCTGCTGTTTTTTTGCTTTCAACTAATAAACAATCTGTGGGAAGACACTTTAAAACAATGGAAACATTCTATTACTCAGTAATCATGCCCCCCTAGATTTAGCATTTAGTGATGATTCTTTCCTGTGCCAATTTTTATTATGATGGTTGTAAAATGATTATTTCCCACCTCCAAACATCCTCTACCTTTACCGGTCAGTAGTTGACATTTTACTATAAGCAAGGAAGAGCTTTCCTGTCTTATCTGTCTGAGCTATAGACTCATTTATTCTACTTTCTGTTTTCTTCAATAGTATTTAATTAATGGTTCATGCACAAATTATCCTAGATTTGTTCCTTCAAGTTGGTTCCTGTCTTCTTATGATAAGGCCCCATCATTTTTTAAAACATTTTTAAAATTTTGTGTCATAATAAGCTGATCCAGGATCATCTTATTCCTTCCTTGCCCTCAATCTTGAAATCAGCCATTTTTCCAAGGAGCCTTGGCTCATTTGAGTGGAGAATAATATTAGAAACCAAGATGTAGGTTCTTGTATATTTGGAATCTATGTTTAAAAACTTTTTTTCTTTTTAAGCTCAGATATTTGCCCATTTTCCATTTTAAGTAGACCAAAAATTATAATTTACTTAGTTTTTATAATCAACTTAAAGAAGGTTAGATTCTGCTTCTTAAGAGTTTTTCCAAGATTCTGAAAATGAAAATAAGCTGTAAGAGTTCTGGTTCCTGTAGAATTGCACCTAGGTAGTAAGGTACTCACCAGAATTGTATGATAGCTTTTCTGTGCTCATAACAGAAAATTAATATTGTTTGGAATTGGCCTCCCAAAATAGCACAACCACTGAGGTAGAATTTGAGAAAATAGTATTAAAACTCAGATGATGTTCCTTTCTAGGTCATCATTAATGTTTTTCCCATTTTTGGTGTGAACTCTGTTCTTTTTTAAAAATGTGTTTTTCTTTTATTTCTGGATCATATCATCAGTTCAAAAATAGATCTTTTTAATTCTCATTTGGTGTGAATTACTTCATAGCAAATATACTATGACACATTATTTGGAAGCCTGAAGAGGAGGAACTTAGGGACACACACCATCCAAAGGATAATTGTGCAACTTTAAGAATGTTGGTGCTTATCTTTCCAGGATACAGTAACACTGTCAGTAATGACAAGCAAAATTTTTGTATTAAACTTTTGAAAACATGTTCCCAAAATTATTTAACTAGACAATATGATTGTAATTTTTTAATATAATCACTAAAACAAGATATATGTAAGGTTGCTTTTTATGAACATAGCTAAAATATGATAGACCGTCTAAATTTTTTATTTATTTGTATTTTTTTAACTCTTTTAAATGTGTTTATTATTATGTTTATGAACCAATAGTAATGAGGCAATTCACAGTAAAGACCTTTGGTGTGGTAGCAAATAAATTGTCAAAGGATAGGGGGAATGATTGAAGGTACATTGGAGAAGTAAGATGAGGAAACAAGGAAATAGAAGGAATAGGATATGTTTCTATCTCAATTGGCTTAAAAATCTGGTGTGTGAGGCAAAATGAAAATTTAGGTATAAAGATACTCCTAAGAACCTATCTATGCTAGCTAGCTACCAGTTCAGTGATGGAGTTAATAATTAAAGACAGGGCAACTGAAATAAGTCTTACAGATTTTAAAGGACTCAGCAACCATTTAAAAAACAAGAGCTAATGAAAGCTTAGAGGAGAGGAAATAGAAAGGGCAGTCCAGGCAAAAAGCTATGGATAGAAAAAAAAGATTATCATGTTTATGATACATTGAAGGCCTGTCATGTTCCGGGCACTGTGCTGAAAGTTTTACAGCACCTTTATTCCAAATTATTTAACTCATAGGTAGTTTATTTTATTTTATTCTCTCAAGAACAGCACTTGAGGGGCGGGGGTGCCTGGGTGGCTCAGTTGGTTAAGCATCTGCGTTTAGCTTAGGTCATAATCCCAGAGTCCTGGGATTGAGTCCTGCATCAGGTTCCCTGCTCAGTGAGGAGCCTGCTTCTCCCTCACCCCTGGGTGTTCTCTCTCTCTCTCAGATAAATAAAATCTTAAAAAACAAAAAACAAAAACAGCACTTGGTAAGTTTTAACTGTCACATTTTATGGATGAGGCTAAAAGACTTACCCAGGGACTTCTGGTACTAAGTCAAAAAGCTTGAATCTGTCTGTCTCCAAGGACCAAATACCAATATCAAATACTAAAACATATATTACAAGGCTGTAAAAATTATATCAGTGTATATTGGTTCAAGAAAAATTGTCAAGAATATGACCATAATTGGTCTTACTTATTCTTTATTATCAATATCTGACAATGGAAACATTACAAATCCATGGAATCTGTACATTTTAACTAGTGTTATTTAAATAGTTAATGAACTTTGTGGGAAAAAATAAATTTAAATGCTCATAGTAAAATACGACAATTCCAAATGATTGAGCAATTTATCTGGAAAAATGAAGTAATAAAAATGGATTTCTAAACTAATCTCTTGTTGGAAAAACTTGGAGCAGTGTAGGAAATCACATAAAACAGTGTAGGAAATCACATAAAACATAAAACATTTGGTTTATCGGAAGAATAACCTAGTCATTTTTTCTTTGCTTCTCTTTTCCCTTACTTGGTTATCAAACAAACACTTAAATAGTGCTCATTGTAGAAAATTTGGAATGTTTTGGGGGAAAAAGTAAGAGAGCAAAAAATAAACACAATAATTAAATGTATTTTGTTTTAATAATAAGGATTTTTTTTAAAACTAAAACTCTTTATAGATATAATTAATGTCTACACATTAATTGACCATTAGTACTTAAACCATCTCCTAATGCACATTTAATTCCCCTCTTATCAATATTATGAGCAACATGGTTATAAATATCCCTTTGGAATAATTTGATTCCATTAAGGAAGGTTTTGTCAATGATTATGTATCTCACTGAATTAGAAATTAGAGAAGATCAACATTATACTTTTTAAATTTAATTTTATTTTTTAAGTAATCTCTATGCCCAATATGGGGCTTGAACTCACAAGCCCAAGATCAAGAGTCACACACTGCACCTATTGAGCCAGCTAGGTACCCCACAGTCAACATTATATATACTTGATGATATCCTAGAGACTAATCCTCAGACCTCATTCAATGAAGAGACTTGAGTGAAAACTAGCATAAGTAACATAATTCAGACAGACAGAAAAATTGGGGGTGACACATATCTTGAGTTTATTCTAGTTTGTTTGATAATTTGCAATATATACAAATATCCACATAGGATTCTCTTTTAGTAGGAATGGAAGATTATGCTTTTTGTTCAAGGGTCCTTTCTCCATCCTCTTCCCTTTTCAAACTGAGAATTGCATATTGGACAGAATGCTGTATCTTAACACTCCCCTTGACATCCATCACAGATGCATTCTGTAGGGAAAACATTTCATTGAATTAGCTATGACTGAGCAGTAGTAGTATATGCTTAAAATGATATGAGACATTAAAACAACAGGAGAAACTTTTGAGAACAGACTCCTAAAGTCCTTCAATTATTAAATGCTTTTTCTTAAATTTCGACAATTTACACTAGGAAGGGCTGCAGCAAGAACTGTGTATTGTCATTACCATTTCATTTAAATTAAAGAAGGATTATTACATGCAGCTGTACTTAATGGAAAAAAGTGTGAACATCTTTCCAGATCTATGAAAGTTTTACTTTTTCTGTATGTCATGTCTTCTAAACAGTTCTTTGAACTAATACCTATTTCTTTTAAAGGTTGTATATGAATACAAGACAGTGGAAAGAGAACTAGCCCAAGAGTTAGAAGACTTGACTTATAAATCCCCATTGTACATTGAATGTGCTGTATGATCATGGCAAATGATTTCATGTCTCTAGGCATGAGATCCCTTGTTTGTAAAATGAAGTAGATACCTCCTAGTACTATATTGTTTTATTATTTTATCATGTTAACTACATCTGATTTTACACTATTTAAAAAAAAAGATTTATTTATTCGCTGAGAGAAAGAGAGAGAGAGAGACAACACTTGAGCAAGAGTGGGGGGAGGGGCAAAGGGAAAGAATTTCAGACAGACTCCTTGCCAAGGAGGGAGCCCAATGTGGGGCTCAGTCTCACAAGCCTAAAATCTTGACCTGAGCTGAAATCAGGAGTTGGACACTTAACTGACTGAGCCAACCAGGCTTCCCTATGTTTTTTTTTTTTTTTTTTTTAAGATTTTACTTATTTATTTGTCAGAGAGAGAGAGCACAAGCAGGCAGAGTGGCAGGCAGAGGCAGAGAGAGAAGCAGGCTTCCTGCTGAGCAAGGAGCCTGATGCGGACTCGATCCCAGGACCCTGGGATCATGACCTGAGCCGAAGGCAGACACTTAACCAACTGAGCCACTCAGGTGCCCCCTATGTTGGGTTTTTTTTTTTTCAAGTTTTATTTGTTTAAGTACTCTTTATACCCAGTGTGGGGCTCAAACTCATTACCTTGAGATCAAGAGTCAGATGTTCTTCTGACTGAGCCAGTCAGGCACCCCTAACTACATCTGATTTAAGAGATATATTTTAATTTTGCTCATACTAGATATAAAGTTTCTACATAAATTATCCACAGAATATTTCATCATCTGAATAAGGCCTGCTTTTTAGACCAATATGTCTAATATGACCAAATGTCCTATGTCTTTATGGAATGTTTCACTATGCCATGTTACATGATCATTAAAGTTTCAACATGTGTTCTTTAAAAAAATAAAGCTGAAATCTTGGATCTTAGTGCCCAGCATTATAAACTTCTAAATTAGGGATTCCAAGGAAGTACCTTTTATTTACATTATGCTTAAATTATGAATTTGTAAACTTAAGTTCTGTGATCTTATAACTCACCAAATAATATTGATATAATTTTTCATCTAAAAACTAATTTAATGTTTTCTCATTTCTAATCTTTTTCACCAATTTTAATACATAATGGAAAAGAACTTTCAAAAGAGCCTATTCATTGACTTTTGTGGTTCAGAAAATAATATTTTTTAATTTATGAGAACCTAATTTTGAATTGGTTAACCTTGTTAGAAAGAAACTAACAAGTTTACCTGAAGTTTTCCTACCTCATACAAAAGTTTGTATTCAGGGGCACCTGGGTAGCTCAGTGAGTTAAAGCCTCTACCTTCGGCTCAGGTCATGGTCTCGGGGTCCTGGGATTGAGCCCTGCATCAGGCTCTCTGCTCAGCGGGGAGCCTGCTTCCCCTTCTCTCTCTGCCTGCCTTTCTGCCTACTTGTGATCTCTCTCTATGTCAAATAAATGGATGAAATCTTTAAAAACACACACACACACACACACACAAGTTTGTTTTCATTATCTCTTTTTCTTCAGAGATAAGGATTAGCTTAATAGTATTTCTCTTAATGTTGACACTTGAAGTCAGTCCTAGATGCTCTTAATAATCTTTTAAGATATACTAAAGAATTCTTGAGTACTACCTAACAATTGATTTGAATTAATTATGTGTTGGGGTAAAGGATAAGGAAGATAGTGTCAGTGATCATATTCTTCAGTTAATGATGATTAATTTATTAACTGATTTATTCACTGCATATTAACTGGAGGGTAAAAAGTGTTTAAAAAAAGATACGTAGTAAGAATTACTGAAATAAAAGATGCCAAAAATTAAGCTTCAACAAATTATCATTTAAAAGTATATTACAAATTAATCTATTTTATCCACTAATAATGTGGACATAGGCAACACACTTAAGTATGCCTAGCATAAAAATTTGTGTTTAGCTCATATTTTTAAAAGGTTTATAAGGGCAAAAATTAGGAAAATGAAATAGCAGATTAGATATATATTAAAATTCAAGCGGTCATATAGATAGCATACTGCTTTTTTCTAAGTTTGACCTCTTTGAATGTTTTGACTTGTCTCATTGTTGGATTTCTTCTTTACCTTTACCTTTACCTCTGACTGTCCTATTTATCCTTAAAGTTCCAGCTTACTGCTGTGGGCCTCACTGATTTCCCTTCTCAGAGTTTCTCAAGCACTTTAAATATGAACTTCACAATGTCACAATATTGTTTTGCACCTATTGCTGTTATTTCACCTGTGTTGGTTTTAGCACTTAACCTAGAATATAAATTTCCTGACACAAAGAACTTCACCTTATCCTTCTGTGACACCTGCTATGTGGCCAGTCATTCAGTAAGTGTTAAATAAATAAACATACTGATACATTACTATTTACTTTTTAAAACTTAAACTTTTTGTTATATAGTACAAAAGTAAACATTTTAGTTGATTATTTTTCACTAGATAGTGTATATTTTTATGTGCTATATGTCAGCCATAATCCCATGACCAAAGACACATGCTAAGAAAAATGCTAATTTTTTGGAGTATAACCTTCTAGGCCTTTTCTCCTCCACATCAAAAATGTAAACATAGGGGCGCCTGGGTGGCTCAGTCATTAGTGTCTGCCTTCGGCTCAGGTCATGATCTCAGGGTCCTGGGATCAAGCCTCTCATCAGGCTCCCTGCTCGACAGGAAACCTGCTTCTCCCTCTCCCACTCCCCCTGCTTATGTTCCCTCTCTTGCTGTGACTTGGACAAATAAATAAAATCTTTAAAAAAAAAAACGTAATTAACCCTATATACTGTTTACTACTTTTTAAACTTGTTGCATTTAGTATATTCCCATGTCATATTTATGATTACCTTTAAATTGTTTTATAGCCATTTTTTAATTGAGATATAATTGACTTTATAGCCATTATTTCTAAACAGAGCTTTAGCTTCCTGCTGTCCTGTTTTAATAATAATGGAAAAAACACTTATTGAAAGAGAAATGGAACTCACATTTATTGAGCCTTTAAAATATGCAAGGCCTATTGTCTCCTGATTACTCCCCATTCCTTTTTCCATCTCCAACCCCCATCTGTGTCTTTTCTGACTTCAGTAAATGTCATTTCTGTCCATCCATGTGTTCAAAGAAAAAACTTAGAGTTACCACTTATCCTCTCTTTCTTTCATCCTGCACATTCTAGCCATCAGCAAATCCTGTCAATTCTACTTCCATATTGAATCCTTAGCCATCTACTTTTCTTCTATCGCCCATTACTACTCTACTGTACATCTTGCCTTATCTACCAGATTTCTAACAATGCCTTCCTATTTCTACTTTTGCAAGCTGTTCTCCATTCAATATTAGAGTGATTTTTTCAAAACAGAATTGAGATTACCCTCCTTGCTTATAACTTTTCAACAAACAATTTAATAAAAAATGCACAGAGGGGGCACCTGGGTGGCTCAGTTTGGTTAAGCGGCTGACTCTCGATTTTGGTTCAGGGTCCTGGGATCAAGCCCTGCATGGAGCTCTTCACTCAGCAAGGAATCTGCTTCAGGATTCTCTCTCTCCCTCTGTGGCCCCTCCTCTGCTTGTGCACTCTCTCTTTCAAATAAGTAAATCTTTTTTAAAAAAAAAAGCACAGAGGGCCTAAATAGACTTTTTCGCAAAGAAGACATACAGATGGCCAACAGACACATGAAAAGATGTTCAGTATCGCTCATCATCAGGGAAGTGTAAGTCAAAACCACAGTGAGAAACACCTTATACCTCTTAAATGGCTACATCAGAAAGACAAGAAATAACGTTTTGGCAAGGATATGGAAAAAAGGGAATCTCTTTGTACTGTTAGTAGGAGTATAACCTGGTATAGCCATTGTGGAAAATAGTATGGAGGTCTCCCAAAAAATTAAAAAGAGAAATACCATATGATCCAATAATTCCACTCCTGGGTATTTACCCAAAGAAAATGAAAACACTAATTTGAAAAGATATATGCACCTTTGTTTTTACTATAATATTATTTACAATAGCCAAAATATGGAAGCAACCTAAGTGTACATCAGTAAACAAATGGATAAGAAAGATGTGTATAATATACCAGATATACAGTGGAATATCACAGTCATAACAAAGCATGAGATCATGCCATTTGCAACAACATGGTTGGACGTAGAGGGTATTAAGCTCAGTGAAATAAGTCAGACTGAGGAAGACAAATATCATATGATTTCACTCTTGTGGAATCTAAAAACAAAACAAATTAATAAACAAAAAGCAGAATCAGACCTATAAATACAGAAAACAAAGTGATGGTTGCCAGAAAAGGGGGTTGGAGGATGGGCAAAATGAGTGAGGGAGAGTGAAAGATATGGACTTCAAGTTATGGAATAAATAAATCACAGGAATAAAAGTCACAGCATAGGGAATGTAGTCAATGATATTGTAATAGTGTTGTATGGTGACAGAAGGTAGCTACACTTGTGGTGAGCAATAGTTTTCTTTATAACTTCTTAGGTTTTATATATTCTGGCTGCTTTTGTGATTCTTAAAATATACCAAACTCCTTCTTACCTTAGGTCCTTTTCATTTGTCTGTGTCTCTGTCTGAATTGTATTGTCAGATTTTCAAGAAACTAGTTGCTAGTCTTGCAGATGTCAGCTCCAACTTCACCTTCTCAGAGAGGCTTTCTCTGACCTCCCTTGCTCTATTCGTCTCCCCAGTCACTCTCCACTGTTCATCTTTTTTTTTAAATCTCCATAGGACTTAATACAAACAATCTATTTTGCTCATTTTTTAATTCATCTTTTCATTTGGTCTCCCATCCCAGAGTGTGTGCTTCATAAGGGCAGGGGCTCTGTCACTACTGCAGCCTTAGTGCTTGGCACTTGGCAGACACCCAGTAAAATATGTTAAATGCACAAACAAGTTTACGTATCATTAATCATTTTTTATAGTTTATGTGCCAACATTGTAACCTCTCAATCTCTATTTGTTTGTCCTTTGAGAAGTTTGGATTAGATGTTTTTCTAAGGTCCCTTTTAAAAAGCTTTTCAGAGACTAGTTTCTGGACTCAGACCTTATCATGGTAAGTCATGATAATAGCACCTACTTCAGAGGGTTGTTGGAAGGGTTTAATAAGATAATGCACTTACATCTACAAAAATATAGATCTATGGGAAGAATATAGATCTTTGTCTCTTTGGTTGACTTCTAAATCCCCATCACTTGCAACCATGTCAATGCATAGTAGGTGCTTAGTAAAGGTTTTATTGACTTTGATTTTTATTACAGAAATTCTTAAACATATAGAAGATTAAAATCAGTAGAATAATGAACTCTATTGCACTGTATCCACCTTTAAAAATTTTTAAAAATAAAAGTTACTAATATTTGTCAGTCTTTTAAAATCTAAATCCTTGATTTTTTTTTTAGGGAGAGGTATTTTATTTTATTTTATTTTTTAATTAATGATTAAAAAATTTTTTTTTCAGTATTCCAAGATTCATTGTTCATGCACCACACCCAGTGCTCCACGCAATATCTGCCCTCCTCAATACCCACTACCAGGCTCACCCAACCCCCCACTCCTCTCCCCTCCAAAACTCTCCGTTTGTTACTCAGAGTCCACAGTCTCTCATGCTTTGTCTCCTCCTCTTATTTTCCCCAGTTCACCCTTCCTTTCCTTCTTCCAATGTCCTCCATGTTCCATGTTTTTCCTTATGCTCCACACGTAAGTGAAACCATATGATAACTGACTGTCTCTGCTTGATTTATTTCACTCCGCATAATCTCTTCCAGTCCCATCCATGTTGATACAAAAGTTGGGTATTCATCCTTTCTGATGGAGGCATAATATTCCATTGTGTACATGGACCGTATCTTCTTTCCATAGTTTGGCAGTTGTGGCCATTGCTGCTATGAACATTGGGATACATGTGGCCCTTCTTTGTACTACATCTGCATATTTGGGGTAGATACCCAGTAGCACAATTGCAGGATCATAGAGTAGCTCTATTTTTAATTTCTTGAGGAATCTCCATACTGTTTTCCAAAGTGGCTGCACGAACTTGCATTCTCACCAACAGTGTAAGAGGGTTCCCCTTTTTCCACATGGGAGAGGCATTTTTTTTTTTTTAGTTAGGGATTTATTTATTATTAATTTTTATTAACATATAGTGTATTATTTGCCCCAGGGTACATGTCTGTGAATCTTCGGGCTTACACATTTCACAGCACTTAACAGCACATACCCTCCCCAATGTCCACAACCCAGCCTCCCTATCCCTACCCTCCCACACACACCTCCCCCCCCGCCGCCACCCTTAGTTCATTTCTTGAGTCTAGGAGTCTCTTATGGTTTGTCTATGGGAGAGGCATTTTAATGCAAACCCCAGGCACAGTATTTCTCTTATAGATTTTTAGTATGCATCTCTAACTGATAAGGACTTTTTACATATCAACCTACCATTATAATTTTAACAAAATTAATTATAATTTTGAGTAGTTCCTTAATATCATCTGGTATCTAACTTATTGTCTCAAAAATGTCTTGGTTTATTTAAATCAGAATCCAGATAAGGTATACACATTGTAATGTTGATATTTCTTAAAATTCTTCTGTAATAGTCCTTCGCTCAGCAGGGAATCTGCTTGGTCGTGATGGAGAAACTGGGTCATTTGTCCCATGGAATGCCCTACATTCTAGATTTGGCTGCTTAATTCCCCATATTATTATTTAACTTGTACTTCTATTTGGCATATTTTCCATAAAGTGATAATTAGATCTAGAGGCTTGATTAGATTCATATTCAATTTTTTTTAAGAAAAAAATTTTTTTTTAATTTTACTTATTTATTTGACAGAGAGAGGTCACAAGTAGGCAGAGAGGCAGGCAGAGAGAGAGGGGGAAGCAGGCTCCCTGCCGAGCAGAGAGCCCGATGCGGGGCTTGATCCCAGGACCCTGAGATCATGACCTGAGCTGAAGGCAGAGGCTTTAACCCGCTGAGCCACCCAGGCGCCCTCATATTCAATTTTTAAAGCAAGACTACTTCAAAGATTATACTGTACTTCCTATTTTATCATATTAAGCAGAACTTAATTTCTGGTTGCTCTATTTTTAGTAATGTTAAGATCGATTTCTGAGTGGGTAGTGCCAACCTTCACTTGATGGTTTTAACATCGATGATCATTGCCTAAATACGTTATTTCAATAGGAATTGCAAAAAGGTGATTTCCTCGCTCTTTTACCCCTTCTTCACTTATTAACTGAATGAAATTCATCTATAAAATAGAACTTTTTGGGGCGCCTGGGTGGCTCAGTGGGTTAAAGCCTCTGCCTTCGGCTCAGGTCATGATCTCGGGGTCCTGGGATCGAGCCCCACATCGGGCTCAACAGGGAGCCTGCTTCCCCCTCTCTCTCTGCCTGCCTCTCTGCCTACTTGTGATCTGTCTCTCTGTCAAATAAATAAATAAAATCTTAAAAAAAATAGAACTTTTATCAACTATAATTTGATGTAAAAGGTAGTAAATTTATTTACTCTTTTTAAAAAAAAAATGTCAGAATAGGTTAGTACTCTAGCAATCGTCACTAGTGACTACTTAAAAAATTGTCATTATGGACTCATGCAGTTTTGTGTGTTTGAGGAGTTTCAATCAACTGCAATTTTTATTCATTTTGATTCTGTTATTTCTTGACACAATAAGATGAATAGACTCATTTTGTACATTTTTCTTTTCTTTTTTCCCCAAATATGTTTGTTTTATTTTTTCAGTGTTACAAGATTAATTGTTCAGGCACCACACCCAGTGCTCCATGCAATACATGCCCTCCTCAATATTGTACATTTTTTCTGACCCAGATATAGAATGTCATTTCTCCAAGGAATTCTGGTTTCCTTTACTGGGAAATAGTATTTAATAAAATTTTTATTGTATAAATGAATTAATTAACACTGATATGATGCTTAGTGTAGTATAGAGTATATGTTAGTTGTTATTTGCTTCGATATTTTCATATTATTTAGTCTTGAGCAGTGATTCTGAAAGTGTGGTCCCTGAACCAGCAATATCAGCATCACTGGGGAACTTGTTAGAAATGTAAATCCCTACCTCGGGTCTACTGAATCAGAAGTGCTAGGGATGGGACCTAGAAATCTATTTTAACAAGCCCTGCATGGTTTGGTGTACACTGCAGTTTGAGAACTGTTGATCGAGAGTAGAAGTTCCTAACTCATTTAGTGAGAAGAGACCATGATTATGCTAAATGTTTTCCTGTGGTAGCTGTGTGGTACCCTGGCTCCCAGCAGCATTGTCTGTTTTCTCTTCTGATCTTACCTTTATGAAATATGAGAATTAATGAAACAGATATCAACTAGAATAATCTAATTATGAAATAGGTATTCCGTTTAACCATCTAAGGATATAGAACCTATGAACATAAACACACTTCAGTTTCACATATTTTGTATTTTAAAATAGCTTATGATAGCCTTTCCCAATTCCATAGGGCACTAGGTCCTGTAAATGTTCTGTAATAAAGAGGTTTCACTGGTCCAGTAAGTTTGAGAAATATTTTATATCTCCTTTGCTTGGCATTGTACAAACAATATTTGCATATCAAAGTCTGAGAAACTGTGCAGTAACAAAACCTGTTTAACTTGGCTTTAACTTACTGTTTCCAAATTCTTTGATTAGAAGACCTTTTTGCTAAGTAGTATTTATTAGCTATCAGCAGAAAACACTTTGGGAAATGCTGCCTTAGTATATCTTAAAAGAATAATAATTTATGGACTATGTGCCACTTAAAAATAGGAAGCTTTCTGGGTGAAAATATAGTAGTTCTACAAATGAATTTGTTCTACCTTCAGAATACTGTAGACCCCAGGAACTATTGAAGGGGGAAAATATCTGGATATTGTCTTTGCTAAAGGTAAATTCAATTCTGAACTGAAGACTAGTGGCCTGATTTGTCTGAAAGCTTGTTATCCTAATACGTGTATTTCTCATGTAGTTGTTATTTTCCAGATCGATGCAAGGAAAAACCAAGTTTTATCATGTGGACATGTCAACATGATTAACAAGAAACAGAGTAGCTTTTCAGGGAGAATTATAGACCTTACAGAATTTTGCAACTACTTAGACTCTTTATTTGCAATATTGGGAAATTTTAAAGTCCTTAAATCACATAACTGAGGCAATTTTATATAGTAGTGCACTGTAATAAATTGCTTATATTTCAAGAGGGAAATGTAGAACTGATAATTTTTTACTTGTGTAATTCCTTTTATCTTCTTTTTTTTTTTTTTTTAAGAATTTATTTATTTATTTGACAGAGGGCGAGAGAGCACAAGCTGGGGGAGAGGGGCAAAGGGAGAGGGCGATGCAGGCTACATCCCAGGATCCTGAGATCATGACCTGAGCCTATGATAGAGGCTTAACTGACTGAGGCACCCAGGTACCCTCCTTTTAGCATCCTTTTTAACCAGAATGTTTAAAGAAATATTAAAAGAGGAGTTTTAGTATGAAGTAGCATTGTTGAAAATGAGTGTGGCACAGAGATGGTGTTGGATTCTGCAAGTCTTTTCAAGATATAAGAGCTAGGAATCAAGTGTTGAAGAATGCAACAAAGATGAGGTTGATGGACGAAACCTGAGTGATAGGATGAACTTCCTAGTGATATGCCTATGGAGTCAGCCCATAAAATCAGTAATCTAATAATTCTTAGCATTTTTGGTCTCAGGGTATGTTTAAAGGGCAATAGCAATTTTGAGGCAGATTTATATGGTGAGTACTAACTTATTCTATATTATTGAAGCACAGAGACTGTGACCTACATAGAATGTAAACTACATAGAAGCTGAGAATTCTACTAGTACATGTAGTCAGTAGTAATAGTAGGCAGAAAAAAAATCTGTAAATGGGCAAGTTGTGGCATGTGCTTGTGATAGGTACAAGGGATGAGGTGACTGTGAGATAATTCAGTGAAGAGTGTTTAAGATAAACTTATTATCTTAAAAAAAGATAAATTTGTATCTTTAATGAGACCTACTAGAATTAGGAATAATCTTAGGATAGGAAAAGGGTTACAGATGTTGTTCCTGAGATAAAATATGTGAAAATGTTTTCTGCTACAAAGTATTACATTTTGTGGCTCCTGGGGGGCTCAGTCCATAAGTGTCTGCCTTCTGCTCAGGTCTGCCTTCTGCTCAGGTCATGATCATGGGGTCCTGGGATCCAGCTCTGCTCAGCAGGGAGCCTGCTTCTCCCTCTGCCTCTGCCTCTTGTGTTCTCTCACTTGCTCACTCCCTCTCTCTCTCAAATGAATAAATAAAATCTTAAAAAATATTAAATTTCAAAGCATTATTATAACATCTATTACATTCATAGCTTGTGTTTTAAATTTCCTGCTTATTTTTGAGTTTCCATATCTTTTTGTTAATAACTGTTTCATTTAGTGAATGTTTAAAGAATAGCTTTAAGAAATGACCAGTGCAGGGTGCCTGAGTGGCTCAGTCTCGTGCTCTCTCTTACTCAAATAAATAAATAAAATCTTAAAAAAAAAATAAGAAAAGAAAAGAAATGACCAATGTATTCTATTTTGTGTTTTGGTCAAAGTGGGTTAATAGTCATTTATTTGAAATGGTTATCTCCTTAGTCAGACTGGCTTCTAATGGTACTCTAGGGCATTTATCACAGTTTCATAAAATGAATAGCTTTATCTCTTTGAGGAATTTTAGTCATTCTTTTGTCATTTCAGATTTGTTAGTAATCCATGAAGAATATGATTCATTATGTGTGGAAATCTTTGGCAAATTCATATTCGTCACATTTTTATTATTTCTAAGGATTTCAGAAACCAACCTTTTATAGAGCTTTTGCTTTGTAACAAATGAAAATAATTCAAGAGCATAGGGACCTTATGACACATATAAAAAGTAAATAGATAGTTCCCTTTGGATATGTGCATTCCATAGACATCTAATACTTGGTTATATTTCACTGTATTAGAAAATCTACGGGCTCCAAAGGAGATAGAAAATATAGTTCTTGGCCTCTATGAGTGGGGGAGAAAAGACTTCTCTCAGTAAAATATCCAGAAAACTATGCCAAGAAAATTCATTCCTGCATGTATGCAGTAAAGAAATATTCAGAAAGTATGTGCCCATGTGCCCAGCTCTTGTTTCAGGAACTGGGAAATTACCAGTGGGCAAGACAGAAATTCTGGTTTTTATGAAGCATATTCTAATGGAAGAGACAGACAAAAAATAAGATAAGTGGAATGTAGTATGTTGGATGGTAACAAGTGCCATGGAGAAAAATAAAGCAAGGGAAGAGGATAGGGAATGTTAGGGAATTGCAATTTTATTTTATTTTATTTTATTTTTAAGATATTTTTTATTTGTTTATTTATTTGAGAAAGAGCAAGCTAAAGAGACGAAGAGCACGCAAGAGCTCGAGCATGAGCAGGGGCTAGGGGCAGAAGGAGAAGCAGATCCCAGGACCCTGGGATCATGGCCTGAGCCATAGGCAGGCGCTTACTTGACTGAGCCACCCAGGTGCCCCAAAACTCCAATTTTAAATAGGGTGCCAGCAAAGGCTCAACAGCAGAAGTCGCTTGAATGAAGACCTAATGGAAATGAGGGAATTCATCATTAGAATATCTGTGAAAAGAGTATCTGGGGAAAGGAAGAACAAACATTATTAAGACCCTTAGCTGGGAACATGTCCAGCACGTTTTAGAGCAACAAGGAAATAGAATGGGGGCTAAAGTGGAATGGAAGAGACTAAAGGAGCCTGTTAAAATAATACAGACAGGCAATGATGGTGGCTCATAGTATTGTAGCAGTGGACATGGTAAGCAGTCAGGATTTGCTGACACTTTGGATATGAAATATGAAAGAGAGGAATCAGGGTTTTTGATCTGCCAGATGGAGAGAGGATCTCCATGAACTGGAGGAATGGAGTTCAGGGAGAAACCCTGGAGCTATGTTTTGGATGTGCTTAAAATATCTGCTAGTCATCTAAGTGGGGCTGTCAAGCAGGCAGTTGGGTATGGTATTTTGGGGAGAGGTTTGGTGGGAGAAATGAGTTTGAAGATGTATGATATCTTGGTGAACTGTGCTAAGAAGTAAGACTAGGAGAAAAATGAGTAAAGGAAAGGCTTCAGAAGGGAGTTAGATTCTCGAGCTGGAACTTTGATTAATGGAAAAGAAAGAAGAGGATTCTAGTTGGGAAAATGTCTGGCATCTTAGAATATCATCTAGAAATAAATCTGAATGCTTTACTCCCTCGTCTTTTTTTTCCTTTTTTTTTACCTTAAAAGTTTTATAGTGTATCATAAAGTATTATGGAACAGTAGGTACACAGGAAATATTTGTTGACACATAAATGAGAATGATGTTTTCAAAACTTAAGTCACTAATCAGTATTTTTAGTTATTGAAATGTAGGGTATTTTTTATTATAGATGTTTTTATTGTGCTAAAAATACATGACACAAGATTTATCATTTTAACTATTATTAACTGTACAGTTCACTGGAAGTAAGTATATTCTGAAACTTAGTTTTGTGTATAAAGATACTTTCTCTTCTCCAAAAATATCATTGCTTATGAATAAAAGGAACTTAGGGCCAATTGGGCTTTACTTCTGAGAGCATTGAGCATTCTGTAAGCCTTAGAATCCTAAATGATCATCACTTTTGTTTGAAAGATTGGGAGAAATAGAAAAAAAAGAATGAAAATCTTTTCTTTCCCTAAAAACTGACTTTCCATTTAAGTGAGTGTCATGCTTGGGTCACTATTTAAAGTAATTTGAATGTATCTTCTTTACCTTTGATTACTGGTACCTCCCTCAGAAACCAAATGCTCCCATAACGTTGTGGTATGTATCTGTAGCATAAGGAACTTTTCAAAAGTGAAATAAGCGTGCCTTCCTTTATAATTTTTTTGCCTGCTTACTTGCTTCTTAGATTCCTGTCAAAGTCTGTGTTTGGTTTGAGTTTTGTAAATTATAAATTATATTTTATAATTAATTTTGGATTTTGTAAATTATATGAAAATGTGTGATATACCTATTTTTTGTGAGTTACAAACCTAGGAAGTTCTGTGTGTTGATTACAGTGCATCTTTTTCTAGGGAACAAAGAAGGAAGAGGTTGAAGGTGAAGTGGAAGTGTCTGGTTTAATTCAGCCTGCAGAAGTGTTTGCTCCCAAAAGCCTGGTGTTGGTATCCAGATTAGATTATCCAGAAATTTTTAGGGTAAAGAACTCACAGTTGTCATTATTGATTTGTATTATTGTGTGAATCTATTTTGAGTGAACCATGGTAACAAGATTTTGTATTTAAAATGTCTTTAAATTGATTTAGGCATTCATCAATAAAACAAATTTAATGTGAACTGAAAAAATGTGTTCATGTTGGGTAAAACAAATTCCTAAGTTAATGTGACTACTTAAACTTATAAAGATGTAATGTTTGCTTTAAAATAGATCCCATTGCCTAGTGACTCCAAAATTTATGAATCTAAAAGAAATTATTTGATTGCCTGTAGCAAATTTAAAATGCATTAGTAAAAAAAAAAACAGTTTTGTCTGTTTTCATTTACCTTCTTTTGAGGAAAACCAGGCCCAAGTAAATAAAATGGATATTTGCAATTTCAAGTAGTTCTGATTGCCAACATAGCTATAAATTTTGTTTACTTCCAAATATTTTCCTTTTTGAGACAGTCAGAATTTTCAAATGCAAAAAAATTTTTTATGTAGTTATAAATAAATTTAAGCTATGAAAGAAGAGGGCTTATTTTTTTTATTTCAGTTGCTACCTTTGGTAATAATAATGTTGAATATTGTCCAGAATCACAGATCTCTTTGAAAGGTATAAAAAAAATATACCTTAACATTTCCCAAGGACTTGGAATTTCTGGAAAACTTTGCATTTTATTGAGATTATATATATTGTAGAAAAATTAACTTCATGTCAAGATTTCAATGATAATGGGTAACTCTCAACAAATGCTAATTTTTTAGAGTCACAAATTTTAATAAACTGAAACACTCATAAAGATTGTATTTTGTCTTCCATTTTACTACCTACCTTCTGAGCTTAAAGTGTTTATCATACCTTGTCTCTATTTTGCTAACCTCTGTAATAATTCATAAAATTTTTCTATAAAGTAGATGCTCTGAATTTATGGAATCACAAAAATATAAAATTTCTAAATTTTTATCTTGAAATTTGGAGCTTCGCAAAGTAAGAGAAAAACAGTTTTAAAGCCCTACAAATTTGCTGAAGTGGTTATCTGAGCACAAGCACCTGTTTTACAAATTATGGATTTCTGTTTTTTATAAACTCACTTCAAAAGCTCATTTAGAGCTTCTGATTAAGGAAGAAAATTTAATAAACCTAATAACATTTGCTACTAAAAATTTATTCTGTGGCCATTGTAGAATATACTTTACTGGCTTCAAAGGGAAATTTCCTAGGAGCAGATGTCATGGCAAATTATTTTCAACACTTACTTTTTCCATGAAAAAACTACATACATCTTCTCTTTGCAGGCTTGCCTAGGTTTGATCTACACTGTGTATGTGGATAGTCTGAATGTCTCCTTGGAAAGTCTCATTGCAAACCTGTGTGCATGCCTTGTCCCAGCGGCTGGAGGGTCTCAGGTAATTAGAATGAAAAGGGAAATGAAGAGGGCCTATTCCTCTTTTCTTCTCCTCCAGTTAACTTAATTTATGAAGGAAAGGGGGAGAAAAAAAAAAAAAGAATTCCTTGAATATTTTCATCGTAAAGAAGATCTTAGTTAAGCATTATCCCTATGGTCTGCCTTCTAGAGAGAGACCCAGGATTCCATTCTTTTTCTTAGGTCATGAGGTTAATTTTAACTCAGGGTTCACCTTTCACATAGCATAATTAGAAGTCATATTTTGTGTAACTTGAACTCTAGTTTACATTTTCTTGGAAATATACTTTTTTAAGCTGAACATTTAAGATGCATTCTTTCTACCTTTCTTCCTCCTCTATGTAGTTATGACTCATTTTATTAACTTATATCAAAAAAATTTTAAGTGATAAAAATTAGATATCATTAAGAAAACTCTCAAAACAATTTTTTGTAACACTTATAACTATTTCTGAATAGGTTTGTTTGTTTATTATTTATTTATTTATTTCCCTAGATAACAGCAATTATACATGACCCTAAAACCATTTTCTGTGTTTGTAATCTTTAATAGAATAGCTCACATGTAAGCTTTGAAAAAAGGGGGCTTATTTTTCTTATTTCAGTTTGCTACCTTTAGCAATAATAATGTTGGTGATCATCCAGAATCACAGATCTTTTCCAAAAAGTGTAATGTATCCCTTAAAATTTCCCAAGGATTTTGTCATATATTTAGCCTTAAAGGAAGACATTAAATTCTTTTACTGAAATAAAACTTTCTTAGAGTGGTCATGGGTTTTTCATCTTGTTTGTCTAAAGATTTTTATTTTCATCTCTGCAGTAGAAAAATAAGAATCTCAGCTTTTATGTCTCAATGTTTCTAGGGGACCAAATTAAAAAAAAAAATTCTTCTCGTTAAGCCCTAAAACTGATTAGTTGATCATTTATTTTGTTTATTCTTGTATAATACTGTAGAAGAGGACAGCCCTCTAAAAATTCCATTGTTTATCCTTCTCAGTCTGACAGAGATGATACTTTAGTGAAACTGACATCCATTTTCTTTGTCCTTTACCTTTTAACTATGTTTTGTCTTACCTGGTCTCTTCCGTTATTCTTCAGTTTTTATTCCCTTTTTTTTCCTCCTGTTCCCTCCTTCCTCAATCTTCTCCGTCTACTCCAAGGGCAGAATATAAAATGTGAGTTTGGTCACAAATGGACCTAAATTTGACAGGAGTGGAATTGTTTCATGGACCTTCATCATGATGAGATTTATCCTGACTTTATTTTGTTAATTTATTTTTTTAATATAAAAAAACTTTTTATTGGGGGACTCCTGGGTGGCTCAGTTGGTTAAGCATCTTCTTCGGCTCAGGTCATGATCCCAGGGTCCTGGAATCAAGTCCTGCTTTGGGCTTCCTGCTCTGCGGGGAGCATGCTTCTCCAGACTCTGCTTGCCACAACCCCTGCCTGTGTGCGCTCTCTCTCTCTCTCTCTCTCTGTTACTCTGACAAATAAGTAAAGAAATAAAAAAAAAACAAAAAACTTTTTATTGTGGCTACTACAAATTTTAAAATATTGCATATATGGTTCATATTATATAGTTTTTGTTTCTCCAAGTTTTATTGACATATAGTTGGCATTAAAATGTTGACTTTAACATTTTATTTTATTATTTTTTGGATTAATATGATTGTCAGCAATTTTTATATCTCATCATTTATTAAATTTCAGCTTTCTAATTTCTGAATTTTCTTATACCATGTTCATTTGAACACAGTGTAACTTGAATGTTTTCAGTTACATTATTATTCTTGGGATCTACTAATTGGATCTTACAGGGTTATCACCAACTCTGAATATTAACTTCAAAAAAATTTAAGAATTTTGAACTTAAAGGGATTGTTTTTTTTTTGTCTTAAGAAAATGTCTGAAAAGAAATCGTTTATGTTTCTCTGTGTGTTTTTCCTGCATTCTGCAGAAGCTGTTTTCCTTGGGTGCAGGAGACAGACAACTGATCCAGACTCCTTTGCATGATAGTCTTCCCGTCACAGGCACTAGTGTGGCTCTCCTGTTTCAGCAGTTGGGTATGTTTTCCCCCCATTGTCAGTGTCCTCTTATGGATTTATTTTAAGCTCAATATATGATATGTAAAATACATAATTAATGTAGATCATAATCTTAAGTGGTACTTATTCTTTGTTTTTGTTTTAAGATTTTTATTTATTTATTTGACAGAGAGAGATCACAAGTAGACAGACAGGCAGGCAGAGAGAGAGGGGGAAGCAGGCTCCCCGCTGAGTAGAAAGCCAGATATGGGGCTCGATCTCATGACCCTGAGATCATGACCTGAGCTGAAGGCAGAGGCTTTAACCCACTGAGCCACCCAGGCACCCCAAGTGGTACTTAATCTTTTAAAAAATTTTTAACTCTGGTCTCTTTTGCTCTGGAGTCAGTTAGACATAGAGGAAATAGGCAGATTTTCCTTATGCTTTAAAAGATGAGTAGATAGTATATTTTACTTTTCCTTAGCTGAATTACTTTTGTAGAAACCTTGTCAAATAGGACAGAAAGTCCTGTCCTCCTTTTTTTTTTTAATTTTTATTAACATATAATGTATTATTTGCCCCAGGGTACATGTCTGTGAATCGTCAGGCTTACACATTTCACAGCACTTAACAGCACATACCCTCCCCAATTTTCTAGCAATAGAAAGGCTCAAGAGGGGCGCCTGGTGGCTCAGTGGGTTAAAGCCTCTGCCTTCGGCTCAGGTCATTATCTCAGGGTCCTGGGATCGAGCCCCGCATCGGGCTCTCTGCTCAGCAGAGAGCCTGCTTCTCCTCTCTCTCTGCCAGCCTCTCTGCCTACTTGTGATCTCTCTCTGTGTCAGATAAATAAATATAATCTTTAAAAAAAGAAAGAAGGAAGGAAGGAAGGCAGGCTCGCTCAAGAATTACAGGGAGGATACCAGAAAGTGCACTCTGTCCATTGGACAGCTTGTACTTCATTTAAGGAACCATATAACTTTAAAGTGAAGATGTTTCTGATCAGGGCTGCCAGAGATTCCCATTTACTACCTTTTACTTGTCCTTTATATGTGCTTGCATATGAGTGTCCCATTCTCTTTGATTCAATCTTTGTGAGTGTTCTCCATCTGTCTTTGTCTTTTTTAAGTTACATTGAAACCTTCTCTTCCCTAGGGCTCATATTCTTCTCCATGGGATTATTATTACCTTACACAAAACTTCTACCCTCTTTTTTCCCTTCTGTATCATGTTGAATTTTGCTTCTAGCTCAGCTTTCTAATTTGTCACTTCTTTTTTCATTAATGGCCCTGTGCTTATTCTTCTGCTACGACTACAGTTGTCAAATTTAGAAAGCCTCAGAAGAAATTAATGTAAATATACAGTTTTATAGTATCTTAATAAAGATTAATGGTGATACCAATCCCAAAGTAGTAGTTTTCCCCCCAATTACATCTGCTTCCCCTCAGGAGTTCAAACACTAAAAAATTACCTATCCCTTCATCTCTCCCCTCTGAAATATTCTGCTACTCACTGAGTCATTTCAACTAAATCCTAAAGTAATTAAAGCTATTTTTTTCTTAACATGAAATAGGTAATCTCTCCCTGGTGGTACTTAGTTCTCTAAAGAATATCTTGTTGATTAAATACTCTTTCCATAAACTTTTAGAAATAATTCTAGGGAGTTCAGGGGTTATCTGCAGCCTGTCCATGGTCCCTACTCACCGTTGATTTAGTTGATTTTAGTTAAGCACTATTTACGTGACTTTTCTACTTTTAGAAGAGGCTATATACTTCATACAAGCGTCAGTCAAAACAAAGATTTACCATTAAGGGGAACAGAAAAATAGTGACACAAATAAAATAATCTACCTTTTATCTTAATGAGTGCTTTATAAGCCTGTTACGTTTTTGAGTTTTTACAATTACTTGACAAGGGGAAGGGGAGGGATGTTACTGGCATTTAGTGCCCAGGACTAAGGATATTAACATCCCTCATGCATGATGTATGTGTACCAGAAGAGTTTTTACCTCAAAAATACCAGTAGCACTCCCACTGAGAAAAACTACTGTACATAAAGTTTAATTTATAAAACCTGGGTCTGTCTTCAAGTAAGGTGGTCTATATAATTTAGACTAACCTTCTCTTAACAATGACTACTAGAAAAACTATGTAAATATAAACGTCATCTATGAGCATGAGAGGCAGTGAAGAGACTAAAGGAAACCTGAAGAAGTGAGCCAGATATTTGGGACCAGTTTTTCCAAGAGTATCTGTTGATTTTGGAAGAAGTAACTGAAAAGCTGATCACAGCAGTATTGATATCCCATAAGGAACAGGAAAACTGAGTTCAAGTTTATCAAAGGAGGTTTCTTTATAAAGCTCTCATGCCTTGAGTTGAGACTACAAAGGACTACAACCTAGGAGTGAGTAAATCACAAGTAAGCAAGGTCCACACAAGGTCCCTTGAGGAAAGGAAGTGGAACTTGAAATCATTTTGGTTCCTTAAAATGGATTATCATGATTCTTGATGCTGCTGTCTCTAGCCATATAGTACAAGTAAAAGTAAATTCCTCTCTGGAACAAGATAACTGCATTCTAGGTCTTCAGTATGTCTACAAAATTTCATATATATGTATATATATATATATATAGAAGCCCAGCACTCAATCAAAAATAACCAGAAATATGAGGACTAATCCTATATGAAAGAAATATAGAAGAAACCATAGATAATATAAAAACCACAGGGCTCCAGAAAATAGTTACCAAATTCACATATTAAAATAATTGTGATTAAAATAGTGAAGGAGATAAACAGTCAAGAGTGAGAATTTGGGGAGTGACATCAGCAAGATGGAAGCATAAGAAGTCCTAGTCCTTTTTCTTCCACAGAAGCATTGCTTTCATGTACTGACCAAAATACTTATATGAGAATTCCAGAATCTAGCTAAGAATTTCCAATACCCCAGATGATCACAAAGCTAAGAATAGACACATTAAAATGAGTAAGAAGAGCAATTTCATTTTACCCTGTCAGCCTCTCCTCTAAGCCTGCAGAGCTCAGCACTGGGAGAGGACACCCCAGCTTGCAGCCTCTCCTTGGGGGAGGGGGAAGGAGAAGAATGGAGTATGCATGCAGTTTTCCAGCTTTATGGAGGGCTGCCTGAGGGTGAGATTGTCTCATCTCATTCAGAACACTGACAGGATCAGCACGGTTTGGATGCCACTGAGAACAAAGAAGAGTGAAGGGTAGCTGGCTGTACCATCACTGCTGGTGGCAGTTGGCAGAAGGTGCACAACTTGGCACACGTCCCTTGGGAGGGAGGGAGAGGGAAAACAGCATTCCAGCTTTTCAGAGAGCTGCCTGAATACAGGCAAAGTTGTAGAGGAATTGTAAATTTAATTCACTGCTGATGAGAATGTGAATTGGAGTGCAGTTTAATTTTTTAAAAAAGTTAAATAAACCAAATAATCCAGCCATTCCACTCCTAAGGCTTTTGCTCCATTTATCTAAAGAAAATTATAGCATTATCCATAAAATACTTGTACACACAAATGTTCATATCCATTTTTTATTAGTAAATAACTGGGAACAAGATCAGTGTCCATCAATGGCAATGGGTAATGGTGATGGTAATGCATGAATAATCTCTAATACATCCATACAGTGGAATGCTACTAAGCAATACAAAGTATTGCTTTTTTTATGAATCAATAATTCATTATATTGATATATGCTACAGCATGGATTAATCTGAAAATAATTATGCTGAATTTAAAAAGCCATACAAAAAAGAATGCATACTGTATGATATGGTTTCTATAAAGTTCAAGAAAATACAGTCTAATTTGTAGTAATAGAAACAGGTCATTGGTTGCCCTGGGGGTGGGAAGAGAGAGATGACAAAGAGTCACGAAGAAACTTTAGGATGTTTGTGTTCATTATCTTGATTGTGTGATGGTTTACAATATGTGTGTGTGTGTTAAAGTATATCAAATTCTACAAGTGAATTGAAAACCTATATTCATACAAAAACTTAAATGTGAATGTTCATAACAGCATTATTCATAATAGCCAAAAAATGGAAACAACCTAAATGTCCATTAACTCATAAGTGGATAAACAAATGGTGGTATATCCACATAATGGAATAATATTCAGCCATAAAAAGGAATGATTGTTGATACATGGTACAAATGAATCAAATTTTGAAAACATTGTGTGAAAGTAAAAGAAGCAAGATGCAAAAGGCCGTATATTTTATGATTCCATTTATAGGAAATGTCTATGATAGGCAAATCCATTGAGACAAGGAGATTAGTGGTTGCCAGGAGCTGGTGGGGAGGGAACAATGGAGTGACTGATAATGAGAATGGGGTTTCTCTTCAAGTCATGAAATTGTTTTAGAGTTAGAGACTGGTGATGGTTTTACAACATATGACTGTGCTAAACCCCACTGAACAGTACGCTATATAAGGGTGAGTTTTATGGTATATGAATTATAGCTTAACAGAGAAAAAATTACTAGGGTCTTATCATAGGAATTCAGGAGTTACCTTGAAGAGACTTACATGGATCTACAATGGTATAATTTGAGCTTCATAAATGGTGAAAATTGCAATTGATTGAAACCCAGCAAATATTTTTATTTTTTAAAAATTTTTAAATTAAAAGCATTTTTAAAAATTTATTTATTTATTTATTTATTTGAGAGAGAGAGAGAGCAAGCACATGAGTGTTGGGGCAGAGGGAGAGGAAGAGAATCTCAAGCAGACTCCCCACTGAGTGCAGTGCCCATCACAAGGCTCAACCCCATGACCCTGAGATCTTGACCTGAGCCGAAACCAAGAGTCAATGCCTATCTGACTGAGCCACCCAGCCAACCCCAGCAAATATTTTTGAATCTATGAATTCATAGTAATACTAAATGAAAAATTATTACCTTACAATATGACAAGGAAATGATTGTTATCTTGAGAACTTATCAATAAGGGAAAAGAATGCAGCATTTATTCTGTCTTATCTAGATGAATTGTAGTACAGGGTAACTTAATAGTAGATTAGGGAAATTGTCTCTTTTAAAAGTATTCTATCAATAAATGAAAAAAATATAGTACCAGAACATCATTTTACATTCTTTTTTTTTCTTCAAGATTTCATTAATTTATTTGACAGAGAGAGAGACACACAAACAAATAGGGGGAGTGGGAGAGGGAGAAGCAGGCTCCCTGTGGAGCAAGGAGCCTGATGTAGGACTTGATCCCAGGACCCTGGGATCATGACCCGAGCCGAAGGCAGATGTTTTACCCACTAAGCCACCCAGGCATCCCTCACTTTACATTCTTTAGTAAATGAAGATTTAGTAAATGAAGATCTTTTACTAGATCTAAAAGGTTTTACTAAATCTTCATTTAGTAAATGAAGATATGAGCATTAGCAAGTCTTATGTTAGGAAGGAAAACAGATACATCTAGTCTTGCCAAACACTACCTGTAGTTTTGCCGGAGGGATTAATTATGATTGCAGAAAATATAGAAGATAGGGGAAAATAGTGAACTGCGCAAGATTGGGATTGTCAAAATCTCGGTTCTTAGAAAATGTTGTGTGTATTTGTGATGAAATATTATTTAGCCATAAAAAAGAAGTAAAATCTTGCCATTTGCAACAACATGGATGGAGCTAGAGAGTATAATGCTAAGCAAAATAAGTCAGGAAAGACAAATACCATATGATTTCACTAATATGTGGAATTTAAGAAAAAGAAAACAAATAAGCAAAGGAAAAAAGAGAGGGAAACCAAGAAACATATTCTTAACTATAGAGAACAAACCAATGTTTACTAGAGGGGAGGTGGGTGAGAGGATGGGGGAAATAGGTGAAGGGGATTAAGAGTACATTTATCATGGGGCGCCTGGGTGGCTCAGTGGGTTAAAGCCTCTGCCTTCTGCTCAGGTCATGATCTCAGGGTCCTGGGATTGAGCCTCGCATTGGGCTCTCTGCTCAGCAGGGAGCTTGCTTCCCCGTCTTTCTCTGCCCGCCTCTCTGCCTACTTGTGAGCTCTCTCTGTCAAATATATAAATAAAATCTTTAAAAAAAAAAGTACATTTATCATGATGAGCACTGAGTAATATATAGAATTGTTGAATCACTGTATTATACACCTGAAACTAATACAACACTGTACGTTAACTATATTGGAATTAAAATTACAAACTTAAAAAAAAAAATCTATGTTTGCAGAAAGTCTATTGGGCAAATGTGCCAGGTTCTTTACCAAATAAATTATAAGTAAGGGAAAAGAGGAGTAACCTCTAGATTAAAAGAGTTGTAAAACATCCTAATTTGAGAGCTTCTGGGTGGCTCAGTCAGTTGGATGTCTGCCTCCACCTTCAGGTTGTGATCTCAGGTTCCTGGGTTCAAGCCCTGGGTCAGGCTCTCTGCTCAGTAGCAAGTCTGATTCTTCTTCCTCTCCCTCTGTGCTCTCTCTCACTCTTTCTCAAACAAACAAATAAACAAACAAATAAATAAAGTCTTTTTAAAAATCCCCTTTTTAATAGAGTGAGATTGAATTATAATGTCTAGTGTATAATGTCGAGGAAGGCACATTTGGGTGATAAAATTATAGAAAAAATCAGGAAAGTGGTTAATAGAATAAAGTCAAGATAAGGGTTACTCATGGCACTAGAGAGGTAGCTCTGATTGGTTGCACATGGAAGGGGCCCTTAGGATTGCTGGCAAAGTTCTCTTTCTTGACTTAAGTAGTGTTTGTAAGATAATTCATTAAGCCATCCATTTTATTTGTATGGTTTTCTATATTTGTGTTTAATCTTTCAATAAAAATATTTTTTAAAAAACTTCTAAAACTCGGGGCACCTGAGTGGCTCAGTTAAGCACCTGACTTGATTTCAGCTCAGGTTGTGATCTCAGGGGTCTTGGGGTTGAGCCCCACCTCAGACTCTGTACTCAGCAGAGTCTGCTTATCCTTCTGCTCCCTCTGCTTCTTCTCCTCCCTGATTGTGCTTTCTTTCTTTCTCTCAAATAAATAAATAAAATCTTTTTTTTTTTTTTAAGATTTTATTTTATTTATTTGACAGAGAAGAGAAATCACAAATAGGCAGAGAGGCAGGCACAGAGAGAGAGGGAAGCAGGCTCCCCAGTGAGCAGAGAGCCCGATGCGGGGCTCGATCCCAGGACCCTGAGATCATGACCTGAGCCGAAGGCAGAGGCTTTAACCCACTGAGCCACCCAGGCGCCCCTAAATAAATAAAATCTTAAACTTATAAAACTATTTTAACTTTTTATATGTATACCTTTTATTTTTTTAACAAAGTACAGTGCTTAAACAAATTAGACATTTTATCCTCAGATAATAGAAAGTTGAGAAGTAGAAGTCTAGAAGCAGTACAGGGCTAATGTGTTGATTCCCAGATGTCTTCAGGGATGATATGGAAATTCTCCTCCATGCTTTTTCCCTAATTATTAATAAGGAGTTAATAAGACTGTGAGCTTTAAGAACTTCCTTATCTTAGCATTTTGTGTGTCCTCTGTATTTGGTATAGTACCTTGGAGTCAGAAGACATTAATATTTTTTTTTAATAAATGAGTGAATATATTAGCCATGAAGAAAATGGCAATCACTATTTCATTAGATGTTCTATGTATGGATGAAGTGTGCCAGAATGTATGATTATCAGTCATTTGAAGATCACATTTCATTATTTTACTCTCTAGTATGTTTGAGCTGAATTATCTTTTGCTTACATATTCAGAATTTACTCTTTCAGGGAAAAAATAAGGAAAAGATAAGAAAGGGAAGGAGAAAGAAGGATGCCTCTAAAACAGTGCTGTGTGCAGAGTTGTAGTTTCCAGAACATGTGGTACTGATAATTCTAACTAAACGCATGTTCTTATCACCAGTCATTTTGGTTGGACTGTTGTTGAAGGCCAATATTAGACCATTATCAGAGTTCACTACCTGGGTTGGGGGTGAGATGGTGGTGGTGGATTTTATAAAGCACAGACAGGAAGCAGATAAGTTGCAGCCTTGACCAGTTTTCCTGTGGAAGGTCTAAATGTAATGATAGCATTTCCTTGGTTCTTCTCTCCAAGGATTGTTAGGATAATGAATTTGTTTTTCATAGTTTGAGATATCTCTGTGTTTGCCTGAAATAATTATGTGGACTTCTACCATCACCCCATAATTTCCTGTCGATCACCTTCATCTCTTACTTGCCATCTTGTTTATTTGTTCCTTTTAGCCTGTGTGTACTATTTTTGTTTACCTGAAGATTTGTGTTTTAAGTGTGGAGAACTGTAGGTGTTTTTTGTTTTTGTTTTTGTTTTTTTAATGTTAGTGAGATTGTATTCATAGGACTGATTTTATAGCCTATCTCATTTTTTCATCTAATCCATAGCTATTTAACTCAGATGTCCTTCCTTAACCCAAATAATTTTGTGAAATATTCATGACATGTTTTGCCCTATCCGTTTAGCTATAATTTGGATTTAACAGCAAATACACTAGTTTTAGAATATTTATTCCCTAGTTTTTACAGTATGTTATTTACTAGATTTTTTTTTATTTTAAAGATTTTATTTAATTATTTGATAGAGAAGCAGAGGGAGCAGAAGAGGGAAAAACAGGCTCCCCACTGAGCAGGGAGCCTGATGCGGGGATCAGTCCCAATACCCTGGGATCATGACCTGAGCCGAAGGCAGACATTTAACTGATGGAGCCACCCAAGTGTCCCTTATTGGACATTTTTTAAAAAAGATTTTATTTATTTATTTGAGAGAATGAGAAAGAGAAAGAGCGCGCGCGAGAGAAGGGAGAGTTGAGAGGGAGAAGCAGATTCTCTGTCAAGCAAGGAGCTCAATGTGGGACTTGATTCCGGGACTCTAGGATCATGACCTGAGCTGAAGGCAGTTGCTTAACCAACTGAGCCACCCAGGTGTCCCATTATTAGACATTTTTAAAGTCACAGACTAAAATGATCTTGGACCTTCAGCTATTATCACTCTGTTTCCATAGTTAAACAATTGTCTTGTATCATCTGTACCTATACTTTTTTCCCCAGCTTTATTGAGGTATTATTGACACATAGCTTATGTAAGTTTAAGGTTTACAGTGTGATGACTTGATGCAAGTATATATTGTAAAATGTTTACTATAGTAAGGTTAGTTAACATCTTTGTCCCCTCATATAATTATCATTTTTATGTGTATGCTGATAATATTTAAGATCTACTCTTTTTTTTATCCAACAAGAAGCCATAACTTTATTAATGATAGAAACAGTACAAATTTCAAACCAAGCTGCAGTTATTCTTTTGAAACACCAAAAAAAGTCCTCGTTTTCAGATGGTTACATTGTTAATTCCATAATAGCATTTACAATATCATTACTGTTGTTCTTCAGGGCTCGGACTGCCTTTGCTCTTGACACATTTGCTTGTG
>CM053613.1:38421722-38455304 GCA_028646535.1 Procyon lotor
AGCCTTCCGTGCCTTCTTTTCACTCCGGCTCTGTTTTGCTTTACTGACTGGTTCTTCGTTGATTTCAGTGGCTGCTGCCAGCTGGGCTTGTTGTGTGGTTGCCTGTGTGGAATCCTGTTCCTCAAGCTCTGGCACTGATTCATCACTGTCCGATTCTGTTCCAGACCCTGTCTCAGCTTGGGGCTGTGGCAACTCCTGTTCTGTAGCAGGGACGGTTTCTGTGGCTTCACCAGGCATTTTGTGCGGGGGGACGCAGAACCAAGATAAGATCTACTCTCTTAACCACTTTTAAGTATATAATACAGTTTTGTTAATTATGATCACCATGCTATACATTAGATCTCCAGAATGTATTCATTTTATACCTAGAATTTGTGCCCTTTGTCTAGCATCTCCCATTTCTCACATCCCTGAGTCCCTGTTAACTACCATTATACTTTCTATTTCTGTGAATTCAGCTTTTTTCCACATATAAGTAAGAACATAGAGTATTTGTCTTTCTCTGTCTGACTTGTTTCACTTAACATAATGCCTTTAAGGTCTGTCCATGTTGTCACAAAAAGGATTTCCTTCCTTTTTATGGCTCAATAACATTCTATTGTATTACGTGGGTTTTCTTAATTCACTTATCCATTGATTGACACTTAGGTTGTTTCCATGTCTTGGCTGTTATGAATAATGCTGTAATGAACATGGGAATATAGATATCTCTTTGAGATAGGGATTTCATTTCTCTTGGATATATAATCAGAAGTAAGATTCCTGGATCATATGGTAGTTCTATTTTTAATTTCTTCAGGACCTCCATACTGTTTTCCATAATGGCTGCACCAATTTACATTTCCACCAAGAGTGCTCACAGGGTGCCTTTTCTCTACACCCTTGCCAACACTCGTTACCTCTTGTCTTTTGGTAATCATTCTAACAAATGTAAGATGATAACTCACTGTGGTTTTGATTTGCCTTTCCTTGATGATTAGTGATGCTGAGCATCTTTTCATGGCATTCATATGTCTTTGAAAAAATGTCCATTCAAGTCCTGTACCCAGTTTCTAATCAGATAGGTGTTTGTTTTGCTATCAAGTTGTATGTGTTCCTTATGTATTTTAGATTTATTCCCTTATCAGATAGTTGGTTTGCATATATTTTCTCCGGTAGGTTGCCTTTTCATTTTGCTGATTTATTTCTTTAGCTGTGCAGAAACTTTTTAGTTTGATGTTGTCCCCCTTTATTTTTTCTTTTGGTGTCTTATTGAAAAAAATCATTGCCAAAACCCTTGCAAAGGAGCTTTTCCTCTATATTTTCCTCTAGTAGTTTTATAGTTTGGGTTCTTATATTTATATATTTAATCCATTTTGAATTATTTTTTTGTGAGTGATGTGAGATAGGGGACCAATTTCATTCTTTTGCATGTGAGTATCCAGTTTCCCCAGCACCACTTATTGAAGAGATTATCTTTCCCATTAAATTATCCTGGCTTAAATATTCATTGACTTATATATGTGTGAGTTTATTTCTATAATCGCATTTCTCTTCCATTGATCTGTGTGTTTGTTTTTATGACAGTACCATACTATTTTTATTACTCTAGCTTGGTAATATAATTTTAAATCAAGAATTGTAATGCTTCTAGCTTTGTTGTTTTTCAGAATTACTTTGGTTACTTGGGGTCTTTTATCATCCCATATAAATTTTAGGATTTTTTTTTCTGCTTCTGTGAAAAATGTCACTAGAATTTTGATAGAGATTGTATTGAATCCTACAATACAATTTTGTATTGGTTTTGGGTAGTGTGAACATTTTAACAATATTAATTCTTCTGATTCATAGACACAGGATATCATTTCATTTATTTGTGTCTTTAGTTTCTTTCATCAAAGTCTTATGAGTTTTAACATACAGATCTTTCATCTCCTTGGTTAAACTTATCCCTAAGGTTTTTTTTTTAAATTTTTTAATTTAAATTCAATTTAGTTAACATATAATGTATTGTTAGTTTCAAAGGTAGAATTTAATGATTCATCAGTTTCATACAACACCCAGTGCTCATCCTCCTTAATGCCCATCAGCCAATTACCTCATGTTTATATCCTGTGATTAAGAGTCTCTTATGATTTGTGTCCCTCTCTGTTTTAATCTTATTTTATTTTTCCTTCCTTTCACCTGTGATGGTCAGTTTTGTTTCTTAAATTCCACATATGAGTGAAAGAAATCATATGGTATTTATCTTCTCTGACTGACTTATTTTGCATAGCATAATACCCTCTAGTTCTGTCCATGTCATTGCAAATGGCAAGATTTCATTCTTTTTTTTTTTTTTTTTAAAGATTTTACTTATTTGACAGAGAGAAACACAGCGAGAGAGGGAACACAAGCAGAGGGAATGGTAGCGGGAGAAGCAGGCTTCCTGCTGAGCAGGGAGCCCGATGCGGGGCTTGATCCCAGGACCCTGGGATCACGACCTGGGCCGAAGGCAGACGCTTAACCACTGAGCCACCCAGGCGCCCCAAGATTTCATTCTTTTTGATGGTTGAGTAATATTCCAGTGTGTGTGTGTGTGTGTGTGTGTGTGTGTGTGAGTGATTCATCTTTATTCATTCATGTGTCATTGGACATCTGGGTTCTTTTCCATATTTTTATCTATTGTGGACATTGATGCTATAAACACTGGGGTGCATGTGCCCCTTTGAATCACTATTTTTTTTTTTAAGATTTTATTTATTTGACAGCGAGAAACACAGCGAGAGAGGGAACACAAGCAGAGGGAATGGTAGCGGGAGAAGCAGGCTTCCTGCAGAGCAGGGAGCCCGATGCGGGGCTCGATCCCAGGACTCTGAGATCGTGACCTGAGCTGAAGGCAGATGCTTAACGACTGAGCCACCCAGGCGCCCCTGAATCACTATTTTTATATCCTTTCAGTAAATACCTAGTAGTGCAATTGCTGGGTTGTAGGGTAGTTTTATTTTTAACATTTTTGAGGAATATCCACACTTTTTCAGAGAAGCTACACCAGTTCACATTCCCACCAGCAGTGTAAGAGGGTTCCCCTTTATCCACATCCTCGCCAACATCTCTTGTTTCCTGAGTTGCTAATTTTATTTATTTTTTTAAGATTTTATTTATTTGACACACAGAGAGAGAGAGAGAGAGAGAGATCACAAGCAGGCAAAGAGGCAGGTGGGGGTGAGGGGAAGCAGGCTCCCTGCTGAGCAGAGAGCCTGATGCAGGGCTCAATCCCAGGACCCTGAGATCATGACCTGAGCTGAAGGCAGAGGCTTTTTTTTTTTTTTTAAAGATTTTATTTATTTGACAGAAACACAGCGAGAGAGGGAACACAAGCAGAGGGAATGGTAGTGGAAGAAGCAGGCTTCCTGCCGAGCAGGGAGCCCGATGCGGGGCTTGATCCCAGGACTCTGGGATCACGACCTGAGTCGAAGGCAGATGCCTAACAACTGAGCCAGCCAGGCGCCCCTTTTTTTTTAAAGATTTTATTTATTTATTTGACAGAGAGAGATATCACAAGTAGGCAGAGAGGCAGGCAGAGAGAGAAGGGGAAGCAGGCTCCCCACCGAGCAGAGAGCCTGATGTAGGGCTCAATCCCAGGACCCTGAGATCATGACCTGAGCCGAAGGCAGAGGCTTTAACCCACTGAACTACCCAGGCGCCCCTGAAGGCAGAGGCTTAACCCACTAAGTCACCCAAGCATCCCCTGAGTTGCTAATTTTAGCCGTTCTGACTGTTGTGAGTTATGTATCACATTGTGGTTTTGATTTGTATTTCCCTGATGCCGAGTGATGTTGAGCATTTTTTCATGTGTCTATTAGACATTTGTCCCAAGTTTTTAGTTATTTTTGATGCTGTTATAAGTGAGATTGTTTTATTTCCTTTTCAGATAGTTTTTTTGTTAGTGTATAGAAATGCAGCTGATTTTTTATCTTGAATTTGTACCCTGCAATATACTGAATTAGTCTAGTAGTTGTAATAACTTTTTGGTAGAGTCTTTAGGATTTTCTGTATATAAGATCGTATCATCTACGGAGACAGTTTTATTTCTTCCTTCCTTATGTGGATGCTTATTATGTTTTCTTCTTGCCTAATTGCTCTAACTAGGATTTCTAGTACTATGTGAATTGAATGGTAAGAGTGGGCACCCTTGTCTTATTCCTGATCTTAGCAGGAAAGCTTTACCTTTTACCATTGAGTAAGATGTTAACTGTGGATTTGCCATATATAGAATTTATTATGTTGAGGTACATTCCTTCTATGCCCAATTTATTGAGAATTTTTACCATGAAACGATGTTGAATTTTGTCAAATGCTTTTTCTGCTTTTATTGAGATGACCATGTGATTTTTAAATCTTTCATTCTATTAATGTGGTATATCACATTGATTTGTGTATGTCGAACCATCCTTACATCCCAGACATAAATCCCACTTGATGATTGTTTATGGTCCTTTTTTTTTTTTCAAAGATTTTATTTATTTACTTGACAGAAGAGAGAGAACACAAGTAGCCAGAGAAGCAGGCTGAAAGAGAGGAGGAATCAGGCTCCCTGCAGAGCAGAGAGCCCAATGCGGGGCTTGATCCCACGACCCTGAGATTATGACCTGAGCCAAAGGCAGGGGCTTTAACCCGCTGAACCACCCAGGCGCTCCTGTTTATGGTCCTTTTAATGTGATGCTGAATTCAGTTTGCAGATATTTTATTGAGAGTTTTTGCATCTATTCATCAAGGATATTAGCCTGTGGTTTTCTTATAGTGTCCTTATCTGGCTTTGTTATCAGGATAATGCTGGCTTTGTAAAATTAGTTTGGGAGTGTTCCCTCTTCAGTTTTTTTTAAAATATGAGAAGCATTTGTATTAATTCTTCTTTAAATGTTTGTTATGATTTACCAATCCATCCAGTCCTCAACTTTTCTTTGTTGGGAAGTTGTTTTTTTTTTTTTTTTAAAGATTTTATTTATTTATTTGAGAGAGAGAGATCACAAGTAGGTAGAGAGGCAGGCAGAGACAGAGGGAGAAGCGTGCTACCCCTCTGAGCAGAGAGCCCTATGCGGGCTCGATCCCAGGACCCTGAGGTCATGACCTGAGCCGAAGGCAGAGGCTTAACCCACTGAGCCACCCAGGCGCCCGGGAAGTTTTGATTACTGTTTCAATCTCCTTATTCATTATTGGTCTGATCAAAATTTGTTTCCTCATGATTCAGTCTTGGTATGAACGTTTGTATATTCATACTTTCTTTTTGCTTACTTAAATTAACTTTAGCCAGTTTTTAATTAACTATTATTAGATCAATAGTTCTGTGTTGATTGTCTCTAATACTAAATATAGATCCTTTTTAAAGAATTACTAAAATAGCCAGAACTTTTTCTTTAGTTTATCTTATAATCATTATTTTTACCTTTTTTTTTTCTTTTAAAGATTTTATTTATTTATTTGACAGAGATAGTGAGAGAGCACAAGCAGGCAGAGCAGTAGAGGGAGAGGGAGAAGCAGGCTCTCCACCAAGCAGGGAGCCCAATGTGGGACTCAATCCCAGGACCCTGGGATCATGACCTGAGCCAAGGGCAGTTGCTTACCTATCTGAACCACCCAGGTGCCTCGACTTTTTACATGAACAGCCTTATAATGTTGAATGTAGCTGTAACTTTCAATTCAGAAAGTTACTTTATTTCTGAATATTTTAATGGAAAAAATTTGGTATTCTCTTTTGTCTTTCCCTGGAAAAGCTTCTGTCTATAACACTGTAATTATTACTGAAGTGACATTAACTTTTATAAGAATATCAAAAATAACCTGTGTTCCTGAAATAGAAAGATGAAAATAGAAAGAGGAAATAATGAAGGTTTAGGGGGTAGAAAATATTATTATTTTTTGAAAATATTATTTTTATATTAATACCTTGATGACGAATATGTTGATTGGTTAATTTATGAACCATTTGATTAATACATCAATTATAGAATGGTTTTTGTCTTTTTATGTTAAGTGATTGACATCTAGTCCCTTGTTTCTGTTTTCAGAAATCATGTTTCTGTTTTCACTCATTTTTTCAGCTTATTCATATAATATTCTTACTTGTTTTAGTCTTATTCTCAATTATAATGGGAAAAAAATTAAGTAGTCATTTTCTTTCTCAATATTTGTAGTTAAATAGTTGAAGAATTTGAGTATACAAGAGTTTAGCCATTACTATGAATGACATATTGTGCTCTACGTGGAAAAAGAGGAAATGGGAAATTTAATGTTTTACTCCATGATTTATCATTTTTTGACAGTTTGAGTATCAACTACTTTATATAGGGATTTGAAACAAACTAAAAATTTTCACTAATCTGTTTTGGGACACTTTTCTGAAGGAACTGCTTGCCATGTGTATTCTATTCTGGAAGCCTAACAATCTCTTGGGAAAACTGTTCCAATTTAATTTTTTTGTAATAAATAGCACAAGAATGCAGTTCCTATAATGCCCACCTGCAGGAACATTTTTTAAAAAGTCAAATGTTTACAAAGCCAGTACCAGATGCCAGGTCTGTGCTAGTCACTAGTGATATAAAGATGAAAAAATATAAATAATGCGATACTAGAGATACCAAGAGCTAAGAGAGATACCAGGAGGTACCTTACTAGCTAGAAAAGAGGACAAAGGACATTATGGATAGAAAAAAAAAATAAGCAATGGTATAGAGCATAAAAGATCTTCATAAAATAGTAAGAGGTTTGATGAAGCTTAAGTATAGAGTTGTAGGAAGTAGACTATGATAGGAAATTCATTGCTTTTCTTTTGAAAATTAAAGATTAAGTATTCACGTTTGTAAAGGAAGCCATTTTAAAAGTACCAAAGACTGACTGACAGTGACCAATTGAGTGCTTATTGACTAGTGTACTACTCTTGCTGGAATTACACATAAATAAACCATGTTGTTGCTACATGATATAATTTGAGAACAGTTCAGAAGAATCCTGGTTCAAAACTATCTCTCCCTTTTGCTTTCCTGGTGCTTAAATGCTATTATTAAATAGTTATCTCTGTCTTTGTATTGAGTTATCTTTTAATGAATGCAAATGCTTTGAGGCAAGATAGCCATTAAGAGTTGTCCTTCATGGGTTGCTTGGTAAGCTCAGTTGGAGTTAAAGCATCTGCTTTCAGCTTAGGTCATGATCTCAGGGTCCTGGGATCTAGCTGGCTTCAGGTTCCCTGCTCACTGGGAGTCTGCTTCTTCCTCTCCTTCTGCCCATCCCTCCTTTCCGTGGTTTCTCTCCCCCCCACCCCACAAATGAATAAATGAAATCTTTAAAAAAAAAAAGAAAAAGAGTTGTCTTTCATTCTCACAAAATTCTCTTGTCCAAAATTTCATTTTGCTTTCAGCTCTTAGGGATTAATATTCTCACAAAATATAGCTACTCCATTATTGACGTATGCAACTTTCAAATGATGGCAGGATAAATTACCCTCTTTTTCTGTGCTCTGTAGCAGTTTGTATGCGTCTCTATTCTGTCGTGTTTAATTATTTACTTACCAACCTGCCATCTTCACTGAACTGTGAGTTCCTATGAGCCTGCTTCCCATTTCTTTATTTCCATCCTTAGAGTTTAACAGTTTCTTATATATCTCAGCAGCTTGGTAAAGGCTTAACAGTGGAGGGAAGAAGGAAAGAGGATAAGAAAGGAAGAAGTTTTAGTTAAAAGAGTTATTTCTGCCAAGGTAATTGCCTTTTATTTGATCCTTTCTTTAACTCTTCAGTTACTCAATATATTATCCTTCCTCTTTATTTGCTTTTCTATTCCCAAGGCCCCTTTTACTTCTTGCTTAAATGTAGATATTAAAGTGATTTAAAAACCTGGTCGATCAGAACAGGCACAGACTAAGAATCTGGGCCATTTGGGATTAGAATAATCTAATGTAATTACCCTAGACTCAGAATCAATAGTAGAGTTGAACAAGAAAAGAAATATGTTGTCTCTTTTGTACACAGTTTTGGTTGAGTTGGGCCATTTATGGATTGTTATTTGGGTTATACACAATTTTAGATTTGAATTATTTGTGGTCATATGTATTTGTTAGTTGACTTCTTATATTTAAAGATTACCACATTACCTATTTATAAGTCCATAAAGTATGTTTAATTCATGTCACATTCAAGGGAATAAGCCCAAGTTCATAACCACTAAAATATACATGGTTGCCCAACTCAGTTACCTTTTTCCATAATTTTTCTTTTTTTTAAATATGGAACGCTTCACGAATTTGCGTGTCATCCTTGCCCAGGGGCCATACTAATCTTCTCTGTATCGTTCCAATTTTAGTATATGTGTTGCCGAAGCGAGCACTACATTATTTTTTACTTAGAAGATTTCCATTTCTAACATATATGGAAATGACATACTGAATTTGTAACATATTAAACCTTGCCTTTCAGTGATAGTTATAAAACTAAACTATATAAACCTATATAGTTTATAGGTTTATAAACCTATATAAAGCTTTAATTTGTGAAGGTAGAGATCTTGTTTTTCTTTATTTCTTTATTCCTAGTGCCTGAAACACAGGCTTGACAAATACTGATCAAATAAATGAGAAATTTCCTTTTCCTTGACTTGTATTAAGTCATAACCATTATTATATCGTTTTCTTTGTTGTGAATTTAAGTAAAAGAACTATAATAAATTGTTTAAGTTCTATATCCTAACATATATCCTGTCTTGAAACCAGGGCCTTCAGTTTCTCAGTTTGCCCATTTGAACACTGGGACATAGTGTTGTATCTCTGCACCATATCATTATTATTCAGAGAAGGGGACAATTCTGGAAAAAAGTTTTTGGTATTAGTTTTTCAAAACAGGAAATAAATACATTTGTTAATGTGTGATGCTATGAATTCTAGAACTTTAACCTCTAAAGAAAAGTTAAGATCAGGAAGTAATTTTTCAGAATGTTTTACTATTTGAATAATCAACAGGATGTGTGTGAACCATTGTGGTGAAATCAGTAGTAATTATCACTGGAATGTTTGTCTTCTCTACTGTTTTTGTGTAGCTTTAGATGGACATTGACTACCAAAGACTAGGAAATAATTCAAGGTTATGTAGAAAATGGATTCTGATTTGTAATTCAAAGAAATTGAATTTCTCAATGTCTGCATAGCTATTAACACAGGAATAAAAACATTAATTTCTTAAAATATTTGAGATTGTTAATCATCTGAAACTTAAAGCATGTGATATTTGAGAATACAAAATTTAAGTAATCTTCAGTTAGGCATGGGTAAATTTTTTGTATGTATATACTATATTATTTTCTGGATAATGGAAAATTTCCCCTTTAAGCATGAGAATATAGTCCCTAACTCATTTTTAAAATAAATCCCAACTTAAATCTTGTCTTAGTAAGTATAATATTATCCCATTGGTATCATAAACTGATTGTTTTTACTGCTTTAAGTGGATAGAGTCCCTTAAAACTACATGCCTGCCTTCACAATTTATCTAATAATGAATGAATGAATGAATACTGTGAATTTTATCTCTTGATGGATTATCAGAGTGGATTCTTTTTTGTAGGAGATTATACAGGGTTCAGATAGGAGTGGAGAGGAAAAAGTTCTTCCCTAGAGTCTTCAGGAAAGAAAGCCTGGCTTCCTTTTCATGGTATTCAAGTTCTTCTTGAACATTCCCCTGATAGAACTACTTTACAGGTTTCTCAGTGCCTTTTCCTCCTCAGTCCTCTGTTTCTTCGCACATGGTTTTCTGTCAGCTTTGAAAGCTTTCTGCTCTTGTCTGCCTTACTAACTTCTGCATTCTTCAAAATCTGAAGGGTCAGTTCCTTTGGCGGGCCCAGCGTAAATCACAGGGGCCTTTAAAAGGTGAGAGAGGGAGATGGAAGAGTCAGTGTCAGAATGATGCATTCTGACATCACATGAATGAGAAACACCTGACTGGCTTTTGTCAGCTTTGAAGATGGAAGGGGGCCATGAGCCAAGGAATGTGGGCAGTAACTAGAGACTAGAAAACCTGAAAATAGGACTTCTGTCCTGCTGAACTTTAAGATAATGCATTTGTGGTTTTTAAGCAAATACTCACTTTAATCAAAATTCTGAATTACTTATTTTCACATTTACATAGATATTTCCATAAACCAAGAAAAACTGGGCTACTAAGTATTGTTCATTTTTTAATGGTTAACATGTTTTGAAGAGTTTTTATTAAAAAGTGATCAGGAGCTGGTTGAAATTCTTCCCATAAAATATCTATTACTATTTTTATTCATAACAAATTCAGATCCAAGCTTCCAAAAAACCTATATTGTTTAATATCATAATAGGAATGACTAAGTACTTGACATCCTCCCTCTTAAGCACTGGCTTAACCTAAAGTTATTATTTTAAGAAGCAGCCTCCCCCCTGCCCCATCCTCACCCCCTATTATAATTACAACCCAGGAACAAATATTTTTTACAAAGCATTCCTTTGATCATGAAACATAGACAATCAAAGATAGGTAGATGCAATAGTATCAAAGAAAAGAGCATATCAACCTTTTCACTTTTATTAAAGTTTTTGACAATGAGAACTTCGTAAAATGTCATGAAATTCTGTTCGCTATACAATAAACATCTACTGCTTAGTAGGAGACATATGCCATATTATAACAAACATTTTAATGTATAAAATAGTTCTGAATTCTTTTTTTAACTAATGTTTATTATTTGTTTGAAGTGTATGGGTCTGTGATTCTTATTGTAAAAATATTTGGCTAAAATATGAAACATCTTTGCGGTAAAACTTGCAACATAGCTTAAGTAAGATTTCAGAAGTGTCTCCTGAATAAAATGGAGATGTTTCCTTTCACCAGATAAACTCTGGATAGTTAGTTAAGGTGCCATAAACTAAACAAAGCTAGGAAGGAATATCTTGTTACTAGAAAAGAACAGTGTGTAATGTGGACTTCCTCCATGTCAAAGTGACAACCACTTAATGACAATGATTTATTGTACATTTAAAAAAATAGAATATAAAATATATTTGTGCTATTTTAAGCCTCAAGTTTGTCGTAATTTTTTTTTTAAAAGATTTTATTTGACAGAGAGGAGAGAGATCACAAGTTCGCAGAGAGGCAGGCAGAGATGGAGGGAAGCAGGCTCCCCGCTGAGCAGAGAGCCCAATGTGGGGCTCGATCCCAGGACCCCGAGATCATGACCTGAGCCAAAGGCAGAGGCTTTAACTCACTGAGCCACCCAGGTGCCCCAAGTTTGTCTTAATTTATTATAGCAACCATTGGAAGCTAATACAACCACAGAGTTCTTTTACATAAATTTTTGTTTTCTTTGACTCAAAAGAAGTAGCTAAATTGGTGCAGAAAATCCTCAAGTATACATCAGTATTACAGAATCAAGTATACAACAATATTTTATATAATTATAGTACGTTATAACATCCAGAAAATTGATTCAACCTGGTTGAACCAGGGCACGATACTATTAATTCAGGAAAGAAGTAACACTTCTTTGAATAGACCTTTTTATATAGATTTGGCTTCTGTATTTATGTGTGTGTATGTGTAAGTCTTACATACTCCGAAGTATGTGTAAGTCTTACGTACTCAGAAGATATACTAGATGAGTCATGATGGGAAGAAACAAAAAAATATTAAAACTGAAAGTATACAGAAGCAAACTCCACTGTCTTTCAGATAAAAAACCTAACCACACTGAAGAGGAAAAACTACTCAAAATAACTTATGTACATAGTATTTGACTAACCTCAGTTTTGGACAGGTTTGAAGAAAGAATTTCAAACAAATCGTGAGCTCCTTTTTAGTTAGTGTGGTGTTTTGAATTAGAATGATTGAAGAAATTCATAACTATTTTATATGTAGTATAAGATTTAGCAGATGAATAAATATGTGTATGTTACTAGTATCCAGGGTTCTCACTGGAAGAACGGACACAAATATGTATTAGAGTCAGTGGGGAAACCCTGTAGGAATAAAAAGTAATGATGTGGGGGCACCTGGGTGGCTCAGTGGTTAAGCCTCTGCCTTCAGCTCGGGTCATGATCTCAGGGTCCTGGGATCAAGCCCCACATTGGGCTCTCTGCTCAGCGGGGAGCCTGCTTCCCCCTCTCTCTCTGCCTGCCTCTCTGCCTACTTGTGATCTCTCTCTCTCTCTCTCTCTCTGTCAAATAAATAAATAAAATATTAAAAAAAAAAAAAAAGTAATGGTGTGGAGGTGTGCCTGGGTGGCTCACTTGGTTAGGTAGCTGACTCTTGATTTCACCTCAAGTCATGAGCTGATCTCAGGGTTGTGAGATCGAGCCCTGCATCAGGCTCTGTGCTGAGCATGGAGCCTGCTTAAAATCCTCTCTCTCTCTTCCCCTCCCTCTTCTCCTCACCTCAAACCACCTCCCCACCCCACTTGCACGCCCTCTCTCTCTAAAACACACAAACAAAAAAATTGGGACAGTAATGGTGTGAACCCAGGATTTCTCATATATGTGTGTGTGTATACATCTATATGTGTCTGTTTATATGCATGTATATGTGTTCATATATTTGTGTATGTGTGTGTGTGTGTGCATGCATGTATTTCTTATCTCTGTCTACAGAAGGGACAAAGACTCCCAGTAAAGATAATCTAACCTTACCATAATACTCAGAATTTCGATCCCTTTTTTAAAGTTTTTTTTTAAATTCTAGTCAGTTAATGTATGGTGTAATATTAATTTCAGGTTTATAATATAGTGACTCAGCACTTCCATACTACACCCAGTGCTCATTACAGCAAGTGCACTCCTTAATCCCCATCATCTGTTTCACCCATCCTTCCACCCATCCCCTCCAGTTTTTTCTCTGTAGTTAGGAGTGGTTTTTGTTTTGTTTTGTTTTGCTTTGTTTTGTTTTTGGCTTGCCTCCCTCTCTCTCTCTTTTTTCCCCCCTTTGTTCATTTGTTTTGTTCTTAAATTCCACATATGAGTGAAACCATATAGTATTTGTCTTTCTCTGACTGACTTATTTTGCTGAACATAATACTCTCTAGTTGGAGCTCCTGAGTGGACCAGTTGTTAAGTGTCTGCCTTCAGCTCAGGTCATGATCCCGGGGTCCTGAGATCAAGCCCCACATCAATCTGCTGCTCAGTAGGAAGCCTTATTCTCCCACTCCCACTCCTCCTGATTGTGTTCCCTCTTTCGCTGTCTCTCTCTCTCTCTGTCAAATAAATAAATAAAATCTTTAAGAAAAGTACTCTCTAGCTTCATCTATGTCATCACAAATGACAAGATTTCAGTCTTTTTGATGGCTGAGTAATATTCCATTGTATATATATACCACCTTTTCTTTATCCATTCATCAGTTGATGGGCATTTGGGCTCTTTGCATAATTTGGCTATTGTTGATAATGCTATTAAACATCAGGGTGCATGTATCCCTTCAAATCAGTATTTTTTTAATCCTTGGTATAAATACCTACTAGTGTAATTGCTGGGTCATAAGGTAGCTCTATTTTTTTAAATTTAATTTAATTTCTTAAAAAATACTTTATTTATTTGACATAGAGAGAGAGATCACAAGTAGGCAGAGAGGCAGGCAGAGAGAGGGGGGGAAGCAGGCTCCCTGCTGAGCAGAGAGCCCGATGTGGGGCTCGATCCCAGGACCCTGAGATCATGACCTGAGCCGAAAGCAGAGGCTTTAACCCACAGAGCCACCCAAGCGCCCCAGGGTAGTTCTATTTTTAACTTTTTGAGGAACCTCCATACTCTTTTCCAGAGGGACTGCACCAGTTTGGATTCCCAACAGCAAGATGTTTCCCCTTTCTCTGTATCCTCACCAACACCTGTTATTTCTTGTGTTAATTTTAGCAATTCTGACTGGTGTGAGGTGATACCTCATTGTAGATTTGATTTATATTTCCCTGTTGATGCGTGATGTTGAGCATCTTATCATGTGTCTGTTAGCCATTTGGACATATTTTTTTGAAAAATGTCTATTCATGTCTTCTGCCTATTTCATAACTGGGTTATCCATTTTTTGGGTGTTGAGTTTGATAAGTTCTTTGTAGATTTTGGATACTAATCCTTTATCACATATGTCATTTGGAAATATCTTCTCCTATTCTGTAGGTTGCCTTTTAGTTTTGTTGTTTGCTCACCTGTGCAGAAAATTTTTATCTTGATGAAGTCCCACTAGTTCATTTTTGCTTTTGTTTCCCTTGCCTCCAGAGACGTGTCTGGTAAGAAGTTGCCATGACCAATGTCAAAGAGGTTACTACCTGTGTTCTCCTCTAGGATTTTGATGGGTTTCCTGTCTCACAGTTAGAACTTTCATCTATTTTGGATTTATTTTTATGTATGTTGTAAGAAAGTGGTCCAGTTTCAGTCTTCTACATGAGGATCTCCTATTTTTCCAACACCATTTGTTGAAGAGACTTTCTTTTTTCCGTTGTATATTCTTTCAAAGAATATTCTGTCAAAGATTAGTTGACCATACAGTTGTGGGTCCATTTATGGATTTTCTGTTCTGTTCTATTGATCTATGCATCTGTTTTCATGCCAGAACCATTCTGTCTTGATGATTACAGCTTTTTAATATAGCTTGAAGTCCAAAATTGTGATACCTCTAGCTTTTCTTTTCTTTTTCAAGCTTGATTTGGCTATTTAGGGTCATTTGTGGTTTCATACACATTTTAGGATTGTTTATTCTAGCTCTGCGAAAAATGTTGTTGGTATTGATAGGGATTGCATTTAATACTTTTGATAGCATAAGCATTTTAACAATATTTGTTCTTTCAATCTGTGAGCTTGGAATGTCTTTCCATTTCTTTATGTTCTCTTCAATTTATTACAATTTAAAATAATGAAATTCATTAGTCTTTTAATTTATGATCTGTGTATTTTATGCTTTTCCTATCTGAATTTTTAAAGACACTCTGTAACATTGTTCAATGAAAGTTTTAATATTTCTTTATAGTGATTTGTGTCAGCTTTCAGAGATCTTGTCAGTTCACTGAAACATTTTTGAGTCAGTGCCTGACAGGGGGATACAGCAGTGTATAAGGCCCAGTGTTATCTTTAGGGACTCACATTTTAATGAAGGGGATATCAGATACAATGAAGAAGAACAAAAGAAGCAGAGTTACCAAAATGAAAGAAGTGTTCTAAGAGCTCAGGTAGTTTACTATTGATCATAGAAGTGTGGGAAGTGGCAACTGGGTTGGAAATATGGTTGTAAAACCATAAAGATATTTTGGCATTGTGTTCAGCCTTCATCTAGTAGTCAGGTGTCTTCAAACATTTTTAGCATCAGAACCCTGACTTCAAAGGAAATTAATGGTGGCAACTACAATAATTACAATAATAATCATAATATCAGCTAATGTATTTTGATATTTACCATGGTACCATGCTGAGAATTCCATGCATTATCTCATTTCTTCTTTATAGCAACCGTGTAAGATAGGCTTTAAAATTTTTCTCATTTTACCAACTGAGGCTCGCAATTAGTATATAAAACAGATTCAAGCAAAGTGTCTCTTCATAAATTACTTCTTTGGAATGGAATACACTTGAAAATACCCAAAAGAATGGGAAGTTACTGAAGGGTTTGAAGCGTGAAAGTGGCATAATCAGATTTATATTTTATGTCCATCATGCTAGACTGTGGAGAATAGATCTGAACTGAATAAGGACTGGATTAGAGAAACCAGTTATGAAACTCTTACATTAATCCAAATGAGGTAAAATTAAAAACCTGAATTGTAAGTTCAGATGTATCATATGAGATAAGTTGGGAATGATAAAAGAGGATAGCAGTTAATAATGGGCCAAGAAGAAATTTGCGTGCCTCATGTGAAGGGACAAGCCGTGGTAAAGGGAGTTATAGAAAGTATTTTACCTTGGAAGACTAATAGTGACTCTTGATGTAATGGGTCCATGTCATTAAGGTTCAACTGATATTAAAAAAAAAAAAAAGGTTTCATTTAGTAGTAAAAAGAAGAAATGAAACTATGTATGTATTTAACTTTAATTCATTAAGTATGAATGCTGTATTTTCTAGCATTTCCACTAGAAAAAGAGAAACAAGACTTACAAATTCTGTACTAGCAGAGGGGATAAAAGAAGGTCCAGGATAAATATTAATCATTTAGAAAGGGGGAAAAAGGTGGAACAAATAAAAAGTATTGAATAAGATATTGTATATATAGAAATAATCACTAGAAGTATAAGTCAGTTAAATGATTTACTTAAAAGACAAAGGTTGTCAGACTGGATTTTTAAAAATGTCATCTATATTTCCAAGAAGTAGAGAAAGCTTGAAGTGAAAAGATGGAAAAAGACATACTGAGAAAATTTCAATAACGAAGTTGGCATGGTTATATTAACATCAGACAAATGGGGTGCACCTGGGTGGCCCAGTGGATTAAAGCCTCTGCCTTCGGCTCGGGTCATGGTCTCGGGGTCCTGGGATCAAGCCCCACATTGGGCTCTCTGCTCAGCGGGGAGCCTGCCTCCCCCTCTCTCTGTCTGCCTCTCTGCCTACTTGTGATCTCTCTCTCTATGTCAAATAAATAAATAAAATCTTTAAAAAAAAACCACAAAAAACATCAGACAAATGGACTATAAGGGGGAAAAAAGTTATTTGAACATTGCCAGCATCTAAAACAGGAATTTAAGTACAGTCCATGGACATAAAGTTGAAAAGAAGGTAACAGTGTATTTCCAGACAACTAATATGTTCAGTGATTTGAAGAATAAAGACAAACAAAATGAAAGTTTGGGAAAACAAATACTCATGGGTTATATGGAATTTATAGTTTAACTAAATAGTTTTCTTTGGAGATTTCAAAAATACTGGCTTTTCCATGTCATTCTTTGTTTGTTGGCAACACATATAAAATGAAATGCATTTGGTAAGCATTTGCTCTTGTGTTTTCAGGAATTCAAAATGTCCTCAGCCTCTTTTGTGCAGTTCTCACAGAAAATAAGGTTCTCTTCCATTCTGCAAGTTTCCAGAGACTTAGTGATGCTTGCAGAGCCCTGGAATCTTTAATGTTTCCTCTTAAATATAGGTGAGGTTTTTAACTTGGTTCTTTATTCCTTGGTGAGGTTTATTAACTTCGTTCTTTTTAACTTGGTTCCCAAATTCTGCATTACTTATTGATGATTAGTTGAAATGTCATACATAGCACAATAGCTTTGAACCACAAGGGCATATTTTACAAAGTTATTTTGTACACATGATTCTGATGGAAATTAACCTAGAATTTAGAAATTTTCCAAGTTCATTACTGGGTGTTGATTAATTTAGTGAAAAAAATAATTTGAATCCTATTGTCAGCAACACTTAATTCTCATTGAATATAGTTAGTGATAAAAGTCTTAAGTTAGTTTTGTCTGCTTATTTGATATTAAAGAGTTATTAATTTTTAGGGTTTATAATAGTATTATGGTTTTATTAAAAAAGATCCCTTTCCTTTTTTTGGATTCTTACTAAAGTATTTAAGTATAAATGATAATGATGTTAGGATTTGCTTCAAATAATACAGTAGGGGAGAGAACAAAAGTGAGTACAAACATACATGAGACCTTGCACTGGTGATTTTCAATCTGCATTGGATACATGAGGCTTTATTTTCCTTTTTCCTTTTTCCTGCCTTTTTTCGGGGGGTGTGGATATTAAGATTTTCCATTGTAAAAAGTAAAAAACAAAACATCTAAACAGTGATGCCCTGGTAGTGTTATGTATAAAATATTTTCTAACATCTGTTTTTTGAATTTGATAATCATACCATTCTGGAAACTTAAGTTCGTACAAACTAGGAAAAAACTTACCAGATTTTATTTAAATTTTTTTTTTCTTTTTTTAACTATGTGCCTTTCTTAACGCCTAGATAAGAGAACATTCTAGGCCTTAATTTTTGTACTATGCCATTCAGAGTGAATTCAAACATCAAGTATAGAAAATGGAATTAGAATGATTGTTTTATTTAAACAAATTGTTACCAGTATTGAGGGAGAGGGTCCATCGGGGAGTTATTGTTACCTCCTAATATCAGATTTTGATGTAAGGAAAAATACTTTCAAGCAAGATTGACAAACCTAAAGAGACTTCTTGCCTCAGAGGGATAAGGAAGCTGCCCTGGGTTCCATTTACTTTATATCTTTTTGTATCTGATCATCTCTTTCACATGAAGATTTTTTTTAACCTTTCTTTTTAAAAATTTAATATTAACAGCCATGAGAATATTATTGATAATTCTAAATGTAGGTATTCTGAAATTCTTACCACAAAAAAATGAAAGAAAATATGGTTCGTATTATGGGAAAACAAATATATCTCACATATGCTTTTATTATTTCCAGTTATCCTTATATTCCCATTCTCCCGGCTCAGCTACTGGAAGTTCTAAGTTCCCCAACGCCTTTCATTATTGGAGTACATTCTATCTTTAAAACTGATGTCCATGAACTTGTAAGTATTCATCTTTAACGTGCCAATTATTGAGGCCAAAACCTTATTGTATTTCTTCGAGTCCTATAACATTTCAACTAATTACAATTTCAGATGTGTTGCATTCCCAATAGGAAAGATTGGCTGGAAGAAAAAGCATGATTGAAAAATATATATATATTAGTTTCTTCTTGTAGCAAATATGGAAGATCTACAAAATGAATTTATTAATAGTTTTATATGCTCCTCTTTTGGCATATTAATTTTATCTTTCTATATTCTCCATCCTATATATGAGAAAGAAGATGAAATAATCCATTAATTAGTATTCTGTTTTTACTTTAATTATGAGTGCTATTATATATTCATATTTTGAAATGAGACTGTGTCAGTCCTGAATGGCTGGTAGCGAAAAAGCCAAAAGCAATTGCAAAAGAATAAAGGATTTTAGTGGAATATGAACCCTTCAGTATGAGCTCCACCAAGTTATTCTTTTCTTAAAGCCAAATAAATAGAAATACCAAATAAGAAAAGGAAAGCTCTATATTTAAGCTGGTTCTGGAATAAGGTGTTTACTTCTCTATACTGAACTTAAGAGGGACTGTAAAAAAAAAAAAATTGTGCTTCAGAGAAGGACATCCAGGATTGTCAAGACTTTAGAAACTATATCCTGTGAGGCCCTTAAGGAAATTTTCTCAGGTAATAACCTGATACTGTTAGATAGCTAAAGATAAATACTGAAGTGACTGTTGTAGGAAGGTTCATTTTTTTGTAGCTCTGAAAAGCTGAAAGAGAATTGGTGGATGTATTGGCTATAGAGATAAATTTCTACTCAGTAGAAGAGCTTTCAATTATTAGAGCTGTCCAATGATGAAGAATGGGTTGCCTTAGGTAAGGAATATACACTCAAGTACTGTAAGTGGAGTGCTAGGAGCAAATTCCATGACACTTTTCAGGGAGTTTAAGAAAAGTGCCTTACTAAAAAAAAAAAAGAAAAGTGCCTTACTGAAAGGTTGGGCTATATGACATCTTCAATCCACAGAGTCTTCAGATTCTGTAATTCTACTGTTATTTTGGTTTAAATGCTAACAGAGGTAGCTCTGTTGGTACTTATACATAATTATAATTATTCAAATCATAGGTGTCATCAAAGCTGACAAAAGACAGTTCAACATTGTAATTATAAACAAGACCCTCATTCATATAGTAATTATTTACCTATCTTTATATGTTGATATGCAGTTCCTATTTAACTTTGATGTCACCATATAAAAATAGGCATTGATAAGTAAATATCCTTAGTAAAACCTAGTTAGTACTAATTTAGAAGCATATCCATCTGGTTAACTGGTAATTTTGTCCCACTAAATATAAAGTTTCTGGAGGTAAGACAAGCAAATGTTTCCAAAAATAAGTTTCTTAATTTTAATGAATAAATTAGAATGAATTTTAAACCTATTAACATAGTAACTTCAGCAGTCTTGGCTCATTTCTCTATTACATTTTTATGTAACTTATTTTTAAGTAGACTGTTGTAAAATGCTAAAAATCAGTTTCTTTCTTAAGCACCCAAATAGTACCATTTTGATGTATACCAGTTGCTTTGTTTGTTAACTCTTGTAATGAGTACTAGACAACTACTATACCAAAGCATCCAAAATACAGTGGTTCAAGCAAAATGGAATTTTATTTAACATAGTAGTCCATAGTGGAATTCCATTATACCAGACTGGCTTATTCCATGAACTCATTCATGGTCCAAGCTTCTTTCTTGTTCTGCACCAGAATTGCCTCAGGCATTGGCATCATCTGAATGTTCAAGGTTGCGTTGTTGTTAACATCATAGTTTTAGCCTTAGGAAGGAGAAAGCAGAGGAGAGCCTTATATCCCCTCTATTTCAAATACCTGAAATTGTACACATCACTTCTGACATTCCATTGGCAGAAGCTTAGTCACATGTCACACCTAATTTCAAAGGAAGCTAAGAAATACATGGTAGCTGGGAAGTCATGAACCCAATATTCTATTGCTATGGAAGTCAAGAGTCTTTTCCACACCTGGTTCTTCTTATTGTGAATTAATGAAGGTCAGATTAATTTGCACAGCAATAAATACATTTTATTAATTATTGATTAATTTTTATCTCTTTTAGCTAGATGTAATCATAGCAGATTTGGATGGAGGCACTATTAAAATTCCTGAATGTATTCACCTCTCTTCCCTCCCGGAACCACTTCTACATCAGACGCAAGCAGCTCTTTCTTTGGTATGACATTTTGATTTTTAAGATTTATTTATTTATTTGTTTGAGAGAGAGAGAGAGAGAGAGAGATCACAAGTAGGCAGAAAGCAGGCGGGGGGTGGGGGGGAAGCAGGCTTCCTGCCAAGCAGAGAGCCCGATGCGGGGCTCAATCCCAGGACCCTAAGATCATGACCTGAGCCGAAGGCAGAGGCTTTAACCCACTGAGCTACCCAGGCACCCCTGGTATGACATTTTTAATAGTAATTTTCTTTTGATTTAAATATAAAGTCAGGCAATTGGAATTAAATATCATTGGCAGTAAAATTACTTTAAAAAGAGTTATGTTCTTAAAACATGAATATATTCTACAGAATATTTAGAATAATTCCTTACTACATATTATCTGAAGAATATACTTTAAGTTCCATTTATTTGTTCTACATTCACTCTTTCACTCAGAATATTTATTTAGTAGTTACTATATACTGAATACTGTGTTAGGTATTGGAAATGTACCAACACACCTGTGAAAATAGACCAGACTGCCTCAAAATGCCAGGCATTCCTAACATCCCTTATTGGAAGATAGTACCTGCTCCTTTTCCTTCAGCTCTGTTGTTGACATCTCATTCCTTTTTGGTAGATGTACTACTTGCAAACAGTATGATAGTGTCTTGCCAGTGTTTTCAAGGTACTATAGAGAACGCAACATATTGATAAATTAAATATCCAGCATTCTTCTGAGTAAAGTTTTAATAAGTCCTATAGCTTAGGTGTTTCTCACTGACACATTTAATGTTTTTATAGTTATTTTATCTTAGTTGATTTTTTTCTTTTTTACAATATTTTTTAGAGTAGGCTCAATGCCCAGCGTGGCATCACATGCTCTACCAACAGAGACAACCAGGCACCCCTTACCTTAGTTGATTTTTAAAATCAGAGCATTTTATTTTACCCACAAAATTTTAGGTGCCAATTTATTCATTATGAGAAAATTGAAACTTAGAAATTCTGCATTCCTTTTCAAGGCATGCTAGAACTAAAGCCTTCATATTCCTTTTTTTTAGTTTTAGTTTTTGTGTTTTGAGGGGATAGAAGGGAAGGGACAAAGGGAAAGGGAGGGAGAGAATCTTATGCAGCCTTCAACATGGAGCCCGACATGGTGCTCAGTCTCACAACCCTAGAGATCATGACATGAGCCAAATCCAGAGTTGGACACTTAAATGCCTGAGCCACCCAGACACCCCAGCCTTCACATTCTTGAATAATATTCCAAGCTGAGCTGTTTAAAAGAATTTTCTCCTTAACGGGTGCCTGGCTGGCTCAGTTGGAAGAGCATGATCCTTGATCTTGATTTCAGAGTCATATGTTCAAGCCTCACATTGGGTGTAGAGACTAATAAATAAACCTAAAAAGATTAATAAGAATTTCTCCTTAAGTAGTAACTTAAATAGGAGCTCAGAAGTCTAGGATTACCAGGAAGGATTTTATTCTTAGAATATTTTCAAATTTGTGCTAATCTTTATATTGTTGATAGTGGTATCTATGGGATGTGAATATTTAGAGAAGACTGACTTTTCCTAACATAATCTAGAACACAAGATGTGACAGAGTGGAAATATTAGTGCAGGACACAGGAGACCTAAATTCTAGTCTGCATCTTGCCACTTGATACTATTGAGCAAATCACATTCTATCTCTAGGCCTTTGTTTCCTGGACTTTATCTATAGGATCAATGTTGAAAGCATAGGATGGCTAAAGAACTGCTTACCAAAGTGAAGAGTGGAGATGATTTGGGGTTGCATGTGAAAATCTTTTTTATTTTAATAATTATGTATTTATCATAATAAAAATAACAAAACCTATGATATCTAAGAAAATACTAGATTTAAATAGGTGAGTTGACTTAAAGACAATTTAAAGAAAAATACTACTAAATAACTATATTGGTAGGATATAGATATAGCAGAAGCTGAGAAGGTAGTATTTGAGTGAAAAAAATGTTTAATATTTCTAGAAATTATAAATTTTTAAATCTTATATGTCATTACTTAATAATGATATTTATAGTTATTCTGGGATTAAGTACCAAAACAAATATCAAGATTTTAGTTCTTAAGTCAATATCTGCTGGTAGAGATTCTGCTGCACATTGGTATACCTTAACCTGCAACACCTGTGCCACCAAATTTGATCAGTGAGTTTGGTAAAACTGAGTATGCCTGTTTTTGTAGTTGTCAAGCACAATAGTTGATTTTGTGGTACAGTTTAGTGGTGTAAATAAGACTTGAGAACATAGTGTATTATCAAGCTAGAACCAAAAAGGAATCGTATTTGATGAGCGGGGTGGGAGCTTTGATACACAGTTATAGGAGCTTCATTTGATTACTAAATAATTGTGATCAAATGGCAACACAGTACTTGAACTGTATAATAACCATGGATAATTTTTTAGACACGAATTATACTGTATTATATTGTAGTAATGATTGGGTGATTGGGTTATAAATACTGTCAATATTTTAGTGTCAGTTGTAAGTATTGTTATGAAGCCATGTAAGTAAAGGTTAATATATTATAAAGTCCTCTTTAAAATTTTGCCCAGTGCATTTCTTAGAGTTGAGCCTAGTGGCCATTCAGGAGCCTTACAGAACTGGATACTTTTGATAAGTTATTTAAGCATTCTTGAGCATTTCTTCATCCAGAGGTTGACCAAAGTATTTTCATTTATTGTAAGTATACTACCCAAACCTGAATATTTGAAAATGATTCTGCAAAGACAAAAGTTTGCTACTCACTGATGAAATTTCATCTTTTTCTCTGTGTTAAGTCTTGCATGATCTTCTTTACCTACTTGTTCCCTAGGCTGCTCTTCTTTAAAGCCTAACTCAATTGTTAGCTTTTTTTTAGCTTTCCTTGCATTGACTTAATTATACTTGATATTATTTCATATATTATTCTTTATATATTTATAGTACTTGCACATTGTTTTGTACTTTTACCGACAAAATTTTAGGTGCCAATTTATTCGTTATCAGAAAATTGAAACTTAGAAATTCTGCATTCCTGTGAGGAATGTGAGGCTCTGAGGCTCATAAGCTTACTCACTTGGTCCTCAGTATTTCAGTTAATTAATAAATTTTTAATCACACTAATAAACGTAAAAACAAATGCTTGTTTAACATTTCAGCTGTATAGACAAATCACACTGCACTAGACTGTTCCCTTCCCAGAGGTAACTAATATTTTATAGTTTAGTGTATATTCTTTCAGAACTTCACATTTTCATTTATATATTTAGTGTGTGTGTATAGATAGATACATCAATAGACTAAGAGAGCGATTTAAGGTTTGTTTTACTTTCAAATAAATGAGACCATCCTTATGTGTGTTTTTCTAGAACATGTTTCTTCATTAAATATTTTATCTTAGAGATCTTTCCACAATAGTACATACAGAGCTGCCTCAGCTAACTGCATTGTTTCCTGAAGGAAATACATGGTTATTCATGTACTGACACTTTTTCATTTTAGTTCTCCAAATAGGCTAAATAATAGGTTTTATTATTACTAAGATTTTGTACATAAACAAACTTTTTTGCTTTAGATTCTACACCCAGATTTGGAAGTAGCAGATCATGCTTTTCCCCCTCCACGAACAGCTTTATCTCACTCAAAAATGCTGGTAAGAAGTTTAATATTAAAATTTGATGTTTTTATAGCTGTACTTCCATTTCTAAGGTTGTTAAAGAGGCTGAGTGTAGTGAGAGTCAGATGGACAGCCTAGTTATAAGTGTACCGGCTTAGAAATTAGAACTGTCACTGACTGATCTTGTGACCTGCTCTCGGAGGAGCCACAAGGCAACACATTGACTGGGAGCGGGTAGAGCTAAGACTTGCTCTGAGGAGGCAAGAGTAAGTGTGGGTCAAAGCCTCAAAAACTAGGCCAAGTATGAAATCGAAAAGGCCAGGCAAGGATAAAAGGGGGAGGCTTACAAAAAATGGAAACAGATATTGTTGACAATGAGAGAGTCAAGTTTGAGGAGTAGATGAAAATTGTTCCAATTAGAAGCCATGTAAGTAAGAGTTAGTATATAATAAAGGCCCCTTTAAAATTTTGCTCAATGCATTTCTTAGAGTTGAGCTTTGTGGCCAGTCAGGAGCCTTACAAAACTGGATACTTTTGACAAGTTATTTAAGCATTCTTGAGCATTTCCTCATCCAGGGGTTGACCTGGATCTTTAAATTTCCTTTCAGCTCTAAAACTATGATTTTATTAAAACTTGAATTATCAAAACCAATTAGGTCATACCTTATTAATGTAGGAATAGATTTTTATAAGTTGGATAAACTTTGGAAGAATTTCATAAGCTTTAAAATAGTCCTTTGAGGTTTTTCTTTTATATTTGTGACTATAATTCTGTTTTTTTTTTCTTTTTAAAGATTTTATTTATTTATTTGACAGAAGCATCACAAGTAGGCAGAGAGGCAGGCAGAGAGAGGGGGAAACAGGCTCCCTGCTGAGCAGAGAGCCCGATGGGGGCTTGATCCCAGGACCCTAAGATCATGACCTGAGCTGAAGGCAGAGGCTTTAACCTGCTGAGCCACCCAGGCGCCCCAATCTCTCATATTCTTTTCAACTTTTTGTCTTTGTGATATTTCAATTTTTAAAGAAATTCAGTTACCTAACTTGTTTCTTCTTATATTTTCAGGATAAAGAAGTACGTGCAGTTTTTCTTAGATTATTTGCACAACTTTTCCAAGGATATAGATCGTGCCTACAACTTATAAGAATTCATGCAGAACCAGTAATACATTTTCACAAGGTACAACATTACCATGTTGTATGTGTCTAAAACATGGCCTCTAATTTATAAAACAACTTGGTTGTCTTTTTTTAGCAGCATATTTTGACCTTTGTTTATCAAATGTGGTTATTTTTTAAGTCTCTGCTTTTTGATTAGGTGATGATTTTTATTGACACTATGGAACTGACATGTTTTTCTTTAGAGTTTGTTAATTAATTTTAAATTGTTTTATCTTTTACTTTTTTATGATTTATTTAGTTATTTTGGAGAAAAAAAGAGTAATTTTATTTTATTTTTTCGGTGTTCAAGATTCATTGTTCATGCACCACACCTAGTGCTCCATGTAATATGTGCCCTCCTCAATACCCACCCCCAGGCTCACCCAACCCCTCATCCCCTCCCCCTCCAAAACCCTCAGTTTGTTTCTCAGAGTCCATAGTCTCTCGTGGTTCATCTCCCCATCTGATTCCCCCCAATTCACCCTTCCTTTCCTTCTCATAGTGTCCTCCATGTTTTTCCTTATGCTCCACATGTAAGTGAAACCATATGATAATTGACTCTCTCTGCTTGAATTACTTCACTTAGCATAATCTCTTCCAGTCCCATCCATGTTGATACAAAAGTTGGGTATTCATCCTTTCTGATGGAGACATAATATTCCATTGTATACATGGACCGTATCTTCTTTATCCATTTGTCTGTTGAAGGGCATCTTGGCTCTTTCCACAGTTTGGCAGTTGTGGCCATTGCTGCTATGAACATTGGGGTACATGTGGCCCTTCTTTTCACTACATCTGTATCAAAAAGAGTAATTAAAAGTACAAAAATTAAAATTCGATTCTAAATTGGTTTTTCTTTTCTTTTCTTTTCTTTTTTTAAGATTTATTTTGTTATTTTTGAGAGAAAGGAACATGCATAGGGGGATGTGGCGGGGCCAGAGGGAGAGAGAGAGAGAATCTCAAGCAGATTTCCTGCCAAGTACAGAGCACAACTATGATCTCACCACCCTGAGAAAATGACCCTGAGCTTAAATCAAGTCAGCTGCTTAACCAACTGGGCCTCCTGGGCATGACTATATTGGTGTTTCTTTTAAAATTATGTGTTAATTTTTTATTTCTTCTCCTGCTTTATGGACAAACTCATTTTTATTCTAATACATGTAATGTTTCAGATATCAAAAGCTCTTTTTGAGAGAATGTATTTTATAATAACACATTTATGCATGAAGATATTTATTCAGTCGTTGATCTTTCTATTTTTGTTTTGACCATTCATCTATTACTAAGTGATAAATTATTCATTTCTCTTTTTCTTTCTTTACAGACAGCTTTCTTGGGGCAGCGTGGTTTGGTTGAGAATGATTTCCTCACTAAAGTTCTCAGTGGAATGGCATTTGCAGGTTTTGTTTCAGAAAGAGGTCCTCCCTATAGATCCTGTGATCTCTTTGATGAGGTATAGTTCTTATCAAATGAATGCATATTTACAGACAAAATTGGACTAGTGGTTCAAAATAGAGAAGTAGAATTTTTTTAAATAAATTTAATTAGCCAACATTTGATATATCATTAATTTCAGAAGTAGTGTTTAAGACCATCAGTTACATATAACACCCAGTGCTCAAAATCCTAAATGTATTATAAATTGAATATCAAGTAATCCAAATGTTATTTATTATTATACTTATTAGGTCTTGGTATTTATAATGTGGATTTGAAAACTTAAGAAAGGATAGGGTGTCACAGAAGTACATAAACATCTTGAACAACTGAATTTAAATAGTTCATTAAAATCTTTTTGAAAAAGTGACAGTGATTATATAAATAAAACTCTTATTTTTGAAGACAGTAATACAGTAATTCCTTTATCAGTTTCATAGAGAGAAAGGTCTAGGTTTAATATATAGATATGTGATTTCCAACTACAGTTCCATTTAGTCTGTTAGTGTCATGGAGCCATAGTTTGGCTCAGTGGCATTCTTTTTTAAAATTGTATTTTATTTAAATTCAATTAACTAACATATAATGTATTATTAGTTTCTGAGTAGAGTTCAGTTATTTATCAGTTGCATGTAACACCCATTGCTCATTACATCACGTGCCCTCCTTAATGTCTATCACCCAGTTATCCCTTTCTACCACCCAGCTCTCCTCCAGCAATCCTATTTGTTTCCTATAGTTAAAAGAGTCTTTTATGGTTTGTCTCCCTCTCTGATTTCGTCTTATTTTATTTTTTCCTCTCCTCCCCTCTGATCTTCGCTCAGTGGCATTCATACTAATCAATTATCAACATTTGTCTATATCCCATAGGAGATCTTAAATGTATGGAAGGCAGATTTCGTTTCTATCTTCAAGGAATTGGCCATATAAAGGGAAAATTAGGACAAATGTGACTCCAAATAAGGATACTATTTTCTGTTAGTTGTGATTTATTTTAACACATCTTTCCATTTATAATTTAACTGTGTTTATAGCGGCACATTCTGGTGGGTAAAACAATGAATATTAGTCCCGTCTCAATTTCTGAAAGGGCACTGTATTGGAACCAATAAACCTAAAAGTTCTGTAAAGTGTATAAAAGGAGAACGCTCTTAGCAGCCAAGATAGTAGAGAATAGTAATAGTGATTATGTTTTCCTGCAGGTGGTTTTATTTTGTTTTTTGTGTGCTTGTTTTTATTTGTTTATTTGACACAGAGACCTTGAGAGAGGGAACACAAACAGTGGGAGTGGGAGAGGGAGAAGCAGGCTTCCCACTGAGCAGGGAACCCCATGTGGGGCTTCATTCCAGAACCCCGGGATCATGACCTGAGCCAAAAAGGCAGATGCTTAACCAACTGAGCGATTCAGATGCTTCTGGGTGGTTTTTATTTTGTATAGAGAAGATAGGAATCAAGTTCTTAAAGATCCTCATTTCAGAGAAGGATCTTTTATTTTCTGCAGATTGTTAAGTAATCACAGATAAGAATGAAAGAAGGGGAAAAAAAAGAATGAAAGAAGGGACACATACTGTAGTTCTAAGTATGGAGACCTGCACCAAAAACTTTAGTTAATAACACTAAGCATATGAAACTTGGGAGAGATTGCCCTGTGGTAAGCAGTTCTTTCTGATCAATTACTAATCACAGATTCCCTGATACCAACATTTAGTATGATTGATCACTATCCGATGTTAATATATATCAGCTTTTATATCCTGAACTAAGTAATTGATACATAATGTTTTATGGAGTTATAGTAGTTGCTCTCCAAGGTCCTTTCTAGCTCTCACATTTTATTAGTCTCTGAAGCATTCTGAATAGTAACGTTGGTTTATATATCCTGCAGTTTTCCTATCTAAATTCTCTTAGTAACTCCTTCTGGCACCTTCATCACAACTAGTAAGTCAGAATGATTGCTTGCAGAAAACTTGCTTGCCATAACCTCTGACTATTTTTTAAATCCTTCCCTTGCCTGCAGTGTTGTCCCTCTACCTTTCAGGCTAACCATGGCTTCTACTTTTCATGCTCTGTTCTTACCTCACCACTTCTCCAAACTTGCCAAAGTAAATAACTCTGAGAGCTGCTTGGTCTGTATAAAGCTTTATGTTGGGTCTCTAGCTTTATGTGGCAGCTTATCATTTATTATCTACATTTATGTGTATAAGATAAACATATATCCTCTTGATTGGAAATGATGATAAGGCAAAACTAAGTCCTACTGAGAATCCCCGTAGCATTCATCTATTTCTGTTTTCTGCCTACAGTTACAATTTTTGGTGTCTGATTGATATTGTTACTTGAAAGGCATTCATGTAACATTCATATTCAAAGGCCTAAAAGGAATGCGATGCCAATCCTAAGTAATTTCTCTTGGGTCATTTAATTTGCTTGCATGCACTTTTATTTATTTATTCATTCACTCATTCGTTCATTCATTCATTCGTTCATTCATTCATTCATTCAAAAATTTTATTTATTTATTTGACAGAGAGGAGAGAGATCACAGGTAGGCAGAGAGGCAGGCAGAGAGAGAGGGAAAAGCAGGCTCCCCACCGAGCAGAGAGCCCGATGTGGGGCTCCATCTCAGGACCCTGAGATCATGACCCGAGTTGAAGGCAGAGGCTCAACCCACTGAGCCACCCAGGCGCCCCGCTTACATGCACTTTTAAAGAAAAATAGCATTTGTTCTTGGAAAAGGGATCCTTGTTGTCATCTAACCTAGGGCACGCTACCACACTGAAGATTTAAGAGGCTTTGAGAGGGAGCCTGCCTTGTGTGTTGTCTTGTCCCCACACTCCCATTATGTCAACCTGTTAGAAGGAAAGATGTATTTACCTTTGTTTGACAGTCATTCTGATTCTTAGCCTAGAATAGGTGAAATCAGAGTTTTGTATGTTTATCTGCTCTAGTGAATCTGTTTCTAGAAGGAAAAGTCCTGTGTTATACCCTTTTTTAAAAAAATCATCCATCTTTTACTTTTCTTTCCCATACTCATTTTTTCTTGTTAGTGTTCCTATCTCTGCTTGAAATGGATGCACTCACACAGTTCTCCCAGTAAATTAGTTTAGTAGGGAAATAGATTAGAGTTATATAATTTGAGAACTGGAAGGAGGCCAAAGGTCATTTTGTTTTTCCATGTGATTATAGAGATGAAGAGACTGAAGCTCAGGAGTTTTAGTGATTTGTTCCAAATCACAGTGTCAGCCGAGCTAGGACTAAAGTCTGAGTCACCTGACTTGAACATTAGTTCATGTTTTGTGAGTTAGGGAAATGTTTGGAGACTTTCTGACCATCTGAAATTCTCTGAGTGAGAGAATTGTCCGAATGAGGCTTGAGGAATGAGAGGGTCTCTCTCAGTTCCAGAAATGACTTTTTCCATGGCAGGGCCCCAAATCATTAGGGATAGACCACCAGACCATCCAAGGACTCAACTGACTCTGTAACTCTAGAATAGAGATGAAACCCAGTAAAAATATAAAATATTTTGTTATAATAATAGCATATATTTTAGATGCTTTTTGATTTGCAAATTGTAAGAAATTATCACACAGTTTTTTAATTTAGCATATTGTGGAGTTGATGCTTTGCCATTTTTTTTTCCAAGTTGGTAGCTTTTGAAGTGGAGCGAATTAAAGTTGAAGAAAATAACCCATTGAAGATAATAAAGCATGTCAGAGAACTTGCTGAGCAGCTATTCAAAAATGTAAGTAAGTATATTTTAGACAGTCATTAATTTAATTTAATTTAATTTTTTAAAAAGATTTATTTGAGAGAGAAAGAAGGTGGTGTGTGCACAAGTTGGGGGAGGGGCAGAGGGAGGGACTCTTTCAAGCAGATTCCCCAGTAAGCATGGAGGAGCCATGAGATCATGAACTGAGATGAAATCAAGAGTCAAATGCTTAAACAGCTGAGCTACCCAGGCACCCCAGACAGTCATTAATTTTAGAAGTATTTAATTATTTTGTTTAAAAAACTAAGAAGTTTCATCTTTCTACTAAAAATCTTTTCGCTCTGACTTAAAACCTTTGGAATTAAAAGTTACAAGATATTAAAGTTGGTACTGAGCATCAAAACAGACCTCATTTTTCAAAGTGATTTTCCTGTCAATCAGCTATGTTATGAAAACATATTAGTCACAGTTTTTCAGTTTGTTTTGTGCTCTCGTTGTGATTTTCATTTAGGACCCTGTGTTCTTAAAAGCATACTGTTCATTTTTAAGACATAAAGATTAGACTCATTGGACCAATGTATCCTCGTTAGTGTGGTGCAATGACTGGCAGCTGGATCAGGAAAATTGTTTGAGTTGTATTGTTTTGAGCAGACAGGGAGTAAAAGTCTGAAAGAAAGAGAACAGATTGTCAAGTGGCCACAGAAATTCAAGGGTGGAAATATTCCTTATACAGAGGAAATGTAGTAAGTTATAAAGCTTGGGTTGTGATAAAGTGTGAAGTAATCGTTTGGATGCCAAGACAGAAGAGAACCCTAAGGTGACAGGGAGATTACATGCATGCAGAAAAATGGATTTTGGCTAATGATTACTAGTCATACTTCCTACCTGTGAAGCTTTCAAAGTTGAAACTCCTACTAAGAAAAGGAAAGTAAATGGAAAGTATTGTCTTCCAGAGGAAGGTCGAGGGAAGATGCATTTTTCAGGAAATATATTTAAGAAGAAATTGGGGTCGGTATCACAGTATCGTTTAACTTAATTTTTGAATAGATGGACCTTTTTGGACATTGGGTCATGAGTCAGTGTTTTGTCACATCCATTTGAAATCTGAGACCCAATAGGATAAAAACAGGAAGGCTAAATTGTGTTTGTTTCATGTTATTCAATTATTTATGAATTTTATTTCTGAAGTTTTAAAAAAATTTGTTCCTTTGATGAATACCCTACACTCCACATATAACTGTGTCCAATATAATCTATTTCTTGATTAGCATGCTGAGACTCTAAAAAAAAAAGTTCTGTCAGAAGGAAAATGTGTGTTCTGTGGTAGTCTTTGCCATATATGACGACTGTGTAGAACTAATGTAGAGCATGACCAAATGAGAAATTTCTGTTGACATATTGTAATAATAGTGATAAATATTGAATGTTTAACACAATGTACCAGGCATAGGATTAAGCACTTTACAGGTGTCATTTGTAATCTTCACAACCACAGTGTTAAGATAGGTGTCGTTATCCCTATTTTACTGAGGATAATAGGTGTCGTTATCCCTATTTTACTGAGGATAACTGGCTCAGGATCATATGGCTATGAAGTGATTGAATCCAGATTTTAAATTCAGAAACTTTCATCTATCCAATTCCTAAGCCTATTTTCTTTCCCTCCATTAGGCTGGCTCATCTCCGACTGGAAAAACAGTGATATTTCCAATGACTGACTTTTATACTTTGTTCTTTATAAAGCACTTTAACATACTTTCTCATTTGATCTTCTAAATGACCCTGTGAGATAAATAGGGCAGATGTTGATATGTGAGGAACCTGAAGGTAGAAATTTTTTTCTTGCCCACTGGGAGTGATTTACTGATTTTTTTTTTTTTTTTTTTTTTTTTAAAACAGTAAAATATTAAATCGGAATCAATGTTTGAGATTTTGGGACTGATCCCTTGAATAACTGAATGTTTATTTCTAAGATATTTATAAGACTATTTCAAAACTGTGAAAGTTGATAGCTTGTAAGTGACCAGAGCTGGGGTTCTCACACAGGTTTGTCTCTATTACATGACTGAGTACATAGTGTATGTAAGGGAGTGTGCCAAGCCACTTTGATGCAAAAACAAAGTAATTTCCTTTCTTGCCATCCTAAAACTTAAGTTTTATGATAGTTTATGCTACATACTCCATACTATACTATATTACATAGCTTATATTAAGCTGACACAAAACTGAAAACTGGAATAAAATAATAATTATACATTCTTTTTTCTCTTTAAATAGACTCTTTATTATATTCACCGGTGATAAAATCCCAGAATGACTATTATGCACATAAATACAGACCCTGCTAAATATTTAATGTTATCAAGCTTATGCAATCCCAGCACAGTTTTGAAGCCAGTGACCTTAGTGTCTGTCTTCCCGTTTGTTTGAGTGACAGCCCAATCTTTTTTTTTTTTAATTAACATATAATGTATTATTTGCCCCAGGGTACATGTCTGTGAATCATTAGGCTTACACATTTCATAGCACTTACCATAGCACGTACCCTCTGCAGTGTCCACAACCCAACCACCCTGTCCCTATCCCCCTACCTCCCAGCCACCTTTAGTTCGTTTTGTGAGTCTAGGAGTCTCTTATGGTTTGTCTCCCTCCCCATCCCTTCCTGTTTCATTTCTCTCCCCCACCCCCCCACAAACCCCCGCCTTGCCTCTCAAATTCTTCATATCAGAGAGATCATGTGCTACTTGTCTTTCTCTATTTCACTTAGCATAATTCCCTCCAGTTCCATCCACATCATTGCACATGGCCAGATTTCGTTTGTCTTGATGGCTGCATAGTATTCCATTGTATATATATACCACATCTTCTTTATCCATTTATCTGTTGATGGACATCTAGGGTCTTTCCATAGTTTGGCTATTGTGGACATTGTTGCTATAAACATTC
>CM053613.1:38455404-38468447 GCA_028646535.1 Procyon lotor
ATGTCCAGGAGCTTCCTTTCATTCAACGAATATAATTCTTGCACTGTGCTCTTTTCTAGATTGAAGTCTAATTTGGTATCGGTTTGGACTTTGATTACTTCATCCATTACTTGTTTTAACTCTTGTAGGTTTATTTTCTCTTTTTCTACTCTGAGGGCTGAAAATTCACTCTCCTTCAAAATAACATCTTTTTTCACATTAGCAATCTGAGACATTATTTGCTGAACAGTGATCTCTTGCTGCATCTTGATGACCATAATCTCATAGACAATATCCATGCTGGTGTCCCTGATCTTGACCAACGCAGAGACAGTGATTTCTGCTTGCTGCACTGTGAACCCGTTTTCTTTGAGTAAACACACTAAGGCATGGGTCTCAAAGTAGAACTTTATTGTTCCCACAAGAGGTGAAATCTCTCTTTTTGTGCTCCAGATCTCTCCTGTGCTCCAGCTGCAGGCTCCCAGCCAAAAGGCTTCGTTCTGTCCTGGAGGAAGCAAGAGCGTCCAGGCTGTGGCACAGGCAGAGGGCACCCATGGCCCAGACACCTCCATGCAGGCCCTAGCAGCCTGCCTGGATTTGGAGGGAAGGGTTGGAGGGTCCTGGGCACTAGCACTCCCGGTGGGCAAGAGGCCGTCACGGGAAGGGTACAAGCAGCTAAAAATTATACTTTCTCAAAGGTAAAGGTAAAACATGAACCACACCTATCCTTTAAAAACAATGCTTTTAAAGTGCTCACCATAAGGGACTGCATTACTAGGTAAGAGACCTAAATTGCCCTTCAAATGTACTCTACATTTTTTAACCCTTATTGTACTTTTATCCCTCAATCTAATTCTATTCCATTTAATTTGATCAATTCCATTCTTTTAGTATGTATTTATTAGGCATCTTCTAGTGCCAGACATTTTCTAGGTGCATGATTCCTCTGATACCCTTCAAAAGAGGATACATGTACGCGATGAGTGAGAATTTCCCATGATATCCCCATGGATTGTCATCAGAGTTTCTGAGATTCCTTCTAGTTGTAAGATTCTAAAATCCACATGGTCCCAACATTTCTGAAGTAAATACATTACAAAGTTAAAAAGCAGAGCATTATGGTAAAGTTACTTTCTTGGGGCATGCAGGAAGTCTAGGGGAGGGAGAGAGGATGGTCTCAACGCAAGGAAAATAATTCAGATGGTTCTATTTTTAACTAGTCAGTTTTTTGTTTTTTGTTTTTTCACACTCCAAAATTCCCTTTTGGTAAGCACAAACCAACCATATAATTTGACTGTTTCCTTATTATTGGGTTAGAATTGAGACCTGGTGATTCCACTTAGATGTTTGTAAATACTTTGTTGTAGTGAAGTCTGGTATGTCTACCTAGTCTCTCTGCTTTACTTATCTTTGAAGCACTCAAAAATGTACCTTAATTTTTCAGTTTCTTCTCACCACTCCTTTATATTGCTTTTTAGTGAGTCAGAATGTGAGGAAACATGAGTAGGATGAATTGTAACTGGGTTTAGGTGCTCTTTTAACTTTTTGGAGCTTCCTAAATAAGGAAAGAACTTGGTGACTTAAGTAGAGGAGGGGAATGGTAAGGGGACATGAAGGAGAAGGAAGGGAATGAATCCATTTGAGACAAATTGTGTAAGCATTAGTAAGGTTTATACCATGAAGATTATCAGTCACTCATTATACAGCTTTTCTTTCCATTCTCAATTGATAATATTGGATCTGGGCCTACTCACTTGGGCTTTCAGAATCTTCATGTCTGTGTGACAGAGTACATTTATGTACTTAGTGGCTCTGTCTCTATGATTCGCATACATACTTATTAAGAACCACTAACTGGACACAAAAGGAGAATGTTAAGAGAGGCAAAGATAAAAAAGAGCTTTATACGACCTCCATTCCAAGGCATCAAGAAATCAGTTGGGTATGTGTTTTACTGTTTTACATAGTACAGTTTTTCTAATTTGTTTTGCATCTGCAATAGTATGTAAATATTTGCTAGACTGTGTAATTTGTCTGACAGCTTTCTTAAAAGTTCAAGGAAAAGTGAAAAGACTTGGGCTTTCTTATAAAATAGTGTGAGATTTCTATTTATGCCTAAGAATATGTCATTGCCCAGGATTGCAGTGAGTAGATTTTAAAATCCTAATGGGAGAACAAAGCTCACATACAGGAATAGCCTTTGTAAATCATATACGGTCTATACCCTTTACATTTCTGCATAAAGTTAATTTCACTACCAGGCAAATTTAATCTACACTGATATTTCTTCTCTTTGCCCACTGTGAATTACAGGATTTCATTGTTGCTATAGGAAGGAAGCAAAGTACTGTGATCATCTTTAGTTTGCCTGGGAAAACCCTGCCAGGAAACCCTGGCTTAGGACAACCAGCACATTTGATATTAAAGTCAAACATCAAATTTATTTGTGTTAAAGATGCAACTTTAATTCGGTTGGGTGGTCACTGAAAGTCCTGAGGATGGAAAATTGATAATGTTTCCTTCCATCAATATTGTATTCACAGCTAAGCAACCCTAAAATGTCCAGTTCCATTTTGTCAATGCTTAATGACTTAGTCCAGTGATAGTATTGATTTCAGCAGTATTTATAAGGATTTATATAACTTGCTATCCCATATAGCTCTATGAATAATTGGTGCACATGAAATAATTACTAAATAACCTAAATTAATATGGAAAACTTTGTAGCTGTTAACAAGGTCACATTGATTTGTCATTCACTGCTGAGACCAACATGTAGTAAGAAATTTTTTCCCCATTGTTGTCTACTTTGGATTTCCAGAAGGGTTTGGGGCTTTTGTTTATTTTGTTTGCTTTGCTTTTATTTGAAGTGCTTTTATTCTCAGGCTTGTTTTCCATAAGCCTTAGGCATATTCTTATTTGGCTTGCCAAAAAAAAAGGAAAGAAAAATCCATGTTACCAGACCAGATGGTATGTGTGTCATTTTTTTAAATCTGAGAAATTCACCGTACTTCCCAGTACTATCATTTATTCTCAAAGCAGGATGACAAAGCCCATTTCTTGAGAATCATTATCTAATTTTAAAATTCCCTCCAAACAATAGTGCATTTTGCTGGCTTTTTTGGGCAGTTTATCTTGGTTGCCTTGGACAAAATTGTTACCATGTTCACCATGCTTAGTTGCCTGAATTCTTGGTTAGTAATTTATAATTGCATTTCTCTGCAATCAAAGATGAAAATTTGGCAGCTTTATTCTATTGAAAATAATGAATTTCCTTGTTTTCACAAGGATGTTCAACAACAAAATTGGGCTGTGGTTTTTAATGAGCTCAGTAATCTTTAAGGGACTTGCCCAAATGCAGTTGAAGTTCCAAGTAAGAGCAGATGCTTCTAAGAATATGCAGAATTCACTGAGCCTTAAACTTCTCATTTCTTGTCTTTTCAAGCCATATATTTCTTTATATTTACCACACTGCCCGTTAGAGGGCAGCAGTATACAGACACAGTGGCCAGAAAACCCGAATACTTGTGTCTCAGGGGTATGAGCCCTTTTTGCATTTTCTAAACACAATTGAATATAATTTAGTAACTTTGTCCCATAATCTGAATTTTTATGAGGAATATCTATCTATACAGCCATAGGATAGCTTCATCTTTGAACTTTGTTTTAAGATGATTAAAAAATGCTTTTTAGTCTTAATTGTGTATAGATTTGGTTTATAATATTTCAAATTGCTTATGAGAAGAAAAACACTATTAATGACTAATAGCAATGTCTTTTCATTAATAAGTGATTTCTATTTTAAGCCTTACTGACTACAGTTTTTATTGTTATTGTTAAAATGTAAGTAGCTGGTGATTTGATGGGATTCTTGGAGTACAATATGGTTTAAGTTTTAGAGGCATGGTGTCATACCTTAGTATATGCAGTGAATAAATATTTTTTCAAATGAATGTACTCTAAATTTTTAGAAAACAGCTCTCATATTTATTCTGGGGAAGTATATGTGAGTGTTCTAAAAGTCTTCCTATAACAACTCATTTTGTCCTCACAAGAACCTTATGAAGTAGGTACTTTAGTATTATCTAGATTACAGATGAGGAAACTAAAACACAAGTGGTGAGTGAATTGACATAGCACCAGGTCACATGACTAGGAAGTGGCTAAGCTGGAATTTGACACAGGTCTGACATCAGAGACCAGGCACTAAAAAGGCTTCATTGTACTACTGTCTCATTGAATTGTCTAACCTTTCCCTCTGAATTGTAATGCCACCTGTCTCACATTCTTTCAGAGTTCTGTTTTGGGGCTCTTTACTCCATTAGCCTTTTTAATCCTTCACCAATACCAGTTGCCATACTATATTAATTATTGCAGGTTTATATAAGTTTTGATATCTGGGAAGGTTGACTTTTTCACTTTTCTTCAGAATTATCTTGACTATTTGGGGAATTTTAGTCTTCCTTATGAAGTTTAGGATGGACTTACTACATTGCAGGATTTTAACTAGAAATAATATGTGTATCCTTATTTTTCTAAATGACCTTAAGTCATTCTCAGAACAAGATAGAAGAATATACAGTAAGAGAGATAGATAAAATATAGTTAGAAAAGATAATAGCATCACTAAGATTCATTTTCTACTTTTATTTCTCCATGTTTTAAAATTTGTTACAATGAATATTATTTACATCATGGAAAATAAGTTTAAAGTTTTAATTTTTATTATAAAGAAAATAAATGTAAATAGAATAGACATAATGAAGAATGTACTTTAAATGATTCTAATTCAGACCTCAAAATCCATATGAATTACCTTTCCGGCCTGAAAAAAAAAATCACCTGTGAGTTTTAGAAAATTGATATTTGTAACTTTGAGAAGGTATCTTAGACATTGTGCCTAAGAACAGAAAAACAAAAATAATACTTTTGAAAAGGACAGTTTCAGAAAGTACAGACAAGTGATGTTGGTGTTAATCCAGGCATAATTTTAGAACACTTTTTCAGTATATAGTTTAGAAAGTGTTGATCATGAAGGCTTGGAGAGAAATTTATGTATTTATTTTCCCCTGCCTTTGCTAAAGATGCAAAGGGAACATACAAAGTAATGAGGGTTACTTTGGCAAGAACAAGTTTTATATCTGACTTTATCCTCTCAGGAACCTTGTAAGAGAGAAGCATAAGTATATCCCTTAGGCAAAGTTATTTACCCAGTATCACATAATGAGTAGAATGAAAACTAGAACCCAGGCTTTTTTTTACACTTAAAAGAGTATTAATTCCATTGTTTTGCTGGGATATGCTACCTATATCATCTGCCATGACCAAACTGTTTCTTTATCTGGATCTGGGCCAAATAACCATAAAGAATTGTGGGGAGCAGCTCTCGTAGATGATGACGACATCCATTTTAACTAAAGAGCATATACACTAGTATTGAACTTAGTGTACAGCATGAATAACAGGCTCAGGGGCAAAAAGGGCCATTTTTCTGGTCTTAAAAAAAATGGTGGTAAAGAAGCCTTCCCTGTAGAACATCATTAAAGGATTGATTCCATTCTGCCTGTAGTATTTGAAATACAATCCTGATTAAGTAGGTGACTAGATAAAACTTTATGCCAGCCCTAAGGGTCTATGAAAATACTTACTGACATATTTTATTCAAATATTTCAAGTCTAACATGTGTTCAACATTGTGTCCCACTCATTAGGAAAGAGTAGGAAGTAGTTTAGGGTACCTGCTATGTGCCAGGCAGTTTTGGATGCAATAGGTGTACAGCAGGACAAAAAATATTTTTTTCACTGGCTGAAGTATTGGCCCTCATGGAGCTTCATTTTAGTAAGAGAAGGGTAGACAATAAACAAGTTAAATAAAATTTATTGTATGTGAGAAGGTGGCAAGTGCTAAGGGGAAAATTTAATAAGAGGAATAGGGAGTGTGTTAGGGAGTATAATTTTAGATAGGGTGGCCAGGAAAGGTGGCACTTGAACAAAGAAATGTAGGAAGGGATAGAGGATGCTGTTCAAATTGTAGGGGAATAGGCAGAAGGAACAGTTAAGTGCAAAGGCCTTGAGGTGGGAACAGGAAGGCCTGTGTGGCTATAGCAGAATGAAGGAAAACAGTAGCAGGACAGTTCTATAGGAAAGCCAGATCTTGTGGGGTCTTGTAAATTATTTTAGGAACTTTGGATTTTACTCTCAGTGAGATGAAGAGCCATTTGAATGAATAGATTAGTGGGGTGATGGTTTGACATACTTTTTAAAAAGATTTTATTTACTTAATTGACAGAGAGAGAGAGAGATCACAAGTAGGCAGAGGGTGGGGGGAAGCAGGCTCCCCACCAAGCAGAGAGCCTGATGCAGGGCTCGATCCCAGGAGCCTGAGATCATGACCTGAGCCGAAGGCAGAGGCTTTACCCCACTGAGACACCCAGGCGTAGATTAATCTAGTTAATCTACTTTTGACTAGATCACTCTGTCTGCAGTGTTAAGAATAGAATAAGGGAGAAAGTGAGGGTGTAAGCAGAGAGACCAGTCAGGAGATTATTCTTCCATGGTAATATAGAGATGTTGGCTTGAACCACAGTGTAGATGAAAAGTGGTCAGATTATGGACATATTTGAAAGGCGAAGTCCAAAAAGTTTGCAGAAGAATGGATAATTGGATGTTAGAGAAAGCCATTAAAGATGACTCTAAGCTTTCACCTGAGTAGAAAAATAAATGTGGCATTTACTAGTGGGGAAGACTATAGAAAGCAAATTTGGAAGAGATGAAGAGTAAGTATTCCATTTGGACATATCTTAAGATGTTATTTTAAATCCAAATGGAAATACTCTGTGTGGACAGTTGAATATATGGGTATGGCATTCAGGAGAAAGCTCATTGGGGGATAAAAATTTATGAATCATTGGTGTTTTTATAGCTTAAATATTGAGAATGAAAGCTGTCACCAAGGAAATAAGTATAAATAAAAAGGAGGCCCAAACTCTGAGCCCTGGGGTTTTCACATAATCACGAGATTAGGAGGATGAAAAGTAGACAAAGATGTAACAAGAAGACCTAGAAACCAAGTAAAGAAAGCCTTCATGGAAAAGGAGTAGGAGTGATCAGCTGTATCAGATGCTGCTGATAGGTAAAAAGTAAGATTCTGATTCTCTCCTTTATAGCATCTATCTGAGTTCTGTGTAATCACTTATCTGTGTGATTTCAGTTCATGGCCCTCTGAGCTCCCACTCTCTGCCTGGCAATCTGCCATTGTTATTTTAACTTTTGACTAATTTTACCTGTTTGATGTTGCAGGAGAATCCCAACCCTCATATGGCATTCCAGAAAGTTCCACGCCCGACAGAAGGATCCCACTTGCGAGTTCATATTCTTCCTTTCCCAAAGATTAATGAAACTCGGGTTCAGGAATTAATACAGGAAAATCTTGCTAAGAACCAGAATGCACCTCCTGCTTCACGAGTGGAAAAGAAATGTGTTGTGCCAGCAGGTCCACCTGTTGGTATGTATTTGTCTGTTCTTTTGTTTTAAAAGTAAACCTTTTATCAAGATATAAGACACAAAAATGAAAGTGTACCACTTGACAAATTTTTACAAAGTAAACAAACCCGTGTAACCAGAACTGGAGCATTGTCAGCACTCAAAACACCGTTCCATTCACTGTCTCTCACTAATGGTAACCGTTAACCTATCTGCTACCACTACAGAAGCTTTTCTTTTTAAAAAAACAGCTATATTGGTGATTTGTAATTGTTTAAAATCATAGGTCTGAAAACCATCAAAACCACCTATTTTTATAAAGTTTTATTGGAACATACACACGCACACACACACACACACACACAGCTATATTGAGATACAAGTCACATACGATAAAGCTCACTCTAAAGTGCACAGTTCAGTGGTTTTTAAAATATCCCAGAGTTGTGCACCCATTTTCACTACCTAATTTCAGAATGTTTTCATTATGCCAAATAGAAATACCCATACCCAGTAGAAGGACTCCCCATTTTCCCCCAAAACCACTCCTTCCCTAGCATTAGGCAATAATCTACTTTCTATCTTTATAGATTTAGCTATCCTAACATTTTATATACATGGAATTATATAGTTGTGATCTTTCGTAACTGGCTTCTTTCATTTTGCATAATATTTTCTTTTCTTCTTTTTTTTCCTTAAAATTTTTTTTTTTAGATTCAATTAGCATAAAAGCATGTTATTAGTTTGAGAGGAGGAGGTCAGTGATTCGTCAGTCTTATACCCAGTGCTCGTTACATCACCTGCCCTCCTTAATGTCCATCACTCAGATACCCCATCCTCCTGCACACCTCCCTCCAGGTTATTTATGATTAAGAGTTCTCTATGGTTTATCTTCCTCTCTGATTTTGTCTTCTTTTATTTTTTCCTCTCTTCCCCTATGATCCTCTGTTTTGTTTCTTAAATTCCACATATGAGTGAAATAATATGATAATTGTCTTTCTCCTATTGACTTATTTCCCTTAGAATAAAACCATGTCGTTCTGTCCACATCATTGTAAATAGCAAGATTTTGTTTTTTTGATGGCTAGGTAGTATTCCATTGTATATATGTACTACATCTTCTTTACCCATTCATCTGTCAATGGACATCTGGACTCTTTCCATAGTTTGGTTATTGTGGACATTGCCGCTATAAACATTGGGGTGTAGGTTCCCCTTTGGATCACTACATTTGTATCTTTGGGGTAAATACCCAGTAGTGCAATTGCTGGGTTGTAGGGTAGCTCTATTTTCAACTTTTTGAGAACCTCCATACTGTTTTCCATAGTAGCTGCACCAGCTAGTAGTCCCACCAACAGTGTAAGATGGTTCCCCTTTCTCCACATCCTCGCTGATGTTTCTCATATCCTGACTGGTTAATTTTAACCATTCTGACTGGTGTGAGAATCTCATTGTTGTTTTGATTTGTTATTTCCTTGATGCCACGTGATGTTGAGCATTTTTTTCATGTGTCTTTTGGCTATTTAGATGTCTTTGGAGAAATGTCTGTTCATGGGACGCCTGGGTGGCTCAGTTGGTTAAGCAGCTGCCTTCGGCTCAGGTCATGATCCCAGGGTCCTGGGATCAAGTCCCACATCGGGCTCCTTGCTCGGCAGGGAGCCTGCTTCTCCCTCTGCCTCTGCCTGCCTCTCTGCCTGCTTGTGCTCTCTCTCTCTGACAAATAAATAAATAAAATCTTTAAAAAAAACAAAAAAAGAAATGTCTGTTCATATCTTTTGCCCATTTCTTGATTGGATTATTTATTTTTTGGGTGTTGAGTTTGATAATTTTTTTTTAAAGATTTTATTTATTTATGTGACACAGATCATAAGTAGGCAGAGATGCAGGCAGAGAGAGAGGGGGAAGCGGGCTCCTTGCTTAGCAGAGCCCGATGTAGGGCTCGATCCCAGGACCCGGACATCATGGCCTGAGCCGAAAGCAGAGGCTCTAACCCATTGAGCCACCCAGGCGCCCTGAGTTTAATAAGTTCTTTATAGATTTTGATACTAGCCGTTTATCTGATAAGACATTTGCAAATATTTTCTCCCATTCTGTAAGTTGTATTTTGGTTTTGTTGACTGTTTCCTTTGCTGTGCAAAAGCTTTTGATCTTGATGAAGTCCCAGTAGTTCATTTTTGCCTTTGGGGACATTTCTAGCAAGAAGTTACTGCAGCTGAGGTCTGTGAGGTTGCTGCCTGTGTTTTCCTCTAGGATTTTGATGGATTCTTGTCTCACATTGAGGTCTTTCATCCATTTTGAGTCTATTTTTGTGTAAGGTGTGAGGTAACTGTCCAGTTTCATTCTTCTGCATGTGGCTGTCCAATTCTCTCTACACTGTTTGTTGAAGGGACTTTTTTCCCATTGGATATTCTTTCCTGCTTTGTCGAAGATTACTTGACCATAAGTTGAGGCCCATTTCTGGGTTCTCTCTTCTGTTCCCTTGATCTGTGTGTCTCTTTTTGTGCCAGTACCATACTGTCTTGAGGTTTACAGCTTTGTAATAATAGAGTGAGAAGGCTGGAATTGTGATGCATTCAGCTTTGGTTTTCTTTCTCAGATTCTTTTGACTGTGTAGGGTCTTCTCTGGTTCCATACAAATTTTAGGATTATTTGTTCCAGTTCTATAAAAAAAAAGTTGATGGTATTTTCATAAGGATTGCATTGAATGTATAGATAGCTCTAGGTAGCATAGACATTTTCTCAATATCAGTTTTTCCAATCCATGAGCATGGAACATTTTTCCATTTCTTTGTGTCTTCCTCAATTTCTTTCATGAGTGTTCTATAGTTTTCTGAGTATAAATAATTTGCCTCTTTGGTTAGATTTATTCCTCGGTATCTTATGATTTGGGGTGCAATTGTAATGGGATCGACTCCTTCATTTCTCTTTCTTCTGTCTTATTGTTAGTGTATAGAAATGCAGCTGACTTCTGGGCATTGATTTTATATCCTGCAACTTTGCTGAATTCCTGTGTGAGTTCTAGCAGTTTTGGGGTGGAATCTTTTGGGTTTTCCACCTAGAGTATCATGTCATCTGCAGAGAGTGAGCGTTAACTTCTTTTTTTGCCAATTTAGACTCCTTTTATTTTTTTTTATTGAAAAGAAATCATTGAAGCCAGTTCTTCTAGCAGTGGTGGCAGTGGATATCTCTGACATGTTTTTGATCTTAGGGGAAAAGCTCTCAGTTTTTCCCCATTGAGAATGATATTCACTGTGGGCTTTTCATAGATGGCTTTTATGGTATTGAGGTATGTTCCCTCTATCCCTACACTTTGAAGGATTTTAATCAAGAAAGAATGCTTTGTCAAATGCTTTTTCTGCATCTATTGAGAGTATCATATGGTTCTTATCCTTTCTTGTATTACATTGATTTGCAGATGTTGAGCCACCCTTACAACCCAAGAATAAATCCCATTTGATTGTGGTGAATAATCCTTTTAATGTACTGTTGGATCCTATTGGCTAGTATCATGGTGAGAATTTCTGCATCCATGTTTATCATGGATATAGGTCTGTAATTCTCCTTCTTGATGGGATCTTTCTCTATGTCTGGGATCAAGGTAACACTGGCCTTGTAGAGTGAGGAAGTTTTCCTTCCACTTTTATTTTTTAAAATAGCTTCAGAAGAATAGCTATTAATTCTTTTTTAAATGTTTGGTAGAATTCCCCTGGGAAGCCCTCCAGCCCTGGGCTATTTGTTGGGAGATTTTGACTACTGCTTCAATTTCCTTGCTGGTTATGGGTCAGTTCAGGTCAGTTTCTCTTTCTTCCTGTTTCAGTTTTGGTAGTTAATATGTCTCTAGGAATGCATCCCCATTTCTTCCAGATTGCCTAATTTGTTGGCAAATGGTTGCTCATCATATGATCTTATAATTGTTTATTTCTTCAGTATTGGTTATGATCTCTCTTTCATTCATGATTTTATTTATTTGAATCCTTTCTCTATCCTTTTTGATAAGTCTGGCCAGGGGTTTATCAGTTTTATTAATTCAGAGAACCAATTCTTAGTTTTGTTGATCTGTTCTATTATTCTTTTGGTCTCTATTTCGTTGATTCCTGCTCTGATCTTTATTATTTCTCTTCTCCTTTTGGGTGTAGGCTTTATTTGCTGTTCTTCAGCTCCTTTAGGTGTAGGATTAGGTTGTGTATTTGAGACCTTGCTTGTTTCTTCAAGCAAGAAAACTTGCTATATAGTTTCCTCTTAGGACTGCCTTTGCTGTATCCCAAAGATTTTCAACAGTTGTGTTTTCATTTTCATTTGTTTCCATGAATTTTTATATTCCTCTTTAGTTTCCTGGTTGACCCATTAATTCTTTAGTAGGATGCTTTTTAGCCTCCATGTATTTGAGTTCTTTCCAAATTTCCCCTTTTGATTCAGTTCCAGTTTCAAAGCATTGTGGTCCGAAAATATGCAGGGAATGATACAGTCTTTTGGTGCCAGTTGAGATCTGATTTGTAACCCAATATATGATCTATGCTGAAGAACATTCCATGTGTATTTGAGAAGAATGTGTATTCTGTTGCTTTAGGATGGAATGCTCTGAATATATCTGTGAAGTCCATCTAGTCCGATGTGTCATTCAAAGCCCTTGTTTCCCTGTTGATCTTCTACTTAGATGATCTATGGATTGCAGTGAGTAGGGTGTTAAAGTTCCCTACTATTGTATTATTATCAGTGTATTTATTTGATTTTGTTATTCAATTAATAACAAAGCTTATATAGTTGGCTGCTCCCACATTAGGGGCATAAATACTTAAAATTTTTAGATCTTGTTGGATAGACACTTTATAATATAGTATCCTTCCTCATCTCTTATTACAGTCTTTGGTTTAAAACCTAATATTGCCACCCCAGCTTTCTTTGGATGTCCATTAGCATGAAAAGTGATTTTCTACCCCTGTACTTTTTTTTTTTTTATTTTAATTAACATATAATGTATTATTTGCCCCAGGGTACATGTCTGTGAATCGTCAGGCTTACACATTTCACAGCACTTAACAGCACATACCCTCCCCAGTGTCCACAATCCAGCCACCCTATCCCTACCCCCCCGCCTCCCAGCCACCCTTAGTTCGTTTCGTGAGCCTAGGAGTCTCTTATGGTTTGTCTCCCTCCCCATCCCTTCCTGTTTCATTTCTCTCCCCCACCCCCCAAACTCCCGCCTTGCCTCTCAAATTCTTCATATCAGAGAGATCATGTGATAATTGTCTTTCTCTGACTGACTTATTTCGCTTAGCATAATACCCTCCAGTTCCATCCATGTCGTTGCAAATGGCCAGATTTCGTTTCTCTTGATGGCTGCATAGTATTCCATTGTATATATATATATACCACATCTTTATCCATTCATCTGTTGATGGGCATCTAGGGTCTTTCCATAGTTTGGCTATTGTGGACATTGCTGCTATAAACATTCAGGTGCACGTGTCCCTTCGGATCACATTTGTATCTTTAGGGTAAATACCCGGTAGTGCGATTGCTGGGTTGTAGGGTAGCTCTATTTTCAAATTTTGAGGAACCTCCATACTGTTCTCCAGAGTGGC
>CM053613.1:38468947-38513276 GCA_028646535.1 Procyon lotor
CTGGGATCGAGCCCCGTGTCAGGCTCTCTGCTCAGTGGGGAGCCTGCTTCCCCCTCTCTCTCTGCCTGCCTCTCTGCCTACTTGTGATGTCTCTCACTGTCAAAAAAAAAAAAAAGGGATGTTGTACTTTGTCAAATGCTTTTTCAGCATCAATTGAGAGTATCATATGGTTCTTGTTCTTTCTTTTATTAATGTCTTATATCACATTAAGTGATTTGTGGATGTTGAACCAACCTTGCAGCCCAGGAATAGATCCCACTTGGTCGTGGTGAATAATCCTTTTAATGTACTGTTGGATCCTGTTGGCTAGTATTTTGGTGAGAATTTTTACATCTGTGTTCATCAAGGATATTGGTCCATAATTCTCCTTTTTGATAGCATCTTTCTCTGGTTGTGGGATCAAGGTAATGCTGGCCTCATAAAGTGAGTTTTGAAGTTGCCCTTCCATTTCTATTTTTTGGGACAATTTCAGGAGAATAGGTATTAATTCTTCTTTAAATGTTTGGTAGATTTCCTCTGGGAAGCCCACAAGCCCTGGGCTCTTGTTTGTTGGGAGATTTTTGATGACTGCTTCAGTCTCCTTACTGCTTATGGGTCTGTTCAGGTTTTCTATTTCTTCCTGGTTCAGTTTTGGTAGTTTCTGTATCTCTAGGAATGCATCCATTTCTTCCTGATTGTCTAATTTGTTGGCGTATAGTTCCTCATAATACGTTCTTATAATTGTTTGTATTTCTTTGATGTTGGTTATGATTTCTCCTCTTTCATTCATGATTTTATTAATTTGGGTCCTTTCTCTTTTCTTTTTGTAAGTCTGGCCAGGGGTTTATCAATTTTATTAATTCTTTCAAAGAATCAACTGTTAGTTTTGTTAATTTGTTCTACTGTTCTTTTGATTTCTATTTCATAGATTTCTGCTCTGATCTTTATTATTTCTCTTCTCCTGCTGGGTTTAGGCTTTCTTTGCTGTTCTTTCTCCAGCTTCTTAAGGTGTAGGGTTAGGTTGTGTATTTGAGATCTTTCTTGTTTATTGAGAAAGGCTTGTATTGCTATATACATTCCTCTCAGGACTGCCTTTGCTGTGTCCCAAAGATTTTGAACAGTTGTGTTTTCATTTTCATTTGTTTCCATGAATTTTTTAAGTTCTTCTTTAATTTCCTGATTAACCCATTCGTTCTTTAGTAGGATGCTCTTTAGCGTCCATGCATTTGAGTTCTTTCCAACTTTCCTCTTGTGATTGAGTTGTAGTTTCATGGCATTTTAAGTTTTATTTATTTATTTTTATTTTATTTTTTATTTCTCCATCTATTTTCAATGATAGCCTAGCTGGATATAGTATTCTTGCCTGCATATTTTTCTCGTTTAGTGCTCTGAATATATCATGCCAGTCCTTTCTGGCCTGTCAGGCCTCTGTGAATAGGTCTGCTGCCAGTCTAATATTTCTGCCTTTGTATGTTACAGACTTCTTGTCCCGAGCTGCTTTCAGGATTTTCTCTTTGTCACTAAGACTTAAGTTTTACTATTAGATGACGAGGTGTAGACCTATTTTTATTGATTTTGAGGGGTGTTCTCTGTGCCTCCTGGATTTTGATGCTTGTTCCCTTTGCCAGATTAGGGAAATACTCTGCCATAATTTGCTCCGATATACCTTCCACCCCTCTCTCCTTCTTCTGGGATCCCAATTATTCTAATATTGTTGCATCTGATGTTATCACTTTTCTCTCGAATTCTCCCCTCGTAGTCCAGTAGTTGTCTCTCTTTTTTTTTCAGCTCTTTTATTCTCCGTCATTTGGTTTTCTATATATCACTAATTCTCTCTTCTGCCTCATTTATCCTAGCAGTAAGAGCCTCATTTTTTATTTTACCTCATTAATAGCTTTTTTAATTTCAACTTGGTTAGATTTTAGTTCTGTTATTTCTCCAGAAAGGGAATCTCTAATATCTTCCATGCTTTTTTCGAGCCCAGCTAGCACCTTGATAATTGTCATTTTGAACTCTGTTTCTATTATATTACTAATGTCTGTATCGACTAGGTCCCTAGCCATTGGTACTGCCTCTTGTTCTTTTTGTGTGTGTGTGTTGAGTTTTTCCACCTTGTCATTTTATTGAGATAAGAATACATGAGTGAGAGAGCAAAATACTAAAAGGGTAGCAAGGATCCCAGAAAAATCAGAAGAGAACTGAAATCAGGGGTTGAAGAAGGAGGGGGAGGTGGAGGGAAGAAAAAAAATTAAAAGAAAAAAGAGAAAAAGAAAAAAATAACATATATATATATATATATATTAGACTTATGATTAGAACAGAGCCCCACACCTGATTTTGGGTGTTTTTGGTCTGTTAGGAGAAACTACCTCCTAAAATTTTGAAGAAAGAAAAAACTTATAAATATACACAAATAAAGGTAAACAGTATGAAGGGATAGAATATGAGTGTAAAGATGAAAATTTAAAAAGATTCTAAAAAAGGGTTGATAAGAGGTTGGTTGAAAAAAAAAAAGAATAAAAGAGGAAAGAATATGATCAGGCTGGAGACTAGAACCAAGCCATGTGCTAGATTTAGGGTATATTTTGATCTATTAGAAGAAATTGCATCCCAAAATTTTAAAGAAAAAAAAAACCCTATATGCATACAAAAAAATAAAGTTAAATACAGTGAGTGGATAAAATATGAGTGTAACATTGAAAATTAGAAAATGTTTTTTAAAAAGGTATTGATAAGATACTAGGTAAAAAACGCCAAAATGGGAAAGAGGAAAAATAAAAAAAGAAGAAGGAGAAGGAGAAGGAGAAGGAGAAGAAGGAAAGGAGAGGAGAGGAGAGGAGAAGGAGGAGGAGGAGGAGGAGGAGGAGGAGAGGGGAGGGGAGGGGAGGAGAGGAGAGGAGAGAGGAGAGGAGAAAAAAAGAAAGAAAGAAAGGAGAAAGAAAATTTCAAAATTTCAACTCTGAAAGACTAAAGAATCATGGGGAAAAAAGCCATGAATTCTATGTGTTGCTTTTTTTTCCCTCCCCTAACTCTGGAGTTCCACAGTTTTCACTGATTGATGAACTTGGTCTTGGCTGGATGTTCTCGCTGATCTTCTTGGGGAGGGGCCTGTTGCGGTGATTCTCAATCGTCTTTGCCCCAGAAAGAATTGCATCTCCCTTGCCAGGGGCTGGGCCAGGCACTCTGCTGGATTCGCTCTCTGGAGCTTTTGTTCCCTGAATGCTTTCCATACCGCCCTAGAGGCCAGGAATGAGGATGGCAGCCTCCCAGTCTCCATCCCAGAGGAGCCAAGTGCTCAGGGCCTGCTCCTAAGTGCATCCTCAGAGAAAAGCAGTCACTCCTGTCTCCGGCCCACTCCGAGCTCAGCTGGCCTATGACCAAGTGTTTCTATCTCTGGCATACAACCCGTCTGGTGTCTCCAAACCCAGCAGATTCCTGCAGTGCACTCCCACGCCACTCCTCCCAGAGAAGGAAGGAAGGGGTCTCTCTGGAGCTGCCCCTTTCGGGGTCCCTGCTTGAAGAGCAGTGGCCCAACTGTGCCTCGGTCTAAGATAAGCCAGAGTTAATAGCTCACTGCATGGTTCTGTCTCTGCCCTTGGCTTCCCCAGCCTGATACCTGGGGGCTCTGCCACCCTCAGACACCCCCGGTCCCTCTGTGACCCCACGGGTCCTGAAACCACACTGTTCCTGCAAGGGCTAAACCCCCTGCTTAGCCTCTGGAGCAACGTCCCTCAGTGGAGCAGACTTCTGAAAGTTCCGATTTTGTGCTCCACTGCTCTGCTCTGCAGCTGCCGGGAGCCAGCCCTTCCCCCCCATGGTCTATCTTCCTGTGCTTTGGATTCACTTTTTCCACTGTCCTGCCTTCTGGAAAGTGGTCGATTTTCTGCTCTTCGAATTTCTGTTCTTCTTCTCTTCTATCTCCTGTTGTGTTTGCAGGTGTTTAGAATGATTTGATAACTATCTAGCTGAACTTCTGGGATCCGACACTATCTCAGCCTCCTACTCCTCTGCCATCTTGACTTGTTCCGCCAGATTGCTTTTCAAAAAAGCTGTTTCGATTCATGTTTCTGCCAGCAGTTATTGAAAGTATCTTCTCCACATCTCTGCCAAAAATAGGTATAAGGTTAAGTAGCTCTTTTCAATGTTTGCTGTTTTCCAGATGGGCAAAGGTGATGTGGCAGAAAGTACATATAAAGGACTTGGTTTATTAGTTCACTTCTGATACCTAGCACCTAAAAAGTGCTTGGACCATAGAAAGCTTCAATAACTATGGAGTATATGAGTCAGGAATCAACCAAACAACTAACCTCTTTGTTTCTTTGATTTGCACTTCTATCACTGTAATGAATTTTCTCATTAATTTAGATGTTTGTTTTACTTTTCCAGAGTTGTTCTTTTGTGGCTTGCTTATTCTTATGCATATTGTGGTATGCTTATGCATATCTCTTTGGCCATTTTTCTTTTGGGTTGTTTGGCTTTTTCTAGCTATTTTATAGAAGCACTTTATTTAGTATAGATATTGCCCTTTACAATTTTTATCCCAAATACATTATTTATTGGCTTTGTATTTTATCTTTTGCCATAGCAAAACTTAATTTTTTGCTCAGATTTTAGCTGTTTTTTTTTTAATATACCTTCTGTATATTTTCACTTTGTTTTCTTCATTCCCAAGATAATATGTGTTGTCTAAATGTTCTTGTAAGATTTTTATTCTGTCTGGAACCTATTTTTATAATTGCATAGTGTATTATAAGTGTCCAATTTTATTTTCTTCTAAAAGAATAGCCAGTTAGTGCTAGCATATATTAAATAATTTGTAGCTTTCCCACTGAGTTTTCCCATTTATCATATATGGAATTCTCATACATATTATGATTTACTTCTGGATTTCTTATTCTGCTCCATGGATATTTATGTATATCCAAACTAATACTGATTTAAGTAAGGGACTTTCTTATATTTTGATACCTGATAAGGCAAATTATCCTACACTGATATTCTTCTTTGTTCTTTTTTAGCCAGGCTTGGCCATTGATTCTTTCATATAAATATTAAGATGATAATATTCAATTTCCAATAAAAATCTATTAGAATTGAGAATGGAAATCAATTAAAATTGTAAGTGACTTATACATTAATTTGGAGAGAACTAATATTTTAATATATTAAGCCTTACTGCCCCCAATTACCAGTACATTTTTCAATTTTTGTTTTTCCTTTTTATAAGTTTTTAAAGCTTTCGTCTTATAAATATTTTGCTTTGTTAAACGTATCCCATAGTATTTATAGTTCGTATTGCTATTATGAATGGAGTGCTTTTCCCATTTCCATTTCTAGTTGCTTTTTCAAAGATATTTGGGTGTCTGGATGGCTCAGTCAGTTAAGCATCCAACTCTTAATTTTAGCTCACAATCTCAAGGTCCTGATAGCCAGCCCAGTGTCAGGCTCTTCACTGGACATGGAGCCTGCTTGTGATTCTATCTCCCTCACCTCTCCTTCCTGCACACACTTTTTTTCTCTCTCTCACACACAAAAATACATAAATGAATATATAAATAAAATTTTAAAGTATAAAGCTATTGATCTTGTTTTTTATCCATTTTACCAACTTCTCTTACTAATTTGAGTGTTCTATTAAATCTTGGGTTTTCTAGGCATACAGTAGTGCCACTGCCTCAAAGTTTTATTCCTTCTTTGCCTGTGTTTATAACATTTATTTCATTCTCACATCTGATTGTATTTGCCAGAACCTCTAAGATAGTGTTAAATAAAAAATCTCATAGAAGTCATCACTCATTCCTAATTGAAATGTTATTTTGTTATTTAGAATAATACTTATTTGGCTTTAGTAAATATTCTTTATTTAAATAATGAGCTTTTTTCTATTCCCATTTTAATTAATTATTATGTGTATTGGTTGATAAATATTTTGATGGCTTTTTCAGCATCTATTATAAAACTATGTTTTTCTCTCCCTTAATGTGTTGATAAGATAGATTAAATTGATAAATTTTCTTCATTCAACCATGCTTGCACTTTTTTACTCTACACACAAAACTTGTGTTTTTTTCTGTGGAGATTTGTAGGGAAATTTGTCTCTTTGACTTCTGTCTTTTAAAATTTCACAATGTTTCCCTGATGTCATTGAGCTATTAGCATGTGTTGTGCTGGGTACTTAATAGGCCCTTTCAGTCTGTCTTTAAATGCTGGGTGATTCTTGAATTGTTTTCTTGGGTTTCTTTTCCTTCATTTTCTCAATTTAATCCTCTGTGATATACTATTCAGATGTTGACCTCCCTGGGATAATCCTCTAATTTTCTTTTTTCATTTCTTTTTTTTTTTTTTTTAAGATTTTATTTATTTATTTGACAGAGAGAGAGAGATCACAAGTAGGCAGAGAGGCAGGCAGAGAGAGAGGGGGAAGCAGGCTCCCTGCTGAGCAGAGAGCCCAATGCGGGGCTTGATCCCAGGACCCTGAGATCATGACCTGAGCCAAAGGCAGGGGCTTTAACCCACTGAGCCACCCAGGCGCCCTAATTTTATTTTCTTTTCACTACTATTTTCAGTCTCTGCTTTTTTTGCTTTACCTTCACCTTTTGAGAGATTATCTCACATTATCTTCCAGCCCTTCTATTGAATTTTCATTCCAGCTATCATGTTTTCTATCCAAGAACACTTTTTATTCCCTAAATATTCCCTTTTTTAGTATTCTGATTTTGTTTCATGAATGTAATAATTTCACATATCTCTCTGAGGATATTGATTGTGCACACATGCATGCACCTGTGTGTGTGTGAGAGAGAGAGAGCGCATGCGAGCAATTTCCTTATTCTTGCATGGTTCTGTCTTTCAGTAATTCCTTTGGCCAATTTTTTTCTTTTTGTCTTTGTCTTTTATATTAGAAGCTTTGTTCAGATGTCTGGTAATCTTTAGTTGTCTACTTATTTGGGAACTCTCAATATCAATATTTTTAATTCTTTTTTCCTTTTTTTCCATTACCACACTAAAGAGTAAAGTCTTTTTTCCTTTTTTGGTAGTGTTAGGGAGCTATTCAGATTTCCCAGAAAATAATCTTCTAGTGTCTTTTATAGATTTCATTGGATTTTCTACATAGATAATTGTGTCTGTGAATGAAAACAACACTGCTTTTTCCTTTCCAATCCAAATGCTTCCAATCCAAAAGCATTTGACGAAGTATAGCATCTACTCATGATAAAAACCCTCAGCAGGTTTAGAAGGAACATACTTTCAACATAATAAAGGCCATATATAAAAAACACACATCTAATATCATAGTAAATAGTGAAAAAAAGAACTTTTCCTCTCTGGTTGGGAACAAGATAAGAATGTCCTCTCTCATCACTTTTGTTCAACATAGTACCAGAAGTTTTAGCCACAGCAATCAACAAGGAAAAGAAATAAAAGACATCCAAACTGGTAAGGAAGAAGTAAATCTTTCACTATTTGCAGATGACATGATACTCTGTATAGAAAACCTGAGAGATTCCACCAAAAATCTATTAGAAACTTATAAACAAATTTAGTGAAGTCACAGGATACAAAATGAATGTACATAAAGCATTTCTTTTTTTTTTTTAAGATTATTTTTTTTAATTTATTTGTCAGAGACAGAGAGAGAGAGCACAAGGAGGCAGAGCCAGAGGGAAGCAGGCTCCCTGCTGAGCAAGGAGCCCAATATGGGACTCGATCCCAGGACCCTGGGATCATGACCTGAGCTGAAGGCAGCTGCTTAACCAACTGAGCCACCCAGGTGTCCCTCAATTGCATTTCTATATGCTAATAATGAAGCAGCGGAAAGAGAAATTAAGAAAATAATCCCATTTACAATTGCACCAAAGATAATAAAATGCCTAGAAATACATCTAACCAAAGAGATGAAAGACCTGTGTTCTGAAAACTATAAAACATTGATGAAAAATATTGAAGATGACACAAAGAAATGGAAAGATATTTCATGTTGACAGATTGTAAGAACAAATATTGTTAAAATGTCTTTACTACCCAAAGCAATCTATACATTTACTGCAATCCCTAACAAAATGCCAGCAGCATTTTCCACAACTATAAAAAATAATCTTGTAACAATTTGTATGGAACCACAAAAGACCTCAAATAGCCAAAGCCATCTTAAAAAAGAAAAACAAAGCATCATAATTCCAGACTCCAAGTTATATTACAGAGGTGTAGTAATCAAAACAGTATGTTACTGGCACAAAAACAAACACAGAGATCAATGGAACAGAAGAATATAGAGCCCAGAAATGAACCTACAATTATATGGTCAATTAATCTACAACAAATACAACAAAGGAGGCAAGTATATGCAATGAGGGAAAATAACCAGACTCTCCAACAAATAGTGTTGGGAAAACTGGACAGCTGCATGCAAAAGAATGTAACTGGACCACTGTCTTACACCATACACAAAATTAAAAATGGATTAAGGACCTAGGGGCCCCTGTGTGGCTCATTCAGTTAAACACTGCCTTCAGTCCGGGCCAAGATATTAGGGTTCAGAGATTAAGCCCTACATCAAGCTCCCTGCTCAGCGGGGAGTCTGTTTCTCCCTCTGCACCCCCTTCCCCGCTGGTGCTTACTTGATCATTCTCTCTCTCTCTTTCTCTCTCAAATAAATAAATAAATCAAATCTTTTTTAAAAAAATGGATTAAGGACCTAAATGTGAGGCCTGAAAACATAAAAATCATAGAAGAGAATATAGGCATTAATTTCTCTGTCGTTGGCTGTAACAACATTTTTCTAGATATGTCTCCTGAGACAAAGGAAACAAAAGCAAAAACAAACTATTGGAACTGTATCAAAACAAAAAGCTTTTGCAGAGCAATGAAACAATCCACAAAACTGAAATTCAGCCTACTGAATGGGAGAAGATATTTGCGAACGACATATTTGATAAAAGTTAGTATCTAAACTATATAAAGGAGACAACTCAACACCAAAAGCTAAATAATCCAATTAAACAATAGGCAGAAGACATGAACACACGTTTCTCCACAGAAGGCATACAGATGGCCAACAGTAACATGAAATGGTGCTCGATAACACTCATCAGGAAAGTGCAAATCAAAAACTATATCACCTCACATCTGTTAGAATGGCTAAAATCAAATACATAAGAAACAACAACTATTGGTGAATATGTAGCAGAAAAGACACCTGCTTTGAGTTTCAGACTGATCTCTTGTCTTTTTATCTATGACTCATTTTTTTGAAAACACTTTATTACCTAGTTCAAAATCTCCTGTTCTTTAGCTGCAGATTGACACTTTTGGTTATCCTAGAGGGAGCTTAATGCACTAGCTTAGTACCCCTTGCCATAAATTTTCTTAATCATATTTCAAAAATTGCAGTCACAACTCAGAGTTGGAGTCATTGTGGGAAGAAAACGGAGGGAAAAATCAGTTTCCATAACTTTGGGTCTACAAGATCCAGATATTAAAGGTATTATAGTCTAATGCAGCATTACTTAAGATGGTACATAAAACTAGATACCAAGTACATGAAATTATACTAGTCAAAAATTGAGATAGGTTGGGACACCTGGGTGGCCAGCCAGTTAAGCATCTGCCTTTAGATCAGGTCGTGATCCCAGTGTCCCGGGATTGGGTCTCATATTTAACCTGCTTCTCCCTCTCCCTCTCCCTCTCTCTCTGCCTCCCTCTCTCTGTCTCTCTGAAAGAAAGAAAAAAAGAAAGAAAGAAAGAAAGAGAGAGAGAGAGAGAGAAAGAAAGAAAGAGAAAGAAAGAAAGAAAGAAATATTTTTCAAGAATTGAGATGGGCTCTGAGTGTGAAATACACCTTGGATTTTGAATACTTCATTTGAAAAAGTGTTAAGTGCCTCATTAATGGTATTTATATTGATTACAAGTTGAAATGATTGTACTTTAGGGATATTGGGTTAGACAAAATATTATTACATTTAATTTTACCTATTTCTTTTTACTTTTTAAAAATCAGACTACTAGGCAATTTTAAATTATTTGTATGGTTCATGTATTTCTGTCAGACATTGCTACAGAATCCCATACTAAAACCTCAGCCCAAGACATTAGTCCTGCTTCACTCTATCTATATTCATTTTAAAGACCAGTTTTAAAAAAGAATAATCAAGAACAATAATAATCTTCTGGAGATTTCTCACTGATGCTTTTTAATAATGGAATTAGCACAAGCTAAACTTTCTGGTCTGTAACTCTGTTTTGCCTCATGTTAACACTTTAGTGAAATCCATGTAGCTTGGTTCTTACTGCAATATTTAGCTTAGGCCCAGGAGTTAGAGATATACTCTTAAAAGGGTGAGGAAAATCAATTATACAGACACGTGGCCAGTAATTTGGTATACTCCAAAAGGTCACTTCTACATCCCTCCTCCTACAGTTCACAGCACCACCTTCATGTGCAAGGAGCCAGAATAAAAAATGATAAAGATTTACAGCCTGTTTTATAGTCAGGAAGATATGCCCCTTTTTATAGTAACTTTTCATTGTTCAAGGTTACTGAGCCTTTGACAGGTTCAAATTTTCACAACCATAGTATACGGTTGCTATTCTATTCCTGTGCATTAAGAATTATATTTTGTGGAATGCCTGGATGGCTCAGTCAGTTAATTGTCTGCATTCAGTTCAGGTGATGATCCCAGGTTCCTGAGATCTAGTCCCACATTGGGCTCCTTGCTCAGCCTGGAGCCTGCTTCTCCCTCTGCCTGCAGTTCCCTCTGCTTGTGCTCTCTCTCGCTCTCTTTCTCTCTGATAGATAAATAAAATCTTAAATAAAATTTTATTTGGGCTGAAATATCATAGCTATATTTTCAGAGAGTCTCATCTCCGTCTGTCTCACGGTTGCAAAACTTCTTCCACTTGATTTAAATTTCTCAGGCTCTCCATTGTGGAATGCAACTCTGGCCTTATCTGTGTTATTGTTGTTGTTTTCAATTAGGGTATGTTTTAAAGTAAGTTTTGTAGTTTTAGGAATGATTTTTCTATCAGTAATGCATCGGAAAATTGTTCAGCCAAGGTTTTGACCACTGCCCAAGCCTCATGAGGCACTTCTCATTAAAGATGAAGTAATGTAATTTTATGGACGCTCTTCCCTAACATAGTCTATCATGAGCACATTTTGAGCCTAACAACGTGTTCTGTAAACTTCATGCTACTAGCTTCTGGAATCTACCCTTGTAGCCAAAGTATTTGCAGAGGATATTTGTCTAGAGACCTGCAAAAAGAGGCATTTACTTGATGAGTATTTTAATAATTGAACCATTTGAAATCATAAATGGCATTTAAAAGGGTTTAGACAAAAAATAAAGTCATTAGAAATCACTGAGTCCAAATTCTTTTGTAGGTGAATAAACTAAAATCCAGAGAGATAACATGATTCACTTAAGTCCACAACAAAGATAGTGGCATACTATGGATAAGAACATGGTCTAATAATATCTTTAATCATGTCTCTGTGTAAATAATAAACTGGTCTTATGGGGAAAAAACATGGTCTAATGATGTTCATCCCTGTTCTTTTTCCAGTTTACTACACATGGTCTTTAAACAATAAACTAGTGTTTGGTTTATAACGATAATATTTTTTCAAATTTATTTAAGGAAATTTTTTAATTCATTTAAGTAAACATAAACTTGCTCAATGTTGGAAACTTCTTTTGAGGCAAAATATAATGCTTTTCATAAAATCAAATTCAGTGGACCTCATTTCCGATGCAAAAAAAAAATATATATATATATATATACATATATATATATATATATGTATATATATATATATATATGTTATATATAACTACTTTGTACCGAGCACTAAAATCTTAAGGAGGAAAAAAATAGAATCATAAATCATAAAGAGCTCTTAGATAATGTCTCTTTTCTTTCTTGGAAAAGAAATAAAAATTTCATTACTCAAGGAGAGGAAAATATAGTCATCTTCATTCTGTTTACAAATCCCTGTAGGTTTATGCTATAAAAAACAGACCAGGCAGGGCTTTTTTTTTTGTCTGTTTTTATTTTTTATTGAGATATAATTGACATACAATATCATATTAGTTTCAGATATACAATAATATTGTATATATTGTATTTATACAATAGTTAATATTGTATATATTGCAAAATGATCACCCCAGTAAGTCTAGTCAACATCCGTCACCACACACTGTTAAAAATTTTATTTTTGTGACAAGAACTTCTAACATTTGTTCTCTTAACAACTTTCACTTATATAATACATTATCAGATCCCATGTCTTATTTATTTTATAACTAAAAGTTTATACCTTTCTACCTCCTTCACTCATTTCACCCATCCTCCTATACTTAACTCTGGCAACCACCAATCTGTCTTCTTTGTCTGTGAGTTTGGTGTTTTGATTTTTTAAAATTCTGCATGTAAGTGAGATCATGCAGTGTTTATGTATGACTTATTTCACTTAGCGTAATACCTTCTAGTTCCATCTATGTTGTTACAAATGGCAAGACTTTCTTCCTTTTTGGTGGCTAAATAATATTCCATTGTGTATATGTATCACATTTTCTTTTTTTTTTTTTTAAAGATTTTATTTATTTGACAGCGAGAAATACAGCGAGAGAGGGGACACAAGCAGAGGGAATGGTAGTGGGAGAAGCAGGCTTCCTGCAGAGCAGAGAGCCCGATATGGGGCTCAATCCCAGACCCCTGGGATCTGACCTGGGCCGAAGGCAGCCGCTTAACGACTGAGCCACCCAGGCGCCCCTGTATCACATTTTCTTTATCCATTCATCCACAGATGGATACTTAGGTTGCTTTCCTATTTTAGCTATTGTAAATAATGCTGCAATGAACATGGGGGTGCTTATATCTTTTTAAGTTAGTGTTTTCATTTCCTTTGGATAAATACCCAGAAGTGAGTTGCTGGATCATATGATACTGCTATTTTTAATTTTTTGAGGAAACTCTATACTGTTTTCCATAATGGCTGCACCAATTCACATTCCTACCTAAGGGTTCCCTTTTCTTCACATCTTTGCCAATACCTGTTATTTCTTGTCTTTTTGGTAATAGGCTTTCTGACAGGTGTGAGATGTATCTCATTGTTTGAATTTGCATTTCCATGATGATTAGTGATGTTTTCAAGTGGCTGTTGTTGGCTGTCTGTGTATTTCTTTGGAAAAATGTCTATTCCAATCCTCTGCCCATTTTTTAATGAGATTTTTGTTGTTATTGTTGTTGTTTTGCTTTTGAACTGTTTGAGTTTTTTATATTTTGGGTAGTAAGACCCAAGTGGATATCTGTAATACCTTCTCCCATTCGGTAGGTAGCCTTTTCATTTTGTTGATGATTTTCTTCCCTGTAAATTTAAAGCTTTTAAATTTGATATAGTCTCATTTGTTTATTTTGCTTTTGTTTATTTTGCTGTAGAGTTGTTGTTTTGTTTTGTTTAATTTTTATGTTTTCATTTACATTCCAGTTAGTTAACATACAGTGTAATATTAGTTTCAGGTATATAGTAAAACAATTCAAGACTTATGTACAACACCTGGTACTCATCACGGCAAATGCACCCCTTACTCTCCATCATCTGTTTAACCCATCCTCCCACCCATCTCCCTTCCAGTAACCATAAGTTTGTCCTCTCTAGTTCAGAGTCTGTTTCTTGGTTTGCCTCCCCCCTCTCTTTTTTTTCTCCCCTTTTGTTCATTTGTTTTGTTTCTTAAATTCTACATATGAGTGGAATCATATGGTATTTTTTTTTCTCTAACTTATTTTTCTTAGGATAATGCTCTTGAGTTCCATCCATGTCATTGCAAATGGCATGATTTCATTCTTTTTTATAGCTGAGTAATATTCTATTGTTTGTGAGTGTGTGTGTGTGTGTGTGTGTGTGTGTGTGTGTGTGTGTATAAATACCACATCTTCTTTATCTATTCATCAGTCAATAAACACTGTTGCCTTTGCCTTTGGAGTCAGGTCCTAAATGTCATAGAACATACCACCTATGTTTTCTCTTAGGAGTTTTATGGTTTCAGCTCATATTCAAGTATTTAATCCATTTTGAGTTGATTTTTGCATATGATGTAATGTAGTTGCTCAGTTTCATTCTTTTGCATATGACTGTCCAATTTTCCTAGCATCATTTATTGAAGACACTGCCCTTTCCCCATTGTATATTCTTGGCTCCTTTGTCATAAATTAATTGACCCTGTATATGTAGGGTTATTTCTGGGCTTTCTAATCTGTTCCACTGATCTGTGTTTCTGTTTTTATGCCAATACCATACTGTTTTGATTACTATAGTTGTGTAATATACTTTGAATTCAGGAAGAGTAATGAGTCCAACTTTATTCTTTCTCAAGATTACTTTGGCTACTTGGGGTCTTTTATGGTTCCATACAAATTTTAAGATTGTTTAATCTATTTCTATTAAAAATATCTTTGGAATTTTGATAAGAATTGCATTGGATCTAGAGTATTTGAGCTTATATGGACATATCAATAATACTAATTCTTTCAATCAGTGTGCACAGACTATCTTTCCATTTAGTTCTGTATTCAGTTTTTTTCATCATTAACTTATAGTTCTCGGTATACAGGTCTTTCACCTCATTCATTAAATTCATTTTTAGGTATTCTTTTTAATGCATCTATAAATGGCATTGTTTTCTTTTTTTTTTTTTTCCTGGTAGCTTGTTATTACTGTACAGAAACAACATATTTTTTCTATATTGATTTTGTATCCTGCAACTTTACTGAATTCGTTGATTAGTTCTAAAGGTTTGTGGTAGAGTCTTTAGGATTTTCTATGTATAATATTACGTTGTCTGCGAACAGTGACAGACACTCTGATGCCTTTTACTTCTTTTTCTTGCCTAATTGCTCTGGCTAGGACTTCCAGTACTGTGTTAAATAATCATGGCAAGAATGGGCATCCTTGATTTGTTCCTGCTCTTAGATGAAAAGCTTTCAGCTTTTCACCTTTGAGTATGATGTTAGCTCTGAGCTTGTCCTATATGACCTTTATTACATTAAGGTACGTTATCTCTATACCCACTTTGTTAAAAGTTTTTATCATGAACAAACGTTAAACTTTGTCAAATGCTTTTTTTTTTTGCATCTATTGAGATGATAAAGTGATTTTTATCCTTCATTTTATTTTTTAAAGATTTTGTTTATTTATTTATTTATTTGACAGAGAGTACAAGCAGGGGGAGTGGCAGGCAGAGGGAGAGGGAAAAGCAGGTTTCCTGCTGAGCAGTGAGCCCAATAGGATATAGGATTCGTTCCAGGACCTGGGGATCATGACCTGAGCTGAAGGCAGTTATTTTTAACTGACTGAGCCACCCAAGTATCCCTATCCTTCATTTTATTAATGTGGAGTAACACAATGATTTGCAAGTGTTGAAACATCCTTTTATCCCTGGAATAAGTCCAACTTGATCATGGTTATTTTAATGTATTATTAAATACAGTTTGCTAATAGTTTGTTGAGGATTTTTCAAATGTCTGTGTTCATCGGGGATATTGACCTGTAATTTTCTTTTCTTATGCTTCCTTATCTAGTTTTGTTATCAGGATAATGCAGGCTTTGTAAAATGATTTTGGAAATGTTCCTGTCCCTTCTGTTTTTTGGAATTAGTATGTATGTGCTAATTGATCATGGGTTTTCTTATGCTGGTTCTTATGGTATCCATATTAGGTCTTATAAGCCACACTCAGAACTGATAGCTCTCCTCTATACAGGAGGTTGGCTTGGCTCTTGCCTTTCCCTTCAATACCCTCAACCCCCTACTTCTGTCCAAAGCGTGGTGACCTAACTTAGAATAAATTCTTTTTCCTTCATAATTCTGCCTGTCTTTTCACGAAAAAAAAAAAAAAATTCCTGATCTCCCTTCTCCAACAAGGATTCCTCTCTTTTTTCTAGTAAACTTGTGACTCTTTTTCTCATGTCCAATACCTTTGCAGTCCTTACAGTGCTTTTGTTTTTTCTGAAGTGGTTATAAGCTAGCCAAATGCTGTCTATTTTCTGTTTCTGTGTTATTTAGAAAAATTCCACCCAGAAAGAGCCTGGTTTTTTAAAAGAATTCCAGCCTATGGCGTACTTTGTTTTTACCTAAGATAACAGTAAGAATTAGGTATCTGGGTGATTGTTAGTTTCAAACTTATATCCTTTTGAAAATACCATGATTCTGTGTGTGTGTGTGTGTGTACACGTTCATTCCAGAAGTTTTATGGAAGAAACATACATAGTTCTCTAAAATGTTTAACTTAAACCAGAAAAAGAATTTAAGAGGCTGTCATGACAGTCATTTGACAGACAAACTTTAGTGTTCTAAAGTAAAAAATTAAACAGTTTACACCTGAGATTTAAGGCCCAAGGTGTATGTCACTAGTATTTACACAGTATCCAACCCAAAGAGTTATCCAGGATTGCTACACTCCCCATATACACTTGCCTCCTTTCTGAATATTATTTCCTATTTCCTCAGTGACTATAGGACTATATAAGACACTAATTAGTGTTCTAAAAGGAATGAAGAAGAAGCTGTTTCAAATCTTGCTGGAAAACCATGTAGCTAGAAAATATGAAGGAAAAGATACTAAAATATTCAAACAGTGATGGCCTAGAGAAACTTCTAGAAATTGTGAATTCTGCAATGTCCTGATTATGGGCTCCTGGTGACTTACCTCCACTCATTTACTTCCACTCCCCTCCTAAAACACAACTAAAAGTGATAGTAGAGGGATTTTTAAAAAGATAAACATAAATCCACAAGGACAAATAAAACAGGTAAGAAATGTTAGCAAAAAAAACTCTGGAAGACAGAAAATAAATGGACGAGTGGTTCAGTGACTTAACAGACATGAGAAAGCTAAATTAGGAGCATGAGAAGAAAGCCGAAAAGCATTCTGTTTTGTATAGCAAGAAATTGGTAGGAGTAAAGAAGTTATGGCCATGGTGAAAGTCCAAATTTAAAAAAAAAAAAAGTCCAAATAAAGGTAGTAACCATGAAGATGAGGGACACATGACAAATATGGTGAAGACAGAATTAATAGCATTGTTTCAGCTTCAAGAGTGCAATGATTACATAACTATTTAATTCACAACCCCCAGCACAATGCACCTAGTTCAACTAAAGATATGTTGGATGGATAGATGGAAGGAAGTTTGTATTGGAAGCATCAACTTGGTATCTGTTTGAGTGTGAGAGTATGATGTGATCAGTTTCTTGCTAGGTGCTGAATAGATGCTGGTCCCTTTTACCAAGATAGAAGGATATCAGGTTTGAAGGTGAGGAGAAATGGTAGGAGATAGTTCCATTTAAGATATATTGAGTTTGAGGTAGTTGTATTGTATTTGAGTTGTCTTGTCAGCTGGAGTTGAAGAGGATTTTCTAGGCTGGAAATACAAATTTCAGTGGCACCTTATACCATAGAAATGGTCCAGCCAGCCAGTGAAAAGTAGGTACTGTAAGAAAGGCGATCTAAGGATGAAAAAAGAGTTAAGAAATACATTTAGAGGTTTGGCAGAATAATAAAAACCTATAAAGGATATTGAGATGAAAGGATCTTAGGTGTAAGAAGAGAAAAGATGTAAAAGGAGAAAGTAGAGTCATGGAGGCCAAGGAAGGAAATTTGTTTAAGAATAAAATGACTACTTAAAAAAAAAAGTTAAACTTTATGAATAAACATATAATTTGTGATTAGGAAAAATATGAAGTATAGACACCAAATGTTAACATCGGTTGTTTAAGGGTTGTGGGATTTATCACAAAGATGTTATTCCTTCTTTTTACTTACCTGTATTTCATACATCTTTTATAATGAAATGGAAGGTTGTTCGTTTTGGTGGTGGTGTTGTTAAAGGGACATAGTTTAAAAAAAAAAACATGTGTTTAATCTTAACAAATGGCTTAGAGGTTAAATTAAATGTCTAAACATAATCCATTTGGTTAGCAAGTAAGAGGTTATTGTTGATGACCTTTGCCAGTGAAAGTGGGGGTAGAGGTTCAGAAGGCCAAAGCCAGTCTGGAGGGGGTTGATCTTCTAGCCAGGGTGTAGTTTTATGTTGTCATTAAGATGTAAGTGCAGAACTCGTACATTGTTTTCTTAGGATTCCCAGGGCTATTTTCATGTTACTATCCTAACCTTATGTAACACTTCACGTTTTATTGTCTTATCAGTGCTTTAGAAAAAAAAAAAAATTTAACCACAGAGTTGACAATTCCTTGCCTGTTTATCTTTAAGGAAAGTTAGATGTGGTTGAGTCTCACTTTCATGTATTTCATTCGTTGTTTGGAATCTGCTTTTGACTTTCAAAAAGATTTTCATAAATACTGCTGCTGAGCAGTTATAGTCTTACACATTTCAGAACATTCTTCTTGAAACTAAGAGCTAAGTAAAGTTTTTCTGATCTTTTTATTTTCATAATGTAGATCATGTAGAAAATTATCTCTATTTATGATAATTGGTTATATAAGTATTTTATCTTTTGTTAATATTATAAAAGCAGCATAATGATAACTTATGGATTTAAAATACTAAAAAAAAAAACTGTTGGTTTTTCTTTTTTTTTTTTCTTTTCTTTTTTCTTTTCTTTTCTTCTCTTTTCTTTTAATTTTATTTTTTCAGTGTTCCAAGATGCATTGCTCATGTGCTACACCCAGTTTTCCATGCAATACGTGCCGTCCTCAATACTCACCACTAGGCTTGCCCAACCCTCCAACCCACTCCCCTCCAAAACCTTCAGTTTGTTGCTCAGAGTCCACAGTCTCTCATGGTTCATCTCCCCCTCCAATTTCCTCCAATTCACCCTTCCTTTTCTTCTCACAATGTCCTCCATGTTTTTCCTTATGCTCCACACGTAAGTGAAACCATATGATAATTGACTCTCTCTGCTTGACTTATTTCACTCCATATAATCTCTTCCAGTCCCGTCCATGTTGATACAAAAGTTGAGTATTCACCCTTTCTGATGGAGGCATAATATTCCATTGTATATATGGACCATATCTTCTTTATCCGTTAGTCTGTTGAAGTGCATCTTGGCTCTTTCCACAGTTCGATGATTGTGGCCACTGCTACTATGAACACTGGGTACATGTGGCCCTTCTTTGTACTGCATCTGCATCTTTGGGGTAAATACCCAGTAGTGCAATTGCAGGGTCATAGGGTAGCTCTATTTTTAATTTCTTGAGGAATCTTTACACTGTTTTCCAAAGTAGTTGCACCAACTTGTATTCCCACCAACAGTGTAAGAGGGTTCCCCTTTCTCTACTTCTTCTCCAACATTTGTTGTTTACTGTCTTGTTGATTTTTTCTTTATAACCACACTTATATACATACATGAAGGCTTTTCTAATGTAGAAGGCTTTTTTCAGTAGGTTTTATTTCTTTATTAACCATTCTAAATATGACAGATTAGCCACTCTAACTGTGGCAGATTTATAATTTACTTCCTTTTTTCCTCAAAGGAACTTACTTAAAATATGCTCTTTTGAGGGGAGGAGGGACAAAGGAAAGCAAACAAAAAATACAGTATAAAAGCTACCTTGAAACTATGTAAACTATATAAATTATTAATGTTATCTCTTCATGGATAAGTCCACCAGCTCTTCCTTGCTTTGAAGATAAAGGAAGTCGTTTATCACTTAGAATTTCTTTGTGAAGCATTCTGTTTCATTGGCTTCCATGATGAAACATTTCTTACATATCCTCCTACCTCTCTGGCCATTCCTTTTCCATCTTGGAAAGCTTATCCTTCTCCACTTGGCTTTTAATTTGTAGAGTTTCATATTCCTTTTTTGTTTCATTCTATATCCTCTTAAAGGATGATCACTTCCATACCCACCCACAACTTAACTTGCAAATTTGTTTCTCTCCGCCAAACCTTGCCTCTGAGCTCTACACCCAAATATCCAGCTGACTACCTGATATCTCATTTCCATGTCTCAAGGACACCTCAACTTCAGTTACAGACTAAATTTAGGATACCCATTTTCTCTAACCCCTGCGCCCTAAAAGCCTGATCCCGTTTTACTATTCCCAGTCTTGGCAAATTTACCACCACAGATGCAGTTAAACAAACCAAAACCTGTGTCATCCTTGAAACCTTCAGCCTCATCCCCAAAATCAAACTATCTTGATTTTTACTTCATAAAATCTTTTAACTCAATCCACTGCTCTCTGCCAAAATGATGACTCTTTTCTTATCTACTATCCCAGGGCATATATCAGTGGAAAACGCAAATTCTCCAAGTGGGCCACTATGTATGATGAGAAGCAGTCCGGGCTTATGATTCCTGGATCTCCTACAGAGCCCTTTATTGCTCTGAACCGCACTCATAGCTGCAGCTTTATGCATTACATGGTATGAGTTAGAGCAGTAGTCCCAGATAAAGAATTTGCTGCCTCCATAACCTGAAGAGGCCTACCAGAAGTTGTGCTTCCTTCCTCATGGTGGGAAATATAAATTATCCTTTACTTTGAATGAGATGTCCCAGAATGCCAGAACCTTCATAAGGTTTATCTCCCATCCTCTGGGTGCATATGCCTTACCAAAGTTCCAAATATGATAGCCACTTCTTTTTCATCCAGCCTGATTTGCATGATGTCATCAATGTAGTTCAACAAATATAATACTGTATGTGATATTCAATTGGTCCAAAAATCTTCACATAGAATTTGAATGGAAGGGATTTTAGTTAACATAATCCTGCTTACCCGTATTCCTGTTTACCATTGTCCCTTTCATATAAATGCAAACTGTTTCAGATTGTCCTCTCTGATAGGGATAGAAAAGAACATTTGCCAAATCAGTGGTTTCAAGCAGCATACCCAAGGCTATGATAATCTGCTTTAGCAAAGACAACACATCTTTGTTACATAACTGCATCTGGTTTCTACAGACACCAGACTGGAGAATTAAACAGAGATAAGACAGAAACCATTACTCCTGAATCCTTTAGATCTGTAAGAGTGGAACTAATTTTCATTATCACCACCAGTAAATCCATTTAAAATAGGAACTAAAATTTCATACCAAATAGTGGGGAAAGGGGTTTGTTTTTTAAAAAAAAATTGTAAAATTTTATTTTAAAAATATTTAGGTTACAATTTTTACCATATGCTAATTATTTTAGAACTAAAGTATAAATCTGATTTTTATTTGGGTGAGGGAAATGTATTTAAAATATTTTTTCTAACAAAATCATATGATGGCTCACTTTGTGTTTGGCTGTAAAGCACTTTCCTAAAGATCATTTTTGCAAAAATATTTAAAGCCTCCATTATTTTTCCCAAAGGACTCCCTTAATACTTTGACATCAAATTGTTTTCTTTTAATGCACATATAAAATTATCCTAACTCATTATCTTTTTTTTACTTACTCTGACTTTGTTAGATTCTCTTTTGTCAGTTTGATTTGCTAAGCAATTCTTTGATATCACTATGGTAGATTTCATCACATCCTACATTTAATTGGCACATATCTTAATGTGCCTTGATGGGATAAGTAGAGATAGAAGCCAATGTTAATCAAGAAGGTATATTTCAGAAGTGACTAATTTGATGATGGTAATGGTGATTTATTCTGTCTTGATTCTTTGGATCAGAACTGTGGTAGATTCATCCATGATGTTGGATATACCTATAGTTCATTCATTTTCATTTTCACTTTCACATGGTATTCCTTTGTATCATTATACCACATTTTACTCATTTTGCCAAATACCTTTTTTCATCATATTTGACACTCATCAGTGTCATTAATTTCTTTTCATTATTTACTTTCTCAGTTTCCTATTTGTAGCACTCCTATTGGGTTTATTTTTGAAACTTTGACTTGATCCCCCGTGTTTCTTAATTGTTTCAAATTCCTGAAGATAGAGATGGAATAAAAGGATACCATAAGAAAAAAAATTATCTTCCAGTCCTTCCTTTGTATTTTAATTTTAGCAAGAACATTTTAAATTTTCAGTTGTGTTTTCACAGATGTAATATAGTTTCAAACTCTCTTGAGGATATTATTCGTAATTACTGAAAGATTTCTACTTTAGTCTGAAATACGTATCTCCACAGATGCCATTTTTAGATTCCATATCTTACCTATTGCATTTGAGAGACGAGAGGAGAGAGGTTTAAAGTACAAATCTTAGAGTAAGATTACTTGGGTTTGAATTCTAGCTCTGCCATTTGTATCCCTCTAACTTCTGAGAGCCTCAGTTCCTTCATCAACAAAATGGACATATTATAGTAGTCTCTACCTTGGAGAGATGTGAAAATTAAATGAAATAATTTATGTAAATTCATACTTAAAACATATCTGGTACTTCATAAGCATTCAACAAATGTTAGCTATTAATACTATAGCCAGGTGCAGTGTTCTGGTTTCCAGGCATATAAAAATTGAAGCAGACTTGGGACATTCACTCAAAAACTATAACAAAGATTGATATTATTTGTCTGGCCTAGCATTCACCTTCTATCCCAGTGGGACTCATGGTATGTATTAAATAACCCTAGTGTTCAAAATTATGATACATTCTCTTTGGTTGTGTAAATTAATTTAAAATATAAACTGAGGCTGAAACTATAGTAAGAGTCCTTTTGCTTATTTTGTGCTTAGAACTGTATTTGGAAAGGATGGGAACATATGGAGACATCATATGGAGGTTCCAAGGGGCAAGAGTGTAAATGACAAAGCAAGGCATGGATGGTATTTCAAGGCTATTAGATGTGATAGGAATTACTGTGATGTGGAATCGGTGATAAATAAAGCAGACTGGCTAGAGCTGTGGCTTGTACTAAGAGGGCCAGTTTGCTCAGTTGGTTTTGGAGATAGGTCCACACCATGGAGGGCTGACAAGCCTGACACAAGAGTTTGGTCATTATTCTGTAATTTTTGAACACGAGAATAATGTGATCTAAAGAAGTATTTTTGGCCGTAGTATTTTTAATTTTTATCACTATGTAGAAAAAATAAATAAATTTCTCAGTATTTTGGACAATTCAAAAAACTTTTTTTCTGTGTTATTTCTAAACTCTAAAGAATAGTTCTTTAAGACATTATGCCTTTCAATCTCATTTTTCTTTAATATTTATATATTTCATTTTTGAGAGATTCCAAAGTTTTATGAAATAGGAATGTTGGCCCATAACAGTTCAAAGGTATGCAGATTAGAAGTATGAAATAACTGAGGGTAATGGGAAATTAAGATTGCAGGGCTCACTCTTCAATTGTAGCAGGAAAATTAAAGGTAAACTACATAACAAAGTTCGGAATAAAACATGTATAAGTATTCAAGTCCTTGCAAGTTTATAAATTGCCTGTTAGGTCTGCAACTACATTGCTATTATGTGGCCAAAGCACAGGGGACTTCAGGATGTGTATTTATGGACTGATTGCCCAACAGATAACTGCACTATTCCGGAATGCTATTGCTATGTCAATAGTTTTAGGCTTATTGTTTTAAAATTTTTCCATTTTTCAACCTAATTAACTTAGAATGTCTCTAATGTGATTTGCAAAGAATTTTATATTTATATTTTGCAATCAGCATTTGACTGGCGCTCAGGTTTGAGACATGCACTACAATGTGTAAACATTTTGTATGATAATAAATAGCTCCTAAATGTTTTATGGTTGCCTGTTCCCTGCTAATTGGTCATGGATTGAAAATCCCCATTGTTTAATTTTTTTTAATTTGTGGGAAATTTTTATAAATGAGTGTGTGGGGCTTCATATCACAGCTGTTGTCATTTAAAGTTTGGACAGCATCATTACAAATGAAGCCCTGCTGTGAAATCAAAGTCAAAAGGCATCTTGGCATCCCAACCATTTCCTTAGGAGAAGATTACAGCTCAAGTCTGTTGAATTTTATTGCCTTGGGCCTCATGACAGTCTTCAGAAACATGCAAGGCATTTCTGTTAAAGAAACTCAGATGTGCTAGGACACAGGGGATGACATTCTTGTGCATAGTGGTGTCCTAAGCAAGGGAGTAAGGAAAAAGGAAGAAAAGGATGATTCACATTTTTTTGCCGTGTTCTGGGATTATTTTATAAAATCCATGGAAGTGATAGAGAACATACAGTGGATGATACCATATAGGAAAAGGTGTGATATTTTCCTACATGGCCTGACTGTATTTTTTTCCAGCTTTATTGAAGTATAATTGACAAAATTGTAATATATTTAAAATGTACAATATGACTACTTATATATTGTGAAAGGATTGCCACAATTGAGTTAATTAACATATCCATCATTTCACATATTCATATATTTACCTTTTGGAAATAAGAACACTTAAGTTCTATTTTCTTAGCAAATTTCATTTCTACAGTACAGTATTACCAACCATGGGTCACCATGTTATACATTAGATCCTCAGACCTCATCATCTTACTATTAAGTTTGTACCCTTTTAGCAATCTTTACTCATTTCCTACATACCACAACCCCTGGCAGCCGCACCATTCTACCCCGTTACTGAGTTCAACATTTTTTTTAAAGTTCCACCTATAAGTAATGTCATGCAGTATTTGTCCTTCTCTGTCCAGCTTATTTCACTTACCGTAATACCCTTTAGATTCACCCATGTTGTTGCAAATAGCAGGATTTCCTTCTTTTTAAGGCTAAACAATATTCCATTGTAAACGTATGCTACATTTTCTTTATCTAGTCATCCATTGATGGACACTTAGGTTGTTTCCATACTTTAATTATTGTGAATAATGCTGCAGTGAGCATGGAAATACAGATATCTCTTTAAGATAAGGATTTCCTTCCCTTTGAATATATACCCAGAAGTGGGATTGCTGGATCATATGGTACTTATATTTTTAATTTCTTGAGGAATCTCCCTATTGTTTTACATAGTAACTATACCAGTTTACATTCCCACCAGCAGTATATTCCATGTACTCACCAGCACCTATTTACTTATCTTTTTGATAATTGCCATTCTAGTAGGTATGAAGTGATATTTCATTGTGGCTTTGATATGCATTGCTCTGATGATTAATGATGTTGAATACCTACTCATGTAGCTGTTGGCCATTGGTATGTCTTCTTCAGAAAAATACTCTGTCCCTTTATGCATTTTTTAAATTGGGTTATTTGGGGTTTTTTTATTGTTTTTGTTTGCTTGTTTTGCTATTGCATTGTGTAGGTTCCTTGAATAGCTTGGAAAATAATGCTTTACTGGATATGTGATTTGCATACATTTTCTCCCATTGCATAGGTTGCCTTTTCATTTTATTGATGGTTTCCTTTAGTGTGCAGAGCTTTTTAATGTAGTCTCCTTGTTTGTTTTTGATTTTGTTCCCTTTGCTTTTGGTAAATCCAAAAAATTATTGCCAAGATCAATATCAAGAAGCTTACCACTTATGTTTTCTTTTCTCCTAGGAGTTTTACAGTTTCAGGGCTTACATTCAAGTCTTTAATCCATTTTGAGTTGGTTTTTGTGTATAGTATAAGAAAAGGATCCACTTTCATTCTTCTGCATGTAGATACATAGTTTTCCCAGCCTGACTATATCCTAAAATAAAAATCTAAATGTGACTCCAAGGTAATGAATGCCTTCAAAATCATTTCTTAGTTCATTATATCATTGTCTTTGAAGTGAGTTCTCATTGATTCATATTCTAATATGAATATGAATTCCTATTATAGGAGAAGAATATGAATTCTTCATATTCTTATGAAGATGAATTATATGGGGATATGAATTATAGGGGAAGAATATGAATTCTTTTTTTTTTTTTTTTTTTGAAGATTTTATTTATTTGACAGAGAGAAACACAGCGAGAGAGGGAACACAAGCAGAGGAAATGGTAGCGGGAGAAGCAGGCCTCCCGCCAAGCAGGAAGCCTGATGCAGGGCTCGATCCCAGGACCCTGGGATCATGACCTGAGCCGAAGGCAGACGCTTAACGACTGAGCCACCCAGGCGCCCCAAGAATATGAATTCTTGGAAGAGGGGAAGAATATTCTTCCTCACTTACTCCTTTCTTCCTTCTCTTTCTCGCTTTACCCCTCTCCCCATCTCTTCCTTGCTTCTCTCCTCCCCTCCTTTTCTTTCTCTAACACTAGTTAGAAACGCCTCTTTCTAACACTAGTTTCTACTAGTATGACTGAAATACATTACTCAGATAGCTCTATTAGTCAGTCTTCTTGTATCTAAAATTCATGTTCCTGAATTTAAAACCAAAGATCACTTGATCTAAGTTAAGATCTATCCAACCCATAAGCTGACCCCAGGAATCATTTCCAAAGGCACATCATGGATGAATATGGTTGTCCCTCATATTTTAAGGATGTGTTCCATTCAGCCATGGATTTATCTCAGCCCTATAAAATGTGTTCTTATTTGTCATATGTTTTCGTTCTTGGGATAGTTTCCTGAGTTCATTTAGATAATGCTTGTTGAATGAATGAAGATTGTTATTCAAAGGAATATCCTGCTAACTACTGCCAACACTCATTCTGGAAATTTAAGGCTTAGCAAAATAATTTGTTTCTACGAATCTTTCTGCTTTGTAAAAGTCTGGAAAAGGGATAAATCATTCATCATAAACATTGATACTGCTTCTTATTCACTGCTTAAAAGTACTGTGAAAGAGCGAATAGTTTAGTCAGGAGATAGAAAAGTAGGTAATTACAGTGTAGTGTGCTATGCTAAGTATTTCCTAACTCAGTGATAAAAAAAACACATTGAGTATTTGCTATATGCCAGGTACAATTTTAATTGATTTGTATTGGTATTACTGATTTTTAAATTAATTGTATTGTGGTCTGATAACCATATCTCTTAATCTTTTGAAATTTCCTGAGACATATTTGATGGCCTACTATGAAGTCAGGTTTTCTGAATTCATCTGAACAGTTATAGGTGCAGGCTTAGAGTATAAATAGATCCAAGTAGGTTTTTGTATATAGTATTCTTTTATTTTATTAACATATAATGATTATTTATTTCAGGGGTACAGGTCTGTGATTCATCAATCTTACAAAATTCACAGCTCACCACAGCACATACCCTCCCCAGTGTCCATCACCCAGCCACCCAATTCCTCCCAACCCCCTCCAATATAGCAACCCTGAGTTTGTTTCCTGAGATTAAGAGTCTCTTATGGTTTGTCTCCCTTTCTGGTTTCATTTCATTTTTCCCTCCTTTCCGCTATGATCCTCTGTCTTAATTCTCAAAGTCCTCATATCAGTGAGATCATATAATTGTCTTTCTCTGATTGACTTATTTCCCTTAGCATAATACCCTCTAGTTCCATCCATGTCATTGAAAATGGCAAGATTTCATTTTTTTGATGGCTGCATAATATTCCTCTGTGTGTGTGTGTGTGTGTGTGTGTGTGTGTGTGTGTGTGTATCCCACATCATCTTATCCGTTCATCTATTGATGTGCATCTAGGCTCTTTCCGTAGTTTGGCTATTATGGACATTGCTGCTATAAACATTGGGGTTAATGTGCCCCTTCAGATCACTACATTTGTATCTTTGGGGTTAATACCCAGTAGTGCAATTGCTGGGTCGTAAGGTAGCTCTATTTTCAACTTTTTGAGGAACCTCCATGCTATTTTCCAGGTTGGTTGCACCAGCTTGCATTCCCACCAGCAGTGTAGGAGGGTTCCCCTTTTTCCGCATCCTCGCCAACATCTGTCATTTCCTGACTTGTTAATTTTAACCATTCTGACTGGTGTGAGGTGGTATCTTATTGAGGTTTTGATATGTATTTCCCTGATGCTGACTGATGTTGAATGCTTTTTCATTTGTCTTTTGGCCATTTGGGTGTCTGCTTTGCACAAATATCTGTTCACATCTTCTGCCCATTTCTTGATTGGATTATTTGTGGTTTGTGTATTGAGTTTGAGAAGTTCTTTATAGAGTTTGGATACTAGCCCTTTATCTGATATCTCATTTGGAAATTTCTTCTCCCATTCTGTCAGTTCTCTTTTGGTTTTGTTGACTGTTTCCTTTGCCATTCAAAAGCTTTTTATCTTGATGAAATCCCAATAGTTCATTTTTGCCCTTGTTTCCCTTGCCTTCGGCAATGTGTCTAGGAAGAAGTTGCCACAGCTAAGGTTGAAGAGGTTGCTGCCTGTGTTCTCTTCAAGGATTTTGATGGATTCCTTTCTGATATTGAGTTCTTTCATCCAATTTGAGTCTATTTTTGTGTGTGGTGTAAGGAAATGGTCCAGTTTCACTCTTCTGCATGTGGCTGTCCAATTTTCCCAACACCATTTGTTGAAGAGACTTTTTTCCACTGGACATTCTTTCCTGCTTTGTCAAAGATTAGTTGACCATAGAGTTGAGGGTCCATTTCTGGACTCTTTATTCTGTTCCATTGGTCTATGTGTCTGTTTTTGTGCAGATGCATCAAGACATCGAATGTCTTGATGATTATAGCTTTGTAATAATAGAGTGTGAAGTTCAGAATTGTGATGCCACCAGTTTTGGTTTTGTTTTTCAACATTCCTCTGGCTATTCAGGGTCTTTTTGGATTCCATATAAATTTTAGGATTATTTGTTCCATTTCTTTGAAAAAAGTTGATGGTATTTTGATAGGGATTGCATTAAATATATAGACTGTTCTAGGTAGCATACACATTTTCACAATATTTTTTCTTCAAGTCCATGAGCATGGAACATTTTTTCATTTCTTTGTGTCTTCCTCAATTTCTTTCTTGAATATTTTACAGTTTTCTGAGTACAAATTCTTTACCTCTTCAGTTAGATTTACTCCTAGGTATGTTATGGTTTGGGATGCAATTATAGATGGGATTGACTCCTTAATTTCACTTTCTTCTGTCTTGTTCTTGGTATATAGAAATGCAGCTGATTTATGTACATTAATTTTATATCCTGACACTACTGAATTCCTGTATGAGTTCTAGCAGTTTTGGGGTGGAGCCTTTTGGGTTTTCCACATAAAATATCATATCATCTGCCAAGAGTGAGAGTTTGACTTCTTCTTTGCCAGTTTAGATGCCTTTTATTTCTTTTTGTTGTCTGATTGCTGAGGCTAGGACTTCTAGTACTGTGTTGAATAGCAGTGGTGATAGTGGACATCCCTGCCATGTTCCTGACCTCAGGGGAAAAGCTCTCAGTTTTTCCCCATTAAGAATGATATTCACTGTGGGTTTTTCATAGATAGCTTTTACGATAGTGAGGTATCTACCCTGTATCCCTACATTGTGAAGAGTTTTGATCAAGAAAGGATGTTGTACTTTGTCAAATGCTTTTCCTGCATCTATTGAGAATATTATATGGTTCTTGTTCTTTCTTTTATTCATGTGTTTTATCACCTTGATTTATTTGTGGATGTTGAACCACCTTTGCAACCCAGGAATAAATCCCACTTGGTTGTGGTGAGTAATCCTTTTAATATACTGTTGGATCCTATTGGATAGTATGTGGGTGAGAATTTTTGCATCCATGTTATCAGGCATATTGGTCTGTAATTCTCCTTTTTGATGGGATCTTTCTCTGGTTGTGGGATCAAGTTAATGTTGGCCTCATAAAATGAGTTTGGAAGTTTTCCTTACATTTTTATTTTTTGGAACAATTTCAGAAGAATAGGTATTAATTCTTGTTTAAATGTTTGGTAGAGGGGCGCCTGGGTGGCTCAGTCATTGAGCGTCTGCCTTCGGCTCAGGTCATGATCCCAGGGTCCTGGGATCGAGCCCCGCATCGGGCTCCTTGCTCGGCAGGAAGCCTGCTTCTCCCGCTACCATTCCCTCTGCTTGTGTTCCCTCTCTCGCTGTGTTTCTCACTGTCAAATAAATAAAATCTTAAAAAAATAAAAATAAATGTTTGGTAGAATTCCCTTGGGAAGCTGTCTCACCCTGAGCCCTTGTTTTTTTGGGGAGATTTTTGATGACTGCTTCAATCTCCTTACTGGTTATGGGTCTGTTCAGGTTTTCTCTTTCTTCTTGTTTAAGTTTTGGTAGTTTATTTATCTCGAGGAATGCATCCATTTCTTTCAGATTGTCTAAGTTGTCTTTATAGTTGTTCATAATGTTCTTAAAATTGTTTCTATTTCTTTGGTGTTGGTCGTGATCTCTCCTCTTTCATTCATTATTTTATTTATTTGGGTCCTTTCTCTATTCTTTTTGAAAAGTCTGGCCAGGGGTTTATCAATCTTATTAATTCTTTCAAAGAACCAATTCCTAGTCTCTTGATCTGTTCTATTCTTTTGGTTTCTATTTCATTGATTTCTGCTCTGATCTTTATTATTTCTCTTCTCCTGCTGGGTTTAGGTTTTCTTTGTTGTTCTTTCTCCAGCTCCTGTGGGTGTAGGGTTAAGTTGTGTATTTGAGACCTTTCTTGTTTCTTGAGATAGGCTTGTATTACTATATACTTTCCTCTTAGTACCACCTTTGCTGTGTCCGAATGATTTTGAATAGTTGTGTTTTCATTTTTATTTGTTTCCGTGAATTTTTTATTTCTTCTTTAATTTCGTGGTTGACCCATTCATTGCTTAGTAGGATGCTCTTTATCCTCCATGTATTTCTTCTTGTGATTGATTTCTAGTTTCAAAGCATTGTGATCCAAAAATTTGCAGGGAATGATCCCAATCTTTTGGTACCAGTTGAGACCTGATTTGTGACCCAGGATGTGATCTATTCTAGAGAATGTTCCATGTGCACTAGAGAAGAATGTGTGTTCTGTTGCTTTGGAATGAAATGTTCTGAATATATTCATGAAGTGCATCTGGCCGAGTGTGTCATTTAAAGCCTTTATTTCCTTGTTGATCTTTTGCTTTAGATGATCTGTCCATTTCAGTGAAGGGGTTGTTAAATCCCCTACTATTATTGTATTTTTGTCAATGTGTTTCTTTGATTTTGTTACTAATTTTTTTATATAATTGGCTGCTCCCATGATAGGGGCATAGGTAATTAAAATTGCTAGATCTTCTTGATGGATAGACCCTTAGGATATAGTGTCCTTCCTCATCTCTTATCATAGTCTTTGGTTTAAAATCTAATTTTTCTGATATAAGGATTGCCACCCCAGCTTTCTTTTGATGTCCATTAGCATGGTAAATGGTTTTCCACCCCCTCACTTTAAATCTGGAGCTCCCTTTGGGTCTAAAATGAGTATCTTACAGACAGCATATTGATGGGTCTTGTTTTTTTATCCAATCTGATACACTGTGTCTTTTGATTGGGGCATTTAGCCCCTTTACATTCAGGGTAACTATTGAAAGATATAAATGTAGTGCCATTTTATTACCTGTAGTGTGACTGTTACTGTATATTGTCTGTGTTCCTTTCTGGTCTATGTTACTTTTAGGCTTTCTCTTTGGCCAGTATTTCCTGTAGGGCTGGTTTGTTGTTCGCAAATTCTTTTAGTTGTTTTTTGTTGTTGTTGTTTGTCTTGGAAGCTTTTTAATCTCTCCTATTTTCAACAACAACCTAGCTATAGTATTCTTGGCTGCATATTTTTCTTTTTCAGTGCTCTGAATATAGCATGCCAGTCCTTTCTGGTTTGCCAGGTCTATATGTATAGATCTGCTGCCAATCTAATGTTTCTACAGTTGTAGGTTATGAACCTTTTGTCCCATGCTGCTTTCAGGATTTTCTGTTTGTCTCTGAGGCTTATAAGTTATGCTATTAGATGATGGGGTATTGACCTATTTTTATTGATTTTGGGGGGGTTCTCTTTGCCTCCTGGATTTCAATGCCTGTTTCCTTCCCCAAATTAGGGAAGTTCTCTGCTATAATTTGCTCCAGTATACCCTCTGCCCCTCCCTCTCTTTCTTCTTCTTCTGGGATCCCAATTATTCTAATACTGTTTCCTCTTATGATATCGCTTAGCTCTCAGATTCTCTCCTCATGATCTAGTAGTTGTTTATCTCACTTTTTCTCAGTTTCTCTATTCTCCATTATTTGGTCTTCTATATCACTGATTCTCTCTTCTACCTCATTTATCCTCTTAGAGCCTCCATTTTTTATTGCATGTCATTAGTAGCCTTTTTTATTTCGACTTGGTTAAATTTTTAGTTCTTTTATTTCTCCAGAAGGGGATTCTCTAGTATCTTCTATGCTTTTTTTAAGCCTGCATAGTATCTTTATATTCATCATTCTGAACTCTAGTTCCAACATCTTACTAATGTCCATATTGATGAGTTCCCTGGCAGTTAGTACTGCCTCTTCTTTTTTTTGAGATGAGTTTTTCCATTTTGTCATTTTGTCCGAGAAGAATAGATGAATGAGAGAACCAAATGCTACAAGAGTAACAGCAACCCCAGAGAAATATACGCTAAAAAAATCAGAATAAACTCAAAACCAGGGAGAAAATAAAGGAAGAAAAAAAGAATATGATCAGGCTGGTGAATAGAACAAAGCCACACACTAGATTTGGGGTGTATTTTGGTTTTTTTAGAAGAAACTATGTCCCAAATATTTAAAGAAAGAAAACTTATCTATATACACAAAAATAAGGGTAAATACGATGAAGGGATGGAATATGACTGTAAAGATGAAAATTTAAAAAGGTTAAAAAAAGAAAAAAGAATTGATAAGGGGTGCCTGGGTGGCTCATGGGTTAAAGCCCCTGCCTTCATCTTAGGTCATGATCTCAGGGTCCTGGGACCAAACCCTGCATCGGGCTCTCTGCTCAACAGGGAGCCTCCTTCCTCCTCTCTCTGCCTACCTCTCTCCCTACTTGTGATCTCTCTCTCTGTCAAATAAATAAATAAAATCATTCATAAATAAATTAAATGAATGAATGAATGAATGGTTAAGTTGGTTGAAAAAAGAAAGACAATTAAAAAAAAAAAAGGTATGAATGTGATCAGGCAGGAGAGTAGAACAAAGCCACACATTAGATTTAGGGTATATTTTGGCCTGTTAGAAGAAACTGTATCCCAAAATTTGAAAAAAAAAGAAAAACTCATATATATACAAAAAATAAGGTTAAATACAATGAAGAGTTAGAATATGACTGCAAAAATGAAAATTAAAAAAGATTTTTAAAAGGAATTGACAATCTAAGGTGCTGCTTGAAAAAGGAAAGAAAAAAATTCAGAAAAAGTAGAAAAAGAAAAAAATTAAGAAAATTTAAAAATTTAACTTTGAAAGACTAAAGAATCATGGGGGAAAAGCCATGAATTTTATGTGTGTATTCCCCTAGCACTGGAGTTTTGCAGTTCTCATTGATGGGTAAACATGATCTTGGCTGGTTGTTCTTGCTGATCTTCTGGGGGAGGGGCCGTTGCAGTGATTCTCAAATGTTTGTGCCTAAGGCGGAATTGTATCACCCTTGCCAGGGGCCAGGCTAAGTAATCTGCTTGGGTTTGCTCTCAGTTGCTTTTGTTCTCTGAAGGTTTTCCTCATAGCTTTAGAGGATGAGAATGAAGATGGCAGCCTCCCAATCTCTGGCTCCAGAGGAGCCAAGAACTCAGGGCCCTGCTCCTCAGTGCACCTTCAGAGAAAAACAATCACTTTTGTCTCCTTAGTCTCTGGCCACACTCCGTGCTCACCCGGCCTATAACCAAGCGTTTCTATCTCTGGTATACAACCTCGTTTAGAGTTTCCAAACCCAGCAGATTCCTGCAGCTTACACTGCTCCTCCAAATGGAGGAAAGGGAGACGTTTCCTCTGATAGGCCGCTTTTTGGGTCCCTGCTCAAAGAGTAGTAGCCCAGCTGTGCTGCGGATCACGGTTTATGGCAACCCCAGGGTGACAGCCCACTCCTTGACTCTGTCTTTGCAGTGGATTCCCTGCTCCGATACCTGGGAGCTCTGCGACACTCAGGCACCCTTGGTCTTTCTGTGACCCTTAGGGTCTTGAGACCACACCGTTAAAGCGAGGATTCCCTTCCCTCCAAGCTTAGCCACTGGAGCGACATCCCTCACCAGAGCAGACTTCTAAAAGTTCTGATTTTGTGCTCTGCTCCTCTGTCACTTGCTGAGAGCCAGTTGATGAAGGCTCCCTCCTTGCCGTGGTCTATCTTCCCTCAAAGTCACTTCTCCACACATCCTACTTTCCAGAAAGTGGTCATTTTTCTGTTCATAGAATTGCTGCTATTCTTTTCTTTGATCTCCTGTTAAGTTTGTAGATGTTCAGAATGGTTTGATAACTATCTAGCTGAATTCCAGAGACCAGACGAAATTTAGGTCTCCCACTCCTCTGCCATCTTGCTTCTCGCCTCTGTATGTAGTATTTAATATATATCCTTTAGTTTTGACTTTTTAAAGAACTTCTGTACTGGGGCGCCTGGGTGGCTCAGTTGTTGGGCATCTGCCTTCGGCTCAGGTCATGATCCCAGGGTCCTGGGATCGAGCCCCGCATCGGGCTCCCTGCTCTGCAGGAAACCTGCTTCTCCCACTACCATTCCCTCTCTCACTGTGTTTCTCTCTGTCAAATAAATAAAATCTTTAAAAAAAAAAAACAACTTCTGTACTGATTTTTCTACCTGCTTGAGATGTTAAGTACTGACATTGGTATATTAAAATCTTCCAATGTGATTATGAATTTATATTTTTATATGTCTGTCAATTTTGCTTTATGTGTTTTTAGACTAAGGCTAAGTTAATTAAATGTATACACATTTAAAATTGTTATATCTTTCTGATAAGTTGAGCTATTTTATATAATGCTTCTTTTTATTTCTTGTAATGCCTTTTTCCTAAAGATTATTTTGTATGATTGTTAATATAGCTATCTCAACTCCTTTTGGTATTTGCTTGGTACATCTTTTTCCAGCCATTTTAACTTTTGTGTATTCTTAAGTTACAGGTAACATCCTTTTAAACAACAAATATTTGGACTCTAGCTTTTTATTCAATGATAATCTTTCCCTTTTAGCCAGAATGTTTGGTTTATTTTGGCTATTACAATTTTATTTATTTCTACCATCTTATTTTGTTATTTTCTGATTGTTTCTCCTTGGGGGTTTCTTTTCTTCTTTCTGGCTTTCCTTTGGGTTATAAGTTTCGTGTTTGTTTTCCTCTCCATTTTTTTCTCCATTAGATTAGAAGTTATAACCTGTTCTGTACTCCTTTGGTAATAATACAGAAAATTTTAAATGCTCACTTAATTTATCAACATCCAATTCCAGACCACCACCTCACAATTTCTGTGCACTGTGGTTGTACATGTTACTTGTATTTTAATTTTCTTTAATACCAAAAGACAGAATTGTCATTGTCAATTGTCATTGTCATCTATGTTTAGATTTACCCACATATTTATCAGTTTCCTTACATAATTATCCTTTTTATATCTCAGACTTTTTATCTGGTGTTCTAGATGGCTCTAAGGGTTTGAGCTTTATGGGTAGCTCTCCTAATGGACTTCCTACTTTTAGCAAGCACTGGGCTTTGTTTCCTATCCCTTGAGTCCTTTACTTGTTTATTTGAAAACTAATATTCAAATTTACTTTGCTCACAAGCTGCTTCTGAAGTAAAATTTTACTTCAGTGTTCTGTTTACCACTCCAGTTCCACTTAACTTACATTTTGGTCTGAGTATTTGGTAGTTTCTTGCCAGTTCATTGCTTTGCATTAAAATTTTTAAAACATTTTATCTAACATCTTTTAATTGTTCGACAAAAATGTTGTCAAATATGAAATTAACAGAAGTCAAGAGAAAAGTCCAAAATAACAAGTGTTGGTAGGGATGTGGACAAGAGGAAACCTTCTTACATTGTTGGTGGGAAATGCAGCCATTATGGAAAACAGTATGGAAGTTCCTGAAAAAATTAAAAATAGAACTACCATATAAGCCAGCAGCTCTGCTGCTGGGTATTTATCCAAAGAAAGAGAAAACACCAATCTGAAGAGATAAAGGCACTCCTCTGTACATAACAGCATTATTTACAATAGCCAGGAGATGGAAGCAACCTAAGTGTCCCTCCATAGATGAACAGACAAAGATGTGGTGTGTGTCAGAGAGAGAAAAGTATGAAATCTTTCCATTTGTGATAACAAGCATAGACCTAGAGCATATTATGCTAAGTGAAATAAATCAGGCAGAGAAAGACAAATACTATATGATTTCACTTATATGTAGAATCTAAAAAACAGTATAAATGAACAAACAAAGCAGAAATAGACTCAGATACAGGAAACAAATTATTGGTTACCAGAGGGGAGAGTGATTAGGTTGTAGGCATAATAGGTGAAAGAGATTAAGAGATAGCAACATCCAGTTAAAAAATAAGTCATGGGGATATAATATACAACATGGGGAATTTAGTCAATATTGTAATAACTTCTTTGGTGACACTAACTAGCCTCATCATGGGAATCATTTGGTAATGTAGAAAAATATTGAATCACTATGATACCCCTGAAAGTGATACGATATTGTATGTTAGTTACACTTCGATTTAAAAAAGAAGTAAAAGTCCATAACAAGTTTTAAGGTGATCTTTTGGTTGGAATTCTCTCAGATTTTTGATGATAGTGAATCATCGTTTTTCCAAAATATAATTTGAACTACTTTCGTAAAAAATGTTCTTACTCAAATTTGGTTTGGAAATGCTTCTGACCAAGTTTTCTCCATACAGTTACAGTTTAAAAACCCCGAGAAGTCCTACAGTTTAAAACAAAAACAAAAACAAGAGGAGTAGCTGGGTGACTCACTTTGTCTCAGGTCATGATCCATCCCACATCAGGCTCCTTGCTCAGTGGGGAGCCTGCTTCTCCTTATGCCCCTCCCTCTGCTCATGCCTTCTCTCTTTTTCTCTCTCAAATAAATAAATAAAATTAAAAAAAAAATTAAAAAACAAGCAAAGGCACTTCATTTAATTTAGTTTACCCAACATTTCCCCAATTCCCAACTCCCCGCAAGTAACAGCTATCGATATTCTGTAAAACTAGTGTTTGCGAAAGTTTGAGTACACTCCCCTCAGCGTTCCTGTGGAAACCTTTTAGGTATGTTTCCTTGGAGAACCAAGGAGTCTTCCTTGCAGAACTAAGGATTGGGTTGCTTTCACCTCTTGGCTAATGTGAATAATGCCTCTGTGAACATGAATGTACAAATATCTGTTCAAGTCACTGTTGTTGTGGATATATACCCAGAAGTAGAATTATTGGAACTTATGGTAATTCTGTTTTTCAGTTTTTGAGGAACTGCCATACTGTTGCTAGCAGCTGCACCATTTTATATTCCCACTGAGATTTTCTGACTATCCCATTCCCCAACTTTTCACCCAGTGAGATTTGGCATAATAACATCTCTTGCTTGATCAATAACAAAATACCCTTTGTATTCAGCACTAGGACCGAAAAAACCTTCCAGTCAGTTATAAGAGGGATTCAAGTCTTGCAGAAATTAAAGTGTGAAAAAAATGTGTATCTTAGAGTCAGTGAAATATAATAAATATACTAAAATCCCCTCCAAAAGTTTGTTTATATATAAATTACACAGCTTTTTAATACAATCTTTATAAATCAGGAAAGTAAAGGTAGCTGCTCACCAGTGTGTATGAAAATAATTCCTACAAACATATGAAATGCCAAAACTGAAACATTAAGAAATAGAAAACACGAACAGACCAATACATTAACTAGCAAAGAAATTTAATCAATAATCAAAAAACTCCCAGCAAACAAAAGTCCAAGGCCAGAGACTTTACAGGCAAGTTCTACCAAACATTTAAAGAATAGTTAATACCTATTCTTCTCAAACTATTCCAAAAATAGAAAAGGAAGGAAAACTTCCAAATTCATTCTCTGAAGCCAGCATTACCCTGATACAAAAACCAGATAAATACTCCACTGAAAAAGAGAACTACGGGCCAATTCCTGATGAACTTGGATGCAGAAATTCTCAGTAAAATACTAGTAAACCAAATCCAGTAATACATTAAAGAAATCATTCACCACAATCAAGTGAGATTTATTCCTGGGTTGTGCAGGCAGTTCAATATTTGCAAGTCAACATGATACACCACACTAATAAAAGAGATAAGAACCATATGATTGGGGCACCTGGGTGGCTCAGTGGGTTAAAGCTTCTGCCTTTGGCTCAGGTCATGATCTCAGGGTCCTGGGATCAAGCGCCACATCGGGCTCTCTGCTTAGCAGAGAGCCTGCCTCCCCCCCTCTCTCTTCCTGCCTCTCTGCCTACTTGTGATCTCTCTCCCTCCCTGTCAAATAAGTAAATAAAATCTTAAAAAAAAAAAAAAAAAAGAAGAAGAACCATATGATCATATCAATAGATGAAGAAAAAGCATTTGACAAAGTACAACATCCATCATCCATTCATGATGATAAAAAAAAAAACCCTCAACAAAGTAGGTTTAGAGGGAACATACCTCGATATAATGAAGGACATATATGAAAAATTCACAGCTCATATAATCCTCAATGGGGAAAACTGATAGCTTTTCCTCTTCAGTCCAGAACAAAACAGGGATGTTCAGTCTAACCACTGTTATTTAACATAGTACTGGAAGTCCTAACCACAGCAATCAGACAACAAAAAGAAATAAAAGGCACCCACGCTGATAAGAAGAAAGTAAAACTTTCACTACTTCCAGATGACATGAAGCTCTATATAGAAAACCCAAAAGACTCCACCATAAAACTGCTAAAACTGATAGACAAATTCAGTAAAGTCACAGGATACAAAATCAATGTACAGAAATCAGTTGCATTTCTATACACGAAGAATGAAGCAGCAGAAAAAGAAATTAAGGAATCAGTCCCATTTTGGTCCCACTTGCACCAAAAGCAATAAGATATTTAGGAATAAACCTAACCAAAGAGGTGAAAGATGTATACTCTGAAAACTATAGAGCACTGATGAAACAAAATGAAGAGGACATAAAGAAATGGAAAGCCATTCCAGGCTCATGGATTGGAAGAACAAATATTGTTAAAATGTTTATGCTACCAAAAGCAATCTACATATTTAATGGCAGTCCCTGTAAAATACCATCAGCATTTTTCACAGAGCTAGAATAAACAATCCTGAAATTTGTATGGAACCACAAAAGACCCAAATAGCCGGAGCAACCTTGAAGAAGAAGACAAAGGAGAAGGGGAAGGGGAAGGAGAGAAAAGCAGAGGCATCGTGATTTCAAACTTCAAGCTATATTACAAAGCTGTAGTCATCAAGACAGTGTGGTACTGGCTCAAAAATAGCCACCTAGATCAATAGAAGAGAAAACCCAGAAATGAACCCACAACTATATATGGTCAGTTAATCTTCCACAAAGCAGGAAAGAATATCCAGTGGGGAAAGACAGTCTCTTCAACAAATGGTGTTGGGAAAACTGGACAGCTACATGCAAAAGAATGAAACTGGACCACTTTCTTACACTATACACAAAAATAAATTCAAAATGAATTAAAGACCTAGACGTGAGACTTGAAACCATAAAAATCCTAGAGGACAGCAGAGGCAGTAACCTTTTTGATGTTGATTGTAGCAACTTCTTACAAGTTATGTCTCTGGAGGCAAGAGAAACAAAAGCAAACAAACGATTGGCAGGGACTTACATCAAAATAAAACGCTTCTGCACAGTGAAGGAAACAATCAACAAAACTAAAAGGCAACTTTCAGAATGGGAGAAGATATTTGCAAATGCATAACTGATAATTGGTAAGTATCTAACATATAGAAAGAACTTGTCAAAATCAACCCCTAAAAAATGAATAAGCCAATTAAAAAGCGGTCAAAAGACATGAACAGAAATTTCTCCAGAGAAAACATACAAATGCCCAACAGCCACATGAAAAGATGCTCAACATCACTCATCATCAGGGAAATACAAATCAAAACTACCTCACACCAGTCAGAAGGGCTAAAATATAATCCCCAAAATAACAGGTGCTGGCAAGGATGTGGAGAAAAGGGAACCCTCTTGTACTGTTGGTGGGAATGCAAACTGGTACAGCCACTCTGGAAAACAGTATGGAGGTTCCTTAGAAATTTAAAAATAGAACTACCCTGTGATCCAGCAATGGCACTACTTAGGTATGTATACAAAGAATAAAAAAATACTAATTCAAAGGGAAACATGCACACAATGTTTATAGCAGCATTATTTATAATAACCAAATAATGGAAGGAACCCAAATGTCCATTGACTGATGAATGGATATAGAGGGTGTGTGTGTGTGTGTGTGTGTGTGTGTGTGTGTGTGTGTGTGTGTGTCTACATGCATGTGCACATGCATTGGAATATTACTCAGCCATAAAAAGGGATGAAATCTTGCCATTTGGAATAACATGGATGGAGCAAGACAGTATTATGCTAAGTGATATAAGTCAGTCATCAGAGAAAAACAAATACCATATGATTTCATTCATGTGGAATTGAAGAAGTAAAACAAGCAAGCAAACAAAGGGAAAAGAGAGAGAGGGAGGAAAACCAAGAAACAGACTCTTATGTAACTTTAGAGAACAAACAAATGGTTCCCAAAGGGGAGATGGTTGGGGAGATGGGTGAAACAGGTGATGGGGATTAAAGAGTGCACTTGCTGTGATGAGCACATGGTATTGTGTGGAAGTGGTGAATCACTATATTGTACACCTGAAATTAATATTGTACTGTTTGCTAACTAACTGGACTTCACATAAAAACTTTTTAAAATCTATCTCAGGGCACCTGGGTGGCTCAGTGGGTTAAAGCCTCTGGCTTCGGCTCAGGTCATGATCTCAGGGTCCTGGGATCAAGCCCTGCATTGGGCTCTCCGCTCAGTGGGGAGACTGCTTCACCCTCTCTCTCTGCCTGCCTCTCTGCCTACTTGTGATCTCTCTCTCTCTGTCTGTCAAATAAATAAATAAAATCTTTTAAAAAAAAAAATCTATCTCAGATGTATTTCATCTCATTTCTAAAATAATGTGCTTCAAAGACAGTTTTGTTTTTTGGTTTTTTTTTTTCAAATTTACTTAAGTAAGACTTAGTGACAATTTGGAATAAAAGTAAAAACCCCATAAGACAGTAAACAGTACATTCTAGATTTTTGTTTCCATGTATTTGTGATTTCTGGTAAATGTCCTGATTTTGCTCATTTCTCTTTGTTTTGTTTAAGGATTGTTCAAGTTTAGAAGAATATAACATTGCTGCAGCATTGCTCCCTTTGACCAGTGCTTTCTACAGAGTAAGTTTCAATGATCTATACATAAGCTTCTTATAATTTATATAAATATATGCAGTTTGATCTGTCGTGGAACTACATGAATCTTTTCCTCTTGTATATCGAAGATATATTTGTGGTTATATTTATTATAATATTTATTGCATACAGTTGACCCTTGAACAACATAGATTTGAACTGTATGGGTCCACTTATTTGTGGCTTTTTTCCAGTACAGTACTACAAATGTATTTTCTCTTCCTTATGATTTTCTCATTAGCATTTTCTGTAGTTTAGTGTAAGAATACAGTATATGTACATATAACATACAAAATATGTGTTAATCAATATGTTCAATATATTTATGTTATCAGTAAGACTTCCAGTCAATTCTATGCCATGAATAGCATTGGGGGAGTAATAGTTACACACTGATTACTGACTGCACAGATGGTCAGTGCCCCCAACTGCTACATTGTTCAAGAGCCAAATGTACTGTGTGTAGAAAAATCTAATAGATAATATTAAATCACCTCCTAAGATAGAACCCTACCCATTTCATCCCTGTTTTGGGGGGGGTTTTTTTGCTTTATTTTTCTTTTTAAGATTTTTTTTATTTGACAGAGAGAGAGAAAGACAGAGAAAGAGGGACCACAAGCAGGGGGAGTGGGAGAGGGAGAAGCAAGCAAGCTTCCCACTGGGCAGGGAGCCCAATGTGGAACTTGATCCCAGGACTGTGGGATCATGACCTGAGTCGAAGGCAGACACGTCACAACTGAGCCACCCAGGTGCCCCTGCTTTATTTTTCTCTATAGCATTTTGTAACACTTGCAATTGTATATTAATTTATTTACATTTGAGTATCTTCCCCTACCACAGAAAATAAATTCCATGAGGCTAGGATATTGTCTCAGAAATATTAATTGATAAGGCTAGTTTGGGTTTTTTTGTTGTTGTTGTTGTTGTTTTTGAACTTTACTTCAGTCTGTCTGTCCACAGTTAAAGATCTTAGCTCAGAGGTTCTCCATTATCAGAAGCTCTTTCTCTGCTAAGTCACTGCATATCCCTCTTTCTTCCTACTTACCTTCCCTCCCCCTTTTAAAACAGAAAGTGGAATTTATGACGTTCACACTTCTAAGAACTGGAAAGTCATACTGAACATGCTCAGCAAACAGGACAAATCTCAAAAATGTCAAACAAATGAATTTTAGGTTTAGAAGCTAATGGCAACTAACTGGAGCTTTTGCATCATCTTTTGGTCTTCCCTGCCCAGCTTAACGCTAGCTCCAGGCCTGCTCCATTTTTCCTTCATTGCATACATACCAACCTTCTCTGAATTCCCTGATCTCTTCATCTCATTTCCCTGCTAGCATGGTGAACACTGTTACAAAAATTGGCCAGGCTGTCCTGAATCTTAAGCCACCTAGAAAATTTGTTTCTATATCTCAGAGCAGCTAGAAAACTTAGTCCACTGTCTAACTCACCTTCATATAGGCCCTCACATGGCATTTGTTAAAGAAAATGGCATTTTAAATCTTTCCCACTTTTAATGTCTAAAATATTCTTTAAACTTAAATATTATGTAGAAATAAATAAGAAACATAGGGAAGGGGTGCCTGGGTGGCTCAGTGGGTTAAGCCTCTGCCCACTCAGGTCATGATCTTAGGGTCCTGGGATCAAGCCCCACATCGGGCTCTCTGCTCAGCAGGGAGTCTGCTTCCCCCTCTCCCTCTGCCTACCTCTCTGCCTATTTGTGATCTCTTTCTATCAAATAAATAAATAAAATCTTAAAAAAAAAAAACTATAAGGAAAATAAGAATTAACAATAGAAACAATTGCGGGGTGCCTGGGTGGCTCAGTCGTTAAGCGTCTGCCTTTGGCCCAGGTCATGATCTCAGGGTCCTGGGATCGAGCCCCGCATCGGGCTCTCTGCTCTGCAGGAAGCCTGCTTCTCCTGCTACCGCTCCCTCTGCTTGTGTTCCCTCTCTCGCTGTGTTTCTCTCTGTCAAATAAATAAAATCTTTAAAAAAAAAAACAAAAAAACAAAAAAAAAACAATAGAAACAATTGCTTGAGTGACCCATTGCTTATGATTTTTTTTAAGCAGAATCATTTAACCATTTTACAGTGTATATTAGTGAGGATTTGATCATGATAGCAAAAGTACCATGAGTGATATAATAACTTATTATAAGGGACTAGCCCTTATATTGCTATAGAAACTGAGGGGAAAGTTTATGGAAAGCTTTGAATTAGGCTCTACTTGTGGGCCCGAAGTCCCTGTCAGTCATGACACAGGGAAGATCAAGGACAAACTGGAATCTGTATATATCTCTTACTTCTCCTAACCTCCACATTGCAAATGACCTGCAAAAGAAGCAGCACTTTTAGCACAGAGCTACACTTGCACCTGGCCCTGGGCTAGAAGAAGCTAAAGGAGACGTGGCAGGAACTGGAGGGACTGTGAGCTCAGTCCCTTCCCCAGATCAACATGAGCCGGCAGATCAGTGACAAGGCGTATGAGCTGTAGCAGTGCATCCTATCAGTTGCCTTCAGAGTATCAAGACTGCTGCTTCATTTTTGTCCAAATCTTAGAGAAATTTCTCTTGTGGCCAACCCAAACCCAAGAATCATAGTGGAAAGAAAATTCTGGAAAACGTTGTCCTAGCTTAGCTTAGTTTACACAGTGCAAAACTATCATACTGGTTTTAGTTTTGTGGGAGTTTTTAAGTAGTTAATAAGTTGGGCTAAACGCCAAACTGTTTCTCTGTGTTATCAAACAATAATTCAGACTTACGTTTTAGGGATGGGTTTATGAATTTAATTCTTTCTTGTTGGCTTGGTTTGATTTAATTTTGGGGGGGCATGAATTAGGAACCAGAAACCACACCAGTAATATTAGCAGGAAAATTTTAATAAGTTATTAAGTAGTAACAGGAGATTAACTGCTAAGAGTTAAAGAGAAGTAAAAAGAGAAGTAAAAAATATAGAGAATTGTAAAGAATAGAGGAATATTGGAAACAGAGCAGCTACTACTTCTTGGGCTTAGGCAGAGTACCTACCAGGCTTAAATTGTTAAAGATTACTGGTGCACCTGGTTGGCTCATTGGGTTAAGCATCTGCCTTTGGCTCTTGTCCTGATTCCAGGGTCCTGGAATCGAGCCCCTTGAGAAGTCTGCTTTTCCTTCTCCCTCTGCCTCTTCCCCTGCCCCCACCAGTGCTCTCTCAAATAAAATCTTTAATAAAACTGTTAAGGATTACTTTAATGGTGAAAAA
>CM053613.1:38532297-38572611 GCA_028646535.1 Procyon lotor
GGTCTGAAAATATGCAGGGAATGATCCCAATCTTTTGGTACCGATTAAGAACTGATTTGTATCCCAGGATGTGATCTATTCTGGAGAGTGTTCCATGTGCGCTTGAGAAGAATGTGTATTCCGTTGCTTTGGGATGAGGAAGGACACTGTATCATACTTACAGGGACTGTCCAACAAGAAGATCTAACAATTGTAAATATCTATGCCCCTAACATGGGAGCAGCCAATTATATTGTTATATTATTATCTGCAATTATATATAACCAATTAATAACAAAGTCAAAGAAACACATCAACAATAATACAGTAATAGTGGGAGACTTTTATACCCCCCTCACCGAAATGGACAGATCATCTAAACAAAAGCTCAACAAGGAAATAAAGCTTCTAAATGACACACTGGACCAGATGGACATGACAGATATATTCAGAACATTCCATACTACCTACTTTCGAGACCAGCCAGACCACAATACTCCATTTTTATAATTCCCATCTAAAGCCCTGATGGGATGTAGGCAGAATAATGTGCTACTGCCCTCTGCTGGTCCTAAGAACACACCTGCCCATCAGTGCAAGGGCCCTGTTATCCCAATAGTGAGGGACACAGTGTCCCTTGCTTATGGTTGGGAAGACATAGCAGGAAACCACTAAGAAAGAGGTGAATTTCATGTTTGGAAAATTAATTATATTTGAGGTATTTGGAAATTAATGATTTCTTATGCATACATCAGATTCCGTAGCCATGTGCGACTGCCTTGTCACCAAAAAGTATTTATCCTATAGTCACTTCTCCCTCTGCTACAGTTTTTCACTTGGTAAACACGTTGTGGATTCTGACTCTTGGAGCCACTGTCATTGTTTTATACCATCTTTCTGCCTTGGAACATATATGGTCCACTTTTGTTTGGAAGATTTAGGGGAGTGAGTTTTTGTATATTTATTTTTAGCTTGTCAATAAATAGGAAGTTAATAATTGATAAGTGCCAAGGAAAGTGAATATGCAATATCAGTAAGAAAAATCCTGAAAAAAAAAGCAGAACTTCATTATACTTTCAGATCTCTGAGGAGCTCTGTCAATTTGTAATAAGAGATCTATAATTAATAATAGCTTTTTTTGGTATGTCAGTGATCCTAAAAGTACTTTATGTGAGAAACTGACAAGGATTTGTTAAAAGCTCTGGTTTTCTGAGCCATCTATATTAATTTCAGAGCTTCAGAATTTTAAGAGCTACTATTTATTACATCGCATTGGTAAGAAATAGTGCTGCCTCTGACTATAATTATGGGAAGGGCAACTGAGATTTATGTTTTTGTCTTGTTTGACTTTCATGCCTTTAAAATCCCCCTCAAAATAGATCCCACTGCTACTGGGATCATTGTTAGTCCTTAGATTGCTGCAGGGCAAACACAAACGCACACACAGACACACAAACATGCAACCTACATCCCAAGTATCCTCAAGCAGAGTATAAGAGGAACATGTGATTCACTTTGTCTGTGGCTTCTGCTTACGTACTCACAGAACCACATTTTGCCCATGATTTCCCACTGGGAGATAGGAACTGTATTTTTAAATGAGTATATAGGCATTATGAAGATCAACAGTGATCCTTATGCAGCTTACCCTTGGGGAACTCTTGATTTTTGTATCACAATCAATCCCAACTTACAGACACCTGATCAGAGTTACAGTCTCCTCAGCAGCAGTATGTAGTCCTGACTTGAAAGGGACTTACACATGGGATGCAGAAATGCGTAGACCCGCATGGGCAAAATCATAGCCATCCCACTTCCATAGTAGTACATATAAGTACTACATAAGTACGACATTCCATGGTATGTGTGGTGCCTGTTTTCAGTTCTAGGTTTAGTCTGCTCTGGAACAAAAAGAAAATTAGCATGTATTGAGGATATCATTTTTACTAAATGTCTTATTCATGTGTTAAGCATCCCTAAGAAATGAACCAACTTTTGCTACATGACTGTTACATATGTAACCTTAATTGTAATCTTCAGTGTCCAATATTCCAAGAGAAAAGTCAGTTTATTCGCTTCTCAGCCTTTTGGCTAAGATCAAGTGGAAAGAAGTCAGTTTATTAAATTGCTTTAAAAGAAAACATATGAGAAACTTTAGTTCTACTCAATTCCAAAAAAAGGAAAACAAACAAAAAAGTTGTCTATTGAGAATGTTACCTGGTGTTTGCTGAGAAATGATGGACTAAAAAAGTTTTTGAAACATCTTTAATCTTTAGAGATGAAAGTAAGAGCTATGGAAAGATGGTTTAAATCATTAACTGAAACTTGACAATATGAATCATATGTAAAAGTAAAAATACAATGTTAATTAAAATCATATCAGATCCTCAGGGCAGAATATTACTTTGGGAAACAAAATCCTAAAGTGCAGGAAAAAACAGACAGCAGTGCTAATTAGTATTTATTATATGATGTTCTTTCGCAAGACAGTTTGGTATAGAAAAAAGAACAGGGGCTTTGGAACCAAACTTTGGGCTTAAAAACTGACTTTACCTCTTATGTAGCTTGTTATCTGACTTTAGGCAATCACTTAAACCTCCCTGAACTTCTGTTTCCAGTTCTGCAAACTGGCAACAATAATGTGCATCTTATATTTAATATTGAATGAGATGTGTAAATATTTATGAAGTGCCCCAAATACCTGCAGAGTTAGTTTTCCTTTTCTCTATTGTAAATCACAGAGTAAGGTTTACTCTTAATTTGAAGCCCAACAGAAGTCCTGGAAAGGAAGGTTTGGTTTGAGATCACTTTCCCAAGACCAGACTTGGTTACCAGAAAATGCCCTCAAAGCCCAGGACAGTCTGCCAGGGAGTATGTGAGGCAGGCAGCAGCCTTGGTGAGAGGGAAAGGGCTAGAGCAGGGAGGATGTGACTCTTCCCAACTCTCAAATTCATGATATGCCCTTCATTCTATGTGGAAGGCCAAGCTGCAGGCTCACTCACATTTCAGGTAGTGCCCCCCAAAAATGTACTGTAGAAAAAATTTTAAATTATCTGAAGTTTGATGTTTAGGTTGTGATGGATTTCACTTACATATCCCAATTGTGGTGAGAGCTGCCGGCTCTACAGGGTGCACAGTGCAGTGCCAAGGGCTCTGCACACATTCTCTAACTCATGATAACTTTGATTTCTAGCTGTTGCTAAAATGTCCACAGAAAGACTGAGACCCTGAAGGATTCAATAGCAAGCCCAAAGTTGCCAGTTAAAAATGATTAAGTTTCTGATTGCTAAGCTTGTACCGCCCTAAGATATTGTTTAGATAAACCCTTTAATGATATATGTGGTTGGTTAACCGTGACCCCTGTAATTTTCTGAATTGTCATGACTCTGTCAGCCCTGTGGTGATATGTATTGTGTGTTCTCACAGAAACTGGCCCCTGGCGTCAGCCAGTTTGCTTACACCTGTGTTCAGGACCACCCCATTTGGACAAATCAGCAATTTTGGGAGACAACCTTCTACAATGCAGTGCAGGAACAGGTGCGTTCCCTGTATCTCTCAGCCAAGGAAGACAATCATGCCTCATATCTGAAGCAAAAGGTAAGAGAAGAAAGATATTATTGTGGGACTGGTATTGTGCTTTCAAGGAAAACTTATTCATGTATTCCCAGGGCAAAAGGAAATCTAGCCACTTTCTATCAGTGTATTTGAGGTTCATCTTAGCGAGTCCTGTGGTCATCTTTCTTCTGTTGATTTCTGGTATTATATTTTTCCCTAATGACTTTTTAATATGGTTCTTTAGCAGTGGAATTGTTTTATTACATGTTAATAAATAGGAATTCTTTGGAAATGATTATAGGAAGTTGAACAGAAAAAAAATGAAAATAACCAAGCAGATTTTGTGCAATTAACTTTTTGAAGATGTGTCAAATTAAAGTTAAATGACTCTAATAAAAAGCTTTTGCACAACAAAGGAAACAGTTGACAAAACCAAAAGACAACCTATGGAATGGAAGAAGATATTTGCAAATGTCTAACCAGATAAAGGGCTAGTATCCAAAATCTATAAAGAACTTACCAAACTCAACACCAAAAAGCAAATAATCTAATCAAGAAATGGGCAGAAGATGTCAACAGACATTTATCCAAAGATGACATACAAATGACCAACAGACACATGAAAAAGTTCTCAACATCACTAGGCATCATGGAAATACAAATGAAAACCACAATAAGATACCACCTCACACCAGTCAGAATGACTTAGGCAAGTCAGATGTTAGTGAGGATGTGGAGAAAGGGGAACTGCTGGTGGGAATGCAAGCTAGTGCAGCCACTCTGGAAAACAGTATGGATGTTCCTCAAAAAGTTAAAAATAGAGCTACCCTATGACCCAGCAATTGCAGTACTAGGTATTTACCCAAAGAATACAAACATAGTGATCCAAAGGGGCACCTGCACCCCAATGTTTATAGCCACAGTGTCCACAAATATGGAAAGAACCCAGATGTCCGTCAACAGATGAATGGATAAAGAAGGTATGGGATATATATATATAGAAATATATAGATAGATAAAGTTAGGTTATGGATTAGATGATTAGATAATTAGATTATAGATATAATCTAACTGTATTAGATTATATATATGGATAAAGATAAAAATTATATATATATATAATGGATAAAAAAGGTATGGGACACACACACTCCACACACACACACCACACACACACTGGAATATTACTCAGCCATCAAAAAGAATGAAATCTTGGGGCACGTGGGTAGCTCAGTGGGTTAAAGCCCCTGCTTTTGGCTCAGGTCATGATCTTAGGGTCCTGGGATCGAGCCCCACATCAGGCTCTCTGCTCAGCGCAGAGCCTGCTTCCCCCTCTCGCTTTGCCTGCCTCTCTGCCTACTTGTGATCCCTCTCCTCTCTGTCAAATAAATAAATAAATTAAATTAAATTAAAAAAAAAAAAGAAGAAGAAGAAGAATGAAATCTTTACCATTTGCAACAACCTGGATGGAATTAGAGGGTATTATGCTAAGCAAAATAAGTCAGGGGCGCCTGGGTGGCTCAGTCGTTAAGCGGCTGCCTTCGGCTCAGGTCATGATCCCAGAGTCCTGGGATCGAGCCCCACAGCGGGCTCACTGCTCTGCAGGAAGCCTGCTTCTCCCGCTACCATTCCCTCTGCTTGTGTTCCCTCTCTCGCTGTGTTTCTCTCTGTCAAATAAATAAAATCTTTAAAAAAAAAAAGTAAGTCAATCAGAAAAAGATAATTATCATATGATTTCACTCATATCTGGAATTTAAGAAACAAAACAGAATAATAAATAATTATTTATTATTTATTTATTTATAATTATTATATATAATTATATATAAATAATTATTTATTATAACAAAACAAAAATAATTATCATAGGGGAAGAGAGGGAAAAATAAAATAAGATGAAATCAGAGAGAGAGACAAACCATAAGAGACTTGTAAGCACAGGAAACAAACTGAGGGTTGCTAGAGGGGTGGGGAGATGGGGTAATTGGGTGACAGAAGTTAAGAAGGGCACTTGAAAAAAAAAAGGGCACTTGATGTAATGAGCTCTGTGTGTTATATGCAACTGATGAATCACTAAACTCTACCTCTGAAACTAATAATACACCATATATTAAGGAACTGAATTTGAACAAAATGAAATAAACAAAAACAAAACAAAATGAAATAAATATAAAATTCAATAGTTCTTGAAAGTATGTCAGCAATAAATCTAGTTCTCCTTTTAGGAATATTCGATATATTTCCATATATTTTATCTGCATAAAATTATACTTAAGAAAAATATCAAGAAAATATTTTAAGGTAAGAAAATTACAGGCACCTGGGTGGCTCAGTCAGTTAAGTGTCTTGCATCAACCTCTATTTTAAATTGACTTTATATTATGTGAGATAAATGAATTTAGATTTCTAATAGGAACTACATAGTTCTATCCAAATATTTCTATGTCTCATGTAATTTTAAACATTCTATTTTTTTTTTTAAGATTTTTTTTTTTATTCGTTTGAGAGAGCGCGTGTGAGTGAGAGCAGGGGCAGGGGCAGAGAGGGAGAGAGAGGGAAGCAGGCTCCCCTCTGAGCAGGGAGCCTGATACGGGGGTCGATCCCAGGACTCTGAGATCAAGACCTGAGCTGAAGGCAGATGCCTAACCATCTGACCCACCCAGGCGCCCCTAAACATTATCTATTCTTGAGCATGATAAAAATGGAAACTTTAATAAAAAATACCACTATCAGACATTTATCTCATATTCCCAATTATTATTATACGCTGTTACTGTGAATTGTTTACTTAATTTAATGTAAAACTCGGATTTTTTTTTTCAAAACATCAAATACACTTGGGTAAGGTGTAACTATAACAGATGCAAATTAGTTTGAGGTCATGCTGCAGAAATATTTGGGCTGGTGTGGTGCTTTTGATCTTTTTTTTTTAAGCAGGTATAAAGCTAACATTGATATATCTCAAAAGCATTTGTAGAGCAAATACATGTCACTGCTTCTCTGTCCTTTCTTCTAAAGAAGTCTCTCAATGATACCTAGATTAGATACAAGTGAGACTAGGTATACGAGCTTTTTTTTAGCATTTCAGCCTACTAGGAAACTCCTCTTTAAAATCCTATTGTCAGACTGAGAAAAAAAAAAAGATTTTGAGAAGATGGCAGCAGGGTAGGAGAATGGATCATAGACTTGCCTCGTCCCACAGATAGAGCTAGGTAACTATCCAGCCATCCTAAATACCCCAGAAATTAGTCTGAAAACTGGCAAAACCAACTCCACAGCTAAAGATAGAGAAAAGGCCACATCAAAGAAGGTAGGAAGTGCAGAGATGTGGCTTGGGGAACAGGTTATGGCCATTGCAGTAGGGAGAGAGCCACGGTTCCATAGGAGAGTGAGAGACAAACTAGCACACGGGAGTGCATGGGGAAAACAAATTCCCATAGCAATTGGCTTAGAAAGTAAGAGGGCCCAAATTTCATGAGTTCTTGCAACCAGCAGGGCTTGAAACCTGGAGTTTTAATGGTTAGTGGATTTCAATAGCCAAACTATGGAAAGAGCCCAGATGTCCACTGACAGATGAATGAATAATGATGTGGTATATATACATAATGGAATACTACTCAGCCATCAAAAAATTGAAATCTTGCCATTTGCAACAACGTGGATGGAACTAGAGGGTATTATGCTATGTGAAATAGGTCAATCAGAGAAAGACAACTATCATATGTCACTTATATGAGGAATATAAGAAACAAAACAAAAGATTATAGGGGATGAGAGGAGAAAATAAAAAAAGCCGAAATCAGAGAGGGAGACAAACCATAAGAGACTTAAACATAGGAAATGAACTGAGGGTTGATGGAGAGGAAGTAGGTGAGGGGATGGGTTAACTGGGTGGTAGACATTAAGGAGGGCACGTGATGTAATGAGCACTGGGTGTTATGTAAGACTGATGAATCACTGACCTCTACCCCTGAAACCAATAATACATTATATGTTAATTGAATTTAAATAAAAATAGATAAAATTTTAAAATATGCAAAAAAATAAAAAATTCTCAGCCCAAATAAATAAATAACAATTAAAATTTTAAACTTGACCCAAAAAAATATATTCCATTGTTATACCTATATCCTGATAGTATTTGACTCCCACATTTATGAGGATTTCTAGCTCTGTTTTTTGTGACTTTCATCATTCTGTCTTCTCTTTCCAAAGAGCAGAAGAGAAGAAACACATCAGAATATTAGTAAATGCTACTGGACATTCATTCATTTATACATATTTCACATCAACAATTCGTTATAACTGGCAGTTTGAAAGGAACGGAGTCATAGAGATAAATGCAATGAAATGTTCGCAGGGAAAAGGCTTTGCTGTTGCTTCCTTGAATTTGTCACATTGTTCTGCTCAAGTCCGGCTGGAGTGGGCAGAAAAAGAAAAGTTGATTTTGTTTTGTTGTTATTGTTATGTTTTATTTATATATTTTCTTTTTGTGTGTGTGACATAGGTATTTAATAGATGGATAATTGAAACATGTTCCATGTTTTTTGAAATCTGGGTCATGGGTTTGCATTGTTTTTGCTTCATGTTTTTAGGATAAGCTTCCAGGTGACCAATATCAGGAAAAGACAGCAATGGACCTGGCAGCTGAACAGCTACGCCTTTGGCCTTCTCTGAGCAAAGCAACTCAGCAGGAGCTGGTGCAACGTGAGGAAAGCACTGTCTTCAGCCAAGCCATTCATTTTGCAAACCTCATGGTTAACCTGCTAGTTCCACTGGATACGAGTAAAAATAAGCTCCTGAGAACATCAGCACCAGGCGACTGGGAGAGTGGAAGCAACAGCATTGTCACGAACAGGTACCAAAATGTGCACATCCGGACACCCTCCTATTCTTGCCTTAAGTATTCTGGGCAAATACTGCTGGACATATTTCAGAATTTTAAGCATTCGCCTTACCTTCAGAGTTGCACAACTCTTTTTTTTTCCAACTCCGTATTAAAGACCTTCACTTCATCTGGCTGTTCGTAACCACCTCCCACAGTCATTTCTTCCATGACCTAGTTTTTCAACTATCTCACCCACTACTGATCAAGCCCTTTAGTTACTTTCTGCCGTAGCAATTTACAGAGAGCACTCTGGAAAATTACTAATGAACTTCTTGCCAAAGTTATTATTTGTTTCTGGGCCCCCTTTTTTTCAATGTATGCATTACATTTGTCTATAATCATGTCCTCAACCATACCTTGCTCCCAACCCGACATTGACTAAGAATAGTCAATGTAAGTACCACTAAGTACCACTGAGAATAAACCCATAGACTATAAGACCTAACAGGATTTGGCTCTTGATGACTGCTCTGACTTTATTTCCTGTCATTCTTCTTTTTTTTTTTTTTTTAAGATTTTATTTATTTACTTGATAGAGAGAGAGAGATCACACGCAGGCAGAGAGGCAAGCAGAGAGAGAGGCAGAAGCAGGCTCCCTGCCGAGCAGAGAGCCCGATGCGGGGCTCGATCCCAGGACCCTGAGATCATGACCTGAGCCGAAGGCAGAGACTTAAACCACTGAGCCACCCAGGTGGCTTTCTGTCATTCTTCTGTCAAGAAAACTGGTCTCCCTGCTAATGCTAATCCTCAAACACTCTAAGCATAATACTGCCTCGGGGTCTTGGTATTTGTTCCCACAATCTGGAATAGTCTCCCTGAAACAGTAACAAGAATCACCCCCTCATTTCATTTAAGTCTCTGCTCAAATGCTGTCTACCTAGAGAGGACTTCCTGACTTCCCCATCTTAAATAGCACAGGCGTCACTCTTTCTCCTACCTTGCATTTTTTTTTTCTTTCATGACACTTTCTACAACCTGATTTATTCTCATATATTTGCTTATTGTATGACTCATTCATTGCTGCACCCCCAGCTCTTTGCATGTAGTACATACCCAATAAGTATTTGCTTGAACATATGATGAAATGAATGAATACATGAACTGCTTACCCAACAGTAGTGACGTTCTAACCTTTTAGGTCTTCAGCGATGCTCTCACATGCTAGTAATTCTTGTAACTCCTATAAATCCTTCTCAGGCTCTTTCAGGCAGCTTCTCTTCTCTCCCATTCTCAGTCCCTTTTCCATGCGCATCATACTCTCTTAGAAACTCATCCACAGCCCACATCTCTGACCCCAACCTCTCAATGTCCCTATCCCAGATACTTTATTTTGTCAAGGACACCCAAGAGCTTCTAGTCCTCCAGGCTAAACAACTTTTCGTTGTTTTAGAGTCAACCTTTTACAACAGGCAGTCAACTGTACAGGTCTCTTATTTCCCCCTGCAGAGAAGTTATTTTATGTGAAAAATTTAGCCTAGGCCTTCATTGTTTCAAACTATAGATGATCGTGCTCCTTGAAAGTCTACCTAGTGAATGGCTAAGGCACTCAAGTTCTTTAATGCTTTGGGATGATGTAAGTCCATATTCACTGTTTCGCTTTACCTTAAGACTGATTCAGCTAATGTAGTTGGACTTGGAGGAAAGAGAACTAAGTAGGTTAGAACAAAGGAGTCTTTTCCATGATGAGCAATCTAAAAGAAGGCATAAGAGGCAGGAGTATTTGTTGAACAGGAACTGAATAAGCAACAAGGACAGGGATTGAGCTTTCACATGCACTGTTTCAAATTCATTCCCTTCTGTTGCATGATTTTATCACCTATAGAAGATTGATGGCTTCAAAGTGACTAAAAGTGTTGTGGTTTCACTCAAAGAGACAAATGTTGGCAAAAGAAAGGTTTCCAGGACAGTTTGATTCTTGCATTTGAAAAAATATGTTATTTTCTGAGAAAAGTTCTTTTACTTCGCTTACTAGGGAACATGTCTCCTAGTTGTCAAAGGCCAAAGATAGCAATATTACTTTGTCTGGCTCTATGTGGTAATTAACTTGAGACAACAGGTTTTTTTTGTTTTTTGTTTTTTAGAAGGTTCAAGTATCAGATAATAAATGAAAGAGTCTGTTTTTGCTTTAGTTTCTATGGTTCCTAAGTTCCTTTTTAGGAGAATGACAGAGGTATTTCTTACAAAAATAAATCTGGGTCCAAAGGACAGTGTCCGACAGTAGCTTTCAAATGTAGGCAAGTAGAATATCATAATGTGGGCAAACTTAAGTTTCTGTCAAAATTAACGGTGATAGAATAATCATTTGTTACATTTGAGTACTAACCATGATTTCTTTCCTTGATTTTCTCAGTATTGCAGGAAGTGTAGCTGAAAGCTATGATACAGAAAGTGGGTTTGAAGATTCAGAGAATAATGACATCGCCAATTCTGTTGTGCGATTCATTACCCGATTTATTGACAAGGTTTGCACAGAGAGTGGAGTTACTCAGGATCACATCAAGAGCCTTCATTGCATGATACCAGGTAATCAATTTGCAGATACTAGAGAAAAAGGATATTGGAGATAATTGAGTAAGAATTGTTTTTAGGGGTCTATTTTTTTCAGCATAACACCTACAATACTTGTCTTCATGTAGTTTAGGCATGCTATTTATGTTCTGATTAATTTTTTTAATATTTCTAAATTATGGTAAAACTATATGTAACATAAAATTTGCCACTTTAAACTTTTAAGTATAGAATTCAGTGATGTTAATCACATTCACAGTGTTGTCCAGTCATCATACTCTCCTTTACCAAAAACTTTTTCATCACCGAAACACACACTCTGTACCCATTAAGCACTAACTCCCCATTCGCCATCTCCATAGCCTCTGGTAAGTTCTATATCTCTATGAATTTGTGTGTTTTATATATTTCATATAAGTTAAATCATATAATATTTGTCCTTTTGTGTCTGGCTTCTTTCAGTAGGCATAATGTTTCAAAGTTCTTCCATGTTGTAGCAGGTATCAGAATGCCATTCATTTTTATGGCCGAATACTATTCCATTGTATGGATATACCACATTTGGTTTATCCATTCAACTCTTGATGGATGTCTGTATTGTTTCTGCCTTCTGGCTATTATGAATATACACATACAAGTATTTGTTTGAGTACTTATTTTTTTATTTTTTGAGTATATACCTAGGAGTGGAATTGCTGCATCGTATGGTAATTCTGTGTTTAACTTTTTGAGGAACCACCAAACTGTGATTAGTTTTTAATTCTAAAGTATTCAGAATTTATAATAATTCTGCTTATTTTGTGCTCTTTTATTTTGAATATTCTGACTTATCCTAGGAATTGTAGCTATGCACATTGAGACCCTAGAAGCAGTACATCGAGAGAGTAGAAGACTCCCACCTATACAGAAGGTAATTATTCCAGACTCCATGCTTTTGGGTTATATCATCTCTTCTTAAAAACAGCAACAATAGGCTTTTGTGCCCCAGAAAGTACCTTTTCCTAACCTTTTGCAGAGACTCCAGTTTTAATGATACATTAAACTTTCAGAGGAGTTTACCATGTAGATCCTCATAAAAGAGATACTAAAGTAGAATAGTATATTCAACAAAGGAGCCATAATAGCCTCTTGTTGAGTCTATTTTTATAGGCAGGGCATAAATTATGAACATTCTAACTTCCAAGCCCAAGCCAAGACTTTAGGCCCTGCCTACTTCCAGAAAAAAAGGACTTAAGGCAATTACCATAAAAATACCAGGTTCCTGAATCTGTTTACATTGTAAGCATACCTCACAAGCATCTGGGAGTCTGGGAAGTCTATTAAAAATTGAGAGTCCTGAACCCCACCCCAGTCTCCTGAATTGGAGTTCCCTGAGACTTGGTCTGGGAATCTATACTTTCAAGTACAAGCCTCCCAGATGATTATTTCTCAGCTAGTCTGGCACCAGTCTGTGGACTAGTGTCAGGACCTTCTTACCTCTATAACTATTAAAAATAAATTCAAAGGAAAAATCAGAAACCAGATGGATAGGAAAGATATTTCTATGAGAAATCTGAGATCATTATAACTTTGGCTTTACATTTAGCTCTAAGTTTCCTAAAGCCAACAAAAAAAATAGTACTGATTTATATAGTTTTTATTGCTTAAATATTAGTGAAAAATAAGCATATTAAATCTTCAAGAGAGGTGATTTTTGTTTTCTAGCCCTGATATCTTCAAAGGCATGTATCATGTGGTTGTGTATTTCCCAAGATGTGTAAATGTTCATTACTTGGCCACTTATTGTGTTAATCTTCAATAAAGGCCAAGAAGGGCAGATGCTTTCAAAGATACATCTATTTTTCTAATTATTTGTTTTTTAAGTTTATAGAAGTAACAGTGCTCTTTGTATAAAATTGTACTATTAAAGAAATACACATTATACAAAGTAACAGTCCTCCATGGTCTTTCCAACTCCACCTCACCTCTGCCCTTAACCATGATAGTACCACCTTTAACAATTTGGTCCATATTCTCACCCTTTTTCCTTTTCCCAAAAAGAGGGAATTATAATATACATACTGGTTTACAGCTTGCTTTTTTTTACTTGACAATGAGTCCTTGATATCTTTATATGTTAACACATATAGATCTAGGTCATTTTTTTAATAGTTGCAAAATGTTCCATTGAATAGATATTTTTTTAAAGATTTTATTTATTTATTTGACAGAGAGAGAGATCACAAGTAGGCAGAGAGGCAGGCAGAGAGAGGGGGAAGCAGGCTCACCGCTGAGCAGAGAGCCCGATGCAGGGCTTGATCCCAGGACCCGGAGATCATGACCTGAGCCGAAGGTAGAGGCTTTAACCCACCGAGCCACCCAGGTGCCCCTGAATAGATATTTTAAACATCTTAGTAATTTCCAATGATTTTATGTTAATAAACAAAGAATCTTTTCACATTTGGTTACAAAAACATCATTTCTGCCTCTTCCCAAATCTGTTTTCTCATTTTGGCTACTTAAGTAGTCTGACTTAGGTTTTTTAGATCTGCAACCGAAAAGATAACTGGTCTAAGTGTTGGAAACTCCACAATATTTGTGTTTGAAATACTTTCTCTGTTGTTAGCCCAAGATTCTTAGACCTGCTCTCCTGCCAGGAGAAGAAATCGTCTGTGAAGGTCTTCGAGTCCTGCTAGACCCTGATGGAAGAGAAGAAGCTACTGGAGGCCTTCTTGGAGGCCCTCAGCTCCTGCCAGCAGAAGGAGCCTTGTTCCTTACCACATATAGAATTCTTTTCAGGGGGACTCCCCATGATCAGCTAGGTAGGTCTCATATTATGCTATCAGAATATGGATATCCTTGTGCTACTGGAGCTTTTGATTCCATTTGTGTGCAGTAATTTGCAGATCATTTCCACTTCAAAGAAAGCCTTTTTGTCACCAAGTATTTTTTAGAATCCTGTGTCTGTCAAAGCTAATGATAATTTGGACTTTAAAGTCTTATTTAAAGAACTAAGGGTATCTTCTAAATAGTACATCAAGTACATTCACTGAAACAATGATAATTTCATGAGTCAGTGTATTGTGATTTAAGGATATTCATGGTATATAGCTGCTAACGAGGTCTCCTGCTGATTTGTCCCACCTTTCTGAGTCCTGTAGTTAACTGTAAGGCTCAGGTCTTCCAGACACTTGATTCCTTTTGTGGAAGGGTATGCTAAGCATCACAGGGTTGTACAGCACTAACTAACCCACTTCCTCCCGTCACATTTCAACTAACCCCATTTCCCTCTTGGCAGACAACTTCCATTCACTAAACTCCCTCAATTTCTATTTCCATATTCTACTACTCTATATAGTCTTCCATATTAGAAAGGAAAGCATACCTCATCAAGTCTGAATTGTCTTTTTTAAATCACTATACTATCTAAACTGTCTTGGTTGATGGGAAAAGCATATAAAATTTGGGCTAAAACAGTTGCTCTCCAAATAAGAAGCTCAGATTTAGATTTCTGTTGGCCAATCATGATATCGTAAGTAAAGTCCTCTGACCTCTCTCTGAGTTTCATTTTCCCCTTTTATAAAATTAGGGAATTGGGCTTGATTGGTGATAATTCTGTGGTTCTCAACCTTGGCTGCATATTTGAATTATCAGCTTTAAAAAAAACCTACCAATCTGGCCCCAACCCTCACACAGTTGGATTAATACCTGGAGTAGGATTCTAGGAATGGAAAGACCCAGGCATCTATGCATTTTTAAGTCCCAGAAGTGATTATGATACATAATAAGGATTGAGAACCACTGAGATAAATGGTTATTAAAGTTCCTTCCTCATCTGAAATTTTTCATTCAGTAACATTTGATGAGATGTACTGTATGTGCTGCGCATTTTGTTAGTGGACTTTAGGTATATAAAATGTAATATCCTTAAAATCTCACAGTTGCATAATTGCTCGCTTGGATAGAATCAAGATGGTTTATGGTCTTATTCATTAAAGAGTGCTTACCATATAATTTTAAAAAGCTCATAAAATTCAATAAACAAAATCTATGGGAATAGTTGTATTCATATGAAAAAAAGTGAAAATAGAGCAAAATTTTTCAACCCCCTTCTGTCATATCACCATACATAAATTATATTTGTATTTGGAAGCAAATGTAATTTTAAAAGAAGCCAAATATCCAATACTTACAATTTCTTTTGTACTGTGACTTATGAGCTCAGTGGCCACAAACATACATTCTGGGGACATAAATATATGAGATATTTAAGTTGTTCTAGTTTATTTCTTTTTAAAAAATCAAAACCATACTTAGTGTGAAAGCTTATATTGTTCTCTTGTTTTTTCCTGTCAATTTTGGGGTTAATTTTGTATTTTAGGGAATTTCTTTTTATCAGGGGAAGCCGTCTTATTGCCTCTTTTATTTCTTTTTAAATTTCTAATTTAAAATATCTCCTTTAATGACACCTAGGAATCTGATAATTTTATATGTGTTATATAAAAGCATAGGTTGTTTAATACATCCTAGGACTTAAATTCTGTATACATACTAATTTTGTTTAGCCTCTGAATATGAGCTCAACATAAGAGGATAATCAGAATTTTCCAGGTTAGGAGTTGACAGATCCAGGGAATGAGAAATCCTGATGATGATAAGTGGATGTACCTATGAACTCTTAAACCTAGTTCAGTTCTCACCCGTCTGGCTTACTAGCCAACTCATTGCTGCTTCTGTTCTTTTACTTGTACCACTGCCTGAACGTCCCTCCTCCTCCCCTCTGCAAATCCAAACCTATGCTCTCTTCAAAGCTCATCTTCCCTCTCACATCCTCCAGGAATCATTCTCTAGCCACCTAGCATGCAGAAATCTTCTCCTTTTCTGAAAAATTTAAAGCCCTGTTCCCTCAAACTTAGGAGCTAATGACATGTTATATTTGGCATGTGACTCTCCTCTACCAGGGGGATCTTTGAACTCTCCAAGAGAGGCTTTGTGTGTACTACTTATTTTCTAGACTTGCATCTTCACAACCTCTAGTAGTAGATAATTATTTATATTTTCCCTTCCTTGCTTTGCTATTTAAATACCTAAAACTCTTCAGCCTATGCTTAGTCCTGTATCTTCTGAAGGCACAAATACACGGTACAGCACCTTTTACCACGTATGGAAACACATTTTAAAAATCTTTTCTCTTTTGCTTTATACTTACATTAAATATCAGAGATGCCTTTAAGATTAAGAATCTTTTAAGATTGCCTTCAACCAGGCGATCTGGGGTGGCACACAGCAGGTCAGGGAAATAGAAAGAATGAAGGCAGGCAGACTGTGATGGTTCATTCATTCCAGGAAAGGATGGTGTCTCAGGAGTGAATTGCCATGCAATAAAATCAATGAATGGGATTCTAGAATCACAGCATTTTCTCTCACTGCATTCCTGGGCATCATCCTCTCCTGATAGATATCTTTAGCAGAGGCTGATAAAATGAGAAACAGAGACTCTATAAATAAGCAGTAAAGTGCTGTTGCTGAGTCTGTGTCCTCCTTTCCTGTAGTTGGTGAGCAGACAGTTGTGCGGAGTTTTCCTATTGCCTCCATCACCAAGGAGAAGAAGATTACCATGCAGAACCAGCTGCAGCAGAACATGCAAGAGGGACTACAGATTACGTCAGCATCTTTTCAGGTATTAAGAAAGGGAGCCATTCCTCTACCATTTAAAAGTTTTCTGCAAATGATGTGGCTACTTTCTGTGGTAATGGGGTCAGAAATTAGAGGATGAGGAGGATCAGAGGGTCTGAGAGGGTAATCTTCAAATGAGTAAACCCCGAATCATTCTGTATTTAATCCCTCACTTCCTGAACCCCTTGGCCAACTGAGTACCAACAGATTATCTGTCAATATTTAGTGATCTTAGAAATTCAGACATGTACAATTGACTCTTGTTCTCTGCCAAATCATACCTTTGTGTTTGATAAAGGCTTTAGATAGAAAACAATTCTCTTGGCACCTTTTTCAGAAGGAAATGCCCTATGGCCTTCTGTGGAAGAGATAAAACTCTAAGAAATTATAGTCAGGGCTAAAGTACTATTGGTACTAACTAAATGACTTTTAATTAAGCAGAGGATTTTCTAGGGGGCTTTGAACGCATCAAAACTTGTGAAATTACTGATAAAAGCAGACACCAGAAGAGTGATCTTCTTTTAGTTTTTCCTTTTTACAGTTCTGTCTTTAATATTTTGCTCTTCCTATTTTTATACCTTGTCTCTGACTTCTCAGAGTTTTGAGGGCAGCAGTTCTTGCCACATTCCTTCCAGCCAGGAAGCCACCTCTAGGACCTCCATGTGCTCATTGTGTGAAATGTGAGGCTGCTGATCTCTAGGCTCCAGACCTACTCCCATCACGTGGGGGCAGGGGCCTCCCAGGGATTTCTTCACTGGTCTACCTGCCAAAGGACTCTAAACTGGAATATTGCCTGGCAATATTGGTTAGGATTAGTCAAACAGACTTTTTCTTACTAGATTTATGGTAAGAAGAGGCTTCCTTAGGCCAAATTCCCCATCTAGAACCAACAGTTGAGAAAAAAGGACATGTTTCCTACTTCAGACATTTTAAGTTAATTTGTCTATCCCATCATAGAAAAGATAGTCTTAAAGAAACCCAACTTCAAGATACATGATTTTCCTTGCCAGTGAACCATCTATAACAACCTTTCTGAGCCCTTTTTTTTTTAATACAAAATTATATTACATGATTTCCAAAGTCCCCTCAACCTCTGGACTTCTGCCATTTAGTATTACTTTCTGGTATTTCAGTAACTTGGGGGGATGTTATCTGGAATTCCTTAATTAATCCTTCTGGTGTATTTTCTCTCTTTTCTTTCTAGTTGATTAAAGTAGCGTTTGATGAAGAAGTGAGTCCAGAGGTAGTAGAGATCTTTAAGAAACAGCTAATGAAGTTCCGTTATCCTCAGTCCATTTTCACCACCTTTGCTTTTGCTGCTGGACAGACTACCCCACAAATAATTTTACCCAAACAGAAGGAAAAGAACACATCCTTCCGGTAAGAAGACAGTCAAGTTTCTTCATTTCAGCCTTTTCATAACTCCCCATCAGGGGAAGTGACTTGTCCTTTGTGTCAGTGTGTACGTCACTGCTGTTTTTGTTTGCCATCCTGTCAAGCCCGTTGGACCGAGCTCAGAAAGTTATGGAACAAGTTTCAAAAACTAAATGCTACAAGAGGTTTTGACCAATATGTCCATTGCTCATGATAAATTTTTAGAATGTGAAAATCTGTTGCCCCTTTTTCCCATATTGATTCCTTTCTAACTGCCTTTGAGCAGGCCCTTCAGTATTCTTTCATATCCAGACCTAGTAGATGGTTTTGCTTTTGATCTAGAGGTGGTAGGCTTTATTTTTTCTTTTTCTGTAACTTTTTGTTTTGGTGTAGTTTTAAATTTACAGAAAAGTTACAACATAATACAAAGAATTCCTGTATACCATTTACCCAGATTCACCAATTGTTTATGTTTTGCTCCATTTCTTTATCATTTTCTCTCATATATATTTTTTCTAAACCATTTGGGTTATATACATAACACCCCTTTATCCTTAAATATATCGATATGTATTTTCTAAGAACAAACCATGGTATATAACCAGGAAGTTGAATTGGTATAAAACTTTTATCTAACCCAGCGTCCTTGTTCAAATTGCTGATGATCCTTTATAGCTACTTTTTTTTTTCCTGCCTAGTACAGGATCCATTCCAGGATCAGGCATTGCATTTAGTTGTCATATTTCTTTGTGTGACCCCTTATTTTCTGAAAATTTTTAGAAATTTATGTTGAAACTTTTACATTTCGGTTATTACAAAATAACGATTGCTTAAAATTTATCTTCAATTAGTGATAAAATATAGGAGCCAAAAGTTCAGTTCATTCATTATTAATCACTCAGAATTTGGGCATCTGCCAATACAAATTACAAATTAGGGAGTACTCTGCAGACTTTGGAGAAGAGCCCTTTTCTTTGCTTTAAAGTGGGGTAGACTGGAGATTATAGAAGAGTTGAGGTTTCAGAAAATGTGTCATTACTAAATTGCATCGCTGACCACCTGTACCACTGTTCCCTGGTAAGCGAAGGAGCCCGTGCAGATCCAGAAATGATACAGTGAAACATGAGCAGCTTCCTAGGCATTTACAGCAGTGAGCCGGGCATCTTGTCTTTACACTGTGGAGTCACAGAGGAGCCTGTGACATCTCTTATTCCAACCCTCTGTGGAAGATGTGAAGCTTTGTATGGTGTTTTATGTTTAGAATATATGGAGTATGGGAGGAAGTACACACATACACACACATTTAAAATCAACCTTTTTGTATCAAGCTTAATCTTTCCAGCTACAAGAGAGATAGAGCAATTTTAAGATTTAAAACAACTCAGAATTGTCTTGAGTATATAAAGGTTTACAGTGTCAGAAGGCAGGACACCACACGTGCACACTTAAACATGGTGCTAGCTATAATTGTCATATGATCTCAAAGAAAAGCCTATGAGTTAGTAGAAAGAGTTTGAATTAGTAGAGAGGGGAACGGACGGGCTTCCCCGCAGGAGGACTCCTACCAGCATAGTTTGCGGGAGCTGGTGGAGGCAGTGGCATGGGTAACCAGAGTGCGTTAAGGGGCATGTTTGACCAACAAGTCAAACTGATTTTAGATTTAGAATAAGTAGTTTATGTGCCATTCTAGGTTCTTGCACTTTTTGCCTACAACTGTCCCGATGATAATGGTGTTTTATAGGAAATTAGTCTACTGCCATATACAAAATGATATACAAAAGGATATATAAAAGGAGAGGCTTACTGAAGATCTCGACAATCCTAATAGCTATGGGTATAGAAAAGAAACAAGTTGAGCTGTGTAGTGTCAAAAAATGTAAATGGTGTCCTCATATTAAATTGATGGTCTCTTTGGTTTTATGACTTGTAGCACCTTCTCAAAAACAATTGTGAAAGGTGCCAAAAGGGCAGGGAAAATGACAATTGGGCGACAGTATTTATTGAAGAGGAGGACAGGGACAATTGTGGAAGAGAGAGTGAATCGTCCTGGATGGAATGAAGAAGATGATATATCAGGTATGTGAGAACTCCTTTTTCCTTCATGAATTGGTTTTATTCTTTCTTCTTATGTGAGTAAGAATAAGAGACTCAGATGTAGTTGTCCTTAAACTTTGACTCACAAGAACCTATATCATGAGAAGAGTGGAGGCACTTACCAGCTTCTCAAAATTGGGGGGGAAAAAAACAAGAAAATACTTATTTTCCCAATATTCCATTGTTCAGGAAAGATTTTGCTAAATTACACTTCTCTTTTACTAAGTCCACAGAGCTAGTTGGCCATTGTTACATGGGTCTCATCAAAGGGAGAAAGAAAAGAAAGAAACCTAGTATGGGGCGCCCGGGTGGCTCAGTAGGTTAAGCAGCTGCCTTAGGTTCAGGTCATAATCCCAGGGTCCTGGAATCGAGCCCAACATCAGGCTCCCTGCTCAGTGGGGAGCCTGCTTCTCCCTCTCCCTGCCGCTCTGCCTGATTGTGCTCTCTCTCTGTCAAATAAATAAATAAAATCTTTTAAAAAAGAAAAGAAGGAAACCCGGTGCATGGGAAATTTAGGTAGAAAGTAATGCCCTGTACCTTATTGTTATGCAGTAGGAATAAGGAAACAAGGACACTGGATATTCAAAATTAAAGATTTGGGCTTGAGGTAAGAACATTGTGGGTACTCTGAATCAAAATGAGGGACAAAAGATGAAGGGAGTCTTAGATGGTAAGAAAAAAAGAATGGACAGAATCTGAGAAGCTGCAATACCTCTTGGTTGGAAAATAGAGGCAGGAAACCAGTCACAAAATATTTTATTGACTGTTTTCCGTTCCTTAACCCGCTATGGAGGATGTTTATGGAATTAACACTAGGGAAAATCTGATCTAATAGGAGGCAGGATGCCTTTGTACCGTTTTTCTTTTCAGGATCTTAGAGTCAATCACCAGTGACTATAAAATTACTACTTCTAATAATAATAACAATAAGGACATTTTGAAGAAAGAAGCCTCATCTTTAGAAAGATCACAGGCTAACGGTCTCCATTTTAGTATGTGTACCTACGTACTCCGAGAACAATGAAAAGACCCACCATTGCATTACTGGAATAGACCATTTGTTGGAACCCTGGCCTCCTTACAGTCACATGGAAAGCCATAAAAACATTACCTATGGGTATTTGACTCTTCTAATTTGAAGTTTTTATGATTACACAGAAGAAAAACTATTATTTGACATTTATTCCAACAAAAGACCAAATTATATAATGCTCTTTGCTCCTCTGAAAATAAAAAGCCAACACAAAACTGATAACAAATGGTATATTTGCATTGTGAAATTCACAAACTAAAACACAAAGTTTTGTATTTGTAGGGATAAGCTGTTAAACATTTTTTTTCTTTAAATGGAAGAGAGCCATATCATTCCCTTTGATATTAGAACTTTGAGTACATATCCAAAAATTCTGAAACCTTAATTTGACTTCTCTCACTGTAGAAATAAATAAGAAAGTAAATTAGGACAGATTTTAACATGGATTTTTTTTTTTAGTTGGAACATGCAGTACCAATTAGGAATGTTGGGGTTTTTTCTTAAATCCTCCCTAAAATGCTTGATTATTGGGTAAATCCTTCCACATCTAAAATCTTAAGGGATTCTGTAACCTGTGATTGCAAAATTATGAGGGAGTTTCCCATTAAACCACATCCTCTGACAAAAATATTTTCCACAAAAAAAGTATAACCTCTTGATACCTAAAACAGGTCTTTTCCCATGAGTGAACTTCTGCCTAATCCAGAAATTTCTAATAAAAGTTTATGTCCTACAAAGTTAACTGAAACCTGGATGATGAAGTTTGTATAGTGATCATATTAAAGATAAATTTGACTGATGGGTTAGCCTCTGACAAAATTTGAATGTTTATTTTATTAATAAGCAAGCCTGATTGAAACAGAAAAATATGGCTAATGAATACAAAATTATATTATTTTTAGAAATTTTCAGTTAATTTCCCTGGCATTTTTACAAGTTTGTTTGTGTATGTATGTATGTATGTATGTATTTATCTAAGTAATCTCTACACCCAGTGTGGGGCTCAAACTCACAACCCCAAGATCAAGAGTCATATCCTCTTCCAGCTGAACCAGTCAGGCACACCCCTTTCCTGGCATTTTGAGTTAATTTCCTTGACATTTTGAGCTCCTGATATTTTATTTCCTGATTATACATTACTGTTTTAATTTATGTTTAAACATGATTCTTCCCAAGAGTTAACAGGATTTAATTTATGATACACATAGTGCCTGTAGTCCTAATACAAACCTCTCTTGGTTTAAGAATCCTCTTCAAGGGGCGCCTGGGTGGCTCAGTGGGTTAAGCCTCTGCCTTCGGCTCAGGTCATGATCTCAGGGTTCTGGGATCGAGCCCCACATCGGGCTCTGCTCAGCAGGGAGCCTGCTTCCCTCTGCCTCTCTGCGTGCTTGTGATCTCTCTGTCAAATAAATAAAATCTTAAAAAAAAAAAAAAGAATCCTCTTCAAAAGGAAGTTTCTAATCCCCTTCTTTGAGCCATATCATTTTTTAATCTGTTTCTGCCTTCACAGTTTCAGATGATAGTGAACTCCCCACAAATACCACTCTGAAGGCCTCAGAGAAGTCTACAATGGAACAGTTAGTGGAAAAAGCATGTTTCAGAGACTATCAGCGTTTAGGTCTGGGAACCATAAGTGGCAGCTCTTCTCGCTCAAAACCAGAGTATTTTCGAATCACTGCCTCCAACAGGATGTATTCACTCTGCCGGAGGTAAGTGTGTTAGTGGGCTCCAAAAAGACACCTTTCCTTTCTTCTAGTTTGTCTTGAATGGGCTATTTGTCACCATATTAAGAGAGAGAAAAACATCAGAAAATTAGGAGCAAGATCTCCAGGGATATGTGTGTTTAAGGGACACTTTTCGGCAGCATGAGCAAGCATCTCTTTGGCATTCTCAGAAATATAATTATATTGATGAATAGTGCCTAGATCAGAGCAAAAGGTAAAAGTTTTTGTCCCTTTTATGATTTTTTTAATTTGTCCTTCTTCTCGCATTTGCATCTTTTCTACCATGCCTGAAGATAACTTGAAATAAAAATGGGACTTTCCCACTCTTTAAAGGGCCAGAGAGTACACATTTTCAGTTTTGCAGACCATACAGTCTCATTGCTGCTACTCTGCCACAAAAGCAGCCATAGATGGGAAATAAATGAATGGATGGGGCCTGTTTTGGCATGCACTATATTTGTTGACCCAAGTGTAGGCAGGGTGTTCTTATGCTGTCTAATTAGAATATTTTCAACAGATATTGGAGAATGTGAATGAAAGTGTTTTCTTCTATTCTTGCCATCTTATTAAAACTACATTTCCGCCATCCACAAGTTTAATCATTTTCATCTCCAGTTAAGTTGTTTACTTTGCATTTATAAATTCCCAGTTTGGTTGACTAGAATAATGCTATGAGAGTACTTTGTATATTGAAAGCCTTGTGCATATTTTAGAAAGTTGGTTTAATGTTACTATTCATTTCAACCCCTCTGATCCTGAAGAGCTGTAGATATCTTATTTTAAATGACTGTTTAAATTTATAAATACCTGTCCACCAGACACATGAAAAGATGCTCAACATCAGTCATCATCAAGGAAATGCAAATCAAAATTACAATGATATATCACCACATACCTGTCGGAATGACTAAAGTCAGAAACATAAGAAACAGGTATTGGTGAGGATGTGGAGAAAAAAGAACCTTCATGCACTATTGGTGGGAATGCAAACTGGTGCAGCCACTCTGGAAAACAGTACGGACATTCCTCAGAAAGTTAAAAATACCCTGTGATCCAGTAATCACACTATTGGGTATATACCCAAAGAAAGGAAAACACTAATTCAAAGGATTATATGCATCCCTATGTTTATAGCAGCATTATTTACAATGACAAAATTATGAAAGCAGCCTAATTGATGAGTGGATAAAGAAGATGTGGAGGGTGTGTGTGTGTGTGTGTGTGTGTGTGTATGTAAATATATATATATATAAAATATATAATGAAATATTACACAGCCATAAAATGAACTCTTGCCACTTGCAACAATATAGATGGATCTGGAGTATAATATGGGTTGATCTAGAGAGTATAAGGCTAAAAAAATAAGTCAGTCAGAGAAAGACAAATATCATATGATTTCACTCATACGTGGAATTTAAGAAACAAAACAAATGAACAAAGGGAAAAAAAAAGGAGAGAGACAAACCAAAAAACCAGACTCTTAACTGTAAAGAACAGACAGGTTATTACCAGAGGGAGGTAGATGGAGGGATGGACGAAAGAGGTGATAGGGGTTAAGAGTACAGTTATCGGGGCACCTGGGTGGCTCAGTGGGTTGAAGCCTCTGCCGTCGGCTCAGGTCATGATCTCAGGGTCCTGAGATCGAGCCCCACATCGGGCTCTCTGCTCGGCAGGGAGCCTGCTTTCTCTCTCTGCCTGCCTCTCTGCCTGCTTGTGATCTCTCTCTGTCAAATAAATAAATAAAATCTTTAAAAAAAAAAAAAAGTACAGTTATCTTGGGGTGCCTGGCTCAGTCAGTTGAGCATCTGCCTCTTGATCTCAGGGTCATGAGTTCAAGCTCCACATTGGTCTCCACACGGGGCATGGAGCCTGCATTAAAAAAAAAAGGAAGAACAGCAAACACTCACACGTAAATACATGGGATTAGAGGTTGGGAGGTTACTAATATGAAATCTCTTTAGTATAATATTTCTAAATAAACTAAAGGAAATGACTGAAACCTGCCTATCTTCTTGTGTTTCCTAACCTATAAAAACAAAGTACTCCTGTTTTGTATTTTCCCAGCATCATATCCTGTAACTTTATGAGGTAATCTTTTTAAAAAAATTATCAACATGTAGTGTTAATATTTAAACTTATTTTGACATTTGAACATACTGTTCTCATACCAGAAATCATTTGGTTTTGATTTTTAGATCTTTCACCATGTCAGGCAGGCTAATATTAGTGTACTCTCTGCTTGGTTGTCATTTCAGCAGACTAATGAGTTGATAATTTGACTTGTCATCCTCATAAAGTTGGTATTAATCCAGTAATCTTACAATCTTTATTTCAAGTTGACAAAAAGTGTATAAGGCAAAGGAATCGTCAGTTTAATAGAGACCTTTTTAGTAATTCTACACAGCATTTTTATTTTCTAAGTTTAGGTTATTTCACAGGAGTTTGCAGTATTACTAAAGGGGGCTTATTTCAAAAAAGACTACAAATTACTGGATTGTTTTGTTGTTTTCACCATCTCAGCTGTTTCTTCTCAACCCCTGAAGAACTGAGTTGAAACTAAGTTCCATGTTTAAAAAATATCTTACCCCTCAACCAGTATATTTCTGATCTTAGAAAATTACAGGATATGATGATATTCATGTTCTCATATTCTCTCTCTCTCTCTCCCCATTCCTTTCCCATTCTTCCCCACCCCAACCCAAATCATTCTGTTTCTCCTTTCCATGACCCTAAAGCTATCCTGGCCTTTTAGTTGTACCTCAAGCTGTACAAGACAGTAGTTTACCAAGAGTCGCCCGCTGCTATCGACACAATCGCCTGCCTGTTGTATGTTGGAAGAACTCAAGAAGCAGTACCCTGCTTCTCCGATCTGGAGGATTCCATGGGAAAGGAGTAGTTGGTCTTTTCAAATCTCAGAACTCCCCTCAGGCAGGTAAGCATCTCTCTGTAGCACAGTTATGATGATTTTACTTAAGAGAATTTCCTAAAAATAAAGGAGGTAATATCTGAGAATGCCAACTGTGCCCTTATATTGAGGCTTCTCTCACACAGGCTTTCCAATGTGCAATATAAAACATGTACTACTTAACAATGTGGGGTTACACCTTGAATTTGACATCTAGCTTAATACGTCTGTCTGTATCATAATAAAGTCTTTGGTTCTAGGCTGTTTTCATTTCAGCAAACCAAAGTATCCACAGATGAAAACTAGATTATGCTGATCTTTCTCTTTCCTTCTGGGAAGCATCCAAATATATTTAACAACTTTAGAAACATGTAGGGATTCTCTGTCCCACATAAGATGAGATATTTTATCTCGTTCCTACAAGTCACATGTGCACACACAAACAAGTCAGCAAACTAATGACCAAAATGCTGCCTTTAAAGAAGCTCTCAAGCAAAGGATATTTTTGGAAGCTAGAGGGAGGCCAACTTAAGAAAGTAGACAGTACTGCTGTCCTTTTTTCTGAGGATATTTTTAAGCTCTATGTTTGAGGTCTTGAAGTCAGTCAGGGGCTATATTTTGCTGACCTTTCCCATAATTTCTAGCTTATAGTAGATGCTTAATAAAATTAATAGACCACCAAGATATCAGATCCAATTTAGGCTTCACTGTGTTCTTAACCCTTTGGAAGTGAGGTAAGTCAAGTTCTGTGATTCAGCAGGTAAACCCATGTGCTTTTGAATATCTCCTTTTTATTCTCATCCATTTTCCTCCTGGAAGTTAAAAGTTGGCCATAATGTCCTTAACCATTCACTTGACTAGGTTAGCACATACAATAGATCATCATCATCATCATCATCATTATCCAACCTGTCTTGGGAGTCTCAGCATTGGTATAATTAAAGGCAATTGGCTGTGAACTATTTTGACACTGGGAAATCCTCCAAGCCACAGAGTAACTAGAACGCGGCATATAAAAGTTACGTAAAGTGAAAGAATCATTTCAGGAGGCCTGATAAATACATCACTGAGCTTTTCATTGGAAAAAAAAAAAAACTGAAATTATTTTATTCTACTGGTTTCTGATTTTTTAATATAATATAAAAGCATTTCATATTTTTGACTTCACACATATGCTTACATTTTAATATCTTTGAAATTGGGATGCATCTTAAAATTTATGTGATCAGAAAGAATTGTCATAGTTTAAATGGAAGAATTTTTAATTCTTAGTACATAAAATAATTACATGTTATAACTGATGGCATCTTAGAGTTTATAAAATACAATAATGGCATCTTAAAGTTGGTAAAATATAATTTTGCTAATTTTTTTTATTCAAGATGTAGGAAAATTTGTTAGTATCTGTTGTCCTTCTAATGAGTCCATTTTAAAGTGCCTGGGCCAATTTCAGTGATTCTTTGCTCCACACAAACCAGATTCAGACTACCTCACCTAGAATTACTCTCACATTTGTTTCCCTCTGTGCGTACCCTCTGCCCCTCTCTTAGAAGGACCAGGGAATCTGGCAGTAATATTGCTGCCTTCTCCCCATCTTCCTCCACTCTTCCTGCAACAAACCCCCTACAAGTTCGTGTGCCGTGTTAGACCTGTGTGGCAGAATTAGAAGAAAGCTACCAGTATGGGGAATTCTCACCTCTGCCCATTCCAGGATACCAAGGGAGCCCACTCCACCCTCTGCTCCCGACAGTAGCATGGACAGTATAATTGGGAGAAATCATCACAGAGATGTTGCCTTTTATGACTCTTCATTCTGAGTTGCTTGTATAATGAGAAACTACACTTATGCTTGGAAGGACAGCCCTGTGCTGATTTTCCAGACCTGGGCTCTTTCTGGGAGGATGATGAGGCAACTAAGAAGTAGGTGTGGTGAAACCAGTATCAAAGAAGGATAGCCATCTAATAGTTTACAGCTTAAAGTGGGTCTGGTTTCTATATTCGGGGGTGGTAACTTGAAGATTATATACAGAAAGAATAAGATACTTTAGTAGATATCGCTTTTATTAACATAGAGACAGTTTGTTCTATTTGCTTTTTCTTTTATAGCTCCTACCTCCTCTTTAGAATCTTCCAGTAGCATAGAACAAGAAAAATACCTGCAAGCCTTACTGAATGCAGTTTCTGTCCATCAGAAACTCAGTGGCAATAACACCCTTACTGTCAGGCCAGCACTTGCTCTGTCTCCAGGTAAGATCTGATAATATTTTTCTTCTTGACAACCATGAAAGGTCAGATTCATTCCCAGGGTTAGTCTCTTTAGTTATTTATACTGTTCCTTCTGTACCACCCATTAAAGATTTGTCCTGTGGGGCTATAACTTTAGCTCCTTTTACTTAAAAATCAGCATACCGCTGTTAATGTCTAATAACAGTAACCAAATGTGGGGATTCAATTATTTCCTTTTTAAAAGAATAATAGGAGTGGGGAACATAAATAAAGTCATCTTTTTTCCTAGAATCTGTTTTACGTAGACTTTAACATATTTTTACAAAGTTGAATGTATAAGTTGAACACCTGATTGTGAAATGCATATGTAGTAAATCATCATGTATAGTTTGAAATTCCTGAAATTTCTACAGCCTTTTATGATTTGTAGTACAGTTTGTTTTCACTAGATTTGGATGAAGCCATTAAGACTTGTACTAATATTCTGTTTCAGTTATCATGTGATGGAACCCCAAAGGGTTCATGTAGAGGTAACCCTAATGTGTTAGACACAGGAGCATGTGACTTGAAAAGTTGGTCTCCTTGGCTTAATCAGCTATTTGAATTAGCTCAGCATAAGCAGAAAGTGGCTTTTCTTGTAAAGTAACACCATGCATGCCTTGCTTCATTTATCATTAAAATTCTCTGATTGCACTTGCCAAACCTAACTCTCTATAATCTTGCAAATGTGTGTATCTCGAGGAAATAGTAACAGTGCCTTGTTATCTCTAGTAAAGTGGTGGTACTTAAAAAGTACAGTGTTTGGCAGCAATTAGACGTGCTACACATGAAGATAACTTTTTGTCATTTGAGTAATGTTAACCTGAACGACGTGGTCTTTGTTCTTCTTTTTGGCTGACTTTCAGGGACTGAAAGGAGGACTTCAAGAATGTCCACTGTGCTTAAGCAGGTAGTGCCAGGACATTTGGATGTAAACCCATCCAATAGCTTTGCTCGAGGAGGTTAGTAAGATTGATTTTATAACTGAGCACTGATGCGACCTTAAAATTAAAAAAATTTACTCTAGATAGTGATATTTGAAATCAACTAATTATGCTTCTGATTGTTCTTAATTACCCTTTTCTAAATAAATTATCGAATTTGTTACTGGTATCACGACACATGAGTTTAGCCTCCTGGAACAAGAGGTACAATAATTGCTGAAACCTTAGATATTGATGAGTTTGGAAGCCGTGGGAGGTAAGGGGAATGTGTCTAAATAGTCAGCCCTGCAAATACCCTACAATGCTTCAGATTTGCAGGGGTGGAAAAGCAGCTCACAGAGCATAAGCAGCTAGAGAAAAGTAATCCGAGACCCAGAGAGTTGCGCCTCCCCAGTGCCTGTAATTTTTACTCCTGTTCTCTGAAATACTAGGTTAGGGAACAAGAGAGAATGATATTCAGGTTACTCTTTTTCCTCTGAGCTGTCACTGCTGGCATGAGGAAGTAGAGAAGGCCCTTTATTTACTCTTTTAGCTCCAGAGGTGGTCCACTTTAGTCTCTGGAGATTATGTGAGATTCTTTTACTTTTCAAAGGAAATTCCAAAGCAAGTATCTTGATTGTAAAATCTCTTACTTCCCACTGGATTTATAGCATATTGGGCTTTTCTTCTCACTCCCATGCAATGCTGAATCCCCTTGAAAACGTACCAAGTGAATGATCCAAGTTACCTGAACATCACCAGTAATGGGAAACTCATTTCTTCCTGAAAGTAGTCCCTTAAATTTGTAAACAACTCTATATTTGTTAGAAAGTTCTTTCTCATTGGTCTGAAAACTGCCACTATGTAACTTTTACGTATTGGCCATAGCTCTGCCCTCTAAAGTTAGAAAATTCTAAATCTTAATTTCCATACTACCGCCCTTTGGATTTAAAAGCTGATACCATCTTTTTGCTCTGAGAACTTTTAACTCCTAATACCCCAATTCGAATGGTTGCCTTCTATTCACTGTCTTTGTCACTCAGTGAACTCTCCATAGATTTGAACTCATGCAACCTCAGATTATGTTAGATACGAGGATGGCCCCCTCACTAGGGTGACCCATACTGACATTAATATTACTTGAAATATCTTCCATGTGCTGTTGTTCTTTTTTTTTTCTATTCAAAAAATATTCACTGAGTAGTATGTAATGATATGCATTGCCTCACTCTCATTTGAGAAATTTTCCCACCTCAATGTATGTGCCACCATTCTTATGTAACAATTCTTAGTATATCAAACAATGAAACAGTCTTGGCACTGAGCCCTCCCTCCATTAAACCAGGGCTCTACATGTAGACAGGGAGGGAGGTACAGTGCAATCAGCCTCTTCTTTTGCAGTCTACAGGGGACCACTTCTGGTACGTGATTAGAGAAGTGAGTCCTTTCCCTAGCCTGTGCTGCTGTTCTTAACAATATATAGTACTAGCCTTGAGGGTTGATTTTTGAACCTAAACATACTATGTACTGTACCTACAAGATTCCATCTTTTTTTATATGGACTGTTTTAGACTTTGGATCCTGATTCTGTCTACCTATATATTAGCCTCTTATCATGCATCAGTTTGATCTCTGTTGTAATGTAATTTGTTGTTGAAAAAATATTGAACAAGCCAGACCTAACAGCAGAAGTCTTCATCAAAATAATTTAGAAGCCTCCCTGAAGGAAGAGATTGTCTTTAATATAAACTAGTTAAAAGTCCTACTTAAACCCACCTGACCCATATTTCTAAATCTCTGCCAATCTTTTTAATTCAGTATTTTCCACTCTTCCCACCTGTTAACTATATCACAAAAGATTATATGGTTAGTTTACCATGACTCATTATAGGAATTAGTGCTTTTTCCTCAGTAATCATAAATTATCCATTAGTAATCCATTCTAGAATTTGGTTCAGAATCAACATCAAGGAAGGTTCTGTTTCACAAAATTCACTTTTTCCCCTTTTGAAGACTAAGATTACAATGCACATTTCCTGGTAGTCATATTGGTTCTTTAGATACTTTTTTTCCCTACCTCATCAGGACATTATGCAAATGCAGGATTTCCTAATAGCTTTCTTTTTTTTTTTTTTTTTTTTTTTTTAGATTTTATTTATTTATTTGGCAAAGAGAGAGAGATCACAAGTAGGCAGAGAGGCAGGCAGAGAGAGGGGGGGAAGCAGGCTCCCCGCTGAGCAGAGAGTCCAATGTGGGTCTCGATCCCAGGACCCTGAGATCATGATCTGAGCCGAAGGCAGAGGCTTTAACCCACTGAGCCACCCAGGCGCCCCCCTAATAGCTTTTAACCTTCTTCAGTCATCTTCTGAGTTAGTGTTTCAGGCCTGAAGGTCATTCTATTAGTTTCCTAGGGCTACTGTAACAAAGTGCCACAAACTGTCTTAAACAATGATTGTGGGGCGCCTGGGTGGCTTAGGTGTTAAGCGTCTGCCTTTGGTTCAGGTCATGATCCTAGGTCCTAGGATCGAGCCCCACCTTGGACTCCCTGCTCAGCAGGAAGCCTGCTATTCCCTCTCCCACTCCCCCAGCTTGTGTTCCTTCTCTCGCTGTCTCTCTCTGTCAAATAAATAAAATCTTAAAAAACAACGATTATCTCGCAGTTCTCTAGAGGCTAGAAGCTCAAAATCAAGCTATTGTCAGGACTGGTTCCTTCTGAGGGCCATGAGGAAAATCTGTTCCATGCCTCTCCCTTAGCTTCTGGTGGCTTCTTCTTTACATGATGTTCTCCCTGGGTGTCTGTCTCCAAATTTTCCCTTTTTATAAGGACACCAATCATATGAATTCAGGGGTCCATCCCCCTCCAGTATGACCTCATCTTAACTAATTACATCTGCAATAACCCTATTTCTCAATAAGATAACATTCTGAGGTACTGGGAGTTAGGACTTCAATATAGGAGTTGGAGCAAAGGCATATAATTTAACCCATAACAGTCATAAAAGCTTTCTTCTGAATTTTTAAAATACCACTGTTTTAAAGTTTAAGATACATTCTTCACTCTCACCATTTCTTGGTGAATTTGAACTAAAAAATAGTACAGTGACTATCTCCTAAGTTTCCTGCCGGCTATTTTCGTTGCCAAGAACTCCTGTCAGAATTTGGCTCAAGGTTGCAGTTGCCCTTACTGTTTTGTTTACCATCTGAAAGTTTATATTGTCAGCAAAGCATGTCAACAATTATTCCACACTCAGCTCTTGAGTTTTGCCTTGGTAAACTTCATCAAGAACACATCATTTATTCCTCCACTTGGCCAGATGACTTATAATATAAATTTCGGGTACAAAATTATCTCTTCTATCTTAGTACCTAATGTTCATAGATATTCACCAGTATGTTTCACCTACATTATCCTCTCTTTTTTAATATTGGCCTCAGACTCAGCCTTTTTTATGCAAAGGGGATCCTCATTTATGGTTACATTCTAGTCATGAGACGTTCTTTGCTATTCTCAAAGGTACCTAAAAGGCTATATTTACCTCTTATGGTCACAATCTCCCATTTAATTTGTTTCGGACCCATTCTATGCATAATGAGGCCATAATTATTATTTCTACACCCTTCCCAAATATTTTCTTCTGAAAATTGCTGTGAACTTAGTGTGTTTCCTTTTAACAGTTTTTTTGCCCATCATTCTGGCATCTTAAATTAGGATCTAGAAACGTAAATCTTATTTTTTTAATTCCATCTCTTAATTCTTTTTTCCCAAAGCCTCCCAAATCTTCCAGGGTCCGGGTGGTTAACTGGAAGATGAAATACTGCTGTTTCCTGGCACCTTCAACTTCTTCTCTGATTCCTAGAGCTGCTTCCTTTGCCCCTTCCAACAGTATCATTCCTCCTCACATAGAGTAGCAGGAATGGACTGGGCAAGCAAGTTTGGGGAGTCTTAGAAGATTCCCTGTTAACATGACCGTGACAGGCACACACACTCAGATGGGCCAGGGGGAAGACAAGATGTAGACACTTGCACACCCTGTAAACAGTTCGTTTCCTTGTACCTCCCCCTCAATGAGAGTCTCTTCATTTTTCCAGATAGCTAGGGACCACTTCTCTAGCAGTTCCTCATCTATCCTGTGTGGGAAGAGCCTCCTATCTCTAAATCCTCCTGCTGAACTTCTTTTTTCCTCTTTTCTGTATTTTTGCTATCTTTCCATTCCTTTTATTGTCATAGTCTTGGGTCCTGGTTTTCTTCTTAGGTTATTTTTACTGTGTGCCTTTCTCACTCACGATGAGCGAGGGTTTAGATTGAGCTTCATCTTCTCCATCACCCTTTTTTCAGTCAGGGCCGTCACTTCGCATTCTGCGTGCCTGTTGAGGAGTTCCTAAGGGGAAGCAACCTCTTTTACACAAGAACCAGTTAAGAAAAAGTGAAGACGTAAATAAAGCACATTGATTTTCATTTAAAATTAAAATCACGTGTGAGCCCTGTAGAGAAAGCACATATACTTATAACTTGGATAAATTATTTGGTTGAGGGGCGCCTGGGTGGCTCAGTTGGTTAAGCAGCTGCCTTCAGCTCAGGTCATGATCCCAGGGTCCTGGGATCGAGTCCCACATCGGGCTCCTTGCTCGGCAGGGAGCCTGCTTCTCCCTCTGCCTCTGCCTGCCTCTCTGCCTGCTTGTGCTCTCCCTCCCTCTCTCTCTCTCTCTGACAAATAAATAAATAAATAATCTTTTAAAAAAAGTATTTGGTTGACTAGACAAATGTCATGAAAGGGGCATCTGGGTGGCTCAGTCAATCAAGTGTCCAATTCTTGACTTCAGCTCAGGTCTCGATCTCAGGGTCGTCAGTTCAAACCCCGCCTAGTGTGGAGCCCATTTTAAATTGATTAATTAATTTAAAAATAAAATCTCTACCACCTCTTAAATACAAAAATACAATAGTTCAATGTATTTAAGAAGTAACCACATGGAGGCAGCCTTTTAATTTTTCATCCTTTATAATTCCATGGCCCTTTGAATTTCGCTACATGTGATAGTTTATCCTTAGAATAATCTTTAGGTTACATATTTTAAGAGGCTCTGAGAAGTGAAGTGACTTGGCCAAGATCACTTAGCAAATAGCCTAACTGGTACCGGGAATGGTTCAGTCCATTTCACTGCAGCAGTCACTAAGAACAGCGTGCACCTCATGTACTGTGCCAGGCCTAAGGCTACCCAGATAAATTCAGAGCCATCCCCACATCCAACCCAAGCATCTTTTTCCTCTTCTCCTTTGGCCTGAACAGAGTGGAAGGAACAGGACCAGTGCTTCGGAGACACTCATATTTTGAACACCAGTGCATTCCCATGGGTGGGATGGCTGTACCACTTCTTCCCTGAAGTAGTCTGCTTAGCCAGACCCTGTTGGACGGTTCCAGGTCCACATGGTTGCTTACATGACAAGATACTGAGAGTTTGATTCAGACCACAGTGCTACCACTTAATGTGTGATCATTAAGCAATTTAGGAAACCTCTTAATGCTCAGTGTCCTCATCTGTAAAGCACAGATAATAAATAATATCTAGCTTTAGAGTAGTTACAAGGAATAAATGAAATAATATACGTAAAGCAATTAGTTTAGTAACTGGTTCATAATAGGAACTCAGTCAATGTTAGTTCCATGATTGTTGGTGGTTGTTAATTATAGTTGCCTAATACTCCACTGAAATGGGAGGAAAGTCTACATTTGCCTTTAAATTACCTTAAGCAAGGTTGCTCCTCCCAGACCTAACGCAAGAAGATAGAAGGCATCTGCTCTAGGTCTAGGCCAACAACTTACAAACTTTCTTGATCGTGATTCATAGTTAAAAATACATTTAATATTATATTACAATAAAGAAATATTGTATCAGGTAACACTAACTCATGATGCAAAATGTATATATACTAAAAACAGAAGTTTCATGAAATGATATTTGTGTGTACCACATGCAGTGTACATAGTATTTTCAAATTCCAATCTATTTCACTTATTTAAAAATACCGACTTGACCTAATAAAGTGATCACAAAAACCACTAAGAGGGGTATGTAATGCCTTTGGTTAACATGGCTGTCAGATGGAATTCAGTTCTCAAAGCCTTCTGCTGGCCCCATATCAGTACCGGCCATTTGCTCATTGTTGATTTTCTGCTATGTGATGAACACTTGGCAGTTTTTCATTAATGAGCCTCTATTTGGGGAAGTGGTTTTTTTTTTATTAGTTAATACCCCTATTTTCATTCTCTCGGGGCAAATAATCAGAGTTGAAGGTACAGTAGAAGGACCACAACTCCAAATGTATCAATTTTCAAAAAGAAAATAATCAACAACTGTTTTTAGTACCAATACATTAGGCTCTCAGCGTGGATATAAGAATTAATACATTAAGTATTAGGTACCTTTTGGAGCACAAAATCTAGTAAAATAAAGTGTGCAAAATAATCATAGTGCAGTGTGATCACAGTTCAAATAGAGCTCTCTACAACCATGGGAACAGTGAGGAATGCTTTTCAGAGGAGTTCACATTGTTTCTGGATTTTGAGGAATAAGGAGTTTGTCAAGTAAAGAAATGTGAGAATTAGTTCCAGGCGAAGGGACTAACATATAAAAGTAGTAGACGTTCAGGAAACAGTATCTCAGAATCAGGAACCAACCAGTCAAACTTCACCGTAAGTACTTGGGATCCATATTCCTTTAGGAAAACTCAAAATCTTAGCAAAAAGGAGAGGAGCCGGCCAGCACACAGGAGGCCTTGTGCCTTTACCAGGTTGTCCCATGGTCTTTATAGAATTCCTCGTGTGCAATCAGCCAGCCCTCCACAACCCTTCACTTTCTGAATTCCTTTGGCCACTAAAGCCATTAATGCCCTTCATTTTCTGCTTTGAAAGGAGGGAGGCAGAAATGAAAAAACACCAGTAATGATTTTACTTTTATCAAATTATGTCATATGCAGTTTTGCAACATATAGCTTAATAATATTGCTATTAACATTTTCAGTCCTGAATAAATACAGAATCATTTTCCTTAATTGACTTGAGCAGTTCCTTTGCTCAGGAAATAATAGAATTGTAACCTACTACTCACCACTGTAGTTATTACCAGCTGAAGTTTGCTACAGTCACGGAGCAGTTTTTTTTTTTCTGTCAGGGAAAAAACAATATTACTCAAATTACAAAAGTGTCATCTCTAATACTGCCTATCATTTTGGTGCAAGTAGGGATTTTAGGAGAAGTCATTACTTCAGTCATCCCAAGCTGTATTTTTTAGTGGCATTGGGGATTGTCACAAGATCGTGAATTTTTGCTGCTCATACCATCTATTAAAAATAAAGATAATTTCAAAAGGAAAAGGAAAAAAAGAAGCTAGTGTGACAATGCTTGACGCTTTACTGCAAAAATATGCCCCTAGTTATTCCAAATGGTTACTAGCGCTTCATTCTTGATGTGATGACCTTGCTCGAAGAACGAACGTGTTGTACAGCACGTAGCGTTTGCCAATCAATCAGCCTCCTTAAATATTAGGGCCAATGCATTCCCAATGTTTATGCCCCACCCCCAATTCCTTAATTTTATTATATAAATTTTTTCTCACCAAATGACAATCTTCAAAAGCTTTTTCCATTTGGTATAATTTGTTCGTGGCACTCTGCTGTGCTGTCCATTTCATTGTGCTTATAATATTTATAATCAGGTGCTAACATTTCACTTAACTGGTGCTCAGTTCATCCTTTTTGTGTGATTGTGCAGCTTTTTGTTAATCATATTTTCTATTTTTATTATATTTACATTTTTCCCCATGTTAACTTAATTTCAAAAATTAAATAACCAATTCTTCTCTTACTCAATTTGCTCTGATGTTCACTGCTATCTACATTTCATTCCTCCTCTGTCTTTAATCTCACTTACCAGTGCATGGGTACAGAGATAAATGTTTTACTCAGTCAAATCCCAAATCTTCAACTAAGGGAAGAGTCCATAATCAAGGTACTGTATTATCTGTCCTGATGTGTCACTCTTTTTAACCATCTTCATATGAAAGCATATTTGTTACAAGTTACTTTTTTCACATTTGTCAAATTATGTCCTTTATTTTCATCCACATTCTGAATTTGCTCTGTGATTCCATTTATAAACACTTGCCATAATATCTAAGACGAACTCATAGGTTACATAGAAAGATTCATCCATGTTAGTCAGAAATCACCTACAAAACCTTTTCTTGGGAACTGGTCTCCTAACTATAAATGCTTATAAAGAGAGAAGCAAATGAGACAAACATTATTATGATGACTTCCAGTCACCTAGAAACATGGGTTAATTTAACAATTGATAAATGTTAAAGCTTCTCAAAGAGCCTTTCTACATCTAGAGAAGAAACTTCACTTTAGGGAAGCAGTGGCAGTGTCCTATCCACCAATGACCCCAATACCAGCGTGAATACCATATGGACATTTCTAAGAGGCCCTGTTGTTTTGAAGGTACTACAGTGTTAGTCAAAGTTTGAGGCTTAGTATTTGCCTTTGTGTTTGGATATTGAATATTTACTATTCACTTGCATGTAGAAATTCTTGATTGTTCTAAGTAATATAAGTAAGGTCAGATTATAACATGAGATTCTTCTAGCAGCTTAGCTTTGGCCTTTCCCTTAGAAGACATCTGCACTTGACTGAAATTTTAAATAAAGCCTCCTAAGTATTAGTGAAATGCACATTACTAAATTTATAACTTCTTACTATTTTTCATGGATACTGGGAAAAAAATAGATAATATAATCTTTGCTGGTTTAAAATTATGTCATTTTGGCATGACACGCAAATAGTAATTCTAAATCAGCCTCAGATTTTAGTAGGTATAGTAAAGTTCTAATGTACATTTCTTGTTGTGTTGACTGGCTAAAGCAGAGAAGTGTTCCTCCGTCTTTCATGAAACCCTGAGAAACTGAGTCACTCTGTGTTAACTCATTGTTGCCTTCTGCCCATATTTTTCGTTTCCGTGTGTCGTGCATTCTTTCTATTTATGACCAGCATTCATTTATAAATACTGACTTTACATCAAAATGCAAAAATTGACTTGGGTGATTTCTTAGGTCCCTCCAACCCTAAGATTGTGTGATTTAGAAATGCTGTATTGAATAATGCTTATGTGTTGCAAACATAAACTACAAATGACCAATATGATCCATGACTACTTAGATGAAATAACTTGCTATTACCTCTAAAACTGTACCTACAGAGCATGCGTCTTTTTCCCTGTTCAGTGGCATTCCCACATCAGATTATCTTACTCGATTATTTTGGCTTTTGTGAAGGTGTATGGGCAAGTCTTCGCTCTAGCACTCGCCTGATCAGCTCTCCGACATCTTTCATTGATGTTGGTGCCCGGCTGGCAGGCAGGGACCACTCAACTTCCTTTAGTAACAGCACCTACCTGCAAAACCAGCTCTCAAAACGCCAAGCAGCCCTTTATATATTTGGTGAAAAGTCTCAACTAAGGGTAAGATTTCTTTTTCTCACTTGGAAATTTTATGGGTAGACGAAGGCAGTTTATAAAACTTATCTAAATCCCACTTTTCTAGAAATTTCGTTTTACAGCATAGATTCTTAACCTGGAGTTAATAATCAATCTCAAAAAACTGTTAACTCATATATATGTATATATGTATGTCTAAATATACTTACTTATAATCACTTAAGAAATCAAACATCAGGACTATTAGGAAGTGTACCTATAAAAAAGAAATGAGGCTCTTTCAGGTTGTTTTTCCTTTGTCTTAGTTCAGCTTCCGTAGCAATCTATGCCTCTGGCAAAATACATCCCTATTGATAAAAAAAAAAAAAGAGAAAAGAGAAAGAAAGCTACAGGAAGGTTAGGAGAATGGAAAGAAGACTATGGCACCGCATATGGAGAAGATAGAGGGCCAAGACTTTTGTAAGCTAAACTTTTAAAAAACTTTGCAAGGCTATATATACAGAGACACATGTCCTAAAGCAAGTCAGAAATTTCAAAATATTAGATGCTAATCAACTTTATTCTTACTTTTAAGTGATTGTGCTGAAGAGCTGAAGACTATGCTCAGGTCCTATCAATTGTAGAGATGGATTCTACCTCCAAAAGCAACTATTCCCTGGGTTTGTCTTAGCAATTCATACATTACAAAATAAATTTCACTACCACTGATAGGTTTGTGGGAAATAAGTGTATTTGTTAATCCAGAAATCCCCTCATAGTTTTTAGCCCAGTGCTTCAGTCAGCACTGGGCAATCTAGACAGACCTTCAGTTGAACTGTGGAGCCGGGGCTCTGAGCAGGATCCCACATGCTTGCTCCTCAAGATGCCAGGGACTGAGTCATCTCTTCTATGGCAAGCTAGCTTTGCTCCCTCTTCTCCCACTGCCAGACCTGCTGCAATCACTTAGTCACAACCTTTAGGAGAGAGGGCATGAAACTGCTGGGTAATGCTCAGTTTTTAAGTATGCACATGCACGTGACTTCTGATACAGCAGAAAACTTTATATCCAGAAAATAGTTGGAACACTTTTCAACAGTAACCCAGGGTTGCCTGTCCAGCCTCTTTGGCACCAGTGTCTTTCCCAGAGCACAGACTTTCCACACTTCAGCACACCACTTATTCATGACCTGAATCACCCTCCAAGCTTTGTCTCCTAAATTCTCTCCTCTGTCATTGCGTTTGCACGTCATTCCTCAGATGAGCTGTGTAATCATGCATGTCTGAGTAAGAAGGACTGACTCCTTGCGACTCTTCCTCCTTTTTCTCCCTCCCTCCCTTTTCCCCATCTCTCTTCTTCCTTCTTTCTTTTTCTTCCTTTTATCCATAAAGTATTATATTTTTAAAACATGATTCTACTATCCCGGCACAGTAATTATTAGGGTTTCTGTATATTCCTTTCAAGTTTTCCTTTCTATTTATTCAGTTGTATCTGTAGAGTGTAGGTCCTTCTCTGTCTGATGTGTGCCACATTCTGTCTACCTGCAGTCCAACACTTTCTTCTCTCCACAAAGGAGACATATAGGAAAGCAAGTTGAGAAAGACCTTTCCTAATTAATCATTATTCACCTTTTTCAATTTACATACTTTAATACCTCATACTTAGAAACAAATTCCTCATAACCTCGTGGATGTCAACACTGTTGTTGATAGTTCCTGGTTCATAAGATAAGCATACCTAGCTCATGTACAGTTGAGAAATGGAAGGGAACCTGGTTTTCCTGGAAAGTAAACTATCTTTTATCTATTACAATTTTTTTTAAAAAACTAACAGATAAGAACTCATGTATACTTCTAAGTTCTTATCTCAAGAACATGTTTCCATGTTGTATAATAGTCTTCATAATTATTTTAATCACTATATGGCATCCCATATTGTTGGAT
>CM053613.1:38572711-38587632 GCA_028646535.1 Procyon lotor
TGAGAAAAACAATTCATTATTTTGCATGAAAAGGTTGAGAACTTTTAAATCTTCAGAACTAGAACTAGATTATCAAAACAAAATAGACCAAAGGGCCATCAGCTTAGCATTTTTAAATTATAGATACAACCTCATGTGGAATAAATTTCATTTGGAATAAAGATGTAAATGATAAAAGTATTCAAATAAATAGAAATTGATACAACGTGTTAAATTGAGTGGAAAAAATATTGTCCCAAAGCTAGAAATTACAAAACCTTTCAAATTTTACTCTATGTAAAATTTTGTATTATTAACTTTAGAAGAGTAACTACAATGTTAGTAGTCTTAGGGCAGTGAGGTAGTGATTTTTATTTCCTTCTCAATGTTTATCTTTACTTTTTTTTGCATTTTACAATGACAATGTTTTACTTGCATAATAAGAAACAAATATGTGTATTCTACGATCTTTAATTTGTAGAGTTCTGGAAACTCAACAGTATATTACCTTTTCATTACAGTGTATATCTTAGGCGAGACTTAGTTTACAGTTTTGGATTAATCATGCTGTCCACATGTCATTGGTTCCTCTTTAGACTTCCAGGTTTATGGCCTTACAATTGGCTTATGCATGGTGTTATAAATTCCATCAGGTTCCAGCCTACCGTGGTCTCTCCAAATTCTTAGAATGACAGCAAACCAAGTCAAACCACAAGACCTTACTGAATGGCTCTTTCCAGTAACACTGACATATTAGCCGCAAAGATTGACTTTCTTGACCTCTGCAACCTCTGTAGCTACTTGGCCTCAACTAACTATACATCATTAAGTATTGCCCTGTTAAAAACAGTGCTCTTTTACGTATAGCACTTCATTTGCCTAATTCTCTGCATCTTCACCCACAGAACTTCAAGTTAGAATTTGCTTTAAATTGTGAGTTTGTTCCTGTTGAATTTCATGACATCCGACAAGTTAAAGCCAGTTTTAAAAAATTGATGAGGGCTTGTGTCCCAAGCACCATCCCTACCGACTCAGAAGTGACTTTCCTGAAAGCCCTGGGAGACTCTGAGTGGTTCCCGCAGGTAATGTCTGGAGCAGCTCATCTTATAACTCGAGGAAAGAGAAGTCCAATTGTATATGCAGAACTGAAATTTGAGGGAAAAAAGTATTGTGTTCCCCTACTACCTGACACTCTCCCCTTATAGTATGCCCTCCAGAAAGGCTTTCCAGTTTCAGGAAATCCTGTGATCTAGAAGATGAGTCTAGAATTCTTCATCCAAGGGCCTTGTTCTCTCATTGAAAACTTGGTCTTCGTAGGATGCTAAAGAGGAGGTCTTTATTGTTAGATGGAAATTTTTTTATAGGTAATAAATTTAATCAACAAAGATTTATAGGACTCCCACTCTGTTGTCAGCAGAGCGAGGATCCAGGACAGAATGTGTTTTTCTAGATGACTCCAAGAGCCTTTCCCTCTTACTTTCTCACCTCCCATGTATGTCTGCCTTTTCCATGTGTCTACATTTTATATTCGCCCTCAGAACAGCCATCAAGATCATATTGAAGCCCTAAAGCCTCCCTAAGGTTTAGGAAAAACTGCATATCCTTTCTTCAGCTCAGTCAAGCTTGGGATGTTTTTAATTAAACTCTTATTGAGAAATTAAGGAGAAATAGGTATGCCAGCAACATAAGCCTCATTTCTTCCAAACCACAGAAGAGAGGTATTTACGACATGCATGTTTTAGACACTGATGCAGACATTTGGCCAAGAGCATCTCTGCAGTATACCCTTCAGCCTTGTCTTTAGGCCACTGATGCTATGCCCATTATTCCTTTGCCCCCTGTAGGAGTTCTCAGCCCCTCTAATTCCCTGTTCCTATCTGCCTCCAAGCTTCCTACCTCTCTTAAGGAAGAAGAAGAGTTGTTTTCCATAAGCCAGGAAATAATGGGAGAACCCAGGGCAGTGACTATTCTCAAGATGCTCAAGCTGTTGGGAAAAACACACACACACAAAAAAAAAAAAAAAAACCCAGCCACATAAGCCGTTAGCTATAAATCTGGATCAGGATATGTTAATGCCTATTATGGCAGTTCAGAAAACTTAAATACCCGTGGAAGGAGCTGATCAAAACTCCTTTCTGTCCCTAAGCTGCGAGCCCCAGCCCCAAAGTGTTCCCACTACCCAACCTATCTATCTATTTCTGGTACATTCAGTGTTCTGCCTCTTACTCCAAAGTGAATCCATACCAGAAGTTGGTGATGAAAAATAGTGGAAAATATTGCCCTGCTTGGGATATTGGCATTTACAAAATTAACTCAGAGCAAATGCTAAATCCAAGAGAATTCAGGCCTGGTAATAGCTGTGTTATAGGAACAGTGAGTGAGGAGCTTCCCAGTGTTGGAGACGACACGTGCCTTGTTCCTGAGTTTAAAGTAGCCCAGCTCTGTTTAAAATATGGGGTGGGGGTGGGCACAGATATTTTGCTTTATGTTAGTTCTACAAATTATATCATTCTACAAATTATATCAAATGATACTTAAAATATCTTAAACTAGAATACACAATTGGTGTTGAATCTCTATGCTCTGCTCACAACCTAGTTGTTCATTAGGAACTTGAGTCTGTTGACTTGGCTTAAAAAGCTGAGCACAAATGTATGTTTTCTTCCCATTGACTACACAGTATAGACAAATAAGAGTGTCTTTTTAATTTTTTTATTATTTTTTAAGATTTTATTTATTTATTTGACAGAGAGAGAGAGAGGGAACACAAGCAAGGGGAGTGGAAGAGGGAGAAGCAGGCTTCCTGCTGAACAGGGAGCCCGATGCAGGGCTCGATCCCAGGATCCTGGGATCACAACCTGAGCAGAAGCCAGGCACTTAACAACTGAGCCACCCAGGCGCCCCAAGAGTGTCTTTTTTTAAAAGATAAAATTCATGTGTCATAAAATTCAGCCCTTTAAGGTGTACAGTTTAGTGCTCTTTAGTATATTCGTAGAGTTGTGCAACCATCCTCCTATCTAATTACAGAAAAATTAAGAGTATCTGAAGTAGAACCGTCTATATCATAGGAAAACACATTTTAAGTCCAATAACTGTGTTGGTAGGGTCACTTAGACTGACTTCTCCACTCTATGGAATTCTCTCGCTCCTCTCCTGGGGTTGGAGGGGTCACGTACGGTCAGTTTATTTCATTGTCTATCATTTGAACACTTTGTTTTAAAGCATGTCTACTTTTAAAGTCATTGTTTCATCTTGATTTTGACAAAGAACTTTAAGCATTTAAGACTTATGTGAGTCTTTTGTCCAAATACTTTATCCCTAACTTGTTTCATTATCTAAGATTGTTAATGAGTGTGTCTGTTCATGGTGCTCAGAAAGTGCCTGGTTTAATTGTGGCCTCCTTTCTTATCTCTTAGCTTCACAGGATAATGCAACTGGCTGTGGTTGTATCTGAAGTACTTGAGAATGGTTCCTCAGTTTTGGTCTGTTTGGAGGAAGGCTGGGACATCACTGCACAAGTAAACTATTAAAACATAGTTTAATATACTTAGTTTTAGATTTATATTTAAATTCAGTTTTTAAATTCTGCAGATGAATCTTTTGTATAATGACTAATGTGTTCACAGATAGAGAAAGTCCTGTGTTAAAAACCACTTAGTATCCATCAGAAAGCTCTGTGCCCTGAGCTTCTAGGCGCTACATAGCCTGGAGCCGGGACCCAGGGCATCAGGCGCCCACATGACAGACACGCCATGCCAGGATACAAATGGAGCCCTTGATCAGGGGGTAGGACATGGACCATCCTTCCTGGCTTTTGTCAGTCCTTTCCCTGGCTTTCAATAAGCTCTTCCTTTACCCACTCCAAAGTGAAAAAAGAAAAGTATAAATATAAACTAGGTAAGACGTTAATCTATACCTGCCAAAAAGTAGATAATAGGTTTGAACTGATCCTCTAGCCTTATTAATTAACCTGCGAGAGAGCTACAGTCAGCAGACTGTTCAGGTAAAGATTAAAATCATCATTCCCAGAAAGAAAACATGTAGCCAAAGTGAATTTGAGTTTTCATTGTTACTGGAAAGTTTGCAGAATTAATTTGATTGGCTGTCCTGAGGCAGTTAGTGAACAAATATGCTATTCAGGTGACTATCTGTCTTAGTAACAAAATATTTTCAGGACTGAAAGTAATGAAGTATCCATCCTGCTTGTGCCCTAGGTGACATCCCTGGTTCAGATACTCAGTGATCCCTTTTATAGGACACTTGAAGGCTTCCGGATGTTGGTCGAAAAAGAATGGCTCTCTTTTGGCCATAAATTCAATCAGCGGAGCAGCTTGACCCTCAACTGTCAGGGTAGTGGTTTTACTCCAGTCTTTCTACAGTTCTTAGACTGTGTACACCAGGTAAGTAGAGCAAATTTAAATGGACTTGATACGAAGGAAAGAAAAGAACTAGCATCTATTGCGCATTGCAGTGCTGTGCCAGGTATCTTTATGTCATGACTCTGATGGACTCAGCCGTAAAACTTGTTGAAATCTTAGCAGTGGACTCCTGGGAATAGAGAAGGAAATGAACTTGTTGGTTTCTGAAACTCGATAGCTGAGTTGGCTGTTAGGCTGGTCCCCGTGTGAAGTGGCCAGCACCCTAAATTAACATCTCCCAAGAAGAGGAGCACACTTGGGTTTGTTGTCCAGGAAGGTTTTATCTATGGTAGAAAAGCCAAAATCTTTAGGTGATGGCAGCCGGTGGTCTTCTCAATTTGTGCCTAGAGATACCTTATCTTGTGCCTAGAGATAAAGAAGGTAGAGCCTAACCGTTGAGAAAGAATCAGGGCCCAATCAAGCAAGCCTGTGAGGTGGAGAACGCTGGCTTGGTTCTACTCAGTGACCTAATCAGGGGCTAATCAAGAGACCAGACAGAAACCCGGGTATATAATCCCGACAGACCCCGGGGGAGCAGGGATTGGGGGAGATGTGAACGCTCTAGGTTCCCTCATACCCTCCTCTCAGGCACATCAGATAAAAACTTCCTAATGGGGCCTGAATCAGAATTGGGCTTGAGAATTGCAGGCACTGGGTTTGCTAAATTGGCCTAAGAAAAGCAAGGTTGACACTTCCAGCTTTGTTTCATCTGCACCACAACAATGAATGGGTTCTGGCATGTCAAACGTATTTGTCAGAACAGCGAGCCTCTTTGAAATAGATTGGCCTCAGGTATCTATTGGAAAGAGAGGTGGAAATGTTTTCAGGAACCAGAACTGAAACTGGGTCTTCTAAAGAAGCCAAGTTGGTGTATGGGTTTTGTTTTGGCTTGGTTTTTTTATTGTATTAATTTTTCATCAGCTTTATTAATTCACTACATAATTTTTCATTTACCTGTAGTATACACAAGTCAACAGTTTTTAATATATTCATAGAGTTGTGTAATTGCCACAATTTTAGAACCTGTTACCACTCCAAAAGGAAACTCTATACCCATTAGCAGTGACTTTCTAACCTCTCCAACCCCATCCCCCACATATATACACATGTGGTGGTGGTTTTTGATTACTCTAATGAGCTTCTTAAATAAAAAATCTATTGAATAATTTCAGTTAATTCTGTCTGAGCAGCATCTGGAGAAGCTGGTCACAAGGTTAAACTTACATTTTAAATCTTTGTAGCAAATGGTATATTTGTTTACTATCTGAATATGAGCCTTTTTCTTTCTTTCTTTTTTTTTTTTAAAGATTTTATTTATTTATTTGACAGACCACAAGCAGGCAGAGAGGTAGGCAGGGGGGGTAGGCAGGGGGAGCAGGCTCCCCGCTGAGCAGAGAGCCCATTGCGGGGCTCGATCCCAGGACCCTGAGATCATGACCTGAGCCGAAGTCAGAGGCTTCAACCCACTGTGCCACCCAGGCGCCCCGAGCCTTTTTCTTTTATACTCCTTTTGGCAGATAGATGAGGGAGACATTTGGAGTCCATTGCCTCTGAAACAGAAAATTTAACTGAGACCTAGGGAGAGGAGCAAGCATTTTTTCTCATGTCTAGATAGGTGAAAGCATATGGGTTCTTCATGAAAGCACTTCTTATTGTCTTGCTTATTACCTTACATTGCTTACCAAATGCACTAGGCTGTCTGCGTTAAACTTACAGTGATGTACGTCAGTTATTTCTCAATATAACTGGCAGAGGTATGAGGAGGCAGATAAAAGCAACTACACGCTATATGATTTCATTTACGGAAAATTCTACAAAAGGCAAAACTGTAGTGACAGAAAACAGATCAGTGGTTGCTTGGGACCAGTGGTCAGGTACCATGAAGGGGCATGAGCAAACTTTTTAAAATGAGGTAACTATTCTGTCCTAATTGTGGTGGTGATTACACAAATGACCGAAGCTAATCAATCAGCCTGTATACTGTAAATAGGGAAATTTTATTATATGTAAGTTGTATATCAATGAATCTGAAAAACAAAATTTTAATTAGTAAGTCCTACATTTTGGTTAACTGGAGTTCCAGAAAAAGAAAAGAGCAGCTGTCTAGTTTCTCCAGAGAAAAATGTGTCAGTCTGGTGCCCAAAGAATACTTACAAGCCTGGCTGTCTGCTCTTTAGAAATAGGGCAGGAAATAGGTCCAGGGAGATCCCTCTTAAGTGTGCATTTTTTTTCTTTATCTATGCTATTTTCAGTTTCAAGCCTCATCACTAACAGTTGTGCCTGTGCCTGCTGTTCCCAAGTCCAGAGCTCATCAAGTTTGGTTTTTCCAGAAGACAGACTTCTAATCCTTTGCTTTCAAGGAGGCAATCACCTTACTACATAATGTAATTATGTAGAAAGGACCCTGGAGATATTACCACTTCCTCTATAGACTTACACCTAGTCCTCATTTTTCACTCCCATTTCACCCCCATATATATTACTCCGCTCTTGGGCCTCTGAGTCCTGAGCCTTTCTGGGTTTACAGGGCAAGCTGTTAACCTTCTCAAGTCATTTTCATCCTACAAGCATCCCAATGTAGCTTTTCATCTTCTATCATTTTTTGCTATTCTTCCTTCTATTTTCCATCATTCATAAATGTACTGAATTTTCTTGGCCTGCTACTGTCTCCCTTCCCATTCTCCCCACCTCCTTTTAGATTTTTTACCTTACAAAAATTCCTTCCCTTTAATTAAGGGAGAGTTGCAGAGGGGTGAGTGTGTATGGCCTGATTTGGCTTAAATATGTTAAATGGGGCACTTGGGTGGCTCAGTGGTTAAGCATCTGCCTTCGGCTCAGGTCAGGATCCCAGGGTCCTGGGATCAAGCGTGCATCAGGCTCCCTCCTTGGTGGGGAGCCTGCTTCCCCCTCTCTCTCTGCCTGCTGCTCCCCCTACTTGTGTTCACTCTCTGTCAATAAATAAAATCTTAAAACAAATATATATATATATATATATATATATATGAGATCCTATCACTTCTGTGCTCAGAATACTCCAGTGCTTCTCATCTCAGAGGAACCAAAATTTTTACAACTGCCTACAAGATCCCGCTTCTCCCTTACCCTCTGCCCCTGCTTGTGTTCCCTCTCTCACTGTATCTCTCTCTGTCAAATAAATAAATAAAATCTTTAAGAAGATAGATAGATAGATAGATAGATAGATAGATAGATAGATAGATAGATAAAGTTAAATATCCATGCTCAACTTGCAGAATTCTGCATACCTAAATATATGAGAGTCAGCAAAAGAATGCACTCACCATCAGTAAAGATGGGAGGTTCTCATAGAAGACATATTGTTCTTGAAAATGAGAACATCATTCTACCCAAGTATAATAATAATCACTTGATATGGAATAGTTATATTTTATTGTTGGGGGTAGTTAGGAGTGTGAATAGTCTAGAATTGGAAAGTAACCTGTATTTTGTGAGTACCCCTTGAGTGGTGTAAACAAAGTAACTTAATATAAACAAAAGTGAAGTATAAATTATTTTCCTGTTGTCTTTAGAATATATTAAAATAGATGCTGAAAAGATATGTTATCTAAAACATCTTAGGATGTATGTTTAATTTCTAGTAACTTCTTATTTTAAATAATGAGTTAAAATTCAAATATTCTATATAAATTGAGCTTTAGTGACAGCTCAGTGATTTGTAGGTGAATGCTTCACAAACTGTAGAAAATAATATTGTTCAGGGCCTAAAGACTCCTTTAGTATGAATTTAAATCTGGTTGTACCACATTAAAATTTTTTATAGACTTTTTAAAAGATTTATTTATTTTAGAGAGACAGTGTGAGCGGGGGGAGGGGTGAGGGAAGACAGAGAGAGAGAGCAGACTCCCCACTGAGCATGATGCATGGCTCAATCTTACAACCCTGAGGTCATGACCTGAGTCGAAATCAAGAGTTGGACACCTAACTTACTGAGCCACCCAGGTGCCCTTACATTAAAATTTTTTAAATTAAAGTATGAATTTTTAAAAATTTGCCTGAACCCTCTTTTGCCTTAGTACCCTCACACATAATAACCTGAGTGGAAGCAAGTCATGACAAAGCAAGCATATGACCTTAATTGCAGTATTTAAAGGATGCTTGGCTATGATAGGTATCAGCTTTGGTGAAGCAAATTACTTTGTGCTGAAAAGGGATTGTTTATTCATTCAAAAACAGAAGACTATAGAAGACTGTAGTTAACAAATAGTGCTTCTGACTCTTGCTGACTTAATTATAAGGTAGTGTTTCATCATCCCCTACATACTAGTTTTAGGCATTAGAAAATGCCTTCTTTGAATACCTTTCAAGTGAACACTAGTGCTTTACATGACTCCAACTTTTGCCAGACAATTCGAATTACTGCTGTCCTCAGTCTCTCAAGGGCAAGAAACAGAGCCAGGCCCAACAACATTTAAAAAAAAAAATGTGCAAAATTACGCAGCAGCAAGCGAAACTCCCAGGTGGAATGTGTTCACTGCTTATTAACCATTTCTAACATGCTGAATGCCAAAAGGCAGTCTATGGAATTTTGCCTAGACTTGTCCATTAGTACTAATAGAGTTACAAAGAAAACAGATGAAGCACTGATCTTAAATTAGAACTGCCTCATCATATAAAAAGCCATTGTTTATGCCAGTATGTCCAGGTGTCAGATGAATTATAAATGCTAGATCACTGTTTCATAATAGCAACATCTGGCAAATTTTTTGTTGCTTCTAAAAGAAATTGGCTTAGTTCAAATGATATCATTACAGGATGCTTCCTTTTCTTAAAATAGTTGAACCAAATTCAAAAAGAAAAACATCCAAAATACAAAATGAAACTTTTACCTAAAATTTATTTTTAAAATATAATACCAGGGGACCAGATATGTATAAAATATGAACAAAAACATGAAGTATAGGAAAGCATCTCCTCTATTTCAACATTAGAGTAAATCTTTTGAGTGTTTCTTAGAATTTTTTCATTATTTCCTACCTTGAGAAAAACAAATAACAGTCATAACTTTGCTTTTGATGTTTATTCAAGTTGTAAATTGACTCGCTCTGGTCTGGCTATGTGATATGGTTCTCCTCACAGTTACTATATGCCAGCACTATGCTAGGTCCTATTCCAAAAAGAAAAACGATTTGTCTCTTGAAGATATGAACTTTCCTTGTGAGCACATGTGTGAGAAGCTAAGCTTCCCTCACACAGTTCGGTTACTCTAAAGTGTATCCATTAATACTGGCAAAATAACTGCAGTTAATGGATTAATGATATATTAAAAAGTTTCTGGGATCTGCCCGCTTTCCATTCCTTTGAAAATTGGCAGAAATTGACATAATCCAAGATGTTTTATATCAAAGCGATTTTACATTTAAGTTTTTAGTATTTTGAGCCCATAAAATAAATCTGCATTTATGTATTAGTCTTACTAATTTTTGATCTTTAATAAATTATTTAACCTCTTTGTGCTTTGGTTTCTAGATAGATACATGGATAGATAGATAGCTATCAGAAGGATCACAAATCTTTTTTTTTTTTTTAAAGATTTTTATTATTTATTTGACAGAGAGAAACACAGTGAGAGAGAGAACACAAGCAGAGGGAATGGTAGCGGGAGAAGCAGGCTTTGCCAAGCAGGGAGCCTGATGTGGGGCTCGATCCCAGGACTCTGGGATCTTGACCTGAGCTGAAGGCAGACGCTTAACGACTGAGCCACCCAGGCGCCCCAAGGATCACAAATCTTATGTAAAGCGATTGGCACAGTAGAAACTGCACAGTTGTTTGTTAAATCTTTATCTTGAAATAATAAAAACTAACATTAATTACCTATTTTTCTAGGGTGTGTCTATCATACCCACAGTTTTTCCAATGTTGATACCATTCTGTATAGGGTCCCTTGTAGCCTAACATTTCTAATTCTTGAAAGCAAAATCCAATGTTAACTTACTATATTTTATTACCAAAATGTTGATCTTTCCTGTGATTTGAGTCATAGCTTATTTTATGGGCCTTTAAATTTTATAAAGTACTTAGTGACACATGGGCAAAAAATAAGACCCTATAAATTCATGTTTCTCCAAATTCCATTTCAGAATCTCTTCTTATAAATAAATGAAATTGGCAGATTTCACTCTAGTGGAAAACAAAACTAAAATACCTCACATAGCTTTGTCTTAGATTCTGTATATTTTTATCTTCCATCAAGATAAATATAAAATTATTTTGGACAACAGAATCCAGATGATGCCTGAGAAAGGCCTAAAACTTCACTCATCAACATATTTGGGGAAATGCTCATATAGAATTAATTTATAGGCTGAGATGCCTATCATTTCCAATTCTACATAATAAAATAAGGTTAAATTTATTTGAAGCAGATTTGCATTTAGGCCTCAAAAATAATGAAACCAAATGCTGTTCTTTAAAAAGATTAATAGAATTGATAAACTTCTAGCCAGACTGATCAAAGAAAGACATAAAATACCAATATTAGAAATGAGAAAGATATCACTACAGATTCTACAGATATTAAAAGAACCATAGGGAATATTATGAACAGTTTTGCACCAATAAAATTAATTTAGATGAAATGGACAAATTCCTTGAAAGACACACCTACCATACTCAATCAGGAAGAAATACATAATTTGAATAAGCCTGTGTCTATTAAGGAAATTAAAATTGTAGTTAAAATCTTTCCACACTGAAAACTTCAGATCCATGTAGCTTCACTGGTTAATTCTGCCAATGTATTTAAGGAAGAAATAATAGCAATTCTACAAAAACTCTTCCAGAAAATTGAAGCAAAGGAAATATTTCTCACCTCAGTTTATGAGACCAGCATTACCCTGGCTTGCCAAAGCCAACAAAAGAAAACTACACTAGTATCTATAATGACCACACATCCAAATTTTCTAAATAGAATTTTAGCAAATCAAATCCAACAATATATTTAAAAAATGATATACCTTGGTCAAGTGGCATTTATCCCAGGAATGTACAGTTGGTTACAAATTCAAAATCAATCAAAATAATTCGCCGTATGAAGAAACTTTTTAAAAGAGAAAAACTATATGGTCATCCCAATAGATGCAAAAAACTGTTTGAGAAAATATAACATCTATTCCTTGTAAAAATGTTCAGAAAACTAGGAATAGAACTTCCTCAAACTCTAAATAGTATCTATTTTTTAAGAACCTATAAAAAAAGTCATACTTAATAGTGAAAGACTAAATGCTTTTCCTCTAAGATCAGGAACAAGATATGGATGTCTACTTCACCACTTCTTTTCAACATTGTACTAAATTAAGGTCCTAGACATGCAATAAGGCAAGAAAATAATGATAATAAAGACATAGAAAAGAAGTAAAATTGTCTTAGAAAAAATGAAAAGAAGTGAAATTGTCTTTATTCACACACAACGTGGTTGTCTGTGGAATCTACAAAAAATTACTAGAATAAGTGAATTTAGCAAGGCTACAGGATACCTGATCAATATTCAAAAATCACTAATATTTCCACATGCTAGCAATGAATTATTGGAAAATTAAAATTTAAAAATTACTGTCTTTACAATAGTATCAAAAAAACATGAAAGAAAGCTAACAAAATATGTTAAAAGCCTAGACACTGAAAACTACAAAACATTACTGAGAGAAAGTAAAGGCCTAAATATCAAGAAATACCTCTTATTTATGGATCAGAGGATTCAATATTGTTGAAATGTCATTCCCCCCAAATTGATCTAAAGTTTCAGTGCAATGACACTCAAACTCCCAAGGGCTAATTTGTAGAAATTGGCAATTTCATTCTAAAATCCATATGGAAATGCAAAGCATCTAGAATAGCCAAAACAACTTTGAAAAAGAACAAAAATTGGAAGACGAGCATTATCTGATTTTATTATAAAGCTACAGTAATCAAGATTGTGTGATAATTGGTGTAAAGATAGGTCAATGGAACAGAATAGAGTCCGGAAATAGACCCACACTATGTGTAATTTGTGGTGCAAAAGCCATCAATAGACAAAGGGTAGTCTTTTCAACAAGTAGTGGTAAACAATTGGATTTCCAGATGCAAAAACAAAAACAAAAAAAACAACACAAAAAACAACTTTGATCCGAAGCTAGCACCAATATAAAACTTAATTGAAAAGGGATCATAGACCTAAATGTAAGACCTAACATTATACAATTTCTAAAAGAAAACATAGGGATATGGGGCACCTGGGTGACTCAGTCATTAAGCATCTGCCTTTGGCTCAGGTCATGATCCCAGGGTCCTGGGATTGAGCCCCACATTGGGCTCCCTGTTCACCAGGGAGTCTACTTCTCCCTTTCCCTTTGCCCCTGCCCCACAACCCTCACTACCCCTGCTCCTGTGCGTGCATACTCACTTGTTTTCTCTCTCTTACACATGCATGTGCACGCAAAAACAAATAAAACTTTCAAAAAATTAAAATAAAATAAAGATTAAAAATTAAAACTTAAAAAATAATAATAACAGAAGGGGAAGGAAGCATGTGGATTGGTTTTTTGGAGACCACTGTGGTATTTTATAGCAGAAGAATCTAGGTGTCCCATTCATAAGGAAGAAAAGAAACCAGTGAACAAACTGAGTCACTGGGAGATAGTAAAACTTTGGAGAAAGTATAATTTTTCTTTTTTACTGGAAATCTAAGCACCATATTTTGTCATGCAAATGCAGTCAGGTCTTTGTTTCTCATTGTGGTAAGAAGACATTTCAGAAAACAGAATTGAGAGGCCAGAAATAAACCCACACATATATGGGCAATTAATTTACAATAAAGGAGCCAAGAACATAAAATGGAGAAAGGACAATCTTCAACAAATGGAAAAACTGGACAGCTATATGCAAAAAAATGAAACTAGACTAGACTACTATCTTACACCATACACAAAAATCAACTCAAAATGGATTAAAGACTTGATTGTAAGACCCAAAACGACAAAATTCCTAGAAGACTCCAAAGGCAAGAGAAGCAAAAGCAAAAAGAAACAGGTAGGACTACATCAAACCCAAAAGCTTCTGCACAGCGAAGGAAACGTCAAAATGAGAAGGCAACCTGCTGAATGGGAGATGATATTTGTGACTCATCTATCTGATAAGGGGATTCATACCCACAATATATAAAGAACTCCTACAACTCAGTGATTAAAAAAAAAAAAAATGAGCAGAGGATCTAAATAGACATTTTTCCCATGTTTCTTAATGTCAGATTCCAAATGTGGCTTTCTATGTATTAATCAACCCAGCATTCAGGTCAATCTGATTTTTTTTTTTTTTCTTTAGGGAAGAAATCCTCATATGCTTGTTTCTTAAATTGTGTCTAAAGAATTTTTTAAAAAATGCTCTATATCCTCTTTTCTACTTTCAATAGACCTGATAATTAACCCCAGTTTCGGGGCAGATTGTTCTTTGACCTAAAGTAGTTAGCACCAGCAGGTGCCCTTGTGGCACACAGATACACGCACAGTGCCCACAAGCACTGACACTGTGGTGCTATCTAAGCACCAATTCCAGTTCAAGCAGGGTGAGTGCCAGTGGCCTTGAGAAGTGTCTAACCTTTCTAACATAATTGTAGGGTACGGGATTTGTGGTGAGGCCAGTCACTCAGTACAGTGGGCTATGAAAATATTTTTCCACTTGTAGAGGAGTTTTGCTTCTAGTCCTAGCATATGATCTCCCTGAAATGCCTGTAAGTTCAACTTAAGGTCATATTCATTATCATTTCCATTCTATTTTACTTCATAAATGGGTCTTCAAAATCACATACTTCAGCACATTAAGTATCAGAATAATCGAGGAAAGATACAGATATATATGAGGCAGTGGTTTCTATGGAGAGTAGTCAAAGAGAGAACGGTTTTGTTATTTGGAGCTTTGTTTTTAATAAAAGTTTTTTTTTAAAGTTTTTAGAACCCGTTATGGACTGGGTCCATTGAAATAGCCCTAAACTCTTCTTCCTCTGTGACTAACAAGGTTTATTCCAACGTATGTTGAGGCAAAGTTGTTCTTGGTGCTCACTCTCCTTGAGCACATTGCAGATTCTTCCTCCCTGAGACTTTCAGATGGAAAGGAACCAAGTTCCATTGTGGGCCTGTCTCCTTCTGTCCTACCACCCACAATCTGAGTCACCCCCTTGCTATCATGTGCACACTGGCTATTGGGGTGGTGCCATTGATTCCGAACCAGGAGCTCAGACTAGAAAGCGTGCAGTTTTAAAACCCTGGGATAGGGCACACCACCTGGCTATTCAGGACCATGTCACAGTTGTCCCATGGGAAGTTCTCCTGTCTTATGGAGATCCGATGCAACAGGACGTGGCTGAGAGCAAGGAAGCTGCTCCGTAATATACAAGCCCATTGAATGAAAGTCACACTCTCTTTTAATAAGTTTTCCTAAAATCCATTTTATTTTATATTACTTATGAGCTAAAATTTCAGCTCATTTAAAAAGCCATTAAGAGGGGCACCTGGG
>CM053613.1:38587732-38651158 GCA_028646535.1 Procyon lotor
ATGGAGAGAAAAGTTGGCTTCTAGACAGCCTGCCTAACATGTTCATTTGAAACAGCTTTTAAGCAAATATAATTATGATTGGAACTTATCTCAACCAAACAAAATTTTCTAATGGTCATGAGAGATTGAGCAATATAAGGGTGAAATTACAAGGTGGATTGGAGTGTCACAGGTCATCAGCCTACCTTCTGCGGACATAAGATGGCTCCACAGAGTCTGCATACAGTTTGTCTAAAGTATGCTATATATAGCTCAGTGACCATTCCAAGCTGTCTTGCCCCCTCTCTCCCATATCATGCCATATCTTCCCACGTCCAGTGACCTCATTGCCTAACTTAATGATAACAAATTAAGTTAAAAGGCATAAGCTCTTCCCCGTTCCCTTGGCATCTCTTCTAATTACTCTTCTATCCCTCCTCATTTCCAAAGCTATTCCCTATATCTGAGCCCTTAGCCTCACTCATTCCTGCTTTCCCGGGCCTTGCTCTCTTAGTTATCAGATCTTTTGCCACAATTTGTTCTCTCTCTACTGGTTTCTCCTGCATTGTCTTCAGACAGCCATATATTTCTCTTGTCCCGAGAAGATCTCTTGCTGTCCTCTACCCCATCACCTTCTCTTCTCATTCCTTTCACTGCCAAACTTCTCTGTACAACTTTTCTTGTTTTATTGCACACTATTCTATACCACAAGTGCCTGAAAAGCAAGTTATGACTTACAGTAATGTATGTCTGTCAGGTACCTAGCACAAAATAAAGCAGTGAATGAGGCACAGGCCTTCGTTCAAATTTGGTCTCACTGGGACACCTGGGTGGCTCAGTGGGTTAAGCAGCTGCCTTCAGCTCAGGTCATGATCCCAGGGTCCTGGGATCGAGTCCCACATCAGGCTCCTTGCTGGCGGGGAGCCTGCTTCTCCCTCTGCCTCTGCCTGCCTCTCTGCCTGCTTGTGCTCTCTCTCTCCGCCCCCCCCCCCTTTCTCTGACAAATAAATAAATAAAATTTAAAAAAAAAAAAAGCAAATTTGGTCTCACTGGTTACTGTCAAATGACTTTGGGAAATTACTTAATCTTACTCATCCTCGGCTTCTTTGTTTCTAAACGAGGGGAGTGTGGGAATTATAATGCTTATCTTCAGAGGATCTGAATAGGGATTTTTCCAAAGAAGACATACAGACAGCCAATGAGTATTATGAGAAGGTGTTCGACCTCATTAGTATCAGGGAAATGCATAATCAAAACCACAATGAGATATCACCACACACCCATTAGGATGGCTAGTATCATGAAGACAAGAGGTAACGAGTGTTGGCATGATACAGAGAAAAGGAAGCTCTTGTGCATAGTTGGTGGGAATATAGATTAGTGTAGCCACTGTAGAAAAGTAGTTCCTCAAAAAACTGAAAATGGAATGACCTTAGATCTAGCAATCCCACTTCTGGTGAAGTTGGTATCTCAAGGAGATAGCTGTACCCCTGTATTCACTGCAACATTATTCACACTGGCCAACATATAGAAACAACCTAAGTGTCCATCTACGGATGAATGGATGAAGAAAATATTTTATATATATGTACATATACACACACATATATATAAAATAGAATATTATTCAGCCATGAGGGGGAAAAAAGGAAATCTTGCCATTTACAACAATGTGGCTGGACCTTGAGGGCATTATGCTAAGTGAAATAATTCAGAGAAGAATAAATTCAGTATGATCTCATTTATATGTGGAATCTAAAAAAGCCAAATTCATGGAGACAGTAGAATGATGGTTTGCCAGAGGCTGGGGGTTAGAGGCAATGTGGAGATACTTACTGGTCAAGGGATACAAACTTCTAGTTATGAGAGGAATAAGTTCTGGGAACCCAGCGTACAGCCTAATGACTATAGTTAACAATTCTGTATTATTTACTTGAAAGTTGCTAAGAGACTGGATCTTAAATGTTCTCACTAAGAAGAAGCTAATTATATGAGGGGATGGAGGTGTTAACTAATCCTATTGTGGTAATCATTTCATAATAGATAATGTGTATCCAATCATCATGTTGTATACTTTAAATTGATCGTGTTATATGTCAGTCATATCTCAGTAAAGCCGGGAAAGAATAATGCCTATCTTGTAATGTTGTTATGGAGATTAAGTGAAATTATGTTTATAAAAACCCCTAGCATGCTATCTGGTATGTGGTAGGCACTCAGAAAGCCTGGTTCCCTTCCCATCTCCACTCATGGTAGGGGTTCAGTTGATTGACCACACGGTCTCCCACATATTTGAGGTCACCATTCAGTGGCATGGCATCCAGTTTTTGTTAAGTTTGATTTTTACTCTCTTCTTTGTCTTGTGTGTTTCAGGTTCACAACCAATATCCAACAGAGTTTGAATTCAATCTCTATTACTTAAAGTTCTTGGCTTTCCACTATGTGTCTAATCGCTTTAAAACATTTCTCCTGGATTCAGACTATGAAAGATTAGAGCATGGTATGTGTTTGCACTCTCTTGTTCCATCTTTTTTATTAGTTTTGTATGTTTTTAATTAAAAACTCTAATAACATACCACCCTCAAGTGTGGCAAGGCCATTTTAGGGATTTACCCTAAACTATAAAAGTAGAATAGATATGAATGAGTGCCCACATTCTCCGATTATGTGCTGTGCTAACTCTTAGGGGCTGCAAGCGGTCATCCCTATAGCATCGTAGAAAGGTGAAATCTGCTTACTATTTTAACATCTCAAAGTGGTATCACTGTTTAAGGAGAATATTTGACTTAGTTTTTCCATCCCTGGTACACTCACTACGGTAGGGAAAGTGCCTGCCCTTGGAGGCAGTTTGAATAGCAGGAAGGCCATGGGCTCTGGAGCAAATAGACCAGGGTTCAATTCCAGCATTCTCAGTACCAGCTGAGAACTTTGGACAAGTTAGGTGCCTTTCTGAGTTTCCTCAGTGTCCTCATCTCTAAAAATGATAACAATAATTGCACTTACCCCTTTGGCCATGATGATCACATGAGGAAGTATTTATACATTTCTTAGCACAGTTTCTAGCTTTTAATAATCACTCATTGAATTTTAGATATCCCCATCATATTATAATTTTTAATAGTGGTAATACTTGTAAAGAGTAGATTTTGAAAGTCAGCCCCTGTGAAAACATTCCCCACAGGGATTTTACATTCTTAACTTTCATTGTTCTTATAGGGTGAAGGGAAGGGATAATACACAGGATCTTGTTAAGAAGACAGTGAAGAAGAAAAAAAAAAAAAAGTGAAGAAAAAAAATAGCTATTTTCAATATATGTACCTAGATACTCATAAAGAGAAATCTTCTAGTGGCTAAAAGTATTTACTGATGTTCTCAGCTTAAAATATGAAATCTGAAAATGTTGCAGTTTTGGTGTATGCTATTAAATGGTCTAGTAGGATATTTCATACTTTTGGTAAAAGAGACAGCACTGGTTCTTATTTATACTCCAGATCTTTGTTGACTCATAGAATTGTCGTTTCACGTGTCATAATCAGAAACTAATTTCTTAAGCACTGTGTGTTGGAAAGACATTAGGAGAACTGATTACATTGGACATTGGAGTCCCTTAGATAACTTTTAAAATGACTAGTATCTGGGACCCATCCTCAGAGATTCTGATTTAAGTGGTCCAAAGCAAGACCTAAGCACTGGGATTTTTTTAAGCCCTTGATTTTTCTAATGTGTGGCCAGGGTTGAGAACTACCACACTGGGCTCTGCAGGTAGAAGACAAGAAACAGTAATTAGTCCTGGGGGCCTCTTGTAGGATTTTGTGCAGCCTTGGGCTTGAAACATTCTTTTCTGATCAACTGGTAAAATGCTTGTTGACTTTTGACTACGTCAAAACCACATTTCATTCAAAGCAAGACAGCACTGCTAAGAGAGGCACCCTTCCTGGCCCTTTGAAGAAATACCCTCCTTCCCCACCCTTACACATCTCTGTTAAAACCAAAGTGAGTTCATATGAGTGGCAGATTGGTACAAGGATAAGATCAGAAAAAGCCTGAAGCACCCCCTCTACATTTGGTTTTGTTAAGCCGCTCAAAGATACAGACCACACCCTTCTATCATCCAAAGTCTCCTTGACCATGATTTGCAGTATATATAAACTGCTTAAACAAGAAGAAATTTTAAATGGCTTCATAATGAACAGCTGATTACTGGAAAAAGAAACCTAAAATTATGTTTTTAACTGAACTTTATCACATCAACTCAGAGTCCTTCCCTTTTCTCCTGAAAAATGTGTAGAATGGCTCCTGGCGTGGAGCTCTGTGAATCTAGATTTAGATGTAGGATGTGGATTAGAAGAAGGTCATGATGTACTGCTAAATACTTGGGAAAACCTTATCAGATGTTTTCCTTCCATTTGGGTTTGTTTCCCTATACTGGTAAGTTCATTCCTTTCCTTAGCTTTGCAGTGACCTCCTAAGGTTTCTGCACATACATTTCGGTTTTGAGAGCCATAAGATAGAGTTCACTTTTCATCTGCTACATGCATCATAGTTTTAGGCAAACTGTTGATTTATTTGACTTTTGTTTATTGATTTTTTTTTTTTTTTGTACTTACAGGAACTTTGTTTGATGATAAAGGAGACAAGCATGCCAAAAAAGGAATTTGTATTTGGGAGTGTATTGATAGAATGCACAAAAGGAGTCCCATTTTCTTTAATTATTTATATTCACCAGTGGAAATAGAGGTACAGTAAGAAGTATTTATTTTCCATTTTCCGAATATTTAGTGTTAAAGTTTTCCTTACTTTTAAGTATATATAAGCTGTTGAAGCTTTTTCTAAACATTGAACTAGGCAGCTATTGAAAATACCAGAAGCTATTTAAAAGTTTGATAAACCATGGGTTTGGGTTATGATGGAATAAAAACTGTTCTTCATATTCTTGACCACAAAAATTAGGAGCTGGACCCCCAAATCTAGAAAGGGTAACTTAAAGTCAAAGGAAGGCAACTTTCCATGGGATGAAAGACCAAACAAAACTTGAAACTTCAACTGGTTATCTAAGCTGAAAAAAAAAAATCTAAAATACTTTCAGAAAGATTTCTTTAAGTCCATTTATACCAAAGCCACGGAAGAGCCCTTTCTGGAAAAGTGGGGGTGTTTGGAGCCCGGCCCAAGAACCATGACATCTCAGGGGCAACCATGCCCTGTGATGCATGTCCACGTGAAGTGAGCTCTGGGATGGGACAGACTGGTGTGATGAGCAATACCACCTTCCTCAGTGCCAAGAAGGCCCCTGTCCTTGGCTCCACACAGTAGGACCCCATCCTGGCCTTTCTCCAGCAACCCCTTCCTCATGAGATACAGAGCACAAAAACACCAAGTGTTTGTGCTTAACTACTGCTTCTTTATCTAAATCATGCTCTGTTACCCCAAAATTTCTTACTCAAATTCAAGTCACTAACGAGACTACTTCCAGTCTGTCTCCCAAGCCAGTGCACGTGCCCCTCAGCCCCAAGCGTGCCTAAGACGTAGCTGTTTGGCAGGGAGTACATGGGGTCTAGCCTTGTGGGCTGGACTATATGTACACACTCACAAAAGCCCCTCAGCATATAGGACAGAGCCAAAGTGAGAGGAGCAGGGCCTTAGGCTGAGGAGGAGCCCAGCGCTACCACTTTCTGGTGTAGAATTCCAAGGAATCCAGGCTCTCTCATTTTGAGCCTGGTCTTGCAGATCGTTAGGAAGTTATATTTATCAATGTAGGAGGAGAGACATATTTTATTTAATAGTTCATCTTGATGTATAACATTTAAATATTTAGACATATAGTATTTGAACATCCATTCTTGCTCTTGTCCTGGAGCCTGCAGAAGTTAGGAGCCGGCCCGCCCGTGAACTTGAGGTACTTTGAGGTCAAGATGAAACTATATTTCAGACTTCTCTTTGAACAGGCCCTGAAGCCCAATGTAAATGTCTCCAGCCTCAAGAAGTGGGATTACTACACAGAGGAAACCCTTTCCACAGGGCCTTCATATGACTGGATGATGCTGACCCCCAAGCAGTTCCCCTGCGAGGACTCTGAAGTGGCCGGAGGAACTGGGCCCCAGAGCCAAAGGAGAACAGTGTGGCCTTGCTATGATGACATCAGCTGTGCTCAGCCCGATGCACTCACCAGCCTCTTCTGTGTAAGTCAGGCCTATGGAGACACGCACGTAGGGCACCCGAGGCCTCAGGAACCAGGTTAAGTTAAAACTGGTTCTCAAACTTTTAGACATGGCTCTCCTCACTCTGGGCCAGTGTTGTACGTGGCACACCAGGAGGGTGAGGAAAGCGAATTTGCTCCCCAGCAGCAGCAGGGGATCAGGCTCAACTACTGGAAAAGAGTCAAAAAAAAAGTAAGTTTTCCAGCATTATGAGGAAGCAATCAAGCAAATGGAGCAATTTGCAGCTTCCCAGCTGTTTTAGCTGCCCAGCAGCCTGAGTCAGTCCTGGGTTATGGCTTTTGTGGGTGCTTTGCTTCCTCTCGTCAGAAGTGTGGGTAGTTGATGGCCTGATGGGCGTACTGCCAACCGTCTTCTCCAGGGAATATTCTGGAGTGAAACAGCCCCAGCAGCAGCCTCGAGGAAAGGTTTTGAGCGCTGATCTGGGCCAAACAGTTCCTGAAGAGTCTTCATCCCCTCTTGTGACCAGGGGGCATACGTAGGCTACAGAGAAGACGCTGTCACAGGGCCGCTGCTCTGCTCCCCGGCGTCCATCTCCGAAGGAAATTCTATTTCTTGGGCCCTTCTTGGTTCATTCCTTCCACATCGGTTTTAAATCATCAGAGGTGGGGGTTTCTCTGTCAAGAACAGACCTCCACCTCAGCTGTTAGGGTTCAGACACCAGCCCAGTACTTGACCTTTTGCTGTGGCCATCTGATTTCCTGTGGGGTGGCCAGAGGTGAGGGTATTTGGTCATATTTTCTCCTTTTTTAAGCTATTCTGTACAAAAAGGCCTGATTCCAGATCCTAATAAATCACCTTTGCCACAGTACATCACACCAGCTAGAGCTCCCACCACTGTGCCCCCGGCTTTCGCTACCTTCTAGCCATGATGTTCATCAGGCCCAGTACAGAGGAGATTTGGCTCTGGGGCACATTCTGATTTTGATGAAATACTTAACGTCTGTTAAGAAATCTCCTTTTAATTACTTCACAGGAAATTGAAAAATTGGAGCATAAATTGAACCAAACCCCTGAGAAGTGGCAGCAGCTGTGGGAAAGAGTAACAGTGGACCTTAAGGAAGAACCCAGAGCAGACCGTGTGAGTTGCTAAAATCCTGTGAGGAGCTGCTTGTGAGCTTTCTGAGGGTGCTCGGTCAGGTGGGGCCCGCTGCCACAGGTAACCCAAGCGGGCTTATGGCCAGAGGGAGGGGTCATGCCCTGGAGGTCCAGGGCGGAAGATTCCAAGTGACTGAATACTTCCTGAGTGTCTCACTCTACCACAGTGACATAAGACTTGTGTTTCAGGGCCCCGCATCCAGGGAAAATTGCTGGGTTCTTTTCTATCTGCGCCTCTGTGGTTTCAGCTGATTTTCTACCACAGGAGTGGGGAAGGGAACACCAGGACCATTTTTCCTTCAGAGAAATAGCCAGAGAAAAGAAAATATTTTTAAAAGACAAATTATGCTACCTTCTGTTGCTCATACTCCCCTTTTCTGTTTCTGAATTAAGAAACATTTATCATAACAATATTTTAAAAACACACACTCTGGTTTCTGTTTTTCACACCCCTTCTTCTGTTTTTGACTTCAACTTTTATCAGGCATATCATAGGTGCAAGAGACCATGCTGAGCCCCACCCACACTTTAGGGCCCTCTGAAGCCCACAGGGAGGGGGTGGTGTCCCTGCTCACCTCCGAGGGGACGGGCACAGAGATCCCACACCGCGTACTCGATACAGCCACCATAAAATCTACGTCAGGCTGGCTCCAGATGCAACGGAAGGGAGGTCAGGACAGTTGTGGGTGTTCTCAAGAGGACTTCACATGTCACAGAGGGACAAGGAGAGTGGGGCACAGAAGAAAGGCTCTGGCATGCTGAGAAGGGGTCCTCCAGGCACTCGCTCTTGCCTTCAGATGGCAAATCAGGGAACTATTGTCAAACAGGCCACAGGCAGGTGGTGCTGCTTTGAGTCTCAGAAGAATAAAACCATTTCTTGATATTTTTTCTGATTGTGAGAGTGAAATATATTTATTCTTTTAAGTAAGACAATACAGATAGTTATAAGCAGAGGATAAAAATCACCTGCAATTTATAGCCTAGAAATAAACCACGAGCTGTCAAATTTGCATCATTCTAAACACATACAAAAGGGTTTTACTACGCATACTATTTCAAAACCAGCTTTCTGGGGTGCCTGGGTGGCTCAGTCGGTAGCGTCTGTCTTCAGCTCAGGTCATGATCCCAGCATCCTGGACTGTAGTCCCATATGGGGCTCCCTGCTTAGCAGGGAGTCTGCTTCTCCCTCACCCTCTGCCACTCCCCCTGCTTATGCTCTCTCTCTCTCTCTCTCTGATAAATAAATAAATAAATAAGTAAGTAAATAAATAAATAAATAAGATCTTTAAAAAATATATATGAGGCATACATGACCTTCCATTTGTCACTATATGTGAGTCAGCACGGCAGTTCTATTGGCTGTCTAGAATTCCATTCTATGGAAATACCATTTTTTTAACCAGTCCCCTAATGATAGACATTTATGTTGTTTCTGGTTTTTTACTATTATAAAGAACTCCAGGATAAATATCTTTGTATGTATATTTTATGTAGTGCTCCTCGAGTTACTCAGTTCTCTCCTTGAGATAAATTTTTAGAAATGAAATACTGGACGAGTTGCTCAATAAAATTTTAAGCTTTCCTAGCTTTTTTTTTTTTTTTTTTTTAAAGATTTTATTTATTTGACAGAGAGAAACACAGCGAGAGAGGGAACACAAGCAGAGGGAATGGTAGCGGGAGAAGCAGGCTCCCTGCTGTGCAGAAAGGCCAATGTGGGGCTGGATCCCATGACCCTGGGATCATGACCTGAGCCCAAGGCAGACGCTCAACGACTGAGCCACCCAGGCGCCCCGCTCTTTTTTTTTTTTTTTTTTTTAACTTAAAAAGCAAATTTATCCTCTTAGAGTTTTGAGGGGTTTTATTTTTTTATTCAAATATGGTTCTCATTCAGCCGCAGAGACACCCTTCAGGCTCCCCAGGAATTGTGTCTGTCAACCTGTCCTCCTGTCCGAAGAGGTCTCTGCTGCACCTCCCAGACAGCAGCGCGGGGCAGGAGCACAGCGCCAGCGTCTCCCCGTCCAATGGCGTGGACCGCAGAGCAGCCACGCTGTACAGCCAGTACGCGTCCAAGAATGACGAGAACAGGTAGGCGTGCCGAGCCGCTGGGCCTGGGCAGGACAGCCTTCTGTAACCTAGAGATGGATTTGCCTTCATTCTTCCTTTGTTTCTGTTGTAAATGTGTCAGGTGGCTCTTTGAAGAGGAGAAGTCAAAATTACAACTACAATAACGTCAAGAGGTTATGGTGATTTGTGGTTGAGTCCTGGTTATTATTATCTCATGCCTGTCAGATCGTTGGAGGGAGTATGTGTTAGTCAGCACTTTCTCAGTGGCGGACATCAGAAGTTCGGCTCATGCTAGCTTAAGCAAAAAGGAATTTACTCACAGACTCCTGGGAAGGCCAAGGATGTGCCAGTTTCTCACACAGTTGTCTTCAGGCTTCTGTTCATTTGCTGGCTCTGTTTTCCTCTAGGGGTTGCATCATTCCCAACATGGCACAAAAGGTGGCCACTGAGAGCTCCAAACCTCACAGGTTTGGTAATCCCAGCAGAAAGAGGCAGAGGCGTACTTTCCCCAAGGTTCTAGTAAAAAAGATTCTGGAGAGAATTCTGATTGGCCTTTTTTTGGACCATCTGAGGGAAAAAGAGGCTCAACAAAAACAACAGATATCCCCTTCACAGCACTTTTTAAAAGAAAAACCAAAATTAACTGCCTTGTCATCATCTCTTCTAGGTCCTTCGAGGGAACGCTTTACAAAAGAGGGGCTCTGCTGAAAGGTTGGAAGCCCCGTTGGTTTGTGTTGGATGTAACAAAACATCAGGTAATAATACAGTCAAAGCCTACAGAAATCATTTCTCTCTAGGCTAGACTTCAGCCTCACTGTACTTGGAAACTGACCAGTCAGCCTGGAGGAAGAGTACACACTTAGATTCTCAACACATTCATCTCTAAAATGGAGTCTATTGAGGGGCACTTGGGTGACTTAGTTAAGCATCCAGCTCTTGATCTCAGCTCATTCTTTATCTTAGGGTTGTGAGTTTAAGCTCCACGTTGAGCTCCACAGTGGACACAGGGCCTACTTTAAGATAAGATAAGATAAAATAAAAAATAAAAGTCTGTTGAGAAAGATACAAACTGGTACCCCTATACAGTGTTCTGGTAGGACCTGCACCTAGAAGACCTTTTCCACATAAAGATCTTAGGTGGGGACTACATTTCCCTCTGCTCAGGGCATTTCATGAAAGTTACAGAGTCTTTGTGGGAAAATATAGAGAATTTATTTACAAATACGCAATAGAAGCCCTTGGTGGGGGAGAGGGGGTTGTACTTTAAAATAACAATGTCTCTGAAATCATAAAGAATATGCTGTGGAAATAAGTTCCATTAAACCACCAAATATAACATAGGACAGGGATGCCTGGGTGGCTCAGTCAGTTAAACGGCTGCCTTCAGCTCAGGTTATGATCCCAGAGTCCTGGGGATCAAGTTTCACATTGGGTTCCTTGCTCAGCAGGAAGCCTGCTTCCCCCTCTCTGTCTGCCTGCCTCTCTGCCTGCTTGTGGTCTCTCTCTCTCTGACAAATAAATAAATAAAACCTTTTAATAAATAAATATAACAGGACAATGTCACAATTTTTCTATAATTTATGCCAAATTATACTTGCATTCTTACCAACTTTTGGGTTTCTTTAACATGAAAAGTATACTGTTTTCCATTTCCGACCTACTTCTACCCATGCCTGACTGGAGAGACAGAGGGAAGTGTGAGGCCAGAGCTGCAGTGACAGAGGCACCAGACACTTCCCTACTGTGTAAGTTAGAGAGTGAAATCCAGACCTAGGTAGGTAGAGAGTGATACCCAGTCCTGGCACATAATAACCACTTACTCAAATGTTGAGCTATTCATTGTGTTTTTCAAAAATTACTTTCTATCTACATGCTATCTGGCAACTTATATTTATATATAATATATTTTGAACATATTTTCCTACCAGTTCATAAAGATCCTCCTTATCATTTTCAAAAAGTTATAGTATTCCATATTACTGATATAATTAACCAACCATCATTTAATTAACAAACACCCCATTGAAAAACAGATACATCTCTTCCATTTTTAGCTAATAAAAATAGTGCTGAGGGAAACCTCTTTCTCTGTGTCTCTGCATGCTTGTGGGAGGGATTCTGCAGAGGCGAGAAGGACATATCAGTAGGCATAGACATCTTATGGGCGTCTGGGTGACTCAGTTCGTTAAGCAACTGCCTTCGGCTTTGGTCATGATCCTGAGTCCGGGGATTCGAGTCCCGCATCGGGCTTCCAGCTCCACGGGGAGTCTGCTTCTCCCTCTGACCTTCTCCCCTCTCATGCTCCCTCTCACTCTCTCTCTCTCAAATAAATAAAATCTTCTAAAAAAAAAAATTTTTTAATTTTAGTCGCTGTTGCCAAATTGTAGTCCAAAAGGTTTCTAACAAATTATATCCCCCTAACAATGTTTGGGAATACTTAGTGCCTTACATTCAACCTGAGTATTATCCGCCATTTTTAATATTTCTTAATCTAAGTGAAAAGTGAAACCTTACTGATTCCATCACCTTTCCTTCATCAGCGAGATTGCTCACTTTTAAAATGTTTATAGGTCATTTGTATTTCTTCTGTGACTTGCCTGTTGAGATTTTTTTTTATCATTTTTCTACTAGATTGTTCATCTTTTTCTTACCAATTTCTAGGAGTTCTGTACATATCCTAAACAACCTCTTTTTTATATGTTACATATATTTTTTACAATTGTTAGTCGACATTTAATTTTATTTTTAATATGTAATGTTTTTATGCATTCAAATTTCAAAAAAAATGTCTTTTTCCTCCTTCCTGTCAGCACCAAGAAGCGAGCGGTGTTTTTATTTTCTTGTTCATTCTTTCAGGCATAGGTTAGCAAGATACAGAGGAAGGTATCTGAATACATTTTGAAAAGCCGTGCCATTTTCCCTTTCTGTGTCTCTTATGTCCCATCTGTATCCTTTTGGTTCCAGCTGCGATACTATGACTCAGGTGAGGACACAAACTGTAAAGGCCACATCGATCTGGCTGAAGTAGAAATGGTCATCCCTGCCGGCCCAAGCATGGGAGCCCCAAAGCACACGAGTGACAAGGCTTTCTTTGACGTAAGTTGATCTTACTTGTCTTTTCCTGGCTCTGTCTGTACATGACTCCTTACAATGCATCCACCTCCAAGAATTATGGGGCCTCAGAGCAATTGATGGAGACAGGAGATAGGTTGCAGACCCCCCCCGGCTATGGGAAGTGCTACAGAACTTGAATTCAGCACTCAGTGCCCAAACCTGATCTCTCCCAGCTGTTGCAATGTCTCAAAAAGGCTGCATATTGCTTTGCACAAAGGACTTCTTCAGCGGGTGTCCAGCCACATACGGAGGCAGATGGATTCCCTGTTAAATATTGTTAATTATTTTACTTACCACCTACTGTCAAGAACAGATGCTACTTCCCTTTGGATCCAGTGGTCTTCATGCTTGACCATCCATAAAAATTGTCGTTAGTCATACATGATGACCGTTTGCCCTAACATCTTCAGCAGCCCTAGGTGAGCCTTGGGGCATTTTATGGGCCACACGATAGGATTCTTATGTAGTTGTGTTCTTATGTAGTAACCAAGCAGAGCTTCATAAAGAGCACAGTCATACTCACGGGCTCTGTTCTGGCTATGAAGCCATTTCCCTGAGTCTGGGCTTCCAGGGCAGCCCCAGCTGAAGCGTTTAGAGAAGGGGATGGAAAGAGGGCAGGAAAGCCAACTTCCTCATGGTGTGGATGACTCTCCGGCTTCCCAGAGGAGCACGGGGAGCTGCCATGGCACCTTTGCTGCATTGGTGCAGTGCACGGGAGAGGCCAGAGACTCCAGCCATTCCTGACCCTCCTTCTTAGTCAAGCAAGGCCCCAGGAAAATGCTAAGTTAGGCTCCCCTAGCACGTCTCCTTTTTCTGCCAGTGCACTTCTGTTAACATCTGCAGTGACTCTGGGGACCAAAACCACAAAGTGACTGTAAAGGCAATGACAGTATGGTAGTGGAGGGGGGAGAGAGAACATAGAGGTTCTGGGGTGGTATGGGAAGGGAAGTTCACTGGGATTGTTTCACACACTTGCCCAAAGCCATAGAACAGGCCTGCCCTTCATCTGTGCTTTTCATCTTTCGGTTTTGTAGCTCAAGACCAGCAAACGTGTGTATAACTTCTGTGCCCAGGATGGACAGAGCGCCCAGCAGTGGATGGACAGGATCCAGAGCTGTATCTCTGACGCCTGATGCCGCTGGTCAACCCAAGCAGAAGAGGGAGGAAGGACTCAAGCTGTCAGATAGAACAAAGTGCATGAATCCTTGAGGAGCTGACAGCTTCCTGTTTGGTTCTAAAGAGTCTTCCTGGGCCCGAAGTTCTCCTGCCCGCTCTTACCCAGTGCCCTCTTTGAGCAGTTGCTGTGTCTGCTTAGCCTGAGTGAATGCATCCCGGAGGGCTGGCCAAGAGCCCCAGGCACTCCCTGTGTCTTGCACTAGATTGTTCTAACAGGGTCTTAGTGGTTAGGGATCAGAAGAATGCTTCCTGAGCCAACTGTCATCCATCCTCTAGGCAAAACGGCTACCACTTACTTGACTCCTTCTTGATGAAACTAGATCCTTTTTGTTCCAAGGTCATAATTTCCTTGGAGAGCTTTCTCACAAGCAAAAATCAAAACTCTCCAAGATGATCTTACATTCTGTCCGGAACAGGTTTCCCAGCAGAATAGCTCCTACTCTTGCTGCCTGACCTTAGAGATGCTCAGTGCTCTGGTGCTGCCTACAGGTGCTTCTGTAACCCCTGCCTGGCCTCTGGGGATCACAACAGGAACCTCAGTGCTCAGTGGCAGGCAGAGTGGGTGTGCGCAGGATTCTCCTGAAGGAAAAAGGTGGTCCAGGGAATGATGCAACAATGACCAGGCCAGTGCAGGAAAATATTTCTTCCAAAACACTGAATTTTCTAGGCCAAAGGTGCCCTGAGGATCCAGGACTTTGTGTTCCTATGTATTCTTCTGCTCCCTGACAGCTTCTTACACGAAATAACATGCAAAAAACCGAATGCACTAACTCACAAAGTAAACACTTGCACTGAACTCTTAATGAAGCGAATATGTTGGAGAGAACGGGAGCCAGCTGTCCTTGAGCGAAGCACCCTGTGACAGGCTGTGTAGACGGCAGTCGCACAGTGGCCTGACCAGATGCCCAAACAGCACTTCTGCGCGTGAAGACTAAGAACGGTTGGTAGGTTTTCTTTACTTTTGATAATGTTGTCTTTGTTCAGCTGAAGATCTAAGGAATGCTGTGTGTTCCCCGAGAGCAGATCCCTGCTCACAGGCGCTGCGGCCCGCTGGATTCAGAGGTAGCTAGAGCGTTGTTTTGAAATGTTAATATGTTAAATACCAAACTAATATTTCAAAAATATGTATATATGATTTCTATATCCTTGTTTTTCAGATAGCCTACTTATAATTTAATATAAAATTAACTGATTCATGCATAAGATTTCAGTCATGAAAATAGTTCCCTTTTTAAAAAATAAAAAACCACTTTGTCTTTGTAGATTACAAATAAATCAGACTTTCAAATTTAAAATTATCTACACACTAGGATATAGAACTGTGTTAATATATAAGAAATTGGGGAATAATAAGAATGAAGGATTTTTCTATCATTTTCATTTTATAAATTGCCACCTGTGAAAATGATTTTTGCACATTATTTGTATTTTTTCTTTGTATATGAAATAATTTTTGTACTTTGTAAAATATGGAGCCCATTGTACCTTCAGCTATTTGAGACTGTACACAGTGCTTCTTTTATAACTGGATTCTTTTAACTTTCATAAAGGTGTTACATGCCTTACATTCACTAACCACCTTGAATTAAATTTATTTCTTAAGAAAAAGCATCCTCATTTGCTGTGAAATAAAACTCACTGTGTAGTGCATACTCCTCAGAAGGCGACATCCAGGATTTATGTATGAGACTAAAAGTTCAAGGGTGAAACAGCCCATTTCTTGCCTTGCTTAGGCAGTCAACAGGCACATTGGACATGCTGGCGTGAGCTTCTTGGCTCTGGACACACAGCCGCCGAGTTTAGGTAAGAGACCGGAAACCACTCTTCCCACCCTGTTCCTCTCCTGAGCTGTGTGAAATTGGTGGAGTCCTTTATGTCTTCTGGGTCCCAGGTTTACCACCTATGCTATGTGGCAGTTTGTGAGAATTTTAGACAGGATCAGCTGAACTCTAGTCAGGTGGGTAGCTTTTCTGTTTCAGGAAATCGTTAAAACGGCACAAATGAAGGATCAGTGATTTCAGTTCTGGATGTTTCTTCTAGTTAAATCCTGGAGTTTACCTTGGGGACCTTACCTACATCTCAACACAGAGCCAACAGAAATCGGGTTCTCACCCCAGGGCTGAACCTCTAAGTCTTTTGATATCCAGGAGCCCACTGAGCCAGGCAGATTGGGCCCCCAGAACCTTCAGGTTCCCTCAGTCTAGAGAGCTCAGGTGATCCAGGCGGGGGCCCTCAGGCTTCATTGGTTCCAGGACTCTGCCTCTGCTGTGTCCCTGAAATTCACTCACAAGGGAAGCCACTGAGAGATTGGGGGTTGAGTACAAGAATATCCAGATGCCCTTCATTCCTCAGGTCTTAGCTGTGAGGGGGAGAACGCTGGATTCCAAGGAAGAAAGACGAGGGCCTGGCATCTTGTAAGGAATTTAGCCGCCACCACCCCTCACCTGTGGCGTTTGTGACAAAGCCTTTCTACGGCTGGGCTCTGGAAAGATGCAGATCCTGACAGGAGCCGATTGTACGGGGCCTGCTCCCCAAGCCCTTTGGCCCGGTTCTTACTTCCCAGAGCCCCCCAGCCAGGGGTCTCTATTCCAGAGCTAGAACTCAGACTCTAATGGCACAGCATGTTTGCTTCTCAACAGAAATAGACATTTCTAGATATTTCATTGGGAGTTCTCTTAAGAGTTATTAAGTAACCCATCATCCCATAAAGAATTTCTGAACCATCTCAGGCTGATAACCAGGAAATACCTTCAGCAACAGCAGCTGGAGCTATGCGTTAAGCAAAGAATAAGGCAGTATCAATGCAGACAGAGGGCTTCGAGCAGCACTGTCAGATACATAAAGCAAGCCATATAATGTATCTTTTATAAAGTAAAAAAACAGATGGGTCATCCCCCCACTCCAATTTCTCCCCTTCATTTTTCCCTTCAAAACAAACGGAGGGTTTTAGAGGGAGGGGGTGGGAGACAGGTGAGCCTGGGGACGGGTATGAAGGAGGGCACGGGCTGCATGGAGCAGTGGGTGTTACACACAAACAGTGACTCTTGGAACAATCAAAAACTTATGATGTACTGTATGGGGACTAACATAACAATAAAAAAATAATAAAATTTTTAAAAAACAGATGGAATTGATTTTAATAACATTTCATCTTATTTTTAATATATTTTTACTTAACCCAGTATATCAAAAATATTATTTCAACATGTAATCGTGCCAAAAAATTATTAATGCTCTATCCACATGCTGTCCCATTGCCCTTCACCCCACTCAGGCTCAACCCCAGAGGCAGTATTTCCATCTTACAGACTGCTTCCAGGCCCATCCGTTTTTATGACTTGATGCATCCAACAGAACCCTAGTCATAATGGACAGTTTCAGATGTCCCTCTTGGTGTACGTTGGTCAAGTGTTCAGTCTCTAGTAACATGCTAGAGACTGTTTCTCAAAAAGGTGTGTGATTCGCTGTTGCTGTTACCGTGGCATCCCCGGGGCCTGCTTTGGGATCCTCCCGCTGCCCTGCCCTGGCATCCCCGGGGCCTGCTTTGGGATCCTCCCACTGGGACTTTTCGTAAGCTCCATACTAGTCTTTCCCCTTTCCCAGGGCCGACACTCCCAGCGCCTCCAGCTTCCGGGCACGGTAGGCTGGCCCCTTTGTTGCAGAGCCTTCTCCTGCTGTGGGACCCACCTGCAGCCAGTAGCCCTGCACATCACCCGGAACACTGCGTTGTCCCCAACCCCAGAGACAGCTGCCAGCCACCGTGCTTCCTTCACAGTGGCAAGAGATACAAGATACAGCAATTTCTCTTTCTCTTGACTTTCACTTTCTTTCGCCGGCCACTGAACCCCTTAAAAACTTCATTAAAGTGGCAGGTCCTTAAATCCTCATCGGTTTTATATGCTACACCCTGGAGTGCATGTGACTGAGCCGTGGCCTCCAGCACAGGACACCTTACTCATCCTGCCTGATCAGCACGGGGTCATTGACGTGATGGGTCAGCGTGCTGTTCGGTGGGATAGCCACATGGCCCTGATCTCTTGACATGACATTAAGACGGAGGACAAGGCAGTTTACACAACCCTGAGGCAAAACTATAAATGAATATTGTTGTCCATCCCTTGTGAATATGAACTGTTTCTGCTCCTCTTTTCCAGTTGGAATGGAAAAGAACACATTGACCAAATGACTGCAAACCACATACCTACAGCCTTATTAATTTTCTCTAGCAATGATCCCATGTCTGGCACAGCAGCTGCGAGCAGGGCTCCTCCTTGGCTCAGCCAGAGTCCGTCTAGCTAGTCTTCGTCCAGGATCCATCAGATTCATGCAGAGGTCAGATGGGTGAATTAAAAGGAGAAACAGCAGCGACCACCACCCCTTCATCCTTTAAGTTGTTAATGGTGACATTACTTTCTGCCATATCCCCTGGTATGGGATGAGATTTTTTTATTTACTACTTTGGGCAAGGCGGGGGAGTAGGGAGAAGGCAGGTTCACAAGTCTGCAGTTGGTATTCTCTGCTATGATTGCTCTCACCCGGTAAGCCAGTGACCTGGTGTGGGGTCACTCTACCTGTCAGAGCATACAGTTCTGACGGAGCACTTAGGTACAAGGGACTGCTGCTGGGCAACTCTGTGGACCCAGCGAGCCTGGAGCAAGCCAGACCTTAGCCCTCACTCTCCTCTTCCCTGACCTCTAGGGGCCCCGCTCTGAAAAAGGGCCCGTGATGCTGCTTTGAGTCTCATATGTTCATGTCAACTAAAACTCTAGTATCTACTAGTCCCTTTTCTCTAGTGAACAGTCACCCAAATAAATGGCCATAGACCTTTGGGAGAAAACTTCAGGAATCACCATACCACTTGCTACGATTTTGCAGGGTCCTTCCTTCCTCCTTGACCCCTGGCCCCTCTTTAGACTATAGTTTCGGGATCTGCACATTGGCCCAGGTTTGGAAACTGAGCAAGGGACCAGTTTGCATTGTGCCTGCCTCTTGCACCTCTATTCCTTTCTGGTTTTTTTGTGTGTTTTTTTTTTTTCATTTTCATTGTACTTATTAAGCAGAGCCTTATTGGCTGTCTGTTTTGTCCCTAGGGACACCATGCTCCATGTGCCTTCTCCACAACTTTCTGTGGGTCGAGCCCCCTTGCCTACCCGTCCGTCATTACTGGCCTTACATAACACATCCATTTGAGCACAGTCACTTTGGCCAGGTTCTTTTATTTCTTCTTTACCATCTGCCAGGAAAACTCAGCATTTCCACTGCACTGAATGTTGGCCCCTGCTTTTTTCCAGACTTCTAAGAGCCACCCCCAGCAGAATCTGCCCTATCGCCTCGTGTCCCATCCAGTGTATTAAATCTGTGTCTCAGGAAAGTGCCCCCATATCCATGAATTCTTGCTTATCCACTCTCATATTCCAGCCCCTTCATTAAGTGTTCCCCAAATGCAATCCCAGGACCATTCCTCTGGCTCCTGCTAGCGTCTGTCTGTGATAGTTAGTATTCTTTCATGTATGCCCGCTTTCCTTCACTATCAGGCTCCGTATGTCCCCAGCTGGATTATTCTGGAATTCCACCCTAATCACGGGCGCTCGGCCAGCAGGGGAGGAAGCAGGAGCAACTCCCTAGAAGGTACTTGTTGCCCGGCAGGGGTGAGGCCTCCGTGGCATCCTTCAGCACAGCAGAGGTGGTAGCTCTTAGGAGGAGGGGTGGTCATCTCTGTAAGCCTAGAGGGTTGGGAAGGCTGCAGCCCCCACATCCTCGGGCCATCCACGCTGACGTCTTTATCTCGCATCGCAGGGTTCCAGACTTTCCCCACCAGGGCCTGACCTTCACAGAACTACCTTGGCTGAGGATTCGGACTTATCTATGCAACTCTTATCTTCAGCCTGCCACTCAGCTGCATCTGTTCTCCACGGCCAGAGATAAGTGCTGCTTTGTGAGCTTCCACGGAGGCTCGCTGGCTCGCACGCTTCCCCAGTAACTGCTTGTCAGTGGCCCGTGGTCCCTCTTCAGTCCTCCGCAGAACATCAGCCTGCGTCCACGGTAACCAGCCAGTTTTTTGAGGACATTGTTCCATCCCCACCCACCGACCCCCACCCTCGCCTTATTTTTTAAATGCTTGGACGATCGCACCTACCGCAACATTCCCCTCCCCTAGGAAATTTTCCCAGGTCTTTACCCATAAAATCATTAGCACTTGAGCTGCTACCTTCCTCTAGGGACTATCTGGGGTCCCCATCAACCAGGATGGGGTCCTCTTCCCCATCCCCTCAGACCACTTTTGTTGGTTCTGGTCCTTCCACAAAGACGGACCCCTCTCTGTGCAAGAGACTTACGAGGGAACCCGTGTGAGGGAAGATGAGCAGGGCCTGGGTCGGGGAGGGTGGGAGGGATGTCAGGCAGTGATGTAGGTTCGACCCTGTGAACAAGAGACAGAAGGATGCAAGGTGGGGTGGGAGAATGGGAGGCTGCGGTTCGGATGTAAAAGGAGCACGGCCAGTGGGGGGCTCTTGGGCCAAAACCGCCTGTCAGAGAAATCTTGTACCTCCCAAGAAGGAGCCCATCTTGGCCCTTGCGGGCTTCAGCGCAAACCCTGAGGATATGAGAATGCAGCCACGGGGCCGGCCTGAAATCCGAGAGGTGCATTTTCACGGCCCCCAGCCAAAGTTCTAGGGGTTTCTCTCCATTGGAGCTCTAGACCCAAAGGAACAAAGGTGTCTGCATTTTCCGCCTGAGGGCAGTATATACAGAAGCTCCTGCCTGTCACATACTAGCTTTGACCTAACTTCTCTGAGCCTTATTCTCCTCACCTATAGAATGGGAATAAAAGTTGTGATAATACGTATGAGAGTACCCAGCACAAATGAATTCTCAGTATATCATTTGATTGAATCAGATCTATTGAAATCTGTAATAAACACCCAGTACAGGCTGGGTCCCAAGGAGTGTCTGGATGAGTAAGAGGCCCAAAGAGTCCGAAAGAGACGGGCACAGTAATGCCCACCACCCCTGAAGACGTCCAGGGCCACATCCCCCAGAATTTGTGAACATGCTAGCAGATGCAGCAAAGGAGAGTTAAGGTTGCAGGTGAAATTAAGACTGCGAATCAGCCGACCTCAGGGGATCATCCTGACGCACCCAGGGTCATCACAAGGGTCCCTGTAAGTGGAAGAGGGCAGCGGAAGTGAGTAGCAGAGAGACGAAACATGGCCAGTCACCGCGGGCTTTGAAGGTGGAAGGGGCCAGAGATCAGGGGCAGCCCCTGGAAGCTGGGAAAGGCCAGGAAACATCCTCCCCTCCAGCCTCCCGCAGGAATGCAGCCCTGCCAACACTTGGAGGTTTGCCCAGTGAGACCCATTTGGATTTCAGACCTTCAGAACTGTAAGATTATAAATCTGGGGTTTTGTTTGTTGTTGTTGTTGTTGTTACATAAATTAGCCCGTTTACTGTAGACCAGCGATGTTTCAAACGGTGGAGCTTCTACTGGTCTTTCAGCTCCTCAGTCTTCAGATGGCAGGCTGTACCGTGATGGCAGAAGTGGTTCTGTGGGTCCAGGCGGCCCCTGTTTCAAGTCTTCATGCAGGAATCCCCACAGCTCGTCTCTTCATCTTGGCTTTGCCACAACAGGAGCAGTTGTACTTGGCGTGCTGGCTTATCTCCATGTTCTTCACCATTTTCCCGAGGGAGGTGCCACAACCAACCCCACACTTAGCAACAACCCTCCTCTTCCTGGTGCACTTGGCCATGTCACCGGATGAGGTCTGAGCCCAGAGAGCGATCAGTCTGCTGTCTGAAGCCACTACGTTTGCAGGAATTTGTCACAACAGCAACAGGAAACAAATACAGCCTGATCCACATGACCTGCAGTGACAGAAGCGCATGCAGGATACAGGAGCCCGGGACAGGGACGCTGGCCGCAGGGTGGCCCAGGGAGAGGCGAGAGGGAGGCAGAGGGCCCAAGTGCCACAGGAGGTGTGGGCTTGGGGGGCTATGCTGGCAGGGGCTTCCTACCAGGCCCTGACTTGCACACATGCCCATCCTGGTGACACAGGCACTTTGCATGCAGACGCTGTCGGACACAGGCCCCCCGTCACCTACAGTCTACCTCTTTCTGGCGACCTCTCTCAACATCCACGTTTCCCAGGGGCAGCTGAGTTTGGCAGGTGAGGTTGGGAGGTCCCTGCTGTGACCCCTCACAGTGGGAGGCGGCTGGAAGTCATTTCTCTGTGGCACTTCAGTAGGTGAGGTGCCAGGGCAAGCGTGACTGGGCACACGTTCCCCCCAGACCTCCCACTGTGAGATGGAGCCTACCACAAACGGGGCAGTCCCCCGAAACCACAGAGGGTCCGTCTTTCCGTGCATTTGCTCCTTATTCATTCAGTCAGTACATTTACCGGTATTTGCTGTGTGCTGGTGCCCGTTGAGGCTACTTTGGAGTCCAGGTAAAACAGGCCATTAGCCACTCCTGCAAGGTATGGAATCCAGCGTAATCAGAACTGTGACCAGGTGGGGACAGCTAGGGGCCGGCGGAAAAATGGGAGGAGACCCCAGCCCAGCCCCAGGCATCAGAGAAGACCACCCAGCGTGTAAAACTGACGTGACTGGAGTCCTTCTAAAACAGTCCTGGGGAGGCCACTACCAAGAAACCACCTCACCTGCCCATATTTGAACCGGGCAAAATCATCCACAGACTCAACAGGACAGCAGGCCTCCTAGCCATAAAACTGCCGGTGGTGGGCTTTGGGAAGACAGGGCAGGTCACTAGAGCATACCAGGAACAGTTCTGATGGTTAACCCAAGAGTCAGTGCGCACCCCGCAGCGGGCCGGCCTGCTAGCACCAACTCCCGGAATTGCCCCCCTTCCTCTGTCTCGTGAAACGCCTCGCTCTTGCCCAAAGGCGCTCCCCACACTGCAATTCTTGGATCCCAAATACACTCATTTGCCTCTTGTCGTGGCTCGCTATTTTCAGGTTGACAGCCAAATACATTGAAGCTGGACAAGAAGGAGCTAGCTGGGCAGAGGGGAAGGAGAGGAGGGCAAGGGAAGGCAGGGAAGCCGGGACGGGACATGTGTTCAGAAAGATCTCCCCGGTGAAGATGCACAGGGGGACTGGAAGTAGGGGGGCGGCCGGGGGCTGTTGTGGTTGTCCAGATCTGAGAAGGCAGGCAGCGGGGCTGGAGAGACATTCCTGAGGTGGCCTACCTGCTGGGGGCAGTGGGGAGAGACGGGAGAGGGACAGGACTGTCAGTTGGTGCCCGAGAGACCTGCACGTGGCCACGGGCTCCGAGTCCAGGGGAGGAAAGACGGCCAGGCAGGCAGCAGAAGCCTGGGGCCCTGCCTCCATGGGCAGGCCACACACTTCCACCGGGGCCCCGCTGGAGAGAGGGGATGGGCACCCTGCCAGGCTCTGGGGGTGCTTGTGTTCCACAGCAGCGGGCAGGTGGCCCCCTGCCCAAGTCACAGACACGCCGTATGACTTGATGGAGAGAAATGGAGTGGCTGCTCGATGCTCTGCAGCTGAGGGCTCCCTGCTTTGGAGAGAGAGGTCAGATGCCCAGGTCAGACGGTAGTGTCTGACGGAGACAGGCTTGAACCCAGGCTTGAGTGACTGTGTCCCCGTCTCACCCTCCCCAGCCTTCCATACTTCAACCAGGCCAGTCTTGGCACCAGAGAAAGGAGATTACCAGGGACCCGTGACCTCCACCTCCCACCCAGCCAAGCCAGGCCACTTAGAGGGCCATTCAAGGCCAGGAGCACACTGCCATGACCTCACCCTCCTGGGGACTTGACCAGGACATCAAGTTTCCTCTGTGGGTGGAATGAGCTGGGGCCTCCAGGAGAGGAGAGAGCGGCCCACAGCTGACTCAGCTTCCTTACATTCTCTCCGCACGGGCCACGCACCTCACAGACCACCTGAGAAGCGTATATCCCTGTCTGCGAGCAAGGGCTCCTGCCTCCCTGCCAAGAAGAGCACAGACCTAGCCCAGCTCGTCCCCCACTGTCACGCAGCTCAGCAAAGCTGGGCCTTCCAGGAAATGCACGCCTGGCCAAAAGAAACAGAGTTCAGAGCTTAGAACAGGGACGCTCATGTGATCCTGGTGAGATCTGGTCCTGTCTGAGCCTGTTTCCTCATCTGAAATGTGAGGCTGGGCTCATTTACCCTAAAGCTTCAGCAGCTGTGCCGCTCTTTTGTGTCTGCTCTACAGTCTCTGGCCCCATTCCAGCTGAAGGGTTGGACACCAGATGCCTGGTCCCTGCAGAGAGCCCCCGACTCTGGCCTCAGAGATCCACCTCCTCACTCCCCGCAGGTCCCCCGAGGTTCGAGGTTCAGTGCAGCCCCAGCCAGAGGAATGTGAGCCATTCCCGGCATCTCCTCCCCTGTGGCCAGCCCAGAGAGGGGCTGGGGCCTCTGGGCCTTTCTGACAGGAAATTAGCTGGGCCTGGCCTTCCCCACTACCAGCTGCTCTGCTGACCCTGACCCCGTGTTTTCTGAAACCTGATACTGCTAATTTCAGAGCCTCCTCTCCATTCCCAAGGAGGCCTGGGTGAGCTATGTGTCTAACCTCCAGCCTGCATGCGGGTTCACCTTCCTGCCCTGGGAACTCCAGCCCTACTGTCACCTTAAGCAGGCCCCACTCTCTCTAGGAGGCTGGTGTCCCCGTGTCTGAGGCTTCAGACAGAGCCGGTGTGCAGCGTGGGTACAACATGGAAAATGGCTTGGAGGGAGGCAAGTGAGAAGGGCTGTTGTGGCCCACGTGAAGAGTGCAGGTGGTTAGGATTAGGAAGAGGCCGTGAAGCTGCGAAGAACTGGAGAGTTCAGAGCTATGCAAGCAACAGGATGAAAAACGGGTGGTAGTCTGGCCACCGGAGCTGCAGGGAGAGGTGTGTGAGGCCCCCTGGTTTCCTGAGTTGCAAAGCCTCTTGGGGAGCAGCAGGGGCTGAGCAGGAGTGTGGGGGAGGAGAAAGGACCCCAAGTTTGCGTTGGATCATCCAGGCTAAGGTGCCTTTCAGATCGACCTAGTGAACATTAGGAGACAGACAGGAATGAGCCCAATGCACACTAGGGAGGCAGGAAAGTAGACGGTAATCCAAGCGGAGAGGCGGACAGGGGTGCCCCAGGCCGGAGTTTAGAAAAGAGGGGAGAGGCAGCCTGCGCCCCAGGACACTAATGCAGAGCGGCCTGTGCGGGGTGGACCCTGAAGGAGCGGCGAGGAGCGGCCGAGGATACAGGAACAATCCCAAAACGCTGAGCCCCGCAAGGAAGGGAGAAGGGCGGTTCCAGAAGCCAGCGCAGGAGGCTGCTGGACAACTAGGAAGAGGAAGACTGGAGAGTGTCCTGGGGCCACTGGCGACTTCAGGGCGCGCGTTCTAGGTGAGTGAGGGGCTGAGGCAGGCTGCAGAGCGGGCGTGGGGAGGAACTGCCCTGTGCGGCGGCAGGGGGGCTGTGGGATCAAAGACAGGACCTGGCTTGTTCGCGTTTAGGGCGGGTGAGAAGCGAGCGTGTTTACGCGTAGCCGCCGAGGCCTGTCACCGAGGGGTTGATGAGAGCCGCGAGAGCAGGGATGACCCCCAGAAAGGTGGCCTGGAGCCCGCAGGGGCCCCGCGAGGGCCGCTCCGCGCCTCAGGGGCCGGGCTCGAGGGAGGTGCGCGCCGGGCCATGGCGGGGCGCTGTCCTCCGCGGCCACGCTGCCCGGGCGCCCCGCCGCCCCGCCCCGCGCACGCACGCACGCACGCGCACGCGCGCCTGAAAGCTTGGCGGGGGAGCCCCGCCTGGAACTCGGCCCCTAAGAGGTCGTCTGTATAAGGAGGTGACCGACGTGGATGGTCACGCACTCTTCTCGTCGGAGTGTGGGGTATCCCTGAGAAGTCAGGTCGCGCCCAGCGCCAGGCTCCATCCTGAACGACGGCAAGCTGCTGTCCCACCAAGTTTTCCACTCACGGGTTTCCCACGAAGGCTGCCGTTCGCCTCTGCCTGGGAAGAGCCCGGAGCCAGCGCCGCCGCCAGCACGCCCGCGTCCCCGCGTCCCCCCGGCCCCGCGTCCGCGCGCTAGACCCCCGCGGGCTCCAGGAGACGCAGGCCGGCGCCTGTGCCGAAGGGCGGAGCTGGGGTGGCCACGTCGCACCCCGGCCCTGCCTGCGCGCCGCGGGCTGAGCGGGGCGCGTCACCGGGGGGGGGCACGGAGACACCGGTAGTGAGGGGGAGCCTCGCTTTCCTGAGCTCACCGGGGCTCCTGCCAGCACCCCCTCTGGCTTCAGACATGCTCTCACCGAGTGTTTCATGGTTTCCCTCCAGCCTCTCGGCCACTCCGCCGGGGGCGCCCGTGTGCCTGTTGTCCCCAACCGCCCCTGGCCCCGTCTCTCCTCTGCCCCCTCCCTGGATGGCTGGCGCTGAGTGCCGTCATCGTTGTCGTCGCCGCTCAGGCCTAAGGCTCCTCTCGAGCCCCGGCTGCCCCCGGACGCCTCCACCCTAGCACCCAAAGGCACCCTGTGTGACAGGTGCACCTCCTCTCCCTGCACTCCCTGCCCGCCGAAAAAGAAACCTTGCTACACTTCCTCTGAACCGGGAACTCCTTACACTTGCCCTTGGCCCTAGGCTGAGTCATCCTCAACAGAATGTTCCCTGCGCTCACACCCACAGCTGACACTACCGTCAAAATACACCCTCAACCTGAGCGCTTGTCACCTTCGACACCGCCAGCCTGGCCCACCTCCCACCTGGGCTTGTGCGGGATCGTCCTCAGTCTCCCTGCTTCCACCCAACAGTGCCAGGGGCACCCCTATAAATGTAAGTTCAGGGCATCCTCTGTCCAGCATCCCGCAGTGCTGTTCCCTCTTCTTGGACTGGAAGTCTCTAAGACCTTACAACAGCTTACAAAACCTGTGGTGACCCCTCTTTCTGCTGCCCGCTGGACCTCGTCTCTGGCCATGGGCCCCATGCTCACCTGCACCAGCCGTCCCATACCTGTCCTGCCCTCTTCCTGGGACACTCCTCCCGCAGTGCTGAGCTCACCCCTCCCGTCCTCCCCTCTCTGCCCCCAGCATGTCCTGGGTGTGACAGCAGCCAGCCTGACCTTACCTCCCCGCCCCCTGCGCTTCTTGCCTGCTTTGCAGGGTCCACAGCGTCGCCCCTCACACATAGCCGCCTGTCTGTCCCTCCCCTCAGAAAGCAGCCTTAGTGAAATAAGCACTTGGTAGGAACTTGTGGGAGGAAGGAGCAGGAGTAGCTGAGAGGGTGGTCACTGGGCATGGGGGAGGACGCCCCGCCAGCTGAGGGAGGATCCGAAATGACAGACTGAGAGATCCACAAAAGATGGAGAGAAGGGTGCCCTTCCTGACCTGCCAGGTCCAATCTGCATGAGACTTGAGTGTTAGTGAGGTCTGCAAGGTGGCCCATTTCATCCTCCCCTGTCTCTCACCTCTTTCCTGATGATACGGGTTTCTGTTCCTCGCAACTACAATATCTTGACTCAAACACTATCCTTCCACCCACCCTCCACATCTCCACCCTACATTCTAGCTTCCCATCTAGACATCTCGTCATCTATCTGCAAATCCAACAGCCCTTTAGACCCTTCATCCGCAAGAGCACCTGCCTGCCCAGAGGCCACCCATCCACCTACCAGACAGAACCAACAACTGTCTCTCTGCACGTCAGCCCCTCAGAACACACTGGCAGCATGGGGCCAGATCCTGAAGGGTCGTGAACACCAGCTAACAGTGGGGAGCTATGGAAGAATTTTAAGCAGAAAAGTTATATAATCCGGTCTGTATTTTAGAAATAGAACACTGGTAGCTGTGAAGAAGATGGATTACAGGAGGAAATCTAAAGCAGGAAGACTGGTTGGGGTAATAATCCAGTATTTCAGATGACGAAATAGGGCAGAAGCCAAGTGGCTAGCTAAAGGAAGCTTTGAGGAGAAGAGGGAGCAGCCGTGGGAGCAGGCCCGTCCAAGTGGGGGACCATCTAATGGGCCTTGGCTTGGCACCCGCAGGTGGGCCCGGGCCCTGTGCTTGCCCCAGCGCTCAAGTGGGCCCCAGAAGTTCAAGACGGGCAGTTCCCAGGGGCCCAGCCCAGAAGCAGTTTTTTCTGGGCCCATCTCCGGAGCCCTTTGCCCTATAGCTCAAGCCCCTGAGCAAGCGATATTTCCAGAGTACACTGTCACCACCAGCTCCAGTGTCGCAGCTCAGCCTGGGCTGCAGAGGGCTGGGGCCTCTTCTCTGTTCGTTTTCTCCAGCTCCTCAGAGGCTGGGCCTCAGGCCCGGTGAAGTCACAGTTTGGGAGGCAGCCCGGGCGCCCTGCCGCCCACGGAGGCTATATTTGGAGCAAGACAACTCCCCAGAGACATAGACTAGGGACCCACCCTGCAGCACTGCCCCAACCAATTTTACCTACCCAAGCAGTGTGAGTGTCACTCACATCCGCACGTACTTGCTTATTCCTTCATTCGGCCCCTCATTGATTCATTCCCCGTAGAGTTACCACGGGTAGGAACAGCAGGGTGTGTGGTGAGCATGTGCACGTATACGAGCACATTTGGGTGTCTGTGTAGAAATGGGGATGGCGGAACATACTCTCAGCGCCCTCCTCAAGGTTCCACAGTGCCCAGGACTCAGGGTCGGGGCTCAGCGGCGTCTGCGGGCACCTGTGGGCACGTGTGTGCGGGCACGTGCTCTCCGAAGCGACAGCTGTGACTCAGCCTCGCGTGGCGTCTGTACCGTACCTGTGTGGATAGGACTGTGTGTGCCACGAGAGCCCTCGCCCCCAGGGGGTGGGGGAAGCAGTTGTGACTGACTCAGCTGACTTTGGTGACTGGGTGCCCCCAGGCCAGCTGTGACTTTACACCTTGCTCACTTGCCAAGCCAAACAGCCAGTGTTGGGTGCAAATATTCTGCACAGAGAGTGCAGGGACAAAGTCCCAAGTCTGCGGCCTCCAGTAAGTGATCCGGCCCCGCTGCTTCCGCCCTTCCCCTGGCATAGGGCCCTCATCCCAGCCTCTCTGGCCTGGCCTCCTGGAGCCCAGGAGACGGTGCCCCATGCAGACTTCTTCGTCTCCCCCACCCACCAGTCCTGGATCTGCACACATTAGGAACCAGGCCAAGGGGTGCAGAGCTGCCAGCCCAATCCATTTCCCTCCCACACCCCAAACCCCTCCTGTTTCAGCCGCGATGGCATCTTCCTCCATCCCCCAGTCACAACCTTAGCAGGCACAAGCCCAGGAGAATTTCCAGTCTCTGGGGCTCCACGGCCTCGGCTATGGCACCGCCCGGTCCCTCTCCATCTTCTTCCTCTGTTTGTTGACCCGTCTATCCCCAGCGGTCTCTCTCCTTATCTGCCCAAGGGTCTATCTTTGTCTCTTTCCGAGGCAGACTGTCTGCAGCGGAGGCTTCACAAGAGTGGAGGTGCTGACAGGGTGGGGGTGTGGGGAGGCCACTCGGTGTCGCTTCTTGAGCTTTATCAGCAAAACTGAAGTTCCTGCCCAGGGCTCAGGCTGGAATTTCGCCCTGGATGACCTCGCTCCGTTTGCTGGGGCCTCCGCAGGGACAGCCAGGGTCAGACCAGTCAGGAAACAGGCCCCTGCTTGTTGGCTGCTCCCCCTCCCTCCTGACCCACTCTCATCCCAGCCCCCGGGGGCCCTCCCCGGCCAAGCCTGTCCACAGAGGACACACAGGGGAGAGGGCTGCCCCTTCCTAGGCTCTTACAGGAACAGAGCCCAGGCTGTGTGCGCGCTGGGGGCAGCGGGGAGGGGTGAGTCATGACCAGAATGCCTGGAGCCACCAGCAGGGCACTCCCCAGCACCCCCAAAGGCAACCTCAGGGCCCAAGGAGGAAGGGGGCTTCCGAGCAGGCCCGCACTGCAGGCGTGTGGTACATGCTGAAGGGCTGGGAGAGGCTCTGAGTTGGGACACCTGAGTTTTGTCCCCCATCCGTCACTACCTGCCCTTGGGCAATTACCACGTTCCCCTCATCGGTACAGTAGGAAAAAACGCCACTTTTGGGGGCTGTTGAAGACACAGTGGGACCGCCTGCGGCCACCTCTGATGGACTCAGCGCCCTTGGGTTTCCTTAGTCTTAGGCGGCCGCGGTCGCGACCCGCTGGCGCCCGCCGACCCCCCCCCCCCCCCCCAACCCTGCCGCGGGTGCGAGGAGGAACGGCGGGCGGCCGGGAGCGCAGCCGCGGCGCACGCCTGCCACCTGGCGGCCCCCAGTGGCATCGCCCAGCCCGGGGTCCCGCGTCCCTGGCTCTGCCTGGCCATGCGCACGTTGGGGGGCGGGCACAGGGTCATGCCCCCAAAAGGCGCCAATAGCTCACTGCCACTGAGTCTGGGCAGCTTCAGGACGTGCCAGGGAGGCCCTGGATAGGGGCTTGTCTCTAATGGAGGCGGCCGTGTCCCTCCTTCCAGCTGAAAGTAAGCCTGACACCCCGAGGAACACTGGTCCATTGTCCCTGGAGGGTGGGATTAGAATGGTATTTTATTCTCTCTACATACCTCCTTTGTCTCCATTTTCCACATTGAGTATGTGTTACTTTGTGATGAGAAAAAAACTACAAACATTTTTTTAAGATTTTATTTTAGGGGCGGTGGTCAAAGAGAAAGAGAGAATCCCAAGCAGACACTGCACCCTGCTTGGAGCCGGATGCAGGGCTAGATCCCACTATCCTGAGATCATGATCTGAGCCAAAATCAAGTCAGTTGCTTATCTGACTTGAGCCACCCACGTGCCCCAAACGTTATTTAAAAAAAAAAATCAGGGAGAGAGGGGGCCTAATTGACTTGTCCATCAGGGAATTTTGGAAGACTTTCTAGTATCTCTGTTGGGAAAAATGGAGACTAGGACTCGAGACCCTAGGATTGATGATGGTCCGTCCTTCATATAAGCTGACATTAACTCTCTTAAGAAGAAAGGCAAGAGAAAGTAGTCCCAGCCTCAGCACAGGGTAGGGTAAATGCTCTAAACAGACCAGAATTTCTGTAGAAGAGAATTGCTTGCAGGTCAGTCACTGTTGTGTCCTGTGAACTCTGATCAGCCCCAGGGGACTATATCCAGGACATATTTGAGGACAAGGATGTCTTGCCAAAAGGGGCCGTTAAAAAGCCAGCCTCTACTAAGGACCTACAATATTGTCAATATAGCCACGAGGAGGCTCTCCCGCCCTTAAAGAGCCCTGGGCTCGGACAGCTCAGTTAAGCAGCTGCCTTAGGTTCAGGTCATGATCCCAGGGTCCTGGGATTGAGTCCCGCATCGGGCTCCCTGTTCAGCAGCGGGTCTGCTTCTCTCCCTCCCTCAGTGATCTCTCTCACTCTCACTCTCTCTCAAATAAAAAAATCTTAAAAGAGCCTTGGGCTCCTCTGAGAAAGTTCATCAGGGCTAGTGAGCAGCGGGGAGCTCACCCCACAGGTGTTGAGACAAAATAAGCAAGAACATCAGAATTGGCCGCGGGAACAGCAGCTGGGTTGAGGCCCCAGGAGGAGAGGAAGAGAACAGCTCTGGCTTCTGCAGGATCCCAGAGGGGAAAGCAGAGGCCAGGGGTCCTGGGGCTCCCGGGAAGTGGCAGTCCCAGGCCCTTGAGATCCACTTCAGAGCTGCGGCCTCCCAAAGGGCCTATGTGACTGGGAAGTGGGAGTCTTGCTGGACAGGAGCCCTCACCTTAAAACTTCGGCCATGCAAACATTTGCCAAGTACCAGCCTTTGCCGGACACCTGCCTATGGAAATGCAGAGAGAGCACTCTCCAGTAGCTTTGCGTGATCACCTACTTCAGTCACCTGTGCAATTTTCTCAGAACTTGCCAGTTCACCAGTGACATCTCTGTTACGTGTCCTGGCCTGGCCGAGATGGAAAGCCCCTTCACCACCTGACTTTCTAAAGAAAATGCACCCAGATGAAACATGGCGGACGAGGGCTGGGGGAAGAGCTCATCTCTGCCATGTGGAGAAACCTGAACAGGCTGATATTCCCTCACCAGGGGACTGATGAACATCACTTGCCTCCAGGTGTGACACCCCTAGAAGGACCCCCTCTGAGAATACAGAATCTAACTCAGGGGACACCGGAAGGTAGACCCACGAGGAGAACCCAGGTCTGTGTCACTGAGATCCAGCCTCCTTCCCAACTCAGCACTTTTGAAGGCCACTGACTCCTTGTAATCTCAGGCTGTGGGGGCAGCCACACTAGAAAGAAGACACTTACCCAGTCCCTTTAGCCATCTTACAGCCCACTGTGCTGTGGGGAGGACGGGGCCTTGGGACTGGGGGGGGGTGAAATCTACACACCTTTTCGGTGTCCCTGTGTGTCCCTGGTAAACACGTTTCGGATGCAAAAGGCCTCCAGATGGGAACAGAGAGCCCAGTTTGGCAGCACCGGACAGTGGCGCTGATTGCTCTTCTCATCCCGGCCCCCCTGAAACCAGCCTGTGGGCTCACAGGGCGTCTTCGCAGGGGAGCTGGCCCAGGATGGCCCATCGGGAGGGCAGGGCGCCTGAGATCAGAGGGTGGGGGGGGAACGGACAAAGCGGGGCCCAGGGAGGCCTGCCGTGTGGGCGGCTGATGGCTGAAGGGAAGAGGCAGGGTAGGCGGGGCAGGAGAGGAGGGGTTCGGATGGGGGAAGAGTCCTCAGGGGCTGAATGGAATGGGGGCTGCCTGCCTCTCCCCCTCCTCACGCCTTGCTGGCTCTCGGCGAGGCCCCAGGCCCGCTGTCGAGGAGGTGAACCCAAACGGGGGGGAAGGCCTGCATTCCTGCGGGTACACAACCCCGTGACTGTGTGCGTCGTCCCCGCGGTGGGGTCGGAAGAGGAGTCTGAGGCCGGCTCTGGCTGGCACTCAGTGCCTCCCACAGCTCAGCTGCGGCGCGGGGCCGAAGACTCGGCCGCCCCAGGCCCACAGAGGCTGAGCCGGGGACTGCGGCGGCCGCGGCCCGCCCTCCAGAGCGAGGGGAGGCACGGACGTGCAACTGGCTGGTGACCGGGCCAGAAACACGGAGACGAACACGTCTGGCGGCCAGACGTGAAGGGGAGGCAGGGGGTATGTTGAACCGCGTCCCAGAAGAGGCATCCCAGGGTGGACTTGGCTCACCCGCGTCCAGGGCCCTCTCTGCAGCGCGAGGGGTCTGGCCGCACTGCCCCCCAGGGACCGGTGGGTTCCGGCATCCAGGGGCTCGGCCGTGAGCACGGTCAGCCGTCCAGGTCCACGGGTCGAGCTGATACCCTGTACTTACAGAACAGCGCCGCATTCCCAGCATCCCAGAAGGTTCGCTTATGCTCTTTTGCAACCAACAACCGCCCGACCTACCCCAAGGTCACTCTACTTCTGACTTGGAAATCCACAGATTAGCTTTGCTGGCTCTGGAAATTACTATAATCATGCAGAATGCTATCTGGTTTCTTTGCGCAACATGACGTCTCTGAGATTCATTCATGCTGTTGCATCTCTCAGTGATGTGTTATTTCTAATTACAATGTAGTGGCCTTTGTCTGCTACACCAGTTCATCAGTCTCCTCCCTGCCGGTGGGCACTGGGTGGTTTCTGTTTTGGGGCCATCTCAGGAAAAGCTGCTGTCCCTCCCTGCAGGGTCTTGGGGGGGGGACACGGGCCTCAGTTCTCCTGGGGGTGGAACTGCCAGGTACGTGTTGTTTTTAGCTCTAGTGGATATTACCAAATAGCTCCCCCAAGCTGAGACGTGACTTTTATGGGTCTCAGAATGAGTATAAACAAACAAGGACATAGAAGGGAAGAGAAAGAAACCTCCCTTAAACGATTCCCAGGACTGATCCTTTCGATAAATTCCGAGCACCCGCCGCAAACTGGGGGCAGCTGGGCGGTGCCTCCAGCCACGTGCTGGTGGCCTCAGCTCAGCCCAGGGGCTCCGCGCGCCCTGCCAGCCCTCAGCCGAGGGTCTGGGGCTCTGCCGAAGGGAAAGATCAGCTTTCCAAGACACAGCCAAGCTGGCCTGAGAGTGGGCCGGCTTAGCCTGCAGTAGACATTTTAGTCTTGGTGACCATGTGAGACCAAAACAAAACCCACACAGTTTAGTAAACCTGAAAGAAAAAACAAAAGGCATAAAAAGAAAATTCGGGAAAGCAGAGGTTAAGTGGATTTGGAGGTAAGAGGGACAATGAGGGAGAAATCTTTATAAATAGTTCCCGTTTGTGAGCACACACATCTGCCATGGTTTCCCACAGGAGTGACTCAAACACCAACACGAAGCCATAGTTCCTGTCACGACAGCACTCATCTGGGGGTCCAAGCTCCCAACTCAGGGTTCTTGGGGAGTATCCCTCAAGTCCATCTCATTATGTGAAAATACACACACATCCACAAAACCTCACCCTACTGTTCTATTATAATCAGTTTAAAATGCATGCCATTCTGGTATTTTTCTTTTCTGAGTCCATTTTACCAAAAAACAAAAACCAAAAAAACCAAACATACAAAACACTTTTAATATATCTTAGAAAATTAGCAAAAAATTAAGAAAGTTCAGCATATTACATTGTACAATATTTAGGTAAGAATGTTTGAAAATTATAAATATTTGTTCCTTCTCGACACAGGACATCATAAAAATATTTTTAAAACTTTCTTCATGTATAATTCCTATAAATGATCATATCCATATTTATTAAGGAAAAGGCCTGATTATAACAAGCATTCACACACTCCTGAAATTTTCTGTACAGTAACTACAAAAGTAAAAGCAAGGGGATCTGGCAGCAGGTTGACCCTCAGACCATTTTAAATATTAGAAAGAATTCAGTTAGTATCAAATTACCATTCCAAATGGGACTTAGTTCATCTCTGTGCTGTCTTTGATTCCTCAGGATCTATCAGCCAAAGCACTCGATTCCTGGAGCTGGGGCCACCAGCCGGGACACGGATCAGCGGCAGCGCATTCGGCAGAAACCTCCGCACAACCGCACTGGGGACCAAGAGCTGCGAGTGGGGACAAGGGTCCCACGTCCCGGGGACGGCTCTGTGGGAGCAGCAGTCGTAATCCAGCGGCCACCGGCTCGCCCAGCAGACCGGCTAGGTTAGAAGGCTGCCCTCGGAGACGGGGACCTGCTGCCACGGGGACGGAGGGAGCGCGGTCCACGGGCCCACCCCGTGCCCCGACCCCGGACCCCGCAGAGGCTGGCGGCACCTCCCGCAAGGTGTGTGGGCGGCCCCCTTCCCACGAGCACCTGAGGGAGCTAAAGGGAGTTTTCAGAAGCTGAAGTTTTCAAGGAAAGAGCATGATAGTGTCGACTTTTTTTTTCTTTTCAGGTAAGCCCTGATTTTCAGGCAGAGAAATGGGGCTCCCTCAGTATATTGACCTGATAGGCCTGGAAGGAAGGAGGTTAGAAGCAGCAAAGCCAGGTCCTGTGTCTTCAGCGCTGAGCCTGCGCGCCCGTCGCCCCGCCCCGTGTCACCCCTCACTCCGTGCTCTTCTTCCCCCTCCAGCTCCTCTCTCTCTCTTCCAGTTCCGCCTGGGTGAAAGCCGCAGGGCCCCAGTTAGTGATCAGGTGGGGGTTTTTAGAACCTAAGGGACAAACACACATTAAATACAGGAAGTACCACAGCCTTCAGTTAATGTGACCATTTCCCCACAGGTAAACAGTCACTTTCCCCTTATTTCCCCTCTGGGGACTATCCGTCAATGGCATACCTGCCCCAACAACCGAAGGCTAATGCAAAGGGAATTACTGGGCCTTCTTTTCCATTACAGAGCAAGGTATTCAAGAGAAATTGACCCTAAATAGCTTGATTTCTATATATCTGGGCTAACAAAGATTTTTAGCACAATTCAAACACAAAACAGAAATTGGGAAATATCTGATTACTTCAAGGAGCGTGTTACCTGGCTCTATCAATCGAATTAATCCTTCGTGCTGGGCCACTTTATCCTTCCAGCTCTTGGTCTTACTAGTTGCCATCTCCAGCTTCTTCTTAACTCCCTGGAACACAAGGAGATTTTGGATTATGCAACCACAACGGGAGTTTAAGAGCCAAATAAAACTGGGCGCTTACTACAGGATTGTGGGTTATCCCAGGAAAGCCTCCCAGCCCCTCTCAAGAGGCAGGAAGTCTTATTACCCCCGTTTTACAGATGTGGAAACCAGATGCAGAGAGCTGAGTGACCTGCCCGAGGTCAGCCCGAGGACCTACTCGAACTGCCAAACACGAACGTGTAAGGTCCCTGTGCGCACATCAGGGCTCGCCGCCCTCGGCTCCAAAGGCCCCCTCCCCCGTTCTGCGTGTGACAGCAGGGAACTCTTCGCAGCAGTGGCACCCTTAAGCTTGGTCAGTAAAGGGCGCTGAAGGGACACCGGAGGAAGGAGGTTTGCTGCCGGGTCCCACTGCGCCCTTCTTGGTTGCTGAGGACGAGCCGCTCTTCTCAGCAGCTCCCGGGGCAGGGGGCGCCCCCGGGGCTCAGGCCGGTGCCCAGAGGGCAGCCTCCCAGTCACAGCTCTTCTGCCGTCCAGGGGGCCGGGGCCCAGCCCTCTCCAAGGAGGCCGGTCTCACAGCCACAGGCATAAGGGGCAAGGATCAAGGGGGGGCCTCTCCCAGCTGTGTTCCCTCGCTGGCTGTCCTGCCTCAGGCTCAGAGGCCCGGGCTGCTTCCTGTACCTGCCATGGCCGCCTCCTTAGAGTCCTCTTCACTGCTTAGCAGGAAATCCCCTTGTTATGGCTAATAACTGCTTGCACTAGACTTCTCTGGTTCAGATTACCGTGTGCCTCTTGACTACAAGGGACTTGACCTGATACCCTTCACCACCTATATAAAAACTACTACTTCTCACAGCTAGGCAAAATTCTTACTGCAGCTTCTTACAGCTAGGCAAATACTATTTCTAAACGTTTAGGTTTCTCCTTTAAGTCCAGTCAGCTAACAGTGTTAGATTAGTTTCGGAAACTTGAAATCCAGGCCTCACCTCGTACTGCTCCAGCGCCTGCTTCCGCTCGAGCTCCAGCTGCTCTAGCTGCTCCATGGCTTCCTGAAGGGCCCGCTCTTTCATGACGCGCTGATTCTCCAACTCCTGCTTCTCCGCCTCGGTGGTCTGGATGGCCTGCTGCTGCTCCAAGTGCCACTTTTCCAGCTCAGCCCTCTTGGAAGACTCTTCCTCGAGCAACCTGCGACACAGAGCGCTCGGGATCAAACCTGCCTGGGCTCCCACACCCCGGCAGAGGCCGGAGCCCCCAAGGTCATCTTAGCCACCCCCCTCGTTTCACAAGGAAGAAATGAGGAGCCACAGAGGCCCACGTTCATAAAGCTGGTAAGGCGACCCCTGCGTCCTGTCCTGCACCTCTCTGTTGCACCCTTTTTGGAAACAATATTTAGGAGAGGCTGAATGTGCCACAAACTGGGCCAAGAGCTAAGTGTATTTTCCCAATCAACCCTCACAATAAACTTAAGTGCTATCAACATTCATAGTTCAACGATGAAAGTGAGGCACCAAAGCTAAGTGACGTGTACCACGTCGGTCACCTGGCAGGTGGGAGGGCCAGGTTTTGAAATGTGCTTGGTTCCTAGAACATTAAAACATTTCTCGTCTAGTACAAACCTATGACCAAGGACAAAGCTAACAAACTAATGAAGTGAGGGAAGAAGGAGCCAACAGAAGGCAAAATAAATCAGCTACCACTTGCTGAACAATTACTACATGTCACTCCCTCGTGACTGCTAACCCTACATCAATTCTGCAAGGTAGTATCATCCCTCCAGATGAAGCAATAAAAAATCAGGGTGTTTATGTCACACAGGTAGTAGTGGATTTTCACCAAGATTTGTGTTGACTCCAAAAAGTTATCTCTGAGGAACAGGCTACCTATCTAAGAATATCCAGCTATGGAGGCATTTAAATAAACTAAGGTACAGCCCAAACCTGTACTCGAAGTACAGACAGCATAGTTAGATGCCGGTCCAGGACCCGACACACCTCCAGTGGCCTGACCATCGGCATGCTCTTCCAAAGCCAACGAGAGAAGGAGTAAAGCAACTGACCAGACGGCCTCATGTCACCAGCACCCCCACCCCCCAGCTGCCCCCTCAAGCACTCCTCCTAGGACACCCTGTAGGGTGGTTATCTGACTGCGCTCAAACCCTCTAAGGGACGGCCTGCCCACTGCTTCACAAATCACAGGAGCTTATTTATGGGAAGCCTCATCCGTAGAAAGTTCTTCCCGGACTAGGAAGAGCTCTCCCACCCACTAGCCAGCCACTACCCCTAGTTCTACACAGGACCACCCACTCCCTCCTCCGAGGTCTCCTGGAGCAGGAGACCCACAGCAGAACGCAACACTGCAACTGTGGTGTGACCAGTGTTCATCCACTCAGTGTATAGACATGACACACCTTCTGTGTGCTTCTCTAGGCACTGGTGATACAACACTGGACAAGACTGGAAAGGCCTGTTTCTTCATCTTAGTGGTAAGACTACGGAAGGGGGACGGACATTTGCAGGTGTTCCAGCTGCCCGGTCTGAATCCCCTTCATTGTCCAAGGAATCTGCGACAGTGGGCATCTTGATGGGAAGCAGGGCTCATCTCCCACTAGGTAGGCCACAGGCCAGACCCCTGCCCTCCTGCCCTTTGGCAGTCAGGGCACAGTGGAAGCCCGAGCTGGCTGGGCCTGGCTAAGCAGATGCACGAGGAAGAAACTAGACTCTGGAACTCTGACTCTGAAGCAACCGACACAGAGGCGCAGAGACAGTGGAGAGACTTTATCTTGCTGGGGGCGACAGCATCCAGTGCTGACAGACAGCAGGAGGCTTGGGGGTATCGGTGGCGTCCTCAGTGGGCTCTCTCCACGGCTGGCTGGTGCCGTGGTTGGGCAGCTCGGCCTTGGTTCCTGCAGTGTTCAGGCCTGGCCTAACTCTACCACGGACGGAAGCCAGGGTCTTCCGGGGCCCTAGACTGAGAATAAACGAGTCGGCCAGCCAGGCCTCCAGCATCTCTCCAGCCTGGCAGACACTCTCCCTCTTCACCAGAACCTCATCATTCCTAGAAACGACGGATGAACTCGCCCCGGCGAAGCACATAAAGGCACGGCAGACAGACAGATGTGGCACCTGGCCTGAAGCTTCCGCACGGTCTCCTCATCTTGCCGGGCCTGCCGCTCGTCCTCAAGGGCCTCCTGCAGCTTTAGGTACATGTCTTCCAGCTCCCGGACTCGCTGCAAGTACTGTTCCAGTTCAGAGGACTTCTGGGCCACCTGTTCTTCCATCTGCTGTCTAATCTGATGGTGTAAAAGGGTCACGTTACACTCAGGCGGACTTCGCCCCCAGGAGCGCCCCCGGGGCCCCCAGCGGCCGCCCAGCAGGGCCTGTCCCGCACTCCCAGGGCCGAAGATGCAGGAAGAGAACACCGCAGCCAACACCGACGCGGAGCCAGCACGCGGAGTCCGGGGCCACAGGCTACAGCCCTCACGCTGTCCTCCTGCCCAGGGAACATTCCATCCCTTCCACTCCACATTCTGAATCCAGTCAAGAAAAAAAAATGGTTTCCTCGAATAATTTCTCTTTAAATTCCTTTCTACTATAAAGCCACAACCTCTTCACCCACAGTGTTCTCTAAAAGGAATGAACCTCTGCCAGATCAGCCAGAGGGGGGGTCAAAGGGGAAAGGGACGACTGACCAGCAGCCAGCGACTCCTTACCCGGCTGCCTCCAGGCCCCTCTTCTCCCTCCCTGGGGCACATCCAGCCCTGAGGGGGCTCAAGCACCCAAGCTAGCACCCTAACAAGCATATGGGTTCTCCTTTCTGTATTAAACAGTTGGGAATCTCTCCCTAAATGGTTGAAAGACAAGGACATCTGAAAGTAACAGCACACACATTAGCATATGTGTCCACGGCTTAGAAAATATTCTCTCTGCACACTTCATCGTCCCAAGGGTCATGAGAGACCACATGACAACACCTCCAATGTGAAGAGAAAACATCTCAAAAGCAGGAGCAGAGAGGAAAGAACCCAGATCTTCTGGCTGTGAGTGCAGCGCTCCTCCCCACAACATCTGCCTGCCTACTAATAACTCCTCTCCTAACACGAACATATCTGTTTCAACTCCAAGCAACAAAAAGTTACTAAATAAATGTCACAAGCATCTATTTGATGGGCACTGGGCTCAGTAATCTCCCACACATTACAACTCCACGTAAGACCTGTGTTCCAATGAACTAGCTAACCACCTAAGCAACCTGGCTCTTGGGTGTCTTGGGGGATGAATCCAAGCTGCTAAGAGGAGCAGACCAGAATTCACATGTTCTCATGATTTCAGAAGCTCCCACTTTGCTCGTGACAGCAGAGAAATGTCATGGAACCCGCGCTTACTTTTTCCATAGCTATTTATTTTCCAAGCCAGGACTCTCTGAGAAGGAAAAGGAATGCTGTTAATAATTGTATCAGGATGGCAAGGGCTATCCCAGCAAACCAAGACATACGGTCACCCAAACCACAGTACTTATCACTCTATTCCACGAATTGCTATTCTGGGGTCCTGAAAGCAAGGCTTGTCTTTTATCTTTATATCCTTGGCATATTGCCGGGCACATCGAAGGTGCTCAATAAACCCATACTGAATGAAGAAACACAGAACGTCCCCAATAGCCCACTGCCAAATCAGGCCTCCCAGGCCTCGGCCCCTCCACCTTCGCCCAGATTGCCTCTGTGAGAGAACGTAGCAGGTCCCGGGTTCCCAGCTGTGTGGCACTCACAAGCTTCTCTCGCTCCAACTCTGTGCTGAATCTGGCCTGTAGTTCCACTTGAGTCTGAAGACGTTTCTTTTCTTCTTCTGCTGCGCGAGATGCTGCTTCTTCTAGTTTCTACCCAATCAAAAACCCGCCCATAGAAAAGCAGTAAATATTAGAGTAGAGGTGCATTAGGAAAGAGAAATGGTGATGTGTGGGTGGCTCAGTCGGTTAAGCATCTGACTTTGGCTCAGGTCATATCTCAGGGTCATGAGATCAAGCCCTGCATTGGGCTCCACACTGAGCACAGAGTCTACTTGGGATTCTCTCTCCCCTCTCCCTGTGTCCCTCCCTGCTGCTCACTCTTGTGCACCCTCTCCCTCTCTCATTCATAATAAATGAATAAACCTTAAACAAATGTCTCAAATGACCTAACTGTACACTTCGAGGAACCAGGAAAAGAAAAAAATGAAGCCCGAAGTTAGCAGAAGGAAAGAAGTAACAAAGACTGGAGCAGAAATAAATAAAACAGACAAAAACACAAGAGAAGATCAGTGAAACTAAGCTCATTCTTAGAAAAGATCAACAAATTGACAAGCCTTTAGTTAGACTCACCAAGGAAAAGAGAGGACTCAAATGAAAGAGATGCTACAAAAGATACCACAAAACTACAAAGGATCCTAAGAGACTATTATGAATAATTATACGTGAACAAATCAGACAACCGAGAAGAAATTTACAGATTCCTAAGAACATACAACCAATCTGATTACTGGAAGGAGGTTCAATCAGTGATCAAAAGCCTCCCCACAAGGAAGCTGTCCCAGGACCAGAGAGTTTCACTAATGAATTCTACCACACATTCAAAGAAGTACTATCTATGCTTCTCAAACTTTCCAAAAACAGAAGAGGAGGGACTTCCTCCAAACTCATTTTATGAGGCCAGTGTTACCCTTATATCAAAACCAGACACAAGAAAAGAAAATTAGGAGCTAGTATCCCTGAGGAACATAGATGCAAAAATCTTCAATAAAATATTAGCAAACCAAATTCAACAAAACATTAAAAGGATCATATACCATGATCAAGTGGGATTTATTCTTTTGTATCATTTAATTTTTTGAACCATATGATTATATCATCTATACAGAAGATTAAATATTTTTTAAAGAAACCAAAGTAGAAATAAAAGTTATTTAGGACAGGAGGGGGATGAATAGGTAGAGCACAGAGGATTTTTAGGAAAGTAAAAGTAAGCCTGAATGATACTGTAATGGTAAATACGTGGCATTATACATTTGTCCAAACCCACAGAACGCAGAACACCAGCATGAACATTAAGGTAAACTGTGGACTCTGGGTGCTGAGTGTCAGTGTAGTTTCATCAATTTTAACAAAGGTACCTCTCTGGAAGGGGATGTGGATACCGAGAGAGGCTGTGCGTGTGTTGACACCAGAGGCATATGGGAAATCTCCGTATTTTCCTTTTAATTTTATTGTGAACCTAAAAGTGCTCTACAAAAATGAAGTATTTTTTAAAAAAAATATATGTGGGCAACCCCTTTAAAGAAATGTATTAATTTACAAAAACTACAGGATTTCTTGTTCTTCTACCAAATTAAGTGAGGCCAATCAAGTCTTACAAAACCCACAAGCATTATTGAATTCCAGGTTATTAAAATAATTCATCTAAGCAGTTTTTTTTCTAAATATGTTTCAATGAAAAATTGATGAATTTTATTTAACAAGAAAAGGAAAATTAAAGATTAAAGGATCTATAATAACTTCTCAACATTTATCAGATCCCAAATCAGTTGCTTAATAATTCTGTAAATCTAGATAGGAGGAAAGCTGTCTAGTCTGGCCTAGGCCTTGCCACTCTGGCTATACATTCACGTAAAGCAGAACAGGGCACCTACATGCCCATGGGAGGCAGAGTTTATTTATTTATTTTTTAATTTTACTTATTCATTTATTTGACAGAGAGAGAGAGATCACAAGTAGGCAGAGGGAAAAGGAAAAGCAGACTCCCCGCTGAGCAGAGAGCCCGATGCGGGGCTGGATCCCAGGACCCTGAGATCATGACCCGAGCCCAAGGCAGAGGCCTCAACCCACTGAGCCACCCAGGCTCCCCAGGGAGGCAGAGTTTTAAAAGAGTCTAAAGGTTCAAAGAGATGCCAGATGGGTGAATCTCAAATGTATGATGCTAAGTCAAAGAACCCAGTCTTGAAAACTTACATACTATGCAATTCCATTTATATGACAATTTGGAAAAGGCAAAAATATAGGAACAGACAGTGGTTGCTGGGGGTTCGGGATTAGTGGACAATCCAAGTACAAGGGGCAGTGTGAGGAAATTCTTTGGGGCATTAGAATTGTTCTGCATTCTGTCTGTGCTGGTTACAAGAATCTAGACACATATAAAAACTCACACAACTATATATAAACCATGAATCTTACTCTTTGTAAACTACCAAAAAACTAAAACGAAAGAAAAAAGGACACCAGAACTTACAACTATTGGCAATACCCTATCCTAATTTGGGTAGTACTTTCAGAGGTATTCACTTTATGATGCTTTGTACACACTCTTTCGTACTCTCTTCTGTAGGACCTACTGCATAATTTTTAAAAATTATGAAAGGACAACAAGCCCAGATTCCCACCCCACTCTTCTAACATCCACCACTGCCATGCGTACAGTGGGTGGAGGAAGCAGTGATCACATACTACAGGGGCTTATCCTAGCCTATTAGGGGAATTTTTAAAGAAAACATATTACAGCAGAAAGGCAAGATGCATGAGTGATTCAGGAGGAAGAGCAACAAGACCTGAGGAGCTGCTTTTAGAAAGTAGGTATGTTAGGGCGCCTGGGTGGCTTAGCCGTTAAGCGTCTGCCTTCGGCTCGGGTTATGATCCCAGAGTTCCAGGATTGAGCCCCACATCGGGTTCCCTGCTCAGCAGGGAGTCTGCTTCTTCCTCTGCCCCTCATCCTGCTCATGCTCTCTCTCTCTCTCAAATAAATAAATAAAATCTTTAAAAAAAAGAAAGTGAGTATGCTCTCTGGAAAACAGTATGGAGAGTCCTCATAAAGTTAAAAGTACAGTTACCCTATGACCCAGCAATCGCACTACTAGGTATTTATGCAAAGGATGCAAACGTAGTGATTTGAAGGGGCACCTGCACCCCAAAGTTTATAGCAGCAATGTCCACAGTAGCCAAAATATGGAAAGAGCCCAGATGTCCATCAACAGATGAATGGATAAAGATGTGAGATATAGATAAAGATATACACACACACACATATATACTCAATCAAAAAGAATGAAATCTTGCCATTTGCAGCGACGTGGATGGAACTGGTGGGTATTATGCTAAACAAAATAAGTCAGTCAAAGAAAGACAAATACCATATGATTTCACTCATATGTGGAATTTAAGAAACAAAACAGATGAACATAGAGGAAGGGAAAGAAAAATAAGATGAAAACAGGGAGGCAAATCATAAGAGATTTTTTTTTTTTTAAAGATTTGATTTATTTGACAGCGAGAAACACAGCGAAACAGGGAGCACAGGCAGAGGGAATGGCAGCGGGAGAAGCAGGCTTCCCGCGGAGCAGGGAGCCCGATGCGGGGCTCGATCCCAGGACCCTGGGATCATGACCCGAGCCGAAGGCAGACGCTTAACGACTGAGCCACCCAGGCGCCCCAAGAGACTCTTAACTATAGGAAACAAACGGCTGCTGGAGGGGAGGTGAATGTGGGATGCAGTTATTGGGTGATGGGGATTAAGGAAGGCACTTGATGTAATAATGAGCACCGGGTATTATATGCAACTGATGAATCACTAATAAGAAACTAATAACTGTATGTTAACTAATACTGAAACTGATAATATACTATATGTTAACTAAATTGAATTTAAATAAAAAAATTTTTAAAAAAAGAAAGTAGGTATGCTGGATAGCAACAACTTTCTAGCATCGTACACCCACATAATTCCTAAGGTTACAAAAGTATCAGAAAATTCTTTGTGAGTCTACTCAGAGGATGTCAGCACAAAGTGTGGCATCTCCATGGACTGGAAAAGGGAGAACCCCACCAGGAATGTGGGGGCTTATACTGTGAGCATCTCCCATACTCCATGGCAAAGGTGCTACACAGGAGACACAAAACGGGTCTTTGATCCTGTAGTTATCAGGTGCTCACTGATTCAGGGCTCAACCTGTCCCAAATAAGGCTGGTGCCCATATACTGAGGACCCACTATCTCCTCCAGAACCATGATAAAACTGAGCAACAAGGTTTCCAATGAATGTCAATTACCCTATACAATCTATAGTACTTGACCTCCTAGCCCAGAGATGGAAGGAAAAACTGACCCAGACTGTATCTTTGATCCCAAACGGTAAGTGAGACCCACTGGGGAGGGGGGGGGGGAGGAACGGACGACGACTAAAAAGGAAAGCAACACACCATGCCTAGGTCACCAAAAGTGACCCTGACATCCTCAGGGGGAAAAAAATTCTCATTTTTCTCTGACAAAATTCAACTGTGCTCACTATTCTTACAAATGTTCTTTTCCGGTCAATGAAATGCCTTGCTGACCTGAGACCCTCGTCCTTTCACGGCTGGGAAAACCAGGATGTCTCGCTCAGCAATCTAGATACACTGCCTGAGAAGACCCCTTCCCAAAACGGCTCTCCAAAACTGCATGCACCCGGTCTTGGTAGGCCCAGCACCCACCAGTAAGGCAGCTGTGGCTCCTACAAGGCAGCAGAGGGCCCTCTCCCAGCCCGGTGCCCGCGCCCACCTTCCTCACGGTCTCCAGCTCCTGCTGCTTGTTTTCGTTGGCGGCCTGGAGCTCCCTCATCTGTCGCTCCAGCTCCTCCTGCTCAGCCAGCAGCTTCTTCCGGAGTTCTTTCCGACGCTGGCGGGCTTCTTTATGTGGTGGGGGGCTGCCCAACTTCAATAGATGGATAGTAGAATGAATGGCTATACGAAGCGTAGGACGGAAAAGGGAACAGACTGTTTATTCTTCGTAGGCCTACAATGCAGATGACACACTGGGAGAAAACCGGAGCCCAGTGTAGATTCTCATTCTGCCCCTGACTGGTGGTGTGACCTTGCATAAGTCACAACCTGCGGCATCAGTCCCTCATCTCTAAAAGGAAAGATGTGATCTCGAGAGTCCCTTCCAGCTCCAAAATCCCATAACTGCCTATCTGCGCCTAAACAGATACCTGACTTGGGAAAACTGCACACATTTGAAGAACTTACAACACTTGCAATTCCCTTCTCTGTATTTCTCAAAAGGCCAAATATGAACAAGACACAGTAAGAGCTGAGATTCAAACTTCCTGATATCTGATTTGCTACATGCTGGTTCAGTCTGCCCTTATCTATGCCTTATGAAGCCATATCCTTACACACTCCCTTCCTGAGATGGTAAGAAGAGCTACCATTTACTGAATACTTGCTATATGTATACTCTTTACATGCATTATCTAATTTTTATGTATTTTCCTGATTATTTTAATTAATTTTAAGTTTCTGGACAGCTATTACTCTCACACTGCACAAATTCAAAAGCATGAAAAGACATACAGGAAGTCTCCCTCCTGCTCCTATCCCAAGTACTGGCTTCTCCTCTCCATTACCAATTAATGCTAAGAGTGTGTTGTGCATCTTTTCCACAGATATTTTAAGCATATGCAAATAAATGTATACACATCCTCCATCTTCTTTTGACATAATACACTCTTCTAAGCCTTGGTTATTTTCACTTAATTTATCTTGGAGAGCTTTCCATATCAGCATATAAAGCTTTACACAGGGTACCTGGGTGGCTCAGTCGGTTAAGTGTCTGCCTTCAGCTCGAGCCATGAGCCCAGGGTCCCGGGATCAAGACCCAGACTGGGCTCCCTGTTCAGCAGGGAGTCTTCTTGTCCCTCTCCCTCTCCCCCTCCCCCGCTCATGCTTTCATGCTCTCTCTCTCTCTCTCTCACACACACACACACACACACACACACACTCTCCCTTTTAAAAGATTTTCTAAAAATCTTTTAAAATAAATAAATAAAGCATTATACATAAAGTACTGTACAGAACTCCACTTTATTTTTTCTATCATTTATTCAACCACTTTGCAATTAATGGACATTTAGGTTGTCTACAATCTATCACATTTCTGCAATGATGTGCAATCTTTAAATGTGCAAGAGATTATCTAATTATTAACCCTCACAAAGACCTTGAGAGGTAGGTACTATTGTTTTTTTAATTTTATTCATTCATTTGAGAGAGGGGTAGTGAGAAAGAGCATGAGCAGGGAGGAGAGGGAGAAGCAGGTTCCCCACTGAGCAAGGAGCCCCATGTGGGGTTTGATCCCAGGACCCTGAGATCATGACCTGAGCCAAAGACAGACACTTAACCAACTGGGCCACCCAGGTGCCCTGAGAAGTAGATACTATTATTATCACCATTCTACAAAAAAGGAAAAAAAACAGCTACAAAATTCATAATTCAAGTGACCCAGGAAAGAAGATTCAAACCTAGGTGTACTTGCCTCAAATCTTAAGCCACATCAAAATGACCACAATTTTAAGTATAATATAATTTTACTTATGTCCAAGAATATCATATTCAGAAGCCCCTTTCATGATTAAAATCTCATAGTGTTTCGTTCTTTACTACTTTTAGAATAATACTTTAGTTTAAAATTATTAAATCATAAGTTTGTGTTCTTGACATAATTATTTGGAACTAGTGACCTCTTGTGAAAATAACAGATTTTTTTTTTAAAGATTTTATTTATTTGACAGAGAGAAACACAGCGAGAGAGGAAACACAAGCAGAGGGAATGGTAGTGGGAGAAGCAGGCTCCCTGCTGAGCAGAGAGCCCAATGCGGGGCTCGATCCCAGGCCCCCAGGATCATGACCTGAGCCGAAGGCAGACGCTTAACGACTGAGCCACCCAGGCGCCCCGAAAATAACAGATTTTAAAAATTACTGAAAATATTCAAAAGTGATTGCATTATTCCTCTTTTGTTTTCTGTATTATTAAAAATTCAAGATGGTCACTTCAAAATCCTTCTAGTCCTTAAAAGGGAAAATTCCATTCTCTTTAAATAGTAAAAGTAAATAAAACCTAAAATGTCCAGTTTATAATTTTCCCACTTTATTATGCAAATGAAACTGATGAAAAATTTGGGAACTCCCCTCAATTTGTTTTTCTTTCAGCTACTATGCTGCAGGCAGAAACGACTACAATGAGGGAGCAATGCCTTTAGTATCTTTAATGAGATTAAAAATACAAAGAGCTCTCTCAAGTTATATCATGACAAATAATAAAAACTGCCTTACCCTGAATCCACTCTTGTTTCTTCTTCTTATCTGAGGCACTGATTTCAAAGGTCTTATCAAAACATTTTATGAGAAAAAGGCATTTCTTCCCATCTTTGTCAGGCAAGGACTAACACAGAAAGCAAAATCAGTTTTTTAAAATTTTAAGCATTTAAATTAAATTAAGTCTTATTTACACAAATCTGGCTGAAATTCATTGTCAGTGAAAAATTTCTACAAGAGCCTATTTCTGATTTACAAAATGCTACTCTCTAGGCAACATTACCTATGGTAACAATGACCCCTGATTAGGATACTTCATCTGGACTGTGCCCAACACCTGATAGGGACACCATGCTTTGGCTTTTCTGAGCACAGGGACTTTCATATGTGAGCACACCCTTCACAGGAACCCTGGAAGGTATAACCACATTGTTAAAACAGCTACTGACTCCAATGCGCTATGAGGCTACTAAGCAAGGGTGATTCCCATGTCCGCCTGATGAAGATCCACTCTTTTTGCACTTGGGCTGTTATTAAGAGCAAGTTGTGGCTCCTGTCCTGTATTCTTAAGTAGACTGGTATGGCCTATGGTAATCTTGTGAGTCTCCATGTTTAGCTGAATCTAAAAAGACCCTTTAGTGGGCAATGCACACCCTGGGACATTAATATAGCTATACTATTTCATCCACCAAAATACATTGTCATTTATGAGCGAGATTTTAGGTAATTTAAATGTTCTTCATCAAATACAGATGTGATGATAGTTCAGATATAAATTAAAAAGTAAAAACTTATGTTTCTTTGAAGATTTCATTTCTTTGCAGAATTAACAGAGATGAATAAGGTGTCCTGACTGAAAGTCACCTAAAATATTCAAAGATAATGCTTACATTTGCTTTAGTTTTATTTACTATACTCAAAGTGGCCCAGATTTCCTTGTATATTCATGATTTCAAACACTGTCTTACTGAATTTTTTTTTTTTTGCTTTCTTTTTTATAACTCATTTTATTCAATAAATGTTTCCTTAAATGTTCAAGTAAGTCTGACTTAATCCCTACACTTTGTTCATGAGACAGAAAATAAATTCACATGACAAAAAGCTTTTGTCAGGTTATCTTTGGTTTTGGTTCAGAAAGTCTGGCAACTGTATGCCTATACTATTTTGGAAGTGTTAATTTTAAGATTATTTTAAGGTTCTGAAGTCTAAAAGCAAGATAAAAGACTTCAGCAGCAGGGGGCAGCATCGGAAAGAGGTACCAAGAGACTCTTACCTCCACACAGCAGTTTTCATCCAAGACAATGTCTCCTTTCTTATCTTTCAGATCCTCACTCACATAATAAGAAATTATGTTGGGTTTTAGTACAAACCAGCGTTCGGTCCAGTTTTTCCGTCTATGGCCTTTTTTCATCATGTAACCCTATGAAAGATTAAATCTGGTATAAATGCTTGGCCTTTTACCTATTAGAGCTAATATCTCTTCCTCGAATACATGAGTATCAGTGGTTCTTGACCTTTGTGGATCTGAACCCACCGAGGATCTATGAAGGCCAGGGGCACTAAATCCAGTCAAATACATGCATACGGGGGCGCCGGGGTGGCTCAGTGGGTTAAAGCCTCTGCTTTCAGCTCAGGTCATGATCCTAGGGTTCTGGGATCGAGCCCCACATGGGGCTCTCTGCCCCCCTACTCCACCCCCCCACCACCACCTGCCTCTCTGCCTACTTGTGATCTCTGTTAAATAAATAAATAAAATCTTTAAAAAGAATACACGCACACCAAAGTTTACACAGAATTCTAGACATGCAGAGACAACAGTCGGCCCCACTCCCCATCCCCCAGTGCTATATACATAGCCTTAGAACTCCTGGTGCTAAAAGCATTGTGATTTTTTTAATTCCTTTTTCTTTTTTTTTTTTAAGAGAGGGAGAGAGAATCTTAAGCAGGCTCCACACTCAGCATGGAGCCTGACATGGGGCTCAATCTCATGACATGAGCCGAAATCAAGAGTTGGATGCTTAACTGAGGCGCCCCTAAAACTCCTCATCTCTTAGGGACACCTACTGAAATATTCACAGATAAAATGAAATATCTGGGATTGTTTGAAGATACAGGAGAGGAAAAGTAGGAAGGGCAGGATTAACCATGTGTTGGGGGTTCCTGGGGCTGGATGAATGGTGTAAGGACGTTCACTATCCTACCCTGTCTATTCTGCTTAAAACACATAGACACACAAAACCCTGATAGTGATTCTCAGTAAATTAAAACCTCGATCAAGGAAAAGGCTAACCTTGGCCAAATATATCTGTTAACCAGTCACCTTCTGGCACCAACCTACCCTTCTAAGAACCTGAGCTCTCACTCACTCTTCTGGAAGAAGAACTCTGCTCCAGATCAACAGAAAAGGAATGAGCAGTTAGGATTCTGGCTTCTAAATGTAGCTTCTACACTCACACTTCTGGGTCTGTATTTCCTTACCATGTATCAGTCACAAAGTTGTATAATTCATATCTTTACTTAAGCAAAACGACACATTATTACAGGCCAAGCCCTCCAGGGTTGTTTGAGAATAGCTTTTTTCTTTTTTTTTTTAAGATTTATTTATTTGAGAGAGTGCTCACATGATCAAGGGGGTGGGCAGAGGGAGACAGAATCCCAAGCAGACTCTCCACGGAGCACAGAGCCCAGTGTGGGGCTCAATCTCACCACTCCAAGATCATGACCCGAGCAGAAACCAAGAGCCAGACGCTTAACTGACTGAGCCACTAGGAGCCCCAAGAATAGCTAACATTTTAAATATTCAATGTATAAGTGCTGATAGCCTATAGTAGACTACACATTATCATTATTTTTTAAAAAGTTATTTATTTACTTACTTACTTACTTACCAGAGAGAGAGAGATCACAAGTAGGCAGAGAGGCAGGCAGAGAGGGGGAAGCAGGCTCCCCGCTGAGCAAAGAGCCCAATGTGGGGCTCGATCCCAAGATCCTGAGATCCTGACCTGAGCCAAAGGCAGAGGCTTAACCCACTGAGCCAACCAGGGGCCCCATCATTAAATATTTATTACCTCGTTGCATCATTTGATTATTATGCCAAGTTCTAATCATATACTTGTTCAGTTTCCTAATCCTTGTACATTTAAGTAAAAGCTATCTCATACTGAAATTCATCTGTAGTCTGATTATCCTGCCATCCTGCTGGACCTAGAACTCTTTGGGCAGAGACCATGTCTCACACTTCTTTTTAGCACTAAAAAACTAGACAAATGAAACCTCAATTAATGTTTACTGATGGGCTCAATTAGGGAAAAAGAGCAAAGACAAAAACATCACCTGCTGAATAAATAAAGGACCAAGGTAAGGATATCCCAACTTGGAGTTATTATTCAGTACCATAATCAAGAAATCTGAAAGAGCCACTAAAAATATATATAAATTCTTTTTAATATTAAGCTTCCCATATGTGTATCAGATGCTATGCAGGTCATAATCTAATAAGATAAAAGCAATTTGCTATATAAAGGTATTTTTTCCCAAAAATAAGGGTATTTTTCTGATTTCATAAAAATATATAATCATATACATACATTCATATAAAGTAGTAAGTCCAGTAACAAGGAAGGAATAGAGAAAAAAAATAAAATTTACAGAAATCCCACAATCCAGATCACTTTTAAAATTGTGGTGTCTGACCATCCTTCCAGATGGCCCTACAAACATGTATCACATTTCATGAAAGGAGTTTCAAGATATTTCCTGTCCAATAACCTGTTTTTTTCTCTGAACAATATGCCACAAGGATCTTTCAGATCAATAAATATGGCTGTACACATAACATGGAAGTACTTTTAAAAAGTTAGAAATGTGGTCACTTAAACAGTCCTTCAAAATAGTAATTTCCCAATGCTAAAGTGTGCCTTAAAATTGTACCAGTAATTTTTTTAAAATTAAAGCCTAATACAAGACTGAGAAAATAAACTTTATTTCTGTTCTAAATCAGTGTAAAAATATAAATGACTTGTACTCGATGAAAATATCCTTATTTCAAACATAAATCCTAAAGGTGAGGAGACAGGACTCTTACCTGTTTCAACACATCTAATATAAGCTCATTAAAGACTTCATTAATCGCCATGGACACGGTCTGCCGATCCATGCCTTTGCTGAACTGTCCATTTCCAATAAGCTCAATCAGTTCCCACACAGAAAGGCCATCTTTACTGTCATCAAAGTTGATCTTAAAATGTTCAAATTGTTCTTGCTGCCAACCTCCTCCCATAGCTTCTGTAAGTTTCTTAAGCAGGTATTCAATCTGTACAAAGAAAAATATAAAAGTATTAATTCCTAATCAAAAAAAAATAACTTTTAAACTTAGGTATGTATCTGCGTTACTTACACTGATGTGGTCAACTTAGGAAATGTTCTTTTCTAGTTACAAAAGCATATCTTTTTTTTTTTTTATTTGACAGCGAGGGAGAGATCACAAGTAGGCAGAGAGGCAGGCAGAGAGAGGGGGAAGCAGACTCCCTGCTGAGCAGAGAGCTCGATGCGGGGCTCGATCCCTGGATCCTGATATCATGACCTGAGCCGAAGGCAGGGGCTTAACCCACTGAGCCACCCAAGTGCCCCAAAAGCCTATCTTTAAATACTCATGATATTGGGGCGCCTAGGTGGCTCAGTCGTTAGGCGTCTGCCTTTGGATCAGGTCATGATCCCAGGGTCCTGGGATCAAGCCCCGCATCGGGCTCCTTGCTTGGCAGGAAGCCTGCTTCTCCCGCTACCATTCCCTCTGCTTGTGTTCCCTCTCTCGCTGTGTTTCTCGCTGTCAAATAAATAAAATCTTTAAAAAAATTAAAAAGTTAAATAAATAAATAAATAAATAAATAAATAAATACTCGTGAAATTATCAGGGGGAGAGGTATGGATAAAATGCCACTGGTCCTATATTAACCTCATAGAACAAGTAATGGATTCAAAAACTGATAACCCTCTAATAGGAGAGTGTATCTGTACGCAAACTGCATACATAGAGTACTATACAAAAACTAACTGATGTGACCTGATTACTCTCTGTTGGGTAAGTATTTCAATATACCAGAATATTGATCTTACTGAACTAATATACAAGTACTAAATTAAATAAGCATCTCAAAGTAGTATGTACAAGCTAGTCCTCAATTTACAAACTTTCCATATAACTAAGTTATTTGAAAGTTATAATGCTTCCTCCCATTGTAACATTGACAATGTTGGCAACAATGGCTGAATTTCTAGCCCAGGCTGGGAAAGCTTATGAAATTCTGAAACACATACCTTTGTGTAGAAAAACAGTAGAAAACATTGCTATTGAAATAGCAGCAGCAGAACAAAACAGTGAAGCAGTAAATATTCACTGAATGAAAAATTATCATCTTCTAGAAAGCCCAGATTTCCTACAGTGCTCTTGAATTCAACATGTCCAAAAATGAATGAATGAATCACCTCTACCTTCCAAGTGGCTTCCCCTTCTATTATTGATTTCAGCTGGGAACACCACCATTCGCCCATGCCAAACCTTGTTCCCCACTCCTTTATACCAAATCAGTGATAAAACCTACTGTTTTTACTTCCCTAGATCAGTGTTTTTCAAACTGTAGGTTATAACCCAATATCAAATCAATGTCTTAGGTAGTAACCACCATTTTCCTTAATGGAATGAAAATATTTGAGTTCACCTATAATAAAGACAAATGTTTTGTGGTAAGTTTGGCTTTGTGGGTGTGTCTGTGTGTGCTGGGTCAGGAAATAAAATACTTATCTTCCTACGGATTATAGTCAAAAGAGAATGAAAAACTGTCCCAGCCATTCTTAAAACCATCCCCTCCTCTTCCATCTGCCTTTGTTCAGGCCTCCCAATTGGTATCCTTGACTCCAGCATTGCTCCCTTGCATCTATACTCTGCCAGAGAGATTCTTCTAAAACACAGGCTGAGCCTGCCACCTCCCTCTTTAAATCCTGTCCTGGCTCTCCGTCACCTCAAAGACGAAGGCCAAGCTCTTCTGGGTACCTCGGGGAGCACCACCTCCCCAGCCCCGCCCAGCCCCACCCAGCTTACTATCTATCTCCAACATGTCTTCCACTATGCCCACCGCAGATTTTATGCTTCACCAGACCACAGACCAGAGGTCTCAAGCTTATTCTATAAAGGGTTAGTTAGGTAGTAAATGTGTTAGGCTTTGTGCATTCCTATTATAATTTACTGTTTGGGTTGGGTTTTGTGGGTTTTTTGCTTTTTTTTGTTTTTAAACACTTTAAAAATGTAAAAACTATTCTTAGCACATGGGCTATACAAAAATAGGCTATGGGCTAGATTCAGCAATGAACCATAGTTTGCCAACACCTGCCATAGATTATAAAGAGTTTACCAACTTAACACACTTTTTTATGCTTCTATGCCTTTCCCCATGTTGCCCTGTTTTGAATACCTCTCTTCATTTCTATATCCAGCTAACTGGTATTCGTTCAAAATCTGTAGCATCTAGGATATTCCTACTTAAAGTGAGGTATGTGGAACAATGGCATCAGCATCACTTAGAAGCCTGTTAGAAATGCAGAACCTTGGACCCCACCAAAGACACAAAAATCAAAATCTGCATTATAACAAGAACCCCAGGTACTTCCCCATGCACATTCGAGCTTGAGAAGCACTGTTCTAGCAAAACTGCCCTGACCAACCCTAATCCAGGTCAGGTGGTCTTCTATGTCACTGAATTTAGCATGCTGTGCTGAAATCATCTTTTTACTCATTTTCTTCCCTACCATTTTCTGAACTCCTTATACAAGGGACCATGTCCCACCCATTTTTGAGACTCCAGAAATTAGCATCATACCTAGAATGTGGTAGAGCTCAATTAACGTTTACTAAACTGAAATAAACTAAGCTAAGCCTCAATTTTTTCATCTATGAAATGGACACAGTAACACTTGTCATAAAGAATTGCTATGGGAATAAAATGAGACAAGTACTGATTATTTTGTATAGTGTCTGACACAGTACATACCCCATCAATGTTACTTCCTTTTGCACTGAGTGGTGTATTATTCAAACATTTAAAATTACATTTCAGGGGACACCTGGGTGGCTCAGTTGGTTAAGTAGCTGCCTTCGGCTCAGATCATGATCCCAGAGTCCTGGCATCGAGTCCGGCAATGGGCTCCTTGCTCAGAGCGGAGCCTGCTTCTCCCTCTGCCTTTCCCTGCCACTCTACCTGCTTGTGCTCTCTCTCTCCCTGACAAAAAAAATCTTTAAAAAAAAAATAAAATTACATTTTAGAAAGCACTTATGAAATAACATAAAGAATGCAAAATCAAATTTATCTATAATTTCCATTGCATAAAGAATACACAAATATTTTGACAAATACTAGAGGGAAACACAGAAACAGTAAGTAATTTGTTACAGATAAGATTGTAATTTTTTTTCTTTCTTTCTTTTGCACTTCCACTAATTTCGTTGTCGTGATATCTGTGAAAGAACATATTTTAGCAGAGAAAGAATGCCAATGATAAGAAATATGTGCTTGCAAAGAAATGTATATCCACAAAATATCATAGAGTCAAAAATATCAAGAGTTCTACAGATTCAATTTGATAGAATACTACAAAGTCCTCTAGTATGGAAATGATCTTCTCTCCTAAATCTAACATATGGTAGGTAGTCAGCAAATGTTTACTTGTTGGAGAAAAAACACATTTAGGTCTTTCCTTTCTCTTGTTGGAGACAGATCATGTACTGTTAAGCTTATCAGATATTATTATTTTCTTGGCTTTTAAATAGAAGTAGTAGGGATGAGGGGATGGCTGGCAGAGTTGGTGGAGCATGCAACTCTTGACCTTGGGGTATTGAGTTCAAGCCCCATGTTGGGTGTAGAGATTTCTTAAAAATAAAATCTTTTTAAAAAGAAGGGTGGGGCGCCTGGGTGGCTCAGTCATTAAGCGTCTGCCTTCGGCTCAGGTCATGATCCCAGGGTCCTGGGATCGAGTCCTGCATCGGGCTCCCTGCTCAACGGGAAGCCTGCTTCTCCCACTACCATTCCCCTCTGCTTGTGTTCCCTCTCTCGCTGTGTTTCTCTCTGTCAAATAAATAAAATCTTTAAAAAAAAAAAAAAGAAGGGTGCCTGCGTGGCTCAGTCACTGAGCATCTGTCTCTGGCTTGGGTCATGATCCCAAGGTCCTGGGATTGAGGCCCGCATCAGTCTCCCTGCTCAGCGAGAAGCCTGCTTCTCCCTCTCCAACTCCCCTGCTTGTGTTCCCTCTCTGGCTATGTCTGTGTCAAATAAACAAACAAAAATCTTTAAAAAAATAAAAAAAAGAAGAAATAACAGGGATAGTCAGTGGAGGAGAGAGAAAGAAAATGGTCAAGAAGACAGAGAAAGAGAAGAGAGGAGAGAATGGGGCAGAAAAGAAAAGGAAAAAAGACTAACGACAAGAAGAGATTAAAGAGAGATAAGAGAGAAAAAAAAAGGACATTAAAGTATATAAATGCCCAAAGTAAAATATCTTAGAGGTATTAACATGTACAGAAGTTCAGTCTCCCTAATGCAGCACAAAGAAGGGCCCATGCTGTCCGATCATAAGTTTTAGTAGTAAAGCCAACAGAAGATGGGTATATGCCTACGGTCACGTGTACACGCATGACCGAAAAAAGTGGCGCATCTGAATGACCATTCATACTACCAGTCAGGAAACAGCCTCAGCTTTTTATGAATACACCCAAGCTCCTCCCACTCCAAGCTTCAGTTCCTCTTGTATATATGGAATGGTCTTTTGTAACGTTAGTAACTCAGAGTGCCCGTTAGTAGCAAACTCAGCTCTTGGAGGCATCTTCCCAGGTCCATCCTGAACTCTGTGAAGTGCACTCCCAAAGCCTTCCGAGTTTGTCACCAGCCCCGGGCATCTGCTCAGCATCCCCAGGGGCTGTCCCAAATTATCTAGATTCATTTCCTGCTGACTTTCAACACAAGCATATACTTACTTGAAGGACCTCTTAATTCATTATATTGGGCCAGGGAGAGACAAACATTACCATTCTCAACTACTCAATTATACTAAAGAATAAATCACGTGCCGCTGTGTTAGTCTCGAGTGGCCTGTACCAATTCTAAGGGCTCATTCAGTTTCAGGAAGCAGCTTACTTCCTCCTTCCAAGCAAGTTTTACCAAAATAACAAAGAATAAACTTCCAGGCTGCATGTGATTTTTGAGGCCTTTGGCTCCAAAAATTATTTTGTTGAAAGTTCTTTCCCTGTCATCTTTAAAAACAGCCTTTACTGGCTTAACAACAATTCAGGTTTTATTTCACTAAGGGTCTCTTAAAACTATTTCAGGTTTGATATTTAATTGCATCAAAGCAATTCTTCCAATTAAGCCCACAACAGACACATCCTGTTTTGTTCTTGGCTCTGTGGAAAATGAATACTAATGAAAAAACTGTACCGACACACATTTCCAGGAATATCATTTGACAAAAATTACAGAACCATCTTAAATGGGAACATACTGTATCTTGACTTCTATGTGGTTAACTCACTTTAATATTTTTTACACTGCTTTCTAGGTGATGGGAAACTGAGTCAAAAGTAAACATTTATACAACTTATGTCATTCATATAACTATTACTGTTATTTATATCTTTTATAGCATTAATCGAAGCTAGAGAATAAAGTCTTAGTTAAAAACATTCGGGATTTAGGGGTGCCTGGGTGGCTGAGTCGTTAAGCATCTGCCTTCAGCCCAGGTCATTATCCCAGGGTCCTGGGATCGAGCCCCGCATCGAGCTCTCCGCCTAGCAGGGAGCCTGCTTTTCCCGCTACCATTCCCTCTGCTTGTGTTCCTTCTCTCGCTGTGTTTCTCTCTGTCAAATAAATAAAATCTTAAAATCACCTTAAACATACACAGCCTAAAAACTCTTGGTAAGATTACAAATTAAATTCATATATACACTCATAACAAATTAAGACATTATATTCCAAATTTTATTTTTAAAATGTACCTGTCTTTACATTAAATTTTATTAAAATCTCTAAGTCTAAAACTAGTTCAAAACATGTTTTTAAATGTTGTTAAAGTATTTAGGAAGGAAGCAGAAATGAAACAATGGCCACTTTTTTTTTTTTTTTAAGATTTTATTTATTTATCTGGAGAGAGAGAGAGAGCACACACAAGCAGGGGGAGTGGCAGGCAGAGAGAGAAAAGCAGGCTCCCCCCTGATCAAGGAACCTGATGTGGGACTTGATCCCAGCACCCTGGGATCATGACCTGAGTCGAAAGCAGACGTTTTAACCAACAGAGCCACCCAGGTGTCCCCACACAACGGCCACTTTAAGAAATATTATGACTCAGTATTTTCCATAAAATAGTGTGACCTTGAGTTTACAGTGCTTGGTCCAAGGACAGGAGATGTGCTAAGAGCCTAATAAATACAAAGCTATATTTTAAACCTCAGGAGGCTGGTTCAGCAACTGGACAAAGCAATTCCACATAAATCTCTCCCTATGATTCCCTCTTTTTCCACACAAGTACTCCAGGCTACAGAAAAATTCTACATCTAAGCAGAAATGCTGAGAGATTTAAGGACGTCAAAACAGAGTAAGTCCAAACAATAACATGACAAGGTATGCTGCCTGCCTATTCTAAACAAGTCAAAGAGAGGTTACTCCCTTTTCAACTGAGATTAATTTGTTTGGAAAGAGGACCAAAAAGAATAATAATAATAAATAAACATTTTATAACAAACAGCTTGGTTTTTTTCTAAATGAATAAAATGTGGAAATTTAATTTAGACAAATAAAAATTATATTTTATATAAATACTAGATAGCATCTAGTAAAAAGAAAAAATAAGAAAAAGAAAGGAAAGAGGAGCAAAGATGTTACTATCAGCCCACAGACGAAGAGACCCACGCCACCTCTAGTTCCAAAGAAAACAAATAAATTTAGAACACAGAGTAACTACAAAATGTCTTAAAAGACAATATTTAAAGTTTTATTAGCATAATTCTTTCAATCAACAGCTATGTTTTTAAAATGCCATCAGTACCATCTTTTTCAACACCTATCAACATTCCGTTCCCTTCTACGTATCTCTGTATTAAGCTAGACAGTTTTGGTGTGCAAGACTCTATAGCACATTTTATTCCTTACGTCTCCTTTTACATGCACTATTACATCATTATTGTTACTAAGCACTAAGAAACTGTTCCCACTACTACAGTAAAACTGTGTTCTTGATTACCAATGACCACCTAACTGGTAAATCCAAGGGCAACTTCTCGCTCATCACCTTCTAATTTTTCTGTAACATCTAATGCCAGTCACTACTTTCCTGCTTCTTAGAACTTTTTCTTTCTTTGGCACCCGTGACTCAACACTCTCCCAGTTCTTCCTGTATCAGATCGACTTCCTCTTCCTGCTACAGAAACAGTCCCAAAGTTCTGTCCTCAGCCCTCACTTCTCCACAAGAGTTTCTTCCTCCCTGATCTAATCTACTTCCATGGCTTCCCCATCTCTGTCTCCAGTCTGGGCCTCTCACAAGCCCTAGATGTGCACTTCCAGTTGAACACAGGACAGCTCCACAAATATGTTCCACCTAACAATATACCCAACCCATCATTAGACACCACATCCCCAACTTATTCATAATCCGGTCATTTATTCACATATGTGCTCAGACACGTGCACACACACACATTTAGCGAGCACTTATCTTGGGGCCAGACACTATATTAAATGCTTCCCATCATCAAATATTTTAGTCCTTACAAGAGTCCAATAAATGGAACAGTTTTCCCCATTTTACAGATGGTCAAACCAAAGAGCTTAAGTAATCTCTTCAAGATCACATAGTTAAAAGTGGTAGAGTTGGGATTTAAACCAGGCAATCTGATTTCAAAGATCATGCTTAAACATCCGCACTATATTACCTCCTAGTTGCCCAGGCCTGAAACTTGTCTACAGTCCTACATTTTTTCAGTGAAAAAAGCCAGGCACTATGTGAACTTAGTCCTGTCACCTCCAGATCTCTCCCATCTGACTTCCTTTTCCACTCCCACTGACACTGCTACACTTCAGTGCTCAAATACCACTTACCTTCGCTCACCTTCCCATCTCCCATCTCTCTGTATTTCATCTATTTACTTGTCACTCCCTTGCTTAAAAATCATCAGTGGCTCCGAGTTCCCCACTGCCTACAGGACAAAGTCAGAACTCTTCCTAGCCTCGTCTACCACCACTCCTCTTCACGGCCATCACGTTTCAGTTAGAAAGGGCATGTGCCATTCTTTTGGACTGCCTAGCGTCTAATCCCTGTCTTAGGTCTAGGCAATTCCGTACCTCCCAATATAGAAGCTAAAAATGCAAACGGATCCTTTACAGGCCTCCTTTGCAGCTACCTCATGGTACCTGACATAGGCCACACCAGTTAGATGTGCCACCCCCTGACTGAACTGGAAAGTGGGCACAGAGATTCTCTCCGGTAGCAAGAACAGCTGCAGGAAGACAGGAGTCCCGGGCTACACCAAGTGTGCAGGGCCAGAGCTGGCCCACAGCACAGGTACAATCCCCACCCTCTGTGGAGGCAGCAGCCTTTTCCTCGTGGTTCCTCACTGGAGTGACAAGTATAGATCCAGACGGAAAGCATTCAAACCTGGTTTCTCGGCCATCCTGACAATTCTGTGAACTACCCAATATCCCTTCTGGTGTCAATCAGTCCACTCAGCTGTTTCTAAGTAAGCATCCTGACTAGCTATTCAGACAAGTGGAATACCTCACTCACCTCAGAACATGCCCTTTGCTTTCCTGACATAACCTGGCCCCCTGTTCTTCCATCCAGAATTCTTCTCCAGTAGTCAAAATTCTTCCTATCACGAGTGCTACTTTCCCCATAAACATAAAAGCAAACATTTAATGAGCACTTTGCAAGGGCCAGGCATTCTTCTTGTGCAATCTTCACAAGAACAGAAGATAGATACTAGCATTAACCCTATTTTATAGTTGAAGAAACTGCAGAAAAACAAACGATGTATATCGCCCTAAGTCACACAGCCTGTGAACAGTGGTACAGCTAGAATTCAAATCCAGGAAATCTGACTGCAGACCCCTGCCCTTAACCAGGGAACAGCAAATGACCGCCCACGGACCAACTCTAGTCCATCAGCCAAATCGGGCTCATGGCATGTCTGTATACACCCATGACCTAAGAATGGTTTCTACATTTTTAAGTGGTAGAATTTTTAACATTTTTAAGTTGGGGGTTGGGGGGAGAATAATGTTTCATGATCCATGAGTATTAAATAAAATTCACAAATTCACATTTCAAAGTCCATGTTATCGAAGCACAGCAACATACTGTCTATGGCTGCTTTCTTGCCATCACGGCAGATTCAAGCTACAGAGGACGGTATGGCCCAAAAGGGCCACAAAGCCTCAAATATTTATTGTCTGGTCCTTTACGGAAAAAGTTTAAGACCCTACTTTTGCCCATTAGATTCCACTGCCTCTTCCAAAGCTTTCCCTCCTTATCTCCTCCAAGCTGGAATAAATCTTCCCCTTTTCTGTATCTGCATGGCCTGTGCACCTCTCCTATAACAGGTAGTCTACTTTGCTTCGAATTACTCTTGACTCGTATTTTTCCTTGAGCAGAGTACAGATTCCTTGTAGGCAGGAAGTAATCCTTTTCACTCTGCATTGCTCTGGGTACCTTGCTTATTATTGGCGGTCAACAAATGCTCACTGACTTTAAATAAAATATTGCAGCATGAAGTTTTAAACAGATTTTCTTAACATGAATATGAATCACAGAAATCACAGACTAGATTCTGTATTGGCAGGATGGGTAATAAGCCCCTCAATCATTTCTGGTAGCTACATAAATCAGTACAGCCTTTGTGACAGGCAATTCTGCCTGTTCATCAAATACCTTGAATGTGTGTTTTTTAGAACTCGGAATTCCACTGTTGGAAATTCGTCCTAAGGAAATAAGCAGACTAGTGTGCAAAAATGCAACAACAGTAGTCAGAGCAGTTGACACATTTACTGAGTACATCTTACATGCCAGGTACTGAGCTAAGTAAGTCCTTTAAATGCAGAACCTCCTAACCCTTAAACACTGTGATGAGCCCTATTTTATAGGTGAGGAAATTAAAACTCAAGGGGTGAAATAATTTGTCAAAAGTTAAGGAATGACACGGGCGCCTGGGTGGCTCAGTGGGTTAAAGCCGCTGCCTTCAGCTCAGGTCATGATATCAGGGTCCTGGGATCGAGCCCCACATCGGGCTCTCTGCTCAGCGGGGAGCCTGCTTCCCCCTCTCTCTCTGCCTACTTGTGATCTCTCTCCTCTCTGTCAAATAAATGAATAAATCTTTAAAAAAAAAAAAAAAGTTAAGGAATGACAGATTTCTTTTAAGGGAAGCACTATAGCTGATTGTAATTCTGCAAATCAGTCTTTTCTATATTTACTATTATAATAAGCATGTATTACATATATAATTTTTTAAAGATTTTTATTTATTTGACAGAGAGAAAGAGATCACGAGTAGGCAAAGGCAGGCAGAAGGAGAGGGGGAAGCAGGCTCCCTGCTGAGCAGAGAGCTTGATGCGGGGCTCAATTCCAGGACCCTGAGATCATGACCTGAGCCGAAGGTAGAGGCTTAACCCAATGACCCACGCAGGCACCCCACATATATAATTTTTTAAGGTAGTAACATAGCACAGAAACCCTCCTCCTGTCTTTTTTTTCCCCCTTTGGAAGCTCAGGGAAAATAAGTCAGAACAGAATTAGCAAATGCCCTTTTTCATTTACTTTGGAAAGCACAATAAAAAGTCACTGTTTTGGACTTTGAAATAAGCATAGTATTTCCTGACATGAAACAGCCTTGAGAATACTATGGATTCTATGCTTCCCACATATCATCACTCAACCAATTTTGCTTTCCTAAGATGCCATACTGGTTTTGCCAATATGAAAGTAGACAGAATATTATGTTGTAACTTGTACTAAATAAAGACTCTGGATATGAGGACAGATTCATCTATAATAATAGCAATTTAGAAAGGAAAAGTCCCACTCTGTCTGCAAATCTCCAGGGGTATGACATGACCCCAAATCACTGAGTTTTGTACTTTTTTGGATTCAGGCTGTTTTGCCTGATCCAAAAACACTAGTCCCAGATCTATATCTACACTGAATTAACACAATACTTCCAAGCTAGATCTATGAAATGCTATGATGACCATGTAAGAATTTCCCAGAGCAAACACCTTACCTCTTCTGGCACAATAATTAATGGATACTTGTCCTCAGATAAAAAGTTGAAAATAACCCATATTTTAAATGCATCTTCTTCCGTAATGAGCATGGGACTCTTGGTGAGGTTTTTTTTGACACAGAGTGTCCAACACATCCTATTGAATTCAATCTTGTCAAAGTTGTCTTGGACCTAAAAAAGAATGAGTTAAAATTTCAGTGAAAAAAATTCCAACAAGGAGGAAATATTCTAAAATAAGCAGGATATAAGCCAAGTAGAACAGATGCAGGTTTCCATTTTAACCAATCCAATTAACTAATAGACATTTTCTAGGTACCTGCGTGTGTACCACACTTTCAAAAGCCCAAATAAGAAATGTTATATTTAGTCTGACACTAAAGCAACATCTACCTGTCCAAATCACTCACTTGGCACATAAAAAACTAGCTTGTTGAATAGTTATTTTTTCACATGTACACATTCTCTTCTAAATAAAACTACC
>CM053613.1:38651658-38679556 GCA_028646535.1 Procyon lotor
ACTCTTGATTTCAGCTCAGATCATGATCTCAGGGTCAATGAGATCAAGCTCCACCTGCAGGGAGTCTGCTTGAGACTCTCTCTACCTCTCCTGCCCCTCCCCACCCCTCATGTGCTCTCTCTAAAATAAATAGATCTTTTTAAAAAATTAATGAAATATTCGGCCACCAAAAGGAATGAGGTACCATTACTTGCGACAATGTAGATAAAGTATGAAGACATGCTAAATGAAAGAAGGCAGACACAAAAGGCCTCATATTTATGTGTCCAGAATAGGCAAATCTATGGAGTCAGAAAATAGATTAGTGGTTTCTTAGGAGTGTGGGGAAAGAGAATGAGTCCTAATGGATATAGCTTTTTTGAAGGAAGATGAAGAAAATATTCTAAAATTGACTATGGTGATGTCTACACAAAAAAGTGGCTACACTACACCACACTGGGTGGCTCAGTATGTTAAGCATCAGACTCTTGATTTCAGCTCAGGCCATGATCTCAAGATCCTGGGGCTGAGTCCCATGTCAGGCTCCCCACTCAGCAGGAGTCTACCTGTCTCCCTCTCTCTCTGCCCTTCCCCCCTGCTCACACTTCTCTCTCTCTAAAATATACAAATAAATCTTTTTTTTTTCTTTTTTTAAGTGCCTAGGATCCCTGAGTGGCTCAGTCAGCGAAACATCTGCCTTTGGTTCAGGTCATGATCCCGGGGTCCTGGGATTGAGTCCCACATCGGACTCATTGCTTGGCAGGGAGCCTGCTTCTCCCTCTGCCTGCTGCCCCGTTTGTGAGCTCATGCTCTCTCTCTGACAAATAAATAAAATCTTAAAATAAAAGCAGTGGTTATACCAAGAACCGCTGAATTATACACTTTAAATAACTAAACTGCATGGCATGTGAGTATCTCCATAAGGCTTTTCTTTTAAAAAACAGTATTTCTTTAAACTATATCACTCTTATACTGCTGGCCACAGTACTCAATGGCATAGTCACCCACAGTTTTTAGCATTTAACCTCTTCTTCACCAGAAGTTTTTAGTGCTAGGATGGCTCAGTTAAATGTCCGACTCTTGATTTCCGCTCAGGTCATGATCTCAGCATCATGAGATCGAGCCTCACATCAGGCACTGCCCTGGGCATGGAGCCTGTTTAAGATTCTCCCCCACCCCCATCCCTCTCCAACCACCTCCTCGCCTCAAACACACACTCTCCCTCTCTCAAAAAAAAAGTTTGTAGTGCTGTATAACTTCACAAATATGATGAAAATGTAGAGTCTAACTTAGACATTGTGCCAAAATAATACTTTGTAATTCTTACGCAACAATGAAAGAAAAAAATAACATAGGCTAAAGGACAATAAAAAGAACTGTACAAAAACACGGTTTTGGGCAGTTGAAAGCAGTATGACTTCCTAGTAAATGACAGTTGCGAGGCACCCATTTGAAGACATTTTGTTTGCTGATGGTATATGGATTCAAATAACAGAAATCTGAAACCTCATTTTATGGAAGAACTAAAACTGACATGGACAGCAAGCATTTGGTATGTCAGCCTAGGAAAACAGAAGGCAGAAGCTACTTAGCCTCTAGAGAAAGGACATTATATTGAAAAGGTTTCTTTTTCCTTTTCTTCCATGTGTATGTATGTTTCCAAAAAGCCGAAAGCCAAAAAGAAAAGGATTATGCTAGAAAAGTAGCAAATTCCCCAGTGAGACTAGGCATCTTGCCAACAGATTATTGGTTTTAGTCATAATAGCTCAGACCAAACTTCAACATGTGGAATCAGGAAAAAGAACTGAAAATGATTCAGGCCCAAATTCCTTATAGGCTATGAAATCCCATGAAAGAATTAGATTGCCACATAAATATGCTGAAGCAGAATTAGCTTTTGATGTAGTCTATTGGGGCTCAGTAGTAAAAAGGTAACAATATACAGCTTTCTTCAATTATTCACTGTCAGATAATCCAGGTATAATGTCTTTTTGCAAAAAAAAAAAAGAGAGGGGAGGATCACAAAAACATTCTTCCTAAATGTTCATAGAATTCCATTCTTTACTAAAGAAGAAATTTAACAAGCAAAAAAATAAAAAGTTAATACTCGGGGAAGGCACAATATTTGATACAAGAACACATCATTTGATGTCTCAGGAAAACTGGAAATAAATTCTATCATTGTGAAGAACAACAGGAATATGATTATCTCTGAAGAAGCAAAGAAATCAAATGAAAAACTACTTTTTGGAAAGTGAATTTCAACATACTTTATCTCTTAGTCCCAAACTCTTCAGAATAATTCTCCAAGGCAAAGGCAAAAAAAACCTCTAAAACCACCTGGGGAAAAAGTGATGAAAATGAACACTAAAGAACAACAGATACTAATTAAGAGAAAAGACTCATCTTAAAACTTTTGAGAAAAAAACCTAAGAGAACTAAAGGCTGACAGAGTTTGAGATTACTCAAAACAGCATTTAAGTCACTCATCCTTCCCCTATATACTCCATAACTAGAAAAACAATAATTCTAAAAGGAAGTAAATAATCCCTCAATAGTACAGTTAAAAGAATACCGATCTAGAAATTAAATGGCTTAGGTTTAAAATCTGTCTAACCCTTATTAGGCAACCTTATGCTCTGTTTCCTTCTGAGTTAAATGGGAATAAGAATTCCAGTTACGTATTAACATGGGGATGAAACGAGATAGTGTGTGATGTGTGTATGTATATGACACACACATATGTACATCACATCTTGCAAATGTAATCATTATTTTCTATTTCTTTTGCATAACCAATTAGAATCTCTAAACTTTATGTTAACATTCTCCAGTCACTATTGGCACTTTTTCAACCAAGTTTCAAAACAAGGCATTAATCTTTGTTCAATTTAAACCCACAGCCATGGAAACCTTGGCTGCTTTATTTGGATTGAAGGACTGGCAAAATTCCACTCCAGGTGGCTAAGCAATAATAAACAAGAACTTACTGTTTCATCACATCCTCACTCATTTTGTGAGTTTTTCTCCAAACTTAGGGGCTAATTTTGAACTTTTTAAATACTGCTATGTTTTCTCCCCCAATAACAAAACTTTAAAATACCTAAATACTAAAACAAAAAAAATCTTAAAGCTTAAAATTCAAGATATTTAATGAAAGCTACACCAAGGAGAACAAAATACCAAGTATTATGAGTACAGCACTTCAAAATATGAAACCATATATCTCTATCCACTGGCCCACCCCACACAAATTCTAGCACTGAAAAGGCAATTTTCAGATTTCTGAATATTTCCCAGTATGTTCTATATTTTAATAACAGACATAATTCTGCTGACTGTTTTTTATTTTGGGGGGAAGGCGGGGAGCAGAAGGAGAGGGAGAGAGAGAACCTTAAGCAGGCTTCACACCCAGTGCAGACCCCAAGGCAAAAAGCTCGATCTCAGAACCCTGAGATCACAACCTAAGCCAAAATCAAAAGTTGTGACACTTAACCCACTGAGCCACCCAGGCCCCACTGATCGTCTTTAATTTTTAATATTAAACACACTCACGCGACAGGTCATCAAATATTTGTGGAATTTAAGACATATTTACTTATAATACAACTACAAAACACAAATGAACTACCTCATCAATGAACAGAATAGCACCCAGGAAAAGCTCCAGAAAATAGTACAGCATCATACTACAAAATTTTGAGACCTCACAAATCAGTTTCTGTATAATCCGATTAAAACATTTTTAAAGACTTTTTTGTTTGAGAGAGAGAGAGAGAGGGAAAAAAAAGTTCACAAGCAGGGGGAAGAACAGAGGGAGAGGGAGAAGCAGACTTCCCGCTGAGCAGGGAGCCTCATGCAGGGCTCATTCCCAGGACTCCCGGATCATGACTCGAGCCGAAGGTAGATGCTTAACTGACTGAGCCATCCAGGTGCCCCTAAACATTTTTTTTAATTGAAATATAATTCACATACCATAAAATTTACACTTAATGTGTACAATTCAGTAGTTTTTAATATATTCATAAAGTTTTACAACCACCATCACTATCTATTTTTAGAACATTTTCATCATCCCAAAAGGAAACCACAAGCCCATTGGTAGTTACTCACCATTCCCACCTCCCCTCAACTTCTGTCAACCACTAATCTACTTTTTATCTCTATTTGTTTGCCTATTTTAGGCATTTCATATATATTGGAATCACATAATTTGTGGCTTCTGTGAGTCTTATTAAATCTTGTATTTCAGGGGCGCCTGGGTGGCTCAGTTGTTAAGCGTCTGACTTCGGCTCAGGTCATGATCCCAGAGTCCTGGGATCGAGCCTCGCATCAGGCTCTCCGCTCAGTGGGGAGCCTGCTTCTCCCGCTACCATTCCCTCTGCTTGTGTTCCCTCTCTCTCTGTGTTTCTCTCTGTCAAATAAATAAAATCTTTAAAAAAAAGAAAAAATCGGGGCGCCTGGGTGGCTCAGTGGGTTAAAGCCTCTGCCTTCAGCTCAGGTCATGATCTCAGGGTCCTGGGATCAAGCCCCGCATCGGGCTCTCTGGTCATCAGGAGCCTGCTTCCCCCTCTCTGCCTGCCTCTCTGCCTGCTTGTGATCTCTGTCAAATAAATAAATAAAAATAAATAAAATCTTTAAAAAAAAAAAAAATCTTGTATTTCATTATGGTATGATTTCTCTTTTTTCCTAATTATTAGGCATGATCAAAGCAATGTTATTATCTCTGCAGAGGATACTTAAAAAAAAAACATAGCATATATACACATAAAACAAACACAAAGAGCAGAAAATTGTATTGTGAGGCTGATATGGAATAACAGACACAGGTACAAAGAATACTACATAAATGAACACACTGTAATCTTGACAACCTTTGCAATAAAATTTCTGAAAAACATGTGATTTTTTTATTTTTTAGATTTTATTTATTTAAGGACTCCTGGGTGGCTCAGGTGGTTAAGTGGCTGTCTTCAGCTCAGGTCATGATCCCAGAGTTCTGGGATCGAGTCCCCCATCAGGCTCCTTGCTCAGCAGGGAGCCTGCTTCTCCCTCTGCCTCTACCTGCCACTCTGCCTGCTGTAATCTCTCTGACAAATAAATAAAATCTTTAAAAAAAAAAAAAAAAAGATTTTATTTATTTATTTGAGAGAGAGCACAACCAGGGAGAGTGGCAGGCCGAAGGAGAGGGGGAGGGAGAAGGAGAGGGCTCTCTGCTTGGCAGGGAGCCCAACACAGGGCTCAATCCCAGGACCCTGGAAACATGACCTGAGCTGAAGGCAGATGCTCAACCGACTGGGCCACCTAGGTGCCCCTAAAACATGAGATTTTTTAACAGAATCCTCACCAACATCTTGATATTTTCCAAACTACTAACTTAACTTATAAATTTTAATTACTATACTTTACTATTATAAAAAGACACTGAACTATAAAAAAATGTATACATATACAGCAATAAAAATCCAAAGAAACCATAGAAAAAAATACATAAATAGTTGTGGTATTTAGGTGATGGGAAAATATAGTTTTTAAATTTTTTTTAAGTTTATTTATTTAAGTCATCTCTACACCCAACATGGGGCTCAAACCCACAACCTCAAGATCAAGAGTCACATGCTTCTCTGACTTAGCCAGTCAGGATCCCCTAAATGTCTTTTTTTTTTTTTTTAAGATTTTATTTATTTATTTGAGAGAGGGAGAGAGAGCACGAGAGGGGTAAGGGTCAAAGGGAGAAGCAGACTCCCCATGGAGCTGGGAGCCCCATGGAGAACTCGATCCCAGGACTCTGGGATCATGACCGGAGCCGAAGGCGGTCGCCCAACCAACTGAGCTACCCAGGCGTCCCTGTATTTTCTTTTTAATTTAAAAGTACTTTCAGGGGCGCCTGGGTGGCTCAGTCGTTAAGCGTCTGCCTTCGGCCCAGGTCAGATCCCAGGGGCCTGGGATCGAGCCCCGCATCGGGCTCTCTGCTCTGCGGGAAGCCTGCTTCTCCCGCTACCATTCCCTCTGCTTGTGTTCCCTCTCTCGCTGTGTTTCTATCAAATAAATAAAAATCTTTAAAAAAATAAATAAATAAAAAATAAAAAAATAAAAGTACTTTCATTGTCACCTTTTGAAAGGCGTTTTTAAAATATATCCAAAACTTTCATGCTTGGTGTTGTAAATAGGCAAAAGCAGGAATTTCCAGCCATTCATGTGAATATATGGTTAATTTCATATCTAAACTAAGTGTACACAATATGGGAAAATGACACATATATCATTCAGTTAAAAAAAACAATTTGGGGGTGCCTGGGTGGCTCAGTGGGTTAGGCCTCTGCCTTTGGCTCAGGTCATGATCTCAGGGTCCTGGGATAGAGGCCCTGCGTTGGGCTCTCTGCTCAGTGGGGAGCCTGCTCCCTCCTCTCTCTCTGCCTGCCTCTCTGCCTAGCTGTGATCTGTCAAATAAATAAATAAAATCTTAAAAAAAAAAAAAAAAAAGAAAAACAATTTGAAGAACTTTATGTATAGCATGATCTCAGCCACATGGAAACAAAACACTATGTATTATGTATGGGGGTATTTACACGTATATATTTAAAAAGGTCAGCAAAGATATTCACCAAACTGTTAAAAGTGGTTACTCCTGGAAAGTGAGACTAGAAAGAGTAAAGAGACATTCAATTTTTATTTCATATATTTTTGTATTAACTGCCTATTTAATAAGCATATACAATCTTTCATAATTTTTAATTATTTATAGGTGCTACCAGTTTATTTTCTTCTAAAAAGAAACAGAAGTACATTAAATTCAACACCTTCTTGTGTCAATTTTTAATTATCCAAACCAAAAGAGAAACTGAACATGGCAGCAATGCCAATAGGTTATATTTGGCTTCCAAACACATAAGAGGTTTCTTCAGCATCTTTACTCATAATATACCCCAGAGGGAGCATCTGAGTGGTACCCTGAAAAGTCTATGATGTAAACTTTGCTGTTAAAGATAATTAATATCACCTTCGGCATTCACATTTTACCCTAACACACCCATGCTTTAACAATCATTGTCAGTACATGTGGAATCAGAATTAAAAAGGGGGTTGGGGGGAGCACTCTAAGACGACATTACAGATTAATACAAAATACAGGGCGCCTGGGTGGCTCAGTCATTAAGCGTCTGCCTTCGGCCCAGGTCAGATCCCAGAGTCCTGGGATCGAGCCCCGCATCGGGCTCTCTGCTCGGCAGGAGGCCTACTTCTCCCGCTACCATTCTCTCTGCTTGTGTTCCCTCTCTCGCTGTGTTTCTCTCTGTCAAATAAATAAAATCTTTAATACAAAATACAGCTCCTAATTTCAAAAATGAGCCAAGTTGTAAAATACCAAACCAAGTTTTAGAAGACAGTGGAGAAGAGGAAGAAATAGGAAATGTCAGTCTCCCATCCTTTCTTTCCTTTCTGACTCATCCTACTGATGCCTCACACCTGAACTCCGTAGTGAACTCAACAGCAAGGGGCTCTGGGGCCCACCTGAAATGTGCAAATCAAACAACGCTGTAAGCAAGAAGACATTAGAAGCATACCTTTTCCAAAATGAACTTGTTTAAATATGGCATGTAGCCCTGATTGGAGACGGGCCCCTCGTCATCATCCCGGAAGTGCTCTTCAAGGGCAACAGGGTCGTGTGGAACTTTCAGCACCGTGCACAGGTTATGGGAAAGGACCTAAGGGGGAAAGAAAGTCATTTAAAGGCATCCACTACACATGGCAGCTTCACTGTCTGAACACAACTGGCTGCTCCCTGTCCTAGGGAGGGAAAGATGGAGAATTAGCTAACAAATACCGGCGAGTAGTGCTCGGCTGCCTGCTCCTCACTTGGTTGTTACCTCACTCCCTCCGCAGTTCTGGTTCACTTCAAACAAGTCTCTTTTACATGCCTACAGCGAGCCGGCTCCACGCAAGATCTGTGACTCTACACAGGAATAGAGGGAACGGCATAGGGAGTGCTCAATGAGACTGTATCAGCACTGCATGGTGACATGTGGGAGCTACGCTTGTGGTGAGCACAGCATCACGTACGGAGAAGTTGAATCACTATGTTGTACACCTGAAACTAACGTACACTGTGCATCAACTCTACTAAAAAAAAATGTTTAAATATCCGTGACTATAATATTCCTTAGTTTTTATTACTTGGCCCACATTAGAAAGAAAAAAGGGGGAAGGGCCAAGAGGATGTTTTCAAAATTAAACTTCTCCCCAAGTACAGCAGTGTCAATCAGAGCCGTAAGAGAAAGAACATGGAACTGGGCAGCTGCAGCCGAAGGTTCTGGACAAAGTGACCCATCAGGGCCAATCACACCGTTTTGGATTCCTGTGTTCTCACTTGTTCAACACAAACGGCCAAGTTAATATACAAAGGTACCAAATACTAATTAGCAACTCTAAGTGTCCAAATATCTCTAAAACTCTAGGATACTAGGTAAGTTTTCAGCATGAGTATAAAAGAACATAAATATAAAAAGAAAAAAGAAACCAAGGACCTGGTTTAGAAGAAACAGGAGAAAAATTAACTGCAAAAATATCTCAGAAGTCATCAAAATGGTTCAAAGTCTTTTGTAGAAAATTTGCATTCCATATATAAAGCATTACTGGTCCTGGCATAACCTGAGTGCATAATTTAACACTCAGACACTTCAATGAGCAGTTTGGGCTCTCTGAGTACTAACCTCATTTTGCATTAAATGAAAATTTTACAGTAAAACTTAAACCCCTCCCATTTCATTTGTGCATTCTCAACAGGTTACATTGATCCCAGCTGCACATGCTTTAACAGAAAATCTTACCAGATGTTCAATCCAAGGTTAAAGTACTCCCTACTTTTCTCAGCCCTACACATTTAATCATTTGAAGAACCACATTCAGCTCAATACCATTAAGCAAGTCACTTTTTTCTGCATACACGTTTCAGTTAGGATTTTTTAAGATTAAAACAAGAAACCTATAAAAAGAATATTTGCATATCCTCTCTCTATATTTGTTTTGTTTCTCAAAGCTTCATTTATCTGGAGATCCTTTTCTACATGCTCTACTGGTTTTAAGGAAGTAAGTAAAGTAAAGGAAGTAAATTCACAAATGGTTATAAATGAAGTAATGAACACTTTTATCAGCCCCTACAAAGCAGGCTGTGTTTCTCAAGCAAAACCTCTATTTACCAATAGTAGAGCACATGAAAAGAGCACGGTAGAGCTTTTGCTGAAGAATCTTGAACCACAGTCAACAGAAACCCAAAAAGATATTTCTTTTCTCTATTTACCTAGTAAAACTTATGGAGCAATTACCTACTTCCAAAGAGGTTTTGTGAGGATCAACTTCAAGAACATAAAGCACTTAAAACTTGTAAAGCACTATAGAAATAGGAGGTTAGAGAAATAAGGAGTAATTTTCTCAGATAAGGCTCAAAGGTCATTCAAATCTGAAATCATTTGGGACTTCAATCAAGTAAAAATTCCAACCACTGCTTAAATTATGATGCATTCAAAAAATGCTAAGAACAATAAGGAAGCTCACTGTGTGGTGATATGAAAAGATCTCCAAGATAAGTTAAGTGAAAAAAGCAATATGGTTAAGATTATGTTTAGTGTGCCATCTTTTATGTAAAAGAAAAAGAAAAAATAAACTCTAGCAGAGAGTTTCTGAGCGCCTTGGTGGCTCAGTCGGTTGAATGTCTGCCTTCAGCTCAGGTCATGATCCCAGGGCCCTGGGACCCAGTACCAGAATGTGCATTGGGCTCCTTGCTCAGCAGGGAACCTGCTTCTCCCTCTGCCTGCTGCACCCCTGCTCGAGCTCTCTCTAACAAATAAATCTTAAAAATAAATAAATAAAGGTTCTATTTCTTTAAAAAATTAAAAACTAGCAGAATATACAAGAAACTATTAACAGTGGGGGAAAGACTAGCTTGGTGGCAGACCTGAGGAAGACCTTTCACTGTACCTTCCCTTTTTCTTTTTTTTTTTTTTTTTAAGACTTTATTTATTTATTTGACAGACAGAGAGAGAGAGATCACAAGTAGGCAGAGAGGCAGGCAGAGGGAGAGGGGGAAGCAGGCTCCCCGCTGAGCAGAGAGCCTGATGCGGGGCTCGATCCCAGGACCCTGAGATCATGACCTGAGCCGAAGGCAGAGGCTTTAACCCACTGAGCCACCCAGGCGCCCCACCTTCCCTTTTTCTTAAGCTTGAAAAAAATTTTATCTAATCAAAAATGTTCTATTTAAAAAATGAGACGTGTATTTTTTTCAAAGTGGCTGATGTAAGATCACACAGCTAAATCTATTTAACTTCGAAATCTATTATTTTTTCTTTCACATTAATCTACTCTCTAGAGATAGGTATAAAAGGAAGGCATATTCCACAGCAAGGTACCATGATTAACAGATGAGTGAGATGTAAGGATAAGCAATGAGATCCGAAAAGAGAAACAGTGTTTGTTAAAGTGACTTCATAGAGGAAGTGAAATTTAACCTAGGCCTTAAAATAAGGAGAGTTTTTTGGACAGAAAAGGGCAATTGGCAGACTTTCAGACAGGGGAGCAACATGAGAAAAATAGTTGATTACTGCAAACTCCTCAGGGTACAAAAAGGAGACACAAATCTCTCCCACACACCTCTTTCTCTACCTTCATATTTTATAGATCTTCCAACGTCCTGGCAGGGGCTCTGGGTGCTGTATTGTCATCCTCCTCATCTTATAGTTGGTAAGTACTGGCTCAAGGAGATAAAATTTGTCTTGTTTTTAACTAAGGTTACTTAGCAGAACAGAGACTAGAAGTCAGGTTTTATAATCCTTGTTCCAACACTCTCTAGTAATAAGGAACATCATGGTTTTAGTTCTCTAAAGTCAACAATGCTCTTTGTATGTGTAGGCGCTTAGTTCAATCCCATGATCCCACTAAAGAAGATTTAGGTTTGAACTCTAGACTTTTCTAGAATTTTCTTAACTGTCTTTATCTTTATTTAGCTAAACAAACTGTGAGGGAGACAGTGCTTAATAGTAACAATGACCCTAGAGCAGATCTGAGCACCAGCCCTGCTCACACAGTCTGTTCCTGCTCAGTGGTTTGCCACTTACCATTTTATAATATTTTAATGTTTTGTTACCTATTTGCTCATTCTCAGCCATCCTCACTGCAAAATAAGGAAGGTGTTAAACCTGCTTCTAAAAAAAAAAAATGTTTTAAAGCCCAATCCTTAACTGTCAACCCAAACTCATTCTATGAATTCAGCAAGTGCTATAATTTGATCATAAATTGGCTTTTTTCATTGTTAATACGGCCTAGAATAGGGAAGTCCTCATCAAACAAAATAAATAATAGATAACTGAAAAGGTTCTGTTACTAAAAGAGAAAAAAAAAAGTGTGCTATCTTCAAAAGTTTTCAAAAATTTTTATCAGCATAAATAAATAAAATCTTTTAAAAAAGTAGAGGGTGGTGCACCTGGGGCACTCAGTTGGATAAGCATCTGCCTTCAGCTCAGGTCATGATCCTAGGGTCCTGGGTTCAAGCCCCACATTGGGGGTCCCTGCTCAGTAAGGAGTCTGCTTCTCCTTCTGCTCCTGCTCTTGAGCTCTTCCTTTCTCAAACAAATAAATGAAATCTTTAGAAACAAAATTACCAGCAATTCTTTAAAAGCCTAAATGGTATCTCAAGTTTTTTTAATAAAAAATAAAATGTATTAAAAAAATCAAAATCTTAAAGGCCAGAATACAAACTATTAATAAGAAGTAAATACTCCATGAGCTTGTGTAGTAGTTCATGCTTTTTAGAGTAGAATGGCATCGTCCGTTAGTTGATTTTAGTCTCACCCCTGGGAAAAGTAGGTATTATTGCTATTTTACAGATGAAGAGGCTGAGTCAGAGGTAAGGAGATGTCCCCAAATCACAGAATTTTATGTGTAGTGAAAGGGGCCAGAACCCAAGCCTCCTGTTCTGATGTCCCTTCCACATTTGCCACTTTCCCTCTCTTTCTGGAAGAACAGAGAGCCCAATACCCTGTGGCCATGTATGCATGCTGTAGATAAGGTGCGGTGACAGACTGGTGCTCGCCTAGCTCCACCTAGTCAGTTCTCCAGGCCCCAATAAGATGCCTGGCACTATTTTGTGGAGCCAAGTTAAATCCAGTGGTGCAGAACTACATATGCCTAGAACTCTGGGACATACTCTCTCAGGGAGAGAACACCCACCTTTGGGGGAACCAGTTCCGAGAGGCGCTAACCTCACCAGATGAAGAAGCTGGAAAGTCGATCAGGACAAAGGTAATCAGGAAGAAAGAGGGCTGCAAGTTCTTGATTTGCATGAGGACTGCCCCTGAATCACTCTAACCAGAGTGTTTGCAAGTTTCTCAAAAAAGTTGAATTCTATCACTTCAAATGCCTGCTCCTCCAAAGGCCATTCTCCTAGCACCCACATGATTGCTAAGCAACTTCTTCTCATTCCCCTGATTTGAAGAATAAACTATTGTTACTACAATAAAAGATCCATATCCATGCCAACAACCCATCTCTCCAGTTCTTTCGTATCCACTTTTGCTTCTGCAGGGCCTTTGCTGACAAGAGATGACTAATTATGGCGCAGGAGCCCTGTTCGTTGGTCTGTTCCTGTTCAGCGGTTTGCCACTTTTTGATTTTTGTCCTTTTTAAGCACTTTAAAACCAAGGATGATGAACGACTAAACAGTATTTTAACACACATGAATGCATAATCTTTACCCTCCTCCCTCCCAAAGATGTAGAGATTATGAAGGTTCTCTGAAATGTGCCCCCCTACACAAGTCACACAGTTTCCCTTTACAGGATGTGCGTAATGGGCAAACTTCAACACTGAAGTAAAGGGGGGGTGGGGATCTCTAGTCCAACAAGCTTATCTGAACCAACACAATTACAGAATTATAATTCATAATAAGTAATCCTTAAAAAAAAAACCATGAAAATTCCTGTCTGATTTATAAAATTTCAAGCTAATAGCAAATTACCAGAAAATTCTTCCTTACAATGAACCAGAATGACCAATTTCCTACCAGTATTATGCCCTGCCTTAAGAGTATTGTCTTAATGGAAGTCCTGCCCCTTACCACATAGAGTCATTTTCCCTTTCCTGACAATATCCTTTCATCCTGCTTATCACTGTTTAAATCTTGCTTGCTTTCTCTTAAATTATCTTTACTGTATTCAGCCTCAGAAATCTCCAAGTCAATGTTGACTCAGTCCCTAAATGCAATCCCAGACACTTTTACCAAATTAATCTTTTTTTTTGGGAGATTTTATTCATCTGTCAGGGAGACAGCGCACTAGAGAAGCACTAGAGAAAGCACAAAGGGGGAAGCAGCAGAGGCAGAGGGAGAAGCAGACTCCCTGCTGAGCAGGGAGCCCAACACAGGCTGGATCCCAGGATTTGGGGATTACGACCTGAGCCAAAGGCAGATGCTTAAACAACTGAGCCACCCAGGCGCCCCTTACTAAATTAATCTTAAAGTGCTGTTTATACCACATTCCCTCATCTAAAATTCAACAAAAGCCCACAGAAGTAAAAAACAAATAAATATCTCAGCCGAGTATTTAAGTCACTTGACAAATCAGGCCCTCTTTAGCTTTCTAGCCTTTCTTCCTACCCTTCTGTACCAACCATACAAATCTGACCAAACAAGTTTACTCACTGTACCACAGACAAACCCTGTACCACAGCCCTTCCCTTGAGGCCTGTGCTCCAACAGCCTCTATACCTCCATTTCTGCCTAACATAAATGCTATCCCTTTCAGAAGCCTCCACCATCCAAAATCAAGATGGTCTTTTTCATTCTGCATTTCCCAAGCACTCTGTACTTTTTATTTTACACTAACACATATGATTTTTCTCTCCCAAGATTGTAAATTTCTGAAAGGCCCATGTCTCATCTATCCTCGCATTCCTACAGCACCTCAAATGCTATCCAGAAAGCAGAAGGCTTTAATAAATGGAACAAATTCTTTTGAAAAATTCTCTCTTAACAGTAAAACTATAATATTTTAATAATGACAACAATCTTAGGAAATATTCTACTCCTGTCTCCTTATTTCACAGATAAGAAGACTGGGGCCAGAGACTGGGCCTAAGTCACACACTGATGACTAACAGAACAGGGATGAGAATCCAAGTCTATCTGCCTGTCCCACAACAAGGGGGTGCCAGAAACATTCTCTTCTGCCTAGTTAAATCCTTCAAGACAGGGTCATTCTCCATAACCTCTAGGAAACCCCAATGGCCCTCCTTTCCACTGAACTACTCAGCATATAAGTGGATTGTTTCATATGCTAACAGGATCTCAAATACCCTGCTGCATGCAGCTCAGTGGGGAAGGAACCTTGCCAAATAGTTGTATTCCACACCCTTCACAGAGACTACCAGTAGTAACACTTATGCACAGATTAAGGCAGGATATCTAGGGGCACATGGGTGGCTCAGTGGGTTAAAGCCTCTGCCTTCAGCTCAGGTCATGATCTCAGGGTCCTGGGATCGAGCCCTGCATCAGGCTCTCTGCTCAGCGGGGAGCCTTTTTCCCCCTGCCTCTCTGCCTACTTGTGATCTCTCTCCTCGCTGTCAAATAAATACATAAAATCTTTAAAAAAAAAAAAAAAAAAAAGGGCAGGATATCTAACTCAAAACCACCTGTTGTGATGTTGTCTATAGACCACATGCCATTAAACTATCTACAGTAAATGCCACTGGATTTCATTCTAAATGAACCACCTTTAATAAGTTATTTCAGGCTATTAGTCAACTTAGCCCTCTTCAGAGATCAAACAGAAAATATCAATAAATTTGACCACAAAAATGTTTTTAATTTCCCTTTAAAAAGAGACACCACAAAGCAACAAACCAAAAAAGGCTGATAGCTCCAATATTCAAATTACTCTTATAAATTAAAGAGGAGCACCTGATTAAAAAAATGGATGGACATGAATGGGAAATTCGTAAAAGGAACTGACAGCTAATAAATATAGAAAAAGATGCTTAACCTCACTAGTAATCAAAATACTGCAAACTAAGAAAGAGTTACCACTTCTTGCCTGAGTAACAATACACGGTGTTTGAACAGATATAGGAGAGTGAAGATAACCACTACCCAACACTGGAGAAGGAACAGAGCAGGTTTTCTCCATCACTACTGACATTTTGGACCAGATAATTTTTTTTTTACCCCCTTAGACTTTTTTTTTTTTTTTTTTTTTTTGTTTGTTTGTTTGTCAGAGAGAGACAGCGAACAGCGAGAGAAGAAACACAAGCAGGGGGCATGGGAGAGGGAGAAGCAGGCTTCCCACCAAGCAAGGAGCCCGATGCGGGGCTTGATCCCAGGACTCTGGGATCATGACCTGAGCCGAAGGCAACCACTTAACAGCTGAGCCACCCAGGCACCTCTTTTTTTTTTTTTTAAAGTAGGCTCCAAGCCCAGCATAGTGCCCAACACAGGCTTGAACTCATGACCCTAAGATAAACCCTGAGCTGAGATCAAGAGTCAGACATTTAGGGGCGCCTGGGTGGCTCAGTCATTAAGCGTCTGCCTTCGGCTCAGGTTTTCTTTTCTTTTCTTTCTTCTCCCTGAGAACCTGGGGCTCAGGTCGTAATCCCCAAATCCTGGGATCCAGCCTGTGTTGGGCTCCCTGCTCAGCAGGGAGTCTGCTTCTCCCTCTGCCTCTGCTGCTTCCCCCTTTGTGCTTTCTCTAGTGCTTCTCTAGTGCGCTGTCTCCCTGACAGATGAATAAAATCTCCCAAAAAAAAAGAAGGAAGGAAGGAAGAAAAAGAAAGGAAGGAAATACTGCCCAGCTAAAAGTTAGCTGGGAGCACCCAGGGTGCTCATTATATCTTCAGGGTCCTCAGCCAATGACCAAGCAAGACGGTGATATCATTTGCTCCTAGTTTTGTCAGGTCCGTATCACAGTTTGATACCTCCTTTTCCCAATTCTGCTTTCTCTCTCTCTCTCTCTCTTCCCCCATAGGTGTTTCTTCTCAATAGCCCTTTTGCAATCCAAACTCTGTCTCACCATCTGCTTCCTGGAGAACCCATCGTAGGACCGAGACCTTCTGAACAAGTCATTCTCCCAAGTTGTTGGCACTTGGCAGTCTGGATCACCCCCCTCCTTTAGACTTACTTTGGTTCTTCTCCTTAGGAGAATGAGGGGTGAGGGAGGTGATCCCACAAAGGCACCTCTACCAAAGCTCGATTTTCAGCTCTGAGTTCTTCTTTCTCCTTATTCTCTTCTTCAAAAGTGCTTTTATTCTGACAATGTTAAGTTACCTCTATTCTAATAACTCTCACATCTTCTGGTCTTTCCCTCTCAACTGAACTCTGATTTACATCCCTAAGTCTAGAGATTTCTATACTAAATTCACCTCACATCCAAAAAAACCCAAAGAATTCATCACCTTTTCCCCCAAAACAGGCTTCCCACCCTGATGCTATCTTTGGTCCTATCATTAGTTTCACAACAAAATCATGGACTCTCCTCTCCTTGTACCTTTTACTTCGTTTGTCCTACTGCTAAATCTAATTCAGCACACACACACACACACACACACACACACACACACACACACACACACCCCAAGGCCAACTCCTCTCTCTACTGAATGAGCTGCTCTGTCAACTTATGGCTAACCAGAGAACGTAAGGCTGGGGAGACAGGAGCTCCCTGTTCTCAGGTCCCATTCTCCCCTCTGAGACTCCGACAAAGAGCTGCTGCAGAGCAAACACTCAACAGGATGTGACTGTGGTAAACACATCAAGCTAACATAGTTAAATTAGAAGGCCAACCCTCAAAGACCTCATCTGGTCCTCCACATTTTACAAATGAGGAAACTGAAGCCCAGCAAGAAGTGACTTCCCATGGCTACACAAGTATCAGAGCGCAGACAGGTCTCCTGACTCCCCAACTAGTGCTCTTTCCTGACACTTTTTCCTGTTTTTCCAAAGGATTATTTTCTGAATCTTTCATCATAGATATTCTTATAGCCGAGTTTGACACATCCCTTAAGGTCCACGACAAATGCCTCTTTCTTTAGAAGTATTTGCTGACCTAACTCCTCCAAACCTCCCCATAAGTTAGATAGGTTCCTCTCCTCCATGCGCCCAGCACTTTTTTTCTGGAGAAAGTTTAATTTCAGAAGAGTTAGAAAATGAATGCTTGTCTTTAAACAAGAATGACAATTAATAAATGGACAAAAATGATAGAGCTGATCTTAAAAATCACTATATTGCGCCAACAATAAAAGAATCCATTACAGGCAAATGTTATGAATAGATCCCACAAGTCTTAGGTGAAATGTGTGCTTTATCTCACTATATTTGAACTGACAGTTTGCTGGGTCGCTACCATTCACAGGACTAAAGCTCTATAAGGGCAGGGAACATACCTGTTTTGATTCCCACTGCCACCATCCCAATCCAGCACTCGTCAACTGACTCATCAACTTTCACAGATGCTCCCCAATTGGTCTGCCCATCTGCAGCCTCTCACCTCTAATTACCACACCCACATCATCAGAATACTGTCAAAACTCTACCTTTGTCATAAATACTCAAGTTTTAGTAACTTCCCCTTGACAGCATCAGTTCTGAAGTACCAGCTCTAATGTAGTCGGTCAACAAATATATGTTAACCATCTATTCTGTACAGGAACAAAAACATCGAAAATGTAACCCCAATCCATCACCCCATGAGCTGAAAGAACTGATGGGAGGTGCTGCCTGGCAAGGCAACACTCCATCCTCCCAGAGCTACTTATGCAATGAAAAATAACACCTCCAACACTGTTCAGCGTGTGCTGGAGCACGGCTGCTACACCATGCTCACGTACACAAAACATACCTGATTACCAAACAAAGGTAATAGAAAGGTATAGAAAGCACAGAGGAATCCTAAGATGAAAAAATTAGTTTTTCCAATATTGCAGAATTTCTCCCTAATCACAAGATCTCTTCATTTATGAAATTCAACTACATGCAGATTTACTCAACACCTTTCCAGTCAATCAGTTGCTGAGAATTGCAGTTTCAAGGAAACACAGATTTTGAATGTCCAAAAAAAGGAACCTGAAGGTACAATGAGAAGGAAATATAGCAGAAAGCAGAGCAGAAAAATAGATTCATGAAATGAATCCCTGGAGAAGATAAAGGAAACTGAGACAAAGGGCTACCTTAGACTTATGCTGTAGGACGGGAACAGGGACACACATAAGAGAAACTGGAGGCAAGGCTGGAATACCTCGAGTTCCAATGTGCTAATGAGCCACTGGGGGGTTACATAATAACCCTCTTGTTGGGAGGGAATGAGAACACAGCTACTCTGTGATGGCAAATGGACTAAGTGAGAAAAGCTCACGCAAAGCCTCTTCTGTCTCTAGCTTCCAGGTACTACGTACCTCAGGACTATAGTGAGACCCAAAAGCAAGTATGAAATGGTGATCAAGAAGGTTAAGAAGTCTTGAGTCATAAGATTAGAAATGCACGCTGGCTCTTAAGATGGAGGCGCAAGCGCACACATGCGCACACACACGCGCACACACACACACAGTGCCTCGTAGTTTGTATATTACCTTCCATAAAGCAGAAGTTTACATATTATTTCAAAAAAACCCCAAAACTTCCAGCTCCTCTCATTGAAAAGCTTTTAGCAAATAAGGAATGAAGAAAGGAAATAACCCAGAATCCATTATTACCATTTTAAGATTTGTAAATGTCTCTTACATGTTCTTTATTTGGAGAGCTGTCTTACTATTTTGTTTTGGTGAAAATATAAAAAATATTTACAAAGACTTTTATAGGCTTATTCATGATTCCAATTCCCTAATCTGATTTTTTAATTAGATTTTTTAGTTCTTCAACAGAAACAACTTTTACCACAGAGGTTAATAGAAACGTAACACTAAAGATTAGGAGAAAAGGGGAGCCTGGGGGGGATCAGGCGGTTAAGCAACTGCCATCAGCTAAAATCATGATCCCAGGGTCCTGGCATCAAGCCCCACATAGGGCTCCCTGCTCAGCAGAGAGCTTGCTTCTCCCTCTCCCCTCTGCTGCTCTCCCTGCTTGTGCTCTCTCTTTGTCAAATAAATAAAATCTTAAAAAAAAATAAAAATAAAGTTCAACACCTTAAAAAAAATTAGGGAAAAATACTATACATGCCAAGTTCACAAAAATTAGCCATATTTTTACATTGTGTTTCACACGATAAAAGCCCTTTACAACTTGCTTCCTGTATACAGTTGTCCTGCTTATGCAGGGGACAGATTCCAAGTGGTAGCCTGAAACTCTACCGGAAAGTACTGAACCCTAGATACATGTTTTTTCAGATACATAAGTATCTATGATCAAGTTTAATTTATAAATTAGGCACAGTAAAAAGATTAACAGTAATAGTAATAAAATAGATTTTAACAACCTACTGTAACAAAAGTTATGTGAATGTCATATCTCACAAAATATTGTGAGATATTCGATGATAAAAGGCCTATGTGATGAGATGAAGTGAAGTGAATGATGTAGGCACTGTGACATATTGTTAAACTATTAGAGAACTTCTGACAATATGTCAGAAGGAGGATCATGTGCTTCCAGACCACAGATGACTGCAAGTAAATGAAACCATGAAATTCAAAAACTCAGGTTAAGTGGGGACTACTGTATTTTCAACTGAGACACTGGCCAGGCTCTTTTGTAACTAGTAAGATTAAAAATTTTTAAGGCTAAATGCCTACATGGGAATAGAACATATATTTATAAGATACAAAAACCAACTCCAAAGCAAAGAATAAAAAGTCATTTAGCTGAAAATCAACATTAAGGAATGAATAAAGATTTAAATTACCCATGTTCCCAAAAATTTTTTTCCACTTAGATTCTCTTTTACTTCAAAAGGGGAGGGCACAATTTAAAACAAAGCAAAACCCTGTGTTTCTAAAAACAACAGGATAAAAGTGCACAGCCAAAAAGCTTATTTCAAGACATTTCCAAGACTGACATGTAATTCGCACTGCAACCATAATTGCAAAGTAAAGCTAAAATAAAGGTTGCAAAAAATATCACTAGACTTTGCTATATTTAAAAGGACAACACTTACTAAAACAATAAGAGTATTAATTTTAAGGTACATTTTGATCTCTGGAAGGAACCTAACAAACTAGTAATAATGGTTACCCCCAGAGCAGGAAAATAGTGTGGGACAGGGGCTGAAGAAGAAAACTTACTTTTCACTTCTGTAAATGCCCTTTCAGACTTTATGAATTCTTTTTTTTTTTTAATTTATTTGAGCAAGACAGAGAAGAGGGCACGAGTAGGGGTGAGGGGAGGAGGGAGACAGAGAGCAAACTCCCCTCTGAGCAGGGAGCCCAGCACCCCAGGATCATGACCTGAGCCGAAGGCAGGCGCCCAACCAACTGAGCCATCCAGGTGCGCCAAACTTTATGAATTCTATACCATGTGTTTATATGAACTATTCCAAAGTTTCTCTTTGGTGTTCAAGTGTGTAAATAATAGCCTTCATTCTTATCTTCTTGGAATTACATTTTTTTTAATTTTTATGTTATTTTAATCCAGTATAACTAATATACAGTTTTATATTAGTTTCAGGTATACAATACAGTGATTCAAGAATACATTACTCTGGGGCATCTGGGCGGCTCAGTCTGTTAAGCATCTGCCTTTGGCTCAGGTCATGATCCCAGAGTCCTGAGACTTGAGCTCTGCATTGGGCTCCCTGCTCACTAGGGGGTCTGCCTCTCTCTCTCCCTCTGTCCCTCCTGCCCTCAATTCATTTTCTCTCTCAAATAAATTCTTAAAAAAAAAAGAAAGAAAGAATATATTACTACTCAGTGCCCATCACAATACATGTACTCTTAATCCCCCTTAACTATTTCACCCATTCCGGCACCTACCCCCCCTTCCCTCTGGTAACCACCAGCTTGTTCTCTATATTTAAAGTCTTTTCTTCCTCCTTTTTGTTTGCTTTGTTTCTTAAATCCACATGAGTGAAATCATATGGTATTTGTCTTTCTCTAACTTATTTCACTTAGCATCATGCCCTTTAGATCCATCCATGTTGTGCAAATGATAAGATTTCACTCTTTTGGGGCACCTGGGTGGCTCAGTGGGTTAAAGCCTCTGCCTTCGGCTTGGGTCATGATCTCAGAGTCCTGGGATCGAGCCCCGCATAGGGCTCTCTGCTCAGCAGGGAGCCTGCTTCCCTCTCTCTGTCTGCCTCTCTGCCTACTTGTGATCTCTCTAATAAATAAATAAAATCTTTAAAAAAAAAAAAGATTTCTCTCTTTTTATAGCTGAGTAATAGTCCATTGTATGTATACACATCTTCTTTATCCATTCATCTATCCATGGACACTTGGGTTGTCTCCATATCTTGTTGTTCTAAATAATGCTGCAATAAACAGAGAGGTGAATATATCTTTTGAATCAATGTTTTCATATTTCATAAATACCCAGTCATGGAGTTACTGGATCATATGGTAATTTTATATTTCATTTTTTGAGAAACCTCCATACCATCTTCCAGAGTGGCGGTACCAGCTTGCATTTCCACAACAGTGAATGAGGATTCCTTTTTTTCTACATCCTCACCAACAGTTGCTGTTTCTGGCATTTTTTATTTTAGTCATTCTGACAGCTGTGAAGTATTATCTCATTGTGGTTTTGATTTGTATTTCCCTAATGATAAGTGATGCTGAGCATCTTTTCATGTGTCTGTTGGCTATCTAGATGTCCTCTTTGGAGAAATGTCTATTCATGGATGCCCAGGTGGCTCAGCAGGTTAAGCATCACCCACCGGCTCAGGTCATGATCCCAAGGTCCCGGGACCAAGCCCCACTTTGGGCTCCCTGCTCCAACAGGGAGTCTGCTTCTCCCTATACCCCTCCTCCCCGCTCGTGATCTCTCTCTCACTCTCTCTCTCTCAAATAAATAAATAAGGTCTTTACTCTTAATTATTTTTTAGAAGATTTTATTATATTTATTTGTCAGAAAGAGAGACCACAACCAGGGGGAGCAGCAGTCAGAGGGAGAAGCAAACTCCCCGCTGCGCAAGAAGCCCCATGTGGGACTCGATCCCAGGACTCTGGCATCATGACCTGAGCCGAAGGCAGACGCTTAATGACTGAGCCACCCAGGCATCCCAGTAAAGAAATCTTAAAAAAAAAAGTCTGGGGTGCCTGGGTGGCTCAGTTGGCTAAGCGACTGCCTTCGGCTCAGGTCATGATTCCAGGGTCCTGGGATCGAGTCTCACATCGGGCTCCTTACTCAGCAGGAAGCCTACTTCTCCCTCTGCCTGCCTCTCCCACTGCTTGTGCGTGTGCTCACTCTCTCTCTGACAAAGAGAGAAAAAAAGAAAAAAACCCTTTAAAAAAATAGAGAAAAAAACCTTCAAAAAAATAAAATTGCATTCAAAACAATAGTCTCATAGTTTGTTCTAAGGAAAGACTATTTATAAATACAAGTTTAAAAGGAGGTAGAGAATGTGTTTCTGAAGATTTCTCTCACCACTGTATCTATTCCAGCCGTCAACAACTAAGTCACTACATAATTAGGAAAACCTTAATTTAAAATAATAACTCTGGGGCATCTGAGTGGCTCATTTAAGTGTCTGCCTTCGGTTCAGATCACCATCCCAGGGTCCTGGGATGGAGCCCTGCATTTGGCTCCCTGCTCACCAGGGAGCCTCCTTCTCCATCTCACTCTGCCCTTCCCCCACCACTAGTGCTCTCTCTCGCTCACTCTGAGTTCTCTAACAGAAATCTTTAAAATAATAAGTAAAATAAAATAATTCAGTTTAATGTCCCTCTGTACCCAGCCTGAAAACAGTAACACCAAATCAATATGACAATTTAAAAAAACGAGCTGCCCTCTAACAAGCCCACTGCAAATTAAACTGTACACAGGCTGAGTGCGGTGGGTAGTAAAGACTGGAACAACTACAACTCAGGTAGGAAGCCAGAAACACCACAACTGGAGCCAAAGAGAAGGCTCCTGCGGAGGGTGCATGCCAAGGAAGAAGCCTGGAAGATCACAGGAAATGTGGAAGGAAGAAGGAGAAAGAATGAAGGGTAAGAAAAGTGAGGCAGAGGTGGTTCCCCTTTTTTTGGAGGGTACAGGGAACAAACAGGGGCTTGGGGGGAGGAGAAGGGTACATTAATGAAGATCAGGAAGATATTGACCTACATTGACCTCATGCCTAATTGTCTTAACAAGGAAGCATCACTGTGACTAAATAACCTCAACATCTTGCCTCTATAGCAGCTTATGCAAGTCACAAGTGGTTTTCCAATTCTGTGTTCCATATTTTTATCTCATTGATAAATTTAATGAAAGTCTATGGTTGTGGGGCACCTGGGTGGCTCAGTGGGTTAAAGCCTCTGCCTTCGGCCCAGATCATGATCTCAGGGTCCTGGGATCAAGCCCCGCATTGGGCTCTCTGCTCAGCGGGGAGCCTGCTTCCCCTCCCTCCCCCCGCCTGCCTCTCTGCCTACTTGTGATCCCTCTCTCTGTGTCAAATAAATAAATAAAATCTTTTAATAAAAAAAAGAAGTCTATGGTTGCAACAATAAAATATCTTATGTTATTAATTTTTTCTTTGGATTTCAAGTTTTAAAATTTATTGAGGTAGTAATTTTTGTTTTACTCAAAAAAAACTATTAGTTAATAAAAATTAGATAAAAAACAAGCTTTTTTTGTACTAAACTGGAGACCTTGAGGGAAAATATTTACTAATTTTTTTTTAAAGATTTTATTTATTTATTTGAGAGAGAGTGTGTTCATGCATGGGGGGAGGGAGCACAGAGGGAGAGGAAGAAGTATACTCTCTGCTGAGCAGGGAATCCAATGCAGGGCTGGATCCCAGGATCCCGAGATGATGACCTGAGCTGAAGGCAGACATTTAACCGACTAAGCCAACCGGGCGCCCCAATATTTACTAATTATAGCAATAACTCAAACATTTCTATCTAAATGAGTACTGTACTAGAAAGTAATCTCCTAAAAGTAAAAAAATGAATTTATTCCCAAGATGATGCCAATACTTCAAACTTTTCACAACTTCTCTTTAGAGAAGAAATATGTAGTTTATAAACTATAGCAGGAAAGAGTCACTCTCATTATTTTACAGTCTCCAAAATATATGTATAGACCATAATAATAACTCAACTCTCAAAGATAAGAGACAACGTCTTCCTTGAAATCTCTTCTCCCGCAGTTCTGGTGTTGCTCCAAAGAGGTTCTTACTCTTGTTTCCGGTCCCTTAGCTTCTCTTCTTCCTCTCATCACATACTCTAGCCATTCCCCAAGGCCATTAATTAATCTCGCCTCTCTTTTTTCCAAGTTTCAACTAATCAGATCCTGTACTGACAGCCCCACCCCTGCCAAGGCCATCATCTCCAACAAGGACCTCAAAAACAAAGTAAACAAAACCTTATACATGTTCAAAGCTAACTTTCTTTTCTAAACAGTTCCTTTTCATAACTTTCCTGTTTTATTAAAAACCACTACTATCCATTGGTCATACACAGGTGAAATTTGAAACTTTTCTGACTGTCCTTTTCATTTCTCACACCCAATCACGGGCGGGAGGCTACAAGAGAGCAAAATTCCTTCACCCACCATCCCCCACTTGTCCATACTCACGACCTCCAGCCCCTACTACCTCTCTTTAGGGCTACTACAATAGTTTCCTAATTCCACTATGCCCAATCCACTCTAACCCAGGTCACATGTACAGCCCAACTGACTTCCTAAAGTGCACTTATCATGGCCCATCACATCTCAGAAAACTTGGAGGCTCTATGGCACCTACTCCACTAACCCGGTACTCTAAGTCTTCCATGCATTAACCACAATCTATTTCTATTGCTTTATTACCAGCAATAACTTTTTAAATATACATTCACATGCACACACTCATATTCTATACTACAATCAAAATAAAGAGTAGTCCCCATAAATGCCTGATTAATTCCTGTCTGTTGCAATAGTTCACAGAGATGCCTTGGAGCTAACAGCACTCAACAAATATATATACAATGAATGAATGAATAAAATGGGCTTATCCCTCCCTCCATTTCTATATAATCACATCCTGTCTTCAGAGTTCATTTCAAAGAAGCTTTTTTCATGAAATAATCTCACCAGTTAAAAGTAATCACCTCTTCCTCTAAAATCTCATGGTGCCTTATCTTCTAACCCATTCAACATCCTCTATCCAATATTTCTTATCTCAACCACCAGACTTTACATTTCTTTTTTTTTTTTTAAGGTTTTATTTATTTGAGATAGAGGGCAAGTGAGAGAGACAGGGAGGGAGGGGGAGGGAGAGGGAGAGAGGGGGAGAGAGAGAGAGAGAGAGCACGAGTAGTGGGTGAGGGGCAGATGGAAAGGGAGAAGCAGACTACATTTCTTAAGGATAAGGTAACTGAGTAATATAACTGAGAGAGAGAACCAAACATCTCTAATGGTTGATTACCTTCTTAATTTGCCTAACAAAATTTAAACACTTTGAAGGCAAAAATTTGTATTTGTTTCTCCCCCCCACCTCTACACTATCATCCCTAGCATTGGGCACAGTATCTAACACATGAAGTGTCTATTAAGTAGTTAGTGAATATCCATTTCGAAATTTTAGAATGCCCATACAGTTTTACAAAATGATAAATTTTAACACTTGTTTTGGATATTTAGTCTGGAATTTAAAAAACCAATTATGATATTAACTCTTAAAAGACTAAAAAATAGCAAAAAATGAGCTACTGGGACTTCATCAAGATAAAAAGCTTTTGCACAGCAAAGGAAACAGTCAACAAAACCAAAAGACAACTGACAGAATGGAAGAAGATATTTACAAATGATATACCAGATAAAGGGCTAGTATCCAAAATCTATAAAGAACTTATCAAACTCAACACCCAGGGAACAAATGATCCAGTCAAGAAATGGACAGAAGACATCAACAAACATTTCAGCAAAAACAACATCCAAATGGCCAAAAGACACGTGAAAGTGAAAAAGTGTTCGGCATCAGGGAAATATAAATCAAAACCACAATGAGATACCACCTCGCACCAATCAGAATGGCTAAAATTAACAAGTCAGGAAACAACAGATGTTGGTGAGGATGCAGAGAAAGGGGAACCCTCCTACACTGTTGGTGGGAATCCAAGCTGGTGCAGCTACTCCAGAAAACAGTATGGAGGTTCCTCAAAAAGTTGAAAATAGAGCTACCCTACGTCCCAGCAAATTGCACTACTAGGTTATTTACCCCAAAGATACAAATGTAGTAGGGCACCTGGGTGGCTCAGTCATTAAGTATCTGCCTTCGGCTCAACTCATGATCCCAAGGTCCTGGGTTCAAGCCCCACATCGGCTCTCCACTTAGCAGGAAGCCTGCTTCTCCCTCTCCCACTCTCCCTCCTTGTGTTCCCTCTCTTGCTGTCTCTCTCTCTCTCTCTCTGACAAATGAATAAATTAAAAAAAAAAAAAGATACAAATGTAGTAATCCTAAGGTACACATGCATCCACGTGCATCCCAATGTTTATAGCAGCAATGTCCACCAATAGCCAAACTATGGAAAAAGCCTAGATGTCCATTGACAGATGAATGGATAAAGAAGATGTGGTGTGTGTATACACACACAATGGAATATTATGCAGCCATCAAAAAATGAAATCTTGCCATCTGCAACAATGTGGATGGAACTAGAGGGATTATGCTAAGCAAAATAAGTCAATCAGAGAAAGAATTATCATATGATCTCACTGATATGTGGAATTTGAGAAACAAAGCAGAGGATCATAGGGGAAGAAAGGAAAAAACGAAACACGATGAAACCAGACAGGGAGATAAACCATAAGCGACTCTTAATCTCAGGAAACAAACTGAGGGCTGCTGGAGTGGAGGGAGATGGGAGGGATAGGGTGGCTGGGTGATGGACATTGGGGAGGGTATGTGCTATGGTGAGTACTGTAAATTGTGTAAGACTGATGAATCAGACCTGTACCCTGAAACAAATAATACATTATATGTTAATAAAAAATAAAGAAAATAAAGAAAAAAAAGAGCTTAAAAATAACAATCTTGTTATGAAATTAACATGGTACCTTACACAGAATAGACACACAAAAGGTTATTGTATGAACAAATTAATGAATAAATTAAGGCAAAAACTCTACTAGCCAATAAAAATCAGTGGACATCAAATTTCAGAGTCAAAACAAAAAGGAAAGATCTAAATAGAAATTTTTTCCTAATATTTTCCATTCCAGAAAAACTGGTAAGATGAACAGAACTAAAGCAATCCCAAAGTCTCTCAGTTAAGTAAACAAAAGACAGACAAAAGAGAATTAATTGCATAGCTGCATTATCAACATCTTGTGGGTGAACTTATGTACTGGGATTTAATATTTCTTGCCAAGCCTTTCAGTCAAGAATCCCCTTTTTCTATAAGCAGCCACAAAGACAATTTTGAAGAGAGTGCAACAAAAGTAACAGAAACATCTCATTTATGTCATCAACTAAATGAGAAAAAAATGAAGAAACATTGGCTCAAAGGTTTAAAAATCTTAGTGTTAGATTCAGCTACTACTTACAAGTGGGAGTCAGGGCAAGCCACCAAACATCTCATAAGCTTAATCCATCTTATCTATAAAATTAAAGAGTTATCGGGGTACCTGGGTGGTTCAGTCAGTGAAGCATCTGCCTTCAGCTCAGGATCCTTCAGCCCAGGATCCTGGGATCGAACCTCACTTTGGGCTCTCTGCTCAGGGAGAGTCTGCTTCTCCCTTTCCCTCTGCCTGCCACTCCTCCTGCTTGTGCGCACTCTCTCTCTCAAATAAATAAATAAAATCTTTATTTAAAAAGTCAAAGGGGGCGCC
>CM053613.1:38679656-38716864 GCA_028646535.1 Procyon lotor
ATAAATACATTAAATGTAAACAGTCTAAACACAACAATTAGAAGACAGAAGTTGTCAGAATGGATTAAAGAACAAGAACCAACTACATGCTATCTAGAAGAAATCCACTTTAAATATAGTGGTGTAGGTAAATCAAAAGTAAAAACAGTAAGGGTGCCTAGGTGGCTCAGTCACTTAGGTGTCTGCCTTTGGCTCAGGTCATGATTCCAGGGTCCTGGGACTGAGTCCTGCATGGGGCTCCCTGCTCAGTGGGGAGCTTGCTTCTCCCTCTGCCTGCCACTCCCCCTGCTTGTGTGTACTCTCTCCCACTCTCTCTCTCTCTCAAATAAAATCTTCAAAGAAAAAAAAGTAAAACACAGCTCTCTTCGTAATCACCAAAAAGGGGAAATAACACCAATGTTTAAGGATTAATGGATTAACTTGGGTACATCCATACAATGGGTTACTTAATAAAAATAAGTATTAATACATACACACAATAACACAGATGAATCTCTAAGGCACTACCCTGAATAAGAGACCAGTGTCAAAACATTACATACCAAATGACTTCATTTACATAACCCTGGAAAAGACAAAACTATAGCATTTAAGAATAGAACAGACCATTGGTTGACTACAGCTGGAGGTGCAACAGCAATATGAAGCTTTCTGGGGTGATAGAACTGATGCAAATCTGATTTAAATTCCATAGAAATCTGGGGGTGCCTGGGTGGCTCAATGGGTTGAAGCCTCTGCCTTCAGCTCCCGTCATGATCTTGGGGTCCTGGGATCTAGTCCCGCACTGGGCTCTCTGCTCAATGGGGAGCCTGCTTCCCCCTCTCTCCCTGCATGCCTCTCTACCTACTTGTGATCTCTCTCTGTGAAATAAATAATATCTTTTTTAATAAATAAATTCCATAGAAATCTATACGTTTTAAAACTCATAGAACTGTACATCAAAAAGTACAAAAAACTGTACATCAAAAAGTACAAAAAACTGTACATCAAAAACTCATTAAATTCCAAATTTACTGGAATTTAAAAGTAAAATAAAGAATAAGAGAATGATCTCTGTGAACCCTTCCAGACTATGATTTTATGAATGAGAAGAGAGGAGTGTGAAGGTAAGATCAAGGGAGGAGAGCGAATGCTAAATCCTACTGGCATAAAAGCCACTACTCATAAAACTCTCCTGATTACTGCACAAAACAAACAAAGCAAATCCAATCTTCAGAAATTCATTCCCAGAAGAGGCTAAGAAAACCAGACATTCAGATCCAAAATGTGGATATTAGAAAATGCCTGTGAATGGCTCTTCTTGTCTGTTTCTATATTTTATACTTTCAAGAAGCTGCCAATTTCTCCTGGCTAAGTGCCACTTTCCCTGCTTGGGGTTACTCAATTTACAAGCATTCCTTTATTTATTCCCTATACTCTCAATGATGGGGTCTTTGGCAGTCACAATAAAGGCTCTGCCAGAAAGATCAGGGCTCCTCACCGGAACTAAGGTCCCTGAGGGACGCAGCACACGCATGACTGACCTAGAGCCCTTAGGCGGGGAGGTCTTTCTCACATGTCAGAAAGCGTCCCCCACCACCAAAGCCCCCAAAGGAGGAAGCCGCTGGAGACCAGGCGCTGGCCACTTCTCTCTCCTCTCAACAGCCAGACTGCCTCGGGTGCAGCTGGCCGTCTTGAGGGCTGCCCGGGTGTGGAGCGTGCGCTCTACAGAAGGTTCTGCCCAGCGACCTTGGGTAAGTCCCTTCCTCTTCCATAGTACGGCGGTAATACGGGTATTCTAAAAGAGCTTCCCATCGCCCTCTCGGAGTCTGAGATTTTCTGGACGCCCCCTCCCCCGCCGTCCCTCGCCGACAGAAGCCCGTCTGGCCCCTCAGATCCCATCCCCGCCTAACCCCCCCCACCGCCCACGGGAGGCCCTAAGGGGACTAACTACCCGCTCCAGGGCACCGCCCGAAGGCAAGAGGGAGACAGAACCGCCAAACCCCGGTCTCTGGCCCCTCTGCGCGGAGCAGGCCGCCCGGCCGCATTCCTGCTCAGCCCTCCCGTGGGTCACCGCCCGCCGAGGCCGGCTTCCACCACCGGGAGGTGGTGGAGCGCGCGCTGGGGAGAGTCGGGGTTGGGGACGGAGACGTCGGGGGTGGGGGTGCGCCCACCTTAAGCTGCGATTTAGAGACCTTGCCGCTGTGGTCCAGGTCGAGTGCGGTGAAGGCGTGCCAAATGGCCTTGAGCAGCTCGTCCTTCAAGCCCCCCATGGCCGTGGCGTGGCTGCCCTGACTGCCAGCCTGCCTCGCCGACCCCAACGCGAGTCTGACGCCCCTCCGTCACGGCTGCCCCAGCAGCCCGCCCTTCGGTCACCTGACCGCGCAGGCCCCGCCCCCGCCGGCCCCGCCCACTCGGCTCCGGCTCGGGGCCGGGCGCCCTGGGGTGGGAGTGCCAGGTGGACTCGAGAGTGCAAGGGGCTTTCCACCCCTACGGGCCTTCTCTCCCGGCTTGGACGCCGAGCACTACTCCGGAGGTCCTTCGTGTTCCCCAAACCGCCTCGGGCCACCTTTGGGGCTTGCGTGCCCACCAAACACGACCCCCATTCCGAGGAAAAATATGAAAGTCGGAGCGAGGCAGCCTCCAGCCCGCGCACCGCAGTGAAAAAGAGTCCCGCGTCCGTCCCGCGGACGCAGCGCTGTCTTGGGGAAAACTAACAAGAGCCGGAAAAGTCCCAGAGCAGGGGCTCCAATGCTAGCGCAGTTCTAACCCGAGAGGATGTTGGGGGGGTCGGGAGGGGAGGCAGGGAATGGCTTCTGAGGGGAGGTTTACGTTAATTTTTCAAACGTTTCTTGAAGTCTACTATGTCGTGGGCCGTGGGGGCACAGAGATGAAGTTTAAGTTGATTTAGACGCCACAGAATCAAGCAAACTTTTCTTCCTAACCCTCCGCTCTTGAGGTTCAGTTCACAACTAAGGAAGGGCTTGACCCCGGTTATTGTGCTGTTCCTGGTATTTCTGTGCTTGCACAATAGGAGTTATGAGAGAATCACAGCAAATCACTCCACCTATTTTACTAGTCAGAATGGGTGGACCATTTAAAAGAACACAGCCAAGCCATAAAAGCAACCTCTTCATCGTAGATGTTTACCTAGTATCTGTTAACGCTGGTCACCTGAACTCTCCAGGCGTCTTATTCTTCACATACAAATGAGCACGTTGCACCAGCTGTTCCGGAGCGGTTCTTCTAGTGTTCACATCCTAGGGTAATGATTGCCAGCTGACTCCAATCTGATGAAGTCACCAGGCACAGCTAGTGCCTTGTCTCTCCAATCCAAGACTAAATCTGGGCGATATGGAGAGAAGAACAAATACCAAGAGTTTTCAAATGGAGATCATTCTCAGATCAAGTTTGGTTTTGTTTTCCTCTTTCATGTTCCTAAATACACACATAATGTACCTTATAAAAAAGGAAACCTAAGGAAGGAGGATTGGGAAAAAGCAGAAAAGGAAGGAACTGCTCAATGACTTGGAGACCAAAGGGAACTTGGTGGCCAGAGGAAAGGATCACCTAGTGAAGGGAGGGGGCAGAAGCAGAGCGACGGCTTCTTACTCTGAGGCCCTTGAGGCCCTACCCTGCTCTATCACCATATCAAGATAGCGCCAGGGGGGCACCTGGGTGGCTCAGTGGGTTAAGCCTCTGCCTTCCGCTCAGGTCGTGATCTCAGGGTCCTGGGATCGAGCCCCACATCGGGCTCTCTACTCAGCGGGGAGCCTGCTTCCCCCTCTCTCTCTGCCTGCCTCTCTGCCTACTTGTGATCTCTCTCTCAAATAAATAAAAAAATAAAAAAAATAAAGATATCGCCAGGACTTATCTTGACATGCTAGTATCATTTCTATCATTTATCTTCCCCAACTCCTGTCCAAATCTACCAGTCAGGAAAAGCACATGATTCAGCCTTTAATTCCTGAATGCCAACTCAGCTCTCCCTGGGCAGTGACAAAAAAGAAACCCTCCTAATTCTCAGGGTTCAGCTTAACCACTAGATGGTTCTCTCAATATCTGTTAGCACCAAACACGTATTTCAAAGCTTTTTACATTTATATAATCACATGACTAGGATATTCTGAACTTAAAAATTCCCATTTCTCCAACAATCCCAATTCTCCTAATCCGAACAAATTTTAAAGCAGAATGATGTCATGAAAAGAACCTAACAAATTATATTCGTTTTCTTTTTTTTCTTTTTTTTTTATATTCGTTTTCTAGCACTGTGTAAACAATTAAACCTAAATTTGGCTTAAAACAATAATAAACATAATCTCAAAAAAGGAAAAAATCTCATTTTTCAGTGGGAGGGATGGACACATAACTGGTCTCTTTAATTCGCAGGTGTTCAAATGAAGAGAAGCTCCAATCAAGGAGCCTCATACACCTGGACCTGACTTTGAGGCAATCCTGGAATTTCAAGGTAATTCCATGAAAGGTGCATGAATTGTCCTGGCTGGAATGAGGTAAGGACTAGGTGGATGGTCTCCAATACGGCAGCAATTAACTCTGTTCCCCTCTGTGGATCCATACTGATCTAAATATCAAGAGGTAAATTTAATTCCCCTCCCCTCAGTGGATATGAGCGGGACTCAGTGGCTTGTTTGACCAACAGAATGTAGCAGAAGTAACAGCTTGGGACTTCTGAACTGGATCACAAAAGCCTTTCAGCTTTCACCTGGATTTCTTGGAATTCTTACTCTTGGAATGTTCTCTCTTGGAACCTTGCTTCCATGCTGTGAGAAGCTAAGGTCACAGGGAAAAGCCACATGAAGAGAGAAAACAACGCTGGCCACATCCTGGCTGTTTCAAACATACCAGCCTGGACATAAATGAAGGAACCGTCTTAGACAGTCTAGGTCCCAGCAGACACTACATGGAAAAGAACCCAAATCCCAGACATATAACCCCAGTCAAGCTGTCCCTACCATCTCCAGCCATTTTTGAGCCAACACAGCTGAGGCCCCAGACGTTGGGAAACAAAGACAAACCATCCCTTTTGTGTCCCACCCAAACTTGTCACCCGCTGAATGATGAGCATAATGAAATGGTAGTTGTTTCAGGCCACTAAGTTTTGAGTGGTTTGTTACGTAGCATTAGATAACTGAACAACAGTGAAAAGATAATATTCTCAAGATAATGTTTCCTTCCCCTGCCCACCAAAGAAGATTCTGGTCTGGCCTACTCATTCTTCCCCTCCCTTGCCTTCCAGGAGAGTTCTACCTTCCCAGACTAGTTCTTAAGCTGTTCTTTGTCATGGAGAATTAGGAAGAAAGGAAGAAGGAAAGAAGACCACAATGCAGAAATGGGGGTGGAGGGGGAGACAGTTGTTGAGAAGAAAGGAAAAGCAGCTCTAGAATGTGAAGGCATTGGGTAGGGAAAGGGGGATTCTAACAGGTCTCATGGTAGACTACATAGCTCCATAGCCCCAGAAAGGTATAGATAAAGGATTTGAAACCCTTTCAAATAGTTTTGGCTAGATAGACTCTGTTCTTTCATTCAGGACTAGCTTAATTATGGCTAATACTTGTGGCTTCTAAGTGTTACAAACAAGTGGCACTCCCTCCCCTCAGACTGCATTCCAGACCACCCTGTTTTTCTGCTAAGTGTTTTTCTGCTAAGTGCTACAGAAGAAAAGTCTGGGTTGATATGAGGGGTACAGGTGAATGTGCTACTCTCTTGGGAACAGAGAAAGCTGCAAATGAGGAGGGACAGTGAGGCCGAGTCCTGAAGGATGAGTTGTAGCTAACTGGGCCAAAGTGAGAGAAGAAACTTCTAGACAAATAAGAGCCTAGACAAAGTATGGTTTAATCAAGAAACCCAAGTGAAGGCCAGTGTGGAGTATGGAGAACAACAGCGAGAGCAGAGATGTAAGAGGAAATTGGAGAGGTTGGCATCCGAGGCCAAATAAGCCAGGAGCGCCAGGCCTGTCAGTTAGGTCTGTAGAGCTCTTATCTTCCCCAGGGGTCTGAAATACCCCGTAATCAGTAGCACAATCTGGCAGCAAGAAGCAGAAATGCCGAACAACTCTGCCTGAAGTTGCAGATGTGGAAGTGGTGTCCGGCCCCTCGCCACTCGCTGCAGAGGGCGTCTCCACTGCTGCCGTACCACAGCTTTCTTGGGGATGAGTGGAAGCTTCTGGTTCCGTGGGAAATTTCATAGATCGGTCCCAGAATTTAAGTAGCACCTCAGGGAGTCGGGCCCGCTAGGTCTCCTCAAAGCCAGGTGAAATCGCAGTCGTCTCAACTGGGAGAAACAATAGCCCTCTCTGCCTCACAGGGGTGGGTTATTGTGAGGAACAAATAAGATACCATCTGTGAAAGCACCGTAATCACTAAGGCTCCCAAATGGGAGGGGCAATAATCACTCCCAAATGGGAGGGGCAATAGTGGAACAAGAAGAAGGAAAATAATAATAGAGTTCTGATGCCAACAAGGACAAAAACCTCTGAGGCTTTAGGGTTGGTTGGTTTGCTCAAGGTGCAAAAGCAGCAGAATTTGATCTTTTAATAAAAAGAACCGCGTGACAGGGCTAATTCTTTTTTTTTTTTAAAGATTTTTATTTATTTATTTGACACAGAGAGAGAGATCACAAGTAGGCAGAGAGGCAGGCAGAGAGAGAGGAGGAAGCAGGCTCCCCGCCGAGCAGAGAGCCTGATGTGGGGCTCAATCCCAGGACCCTGAGATCATGACCCAAGCCGAAGGCAGAGGCTTTAACCCACTGAGCCACCCAGGTGCCCCGACAGGGCTAATTCTTAAAGCCTTCTCGGACAACAGTAGCTGGAGTTTAGGCTGAGCCCAGTGTTCTACGGAATAGCCCGACTTAATGATCTTCTGCTGAGACCAAAGCCAGATCTACTGACCCACTGAATGCATGAAAATCAATGTCAACATCACCCACAGAGGATAGGGATAAGAGTAGGCTTCACAAAGGTGGAGATCGAGTCTTGAAAAATCAATAAAAGGTTACGGACAGCTGGAGAGAAGAAGGAAGGACATTCCAGAGAGAGGTAGCTGAATGTGCAGAAGTATGAAAGTCGAAAAATAAAATTAAAAAATAACTTGTGGGAGATGAAGGAGAGGAAAGAATGTAGAATGGTATTTTGGCTGGGGCTCCTGGGTGGCTCAGTTGGTTAAGCGTCTGCCTAGGGCTCAGGTCAGGATCCCAGAGTCCCAGGATCAAGCCAAGTCGGGTTCCCGGCTCAGCGGTGTGCCTGCTTCTCCCTCTCCTGTACTCCTCCTCCTCCCCCTACTCATGCTCTCTCTCTCTCTCTCAAATAAAGAAATAAAATCTTTTAAAAAATGATATTTTGGCTACATGAAATTGTAATTTATAATACGAAATATATTTATAGTTGACCCTTGAACAGTGTGAGGATTAGGGGCACCAACCACCTCACTGCTGAAAATCCTCGTATAATTTTTGACTTCCTCAAAACTTTACTGCTGATAGCCTACTGTTGACTGGAAGCCTTACGGATAACATAAAGTCAACATATATTTTGTATATGTATTATGTACTGAATTCTTACAATAAAGTAAGCTGGAGAAAAGAAAATGTTTTTAAGAAAATCACAAGGAAGAGAAAATACATTTATTGTACCTACTGTTTTGAAAAAATCCACATGTAAGTGGACCCATGCAGTCCAAACCTGTGTTGTTCAAGGGTCAACCGTATTTGGCCTTCTTCCAATCCCTGGAACAGAATTCCTAAAACCCATGAATTTCCTAGGTGATGAGAATGACTAAATTGTCTTTTGTTATGTTCATGAACTTCTGGAAAGCACCTAAGGATGAGGGCTGGTTGCCAGTGTAGCCAACCATATCATTAGAAAGTTGGAACTTCCAGTCCCACTCTGACCTCCAAGGGAGGGTACAGAGACTGAAGGTTTAATCAGTCACCAATGGCCATTGATTTAATCATTCGTGTCTATGTGATGACGCCTCCCTAAAAGCCCAAAAAGACAAGGTTTGAAGAATTTCTGGGTTGGTGAGCCAGAACACACCCAGGTGGGAGGCCCCAAACTCTGCAGAAACAAGCTTCCACATGCAGGACCTCACCCCCATATATCTCTTCATATGGCTGTTCATTCACATTCTTTAAAATCTTTTGTAATATGCCAGTAATCTAGTAAGTGAACTGGTTTCCTGAGTTCTGTGAGCCACTCTAGCAAATCAGTTGGACCCAAGGAAGAGGGGTGTAGGAACCTCTGATTTCTAGCTAGTCTGTCAGAAGCCCTGGTAATAACCCATGCTTGGACAGGTGGTTAACATCTGACCTGTGGGACTGAGCCCTTACCCTGTGGCATCTGATGCTATCTCCAGGTAGATCATGTCAGAATTGGCACCAGCTGGTTTGGGAGACTTGCTTGGTGTAGGGAAAAACCCACATATCAGAGTTGGTTTCAGAATCATAGGTTAAGACACCTTGGTCTTTGCAGTCAGAAAGATGACCCAAGAGAATGGTTTTGGGCTTTTTTTAGGTGAAACTGAATACAAAAGCCAGACAGAGCCTCCAAATGAGTAGTAAAAATCTACTAGATTTCACTTCTGGGAAAAGGACTAGACAGAGAGGAGGGGAATTTGATAGAAAACCGGTGGTGCAGAAATCAGGGAGAGCAGCCAAACCAAAGCTCCAAACCCAAGGGTGGGAGGCAGAGCCTGAAGAAGTGCTTGATTTGTACATGGTTCCTGTGGTCAAAAGCAAGAGGTTGACCTGAGGGCGTATGGGTTAATGTCTAGCCCAGACGTGACGTACAAGTAGATGAGTGGAGGAGGCCAGCTAGAGAAAGTAGAAGGTGAAACAAGGGTCTAGAGTCCAGGGAACGCCAAAATTTAAGGGGTGGTTTGAAGAGGAATCCTTGAAAAGGGCTAAAAAAATACAGCCAGAGAGGTCCAACATCACCCTGGCTTCTAGTACTTCTCTCAGATCCACTCTCCCTTCACAATGCCCCTCATTCTTGAGTTAATTCTTGATCCTTCCCCTCCACCCTCTCCATCAAAACTCCTTTTCTGAGTATAAGAAAGCAATCTGAGTCAAAATGATCCACATTTAGGTTTGAATGACCAACGCTTCTCTACCTTCATCCTTGAGTGTTAATCTCCAAGTGTAAATTAACCTCCAGTCGGTAAATTTTCAGCCTACTTGGGAATGGTAAAGAAAACTTCAGTTGTGGCCACTCTGGCTATTTACTTCAGCTTGGGGGAAGGAAGCAGACGAGAGAGTTGAAAGCAGCTATAAAGTCCCTCTGAAGTCCTACTATAGTGACGCTCGTGTGGTTCCCTCCTTACCATCCCCCATTTTTATTTCTCATTTAATTTCATTTCATTTTTAAGTAGTCTCCACACTGAGCATGGAGCCCAATGCAGGGCTTGAACTCACAACCCTGAGATCAAGACCTGAGCCGAGCTCAAAAGTCAGACACTTAACCAACTAAGCTACCCAAGAGCCCCTACCCTCCATTTTTAATGGGGGGCATTCGTGGTTTGAATCTGCTGGAAATATCTGACAGCCATGCATCCCTAGAAATTATGGGAACTAAGACAAGACAAACAGTGGTATCCTGGGTATAGTTCAGTTTCAGGCTGAGTATCCTTCTTTCTTCTTCCCCTTTATTGACTCTTGGCAAGGACAGAACAATCTAAGCCCTCAGACTCCATAGGGGAAGCTGATGGAGAGAGGACATCTCTTTCCATCCATTTTCTTTCTGGGAGAGGCACCAAACACCTTTTCTTCTGGTATAACCATTATGAAAAACAGTTTATAGTTTCCTCAAAAAATAAAAAATAGAATCATCTTATAATCACCTCAGGTCATGATCTCATGATCTCAGGGTCATGGGATTGAGCTCCAAGTGGAACCCCATGGTGGGTTCTGCATTCGGTCGGGAGTCGGCTTGGGCTTGGGGATTCTCTCCCACTCCCTCTGCCCCTCCCCCCACTCACACGTGCACTCTCTTGTGTGCACTCACACTCTCTCTCAAATAAATAATTCTTTATTTTTTTTTTAAAGATTTTATTTATTTGATAGAGAGAAACACAGCGAGAGAGGGAACACAAGCAGAGGGAATGGTAGCAGGAGAAGCAGGCTTCCTGCTGAGCAAGGAGCCCAATGCAGGGCTCGATCCCAGGACTCTGGGATCATGACCTGAGCCAAAGGCAGACGCTTAACGACTAAGCCACCCAGGCGCCCCATCAAATAAATAATTCTTTAAAAGAAAAAAACTTTCCTTTTTTATCCAACTGGAAATTCCTTTTGTTCTAACTTAAAAATATACTTCCTTAATATACCATATACTTCCTTTTTTAAATCTCTCACCAAATCTATAATTATAACCTCTTCTCTTTTATAATCTTTATTTGAATCACCTATCACCATTCAGAAGCCTCTTGATTGATGAAAATTTGTTTGCATTCTTTTTTGGTCCAAAATAAATTTAGTACTCAACTGTAAGAAAGATTTCCAGTTAACTGTTATTGTCTACACCATGGTTATTTATAAATGACCTGTGTTCTGCTTCAATTCTAATCCTTTTTTTGTAAGAATCTTGGTATAAATATAAAATAAATGAATAGAATAGTTTAGTGTTGTAATCAAGTCAAACTTGATAACAAAGCAACTCATATATTTCATGATTTGTTATTGCAATAAGATAATTCAGCATGTATGGAAAAGTTAACATATATATAAAATTTATTTATTTGACAGAGAGGACACACAAGCAGAGAGAGAAGCAGTCTCCCCACTGAGCAGGGAGCCAATGTGGGACTGGATCCCATAACCCTGGGATCATGACCTGAGCTGAAGACAGACCCTTACCCAACTGAGCCACCCACGCACCACTGATAAAGTTTATATAAATGATGATAATTACATAGAAAGATGGTATGTCAAGAGTTAGATGATAGGAGAGAAGGAAGGAAGGCATGGAGAAAGAAAAGAAAGGAGTGACTAATATATATGGCATGTTTGTATTTCCAGTAATTTTAAACAACTGGGTCAATACATAACAAAAGGCAATACAACCAATTATACAATACTAAGTAAAACTTTAAAAATACATATTTTCATGGGCACCTGGGTGGCTTAGTCGTTAAGCGTCTGCCTTTGACTCAGGTCATGATCCAGGGTCCCGGGACTGAGTCCAGCATGGGGCTCCCTGTTCAGTGGGGAGCCTGCTTCTCCCTCTCCCTCTGCCACTCCCCCTGCTTGTGTTCCCTCTTTCGCTGTGTTTCTCTCTGTCAAATAAATAAATAAAATCTTAAAAAAAAAGACCATAATTTCAGGAACCCCCCCATGAAAGGTGTTGGCATGATAAATAACACTGAGTAAAGTTTAATGATTTAAAAAAGTCAAGTTTCTATATAGTGTATGATTGCATTTGTATGAAATATCCAGAGTAGGCAAAGCCCTATGACAAAAGTAGTTTGGTGGTTGTTCAGGGCTTGGAGGAGGGGAGAAATGGAGGGTGAATGCTAATGGTTTCTTATTGGAGTGATGGAAATATTCTCTTTCTTTACTTTCTTTCTTTCCTTTTTTTTTTTTTAAATAGGCTCCATGCCCAATGTGGACTTGAACTTATGATCCTGAGATCACCAGTCTCATGCTCTACTGACTGAGCCAACCAGGCACCCCTCCACGAAAATGTTTTAACATTGATTGTGGTAATGGTGGAACAGCTCTGAAGATACTAAAAACCATTGAATTGGGCACCTGGGTGGCTCAGTCAGTAGAGCATGAAGGTTAACCTTGGGTGGGTTAAAGCCTCTGCCTTTGGCTCAGGTCATGATCTCAGGGTCCTGAGACTGAGCCCCACATCGGGCTCTCTGCTCATCAGGGATCCTGCTTCCCGCCCCCCCACCCATCCCCCCACCCCTTCCCACCCCCCCTCTGCCTACTTGTGATCTCTCTCTGTCAAATGAATAAATAAAATCTTAAAAAAAACAAACAAACAAACATTGAATTGTATACTTTAAATGGCCAATTGTATGGTATGTGAGTTTTATCTCAATAAAGCTGTTTTGAAAGTGAGGGCAGCCTGCTGTCTGGCAGCTCAGACTTAGAAGCTGCTACCACACTCCTGCTCCAGCCAGAAATCAATTATAAATAATGCCAACCTACACTAATAACCGAACATAAGTAACCTACAACCTTGGCCAGTATGAAATGGTAATTTGGTATTTTAATTTGGGATCTACTAAAATTACTGTAAACCCTAGAAGAGAATCAAAATAAATATTACTTATAAACAGAGATAAATAAAATCTGTGGTTTTAATATTTTAAAATTAGATTTAAACGTAGTTCTAGCCTCTGTGATTATTTTACTTTCGCGTTTCTGCCTGCCATTTGCTGTGTTAGGATGTTTGAAATGTTCAAAAAATTGATTTTATTGGGTTTGCGCATATAATTTGGATTGTTTAAGGGAATTTAAATAAGCGTATGCAGGAATCATTAAGACGCATTCCCCTACACTCATTCACTCTGGGATAATTAGTAAAAAACCAACTGGCACCCCCATCGTCCTAGCCAGTGATTGGTCTAGGAATAGGCATGTGACAGAACTCTGACCAGTGAGATATAAGCAAAAGTCCACCTTGGGCTTCTGGAAAAGGTTTCCATGGTCTCCAGCCTGCAAAAAAGGAAATAAAAGTCCCACTTCCTGCTCTGAAATGTTGTGTCTGGAGAGGATAATCTCATTGCTGTGGCCTGGTTGTGAGGAGCCTGAGGGTGCCGCCAAAACACGGAGAAGGGCAAAACCAAGAGAATCCCAGCAAAGTGGAGCTGGAGCCTGGAGGTTCTGTATCCACAGCCCACCCCACCATGGGGCTTCACTGTTTTGTTTTAATTTTATTTATTTGACAGAGAGAGAGATCGCAAGTAGGCAGAGAGGCAGGCAGGGAGGAGTGGCAGGAAGCAGGAACAGAGAGCCCTATGCGGGGCTTGATCCCAGGACCCTGAGATCATAACCTGAGCCAAAGTCAGAGGCTTTAAACCACCAAGCCACCCAGGGGCCCCTGCGGGGCTTCAGCTTATGTGAGAGCATACATTTCCTTATTAGTTAAGCCACTTTGAGTTAGAGTTTTCTGTTATTGTCACCCCAAAGAAATAGAAGTTGTAATTGTTTAAAAATGTTGGGGCACCTGGGTGGCTCAGTGGGTTAAAGCCTCTGCCTTCAGCTCAGGTCATGATCTCAGGGTCCTGGGATCAAGCCCCACATCGGGCTCTCTGCTCAGCGGGGAACCTGCTTCCTCCTCTCTTTCTGCCTGCCTCTGCCTATTTGTGATCTCTCTCTCTCTCTCTGTCAAATAAATAAATAAATAAAATCTTTAAAAAAAAAAAATGTTTAAGAAATTTTTATTTTCTAGGGTGGCTGGGTTGTGGACATTGGGGAGGGTATGTGCTATGTTAAGTGCGGTGAAATGTGTAGGCCTGATGATTCACAGACATGTACCCTGGGCAAATAATACATTTATTTGTTAATTAATTAATTTAATAAATTATATGTTAATAAAAAGTTAAAAAAATTAAAAGAAAAAAAGAAATTTTTATTTTCTAAGTTTTACTAGACGTGTAAGTTTGATAAATTGAGCATCAGTTGTCTTGGTACTGGGAGTTGCAGAGAGAATTCCTCTGCACACACAGAAGCCCCTTGGACTTTGAAGAACCTAGAAACAGTACCAACAGACATATTTCAAAGAGAGATTCATCCCCTTGATCCTTGTATGAAAACCTTCTGGTAACTTGACACATATCTTCAACTGTGGCACTAAATATAAACTCCAAGAAGACACTGCTGCAGGAATCACAAATACTGACTTCTGGTATTGTATCTGGTGGAGGAAGAGAAGTTAGAGAACCCAAAGGAACAAAACACAAGTAGTCATGCTCTCTGGCAATGACCCAAGGAGACTTCACAGGCTGAGAGTCCCCAACTCAAATGCCTTAAGGGTTCAGGCAATTTCTGTGACTGAAACTGAGTGGAAGTGAGACAGTAGGAAATGGTGGTCCCACCTAGAAGATCCCAGCCCCGGATGATGTTACTATGAGGAAAAGCTACACCTTCAGTGTTGCCAGACCGTCCCCTTTACAAGAAAAGCCAGAAACCTGGATCATATGAATTTTTAGATCAAGCCAACCGATTCAGCTTCAAAAAGAAAACAAACCATTGTGTGGCCAAACAAAACACAGCTACAGGCTCTGCACAGGCTGCCAACTTGCAACCTCACCCCACAGATTTGCAGCCTGCCCATAGAGGAGACTTGTACAGTGAGACATCTGCCCTGTGCGGCCAGCCGGGGCCACCATTTCCCTCCCACAGTTGCTTCTTAGACACTTAGATTCGGGGCCACTGAACCCAAAAGAGGTGATTCATACCAATAGCCCAGCCAGAAAGATTAGCTGCAAAATGCACCTGCAGAGTTGAATGAATGATTTGTCACGTGAGGCTGCTTAAATGTTGTCCTCTGGGGCGCCTGGGTGGCTCGGCCGATTAAGCGGCTGCCTTGGGCTCAGGTCAGGATCCCCGGGTCCTGGGATCGAGCCCCGCATGGCGTAGGGCTCCCTGCTCAGCGAGGAACCTGTTTCTCCCTCTCCCTCTGCCCCTCCCCCCTGCTCATGCACCCTCTCTCTCTCTCTCGCTCTCTCTTTCACTCCCTCTCTCAAATAAACAAAATCTTAAAAAAAAAAAAAAAAAGTTGTCCTCTGCTCAAAAGCTGAAGAGTGACACATAATTTGCATTTCCATCCTTGCCAAACCCAAGCTGCATCTCGGTGATTAGCCACAAATGTGATCAGTCCTGCTGAACTCCTTTTTTGTGTTCCTAGGCTTTCTAAATTAGGATCAACCATTCATTCACAGATGTAAGAAACTAGAGACACAGAGATAGAGAGGGAGAGAGGGAGAGAGATTGAGGGAGACTGATTCTGCTAGACGCGGGAGTCTCATCACGCATCTCCCGACCTTCCCAGTTTAGCCCAGCACAGTCCGCTGTCTTCAGGGGTCACATGACAAATATTCCCTGGTTTCTCAAAGATTTAAGAGTAAACCCAAGACCTGTGAATGCCTCTGACTCATAGAAAAATCTGTTCATTTTCATGGGTCTATTTGTGTGTTATTTTAAAATACGTGTGCTATGACACATTGTAACAGGAGGAACTTAGGTTGGATATTAAGAACAATTTCCTGACGGACAGATTGTGAAACATGAGAGCAGGTTATGAATGAGGAAGTAGAGGCTCCATCTCTGCAGGACTTTTCTGTGAGGGTAAACGCCTGATTCTGCTGATCAGATGCTATCACTGAAGTCAGCGGGGTTGGTGTGAGATGTCTCCAGCCAGCTCTTCACTCTTAGCATGAGCTGCCATTTATAACATGCTCGCTGTTGTAGGTCTTTATCAAGTCCTTCCAGAACCCCAGTAAGACCAATTATCCCCATTTTACAGACAAGGAAGCCGAACCGCAGAGAGATGAAATAACTTGCTTCACCCTGGCAGGGCTAGGATTAGAACCTACCTCTGTGTGGCTTCCAAGTCTAGGCTCCTTCTTTTTTTTATTTATTTATGTATTTATTTGGCAGAGAGAGAGAGAGAGAGATCACAAGCAGGCAGAGAGGCAGGCAGAGAGAGTGGGGGAAGCAGGCTCCCCGCTGAGCAGAGAGCCGGATGTGGGGCTCGATCCCAGGACCCTGAGACCATGACCTGAGCCGAAGGCAGAGGCTTCAATCCACTGAGCCACCCAGGCACCCCTAGGCTCCTTCTATAAGACCACGTTGCCGCAGGTCCCTTGCTTGGCAGGGCACCTATAACTACCTGGGGGAAGAGCGACCAGAGGGCAAGTTGCAGCAAAGAAAACATTATCCAAAACAGTTGTGAGAGTTGTGCTGAGACCCAAAAAGGAAACCAGTGTCAGGAAGAGAGATAAGATGCCAACCGGGGAGGAGACAGAGACTCAAAGGGGAGGCAAGGTCAGAACCTGGAAGTCAAGGGATATCCTTCTAGAAATGAGTCTGCACGGACATGGACAGTCCAGGAAATGAAGATAGTGAGCAGGGAGTTCCTTGGAAACAACATTCCCCTTGTGCTGCCGAGTCTGCCAAGCACCAGGCTGGATGCCGCTGACCCTCCCAGCTCAGATTTTCCTTTGGTGACTCCTGACTTGCTAACGGCGCCCTTGGACAACTCCCATTCCCACTGTCCCACCCGCCAGCAATTGTCTTTGATGTACAGGAACTGAAACACTTGCCAGCAGTGACTGCAATGTGGTCAGGTGTTTATGCTCGTGTTCGGAATACCTGTAAATGGTATAACTTCCCTTCTCTAAAACATTGTCCCTGTTGCTTCTACCCTGCTAGGCTCCTGGAGTAGCATCATTGCTACAACCTAAGAGAGGGCAGGTTGAAAACTAGTGGGTATAGCCCCAGTATATGGTACGTTAAGCCACACTGACTTTCCTACTTAACACTTGTGGCTGAAAAGAGTTAGTGTCTGTATTGTGAAATCAGCCAAAGAGCAGCTCCAAAACAACTCCGGGGGTGGGGGTGGAGGGGTGGGGTCTGTGTACATTATTTCAAGAGGTGATCTGGGTCCTCTTCTGTTTTATTGAAGTATCATCAGGGCGCCTGGGTGGCTTCAGCTCGGGTCATGATCCTGGGATCCTGGGATCGGGAGCCCCGCATCGGGCTCCCTGCTCAGCAGGAAGCCTGCTTCTCCCTTTCCCACTCCCCCCTGCTTGTGTTCCCTCTCTCGCTGTGTCTCTCTCTGTCAAATAAATAAAATCTCAAAAAGGAGAAAGAAAGAAAGAAAGAAAGAAAGAAAGAAAGAAAGAAAGAAAGAAAGAAAGAAAGAAAGAAAGAGAGAGAGAGAAAGAAAGAGAAAGAAAGAAAGGAAGGAAGGGAATTACCATACCACGTTACCGTAATTTCTGGTGTACAGCCTAATGAGGTGACAATTCTATACACTACTCAGTGCTCCCCACAGGTACAGTCACCAGCTGTCACTAAACAACATTATTACATCTTACTGACTGTATTTTCCTATACTGTCCTTTTCATCTCCGTGACTTATTTTATAACTGGAGGTTTGTGCTCTTAACTTTTTCCCCAAACTCCAGCTGACCGTAGGAGCTCCAGACTCTGTGCTCAAATAGGAAACCTAAAGAAATGAGCACAACTACAAAGGACAACAGACTCACTGGGTTGAATTCCCGGCTGTTCGACTAGAACTGACACCCAGTTCCTTCCGTTAAACTCAAAACTTCCTGGAAGCTCAGGCCTCGAGGATCAGAAGGCAGGCCCAACTCTGTCCTGCTGGTCCGAGTTTTTTAGGGGGAAGTTTTTTCATTCAGTCTGTGCTTTCCTGATGCACATTGCTTTATAATAAGGACAGGAGAGCGATCTAAAGCAGAAATTTAAAAAATAAATCAGGTCTTTTCTTTTTTCTGACTGGTCGTAGCTTGGCCAGGTCAATAAATCAGTGCAAGGACACATCCGCCTGAAATTATTTATCTCACCCCACCCTCCACTCAGTACAAAAAAAGCCGGAGCTAACTTAGCTATGACTCCAGCCGAAGGTCAAAGCTCTCCAAAGCCTTCTGAGAGTTCGGCCTAGGGACTAACAGAATTCTGGGGAATGATCTGGATTTTAGGTTCATCCAGTCATCCCACAATCATTTTTCGGGATACCACCGACTTTCTAGGTGCTGGGTTAGGAGTGGGGGAGTGCTCCAGAATGACGAGAGCACAGATCCTGCTCTCCAGCTGCTCAGGGGGCAGAGGAGAGACAAAGCATGAATGAGACTGTGCATAGAAGGAAGAAAATGCTAAGTGCCACGAGAGAGAGAGAACCCCATAATACTCATCATTTATATTTAAATGAGACTTTCTAAAATCAGTCTCCTTATATTATCTCAGTTTCTCCTCAGCACACCCCAGCCTCTGGGGTAGGACAAGTCTCCCGGGTCCCAGCTGATCCAAGCGGCCAGTTCTCCTGGCCACAGGGACCACCTCAGGGACAGGAACATGACCCAGTTGGGGCAACGAGAATGTAGTTGGGACTTCTGCAGTTCTCGAGCTTGTCTGCTGGAGTTGCAGCAGAAGGACACGGGTTCTGGGACTGCTGCCAGCTGTCTTGTCACTCTTTGAATCTAAGCCTGAAGGCGGCAGTAAAACGCAGAGCTGAGTCCTGATGATGTCACTTGAGCCCTGAATTCACCAATGCCTGAAGCCATCTCTGTCCCTGGACCGACCTCTCACCTGTGTAAACCAGTAAGTGCCCTTTTGTCAGAGGCCGATTTGGGTTGGGCTTCCTGTCGCTTGAAACAAAAAGATTCATGAAAAAGGCTCTAACTCTATGAGATAAATATTTCCATCTCTGTGCTATAAAAGAAACACTGAAGGTCGCATAGGTTAAAAACAAAACAAAACAACACAACACAACACAACCCAGCTAAGAAGTAGCAGAGCTCCGTCCGGAACCTACAAGTCCTGACATCAACTTGTCAGTTCAGTCCTTCACACCACAGCTGCTTCCCTCAGTCACAGAAATCCTGAGGAAGCCCAGATAACTAGGCTGGAAAGATTAGCCAGGCTTCATGAGAGTACCAGTTGAGCTGGACTGTGAAAGACAGGTTGGATTCCGCCTAAGATAATGGCAAAAGAACCATGGGTAAAGGAAACGCCATACGCAAGGTCATGGATATGAGAAACTCGGGGGTAGCTGGACAATAGCAAGGACTTCAGTTTGTCCAGTAGATCGGGTGGATAAGAGAAGATAATAGAAAGCTTATTTATGGTCAGAATGTTTGGGGCACTTGAAATTTATCCCGAAGGTCAGAAATTTCCAACCCCCACTGTATTAAAGAATTGGCTTCAAGTGACCGGAACTCAATTTTGGCTAAGCTTGGTTGTACAGGATCTTGGGGATGAGGTTCTAGAAAGAAGAATCTTTGAGGACCCAATGAGGACAGTCACATTCTTGGCTCTGAGTTCCAAAATGGTATCGTGAAACTAGGACAAGATGATGGAACGGAAGCAAGACTCACCTCTTTGAGATTGAAAGCAAGAAAGGGAAGTTCTCAGGAGCCAGAAATCAAAGCCAAAGCTAGCAGAGTGAGCAGGACCTGAGGTTGGGACAGGATGGCTGTAGAGATTAAGGACAAGATTTGAACATTGCTGTGGCAACAGAAGATGAGGGTGTATGCCCTGACGTGGGTGCATGCCCAGGGTGAGACCTGGACTTGTAACAGAGGTCCTACCGGCTCCCCATAGGAGGATAGAAAAACGCTATAACCATCCAGCAGAAGGAGCAAGAGAGCTTGCTATTAGCCAGGATCACAAGAAGAACAATCATCAGTGATAAACTGGGACACCAAGCCTGTTTTTGCACCAGCATGGGACTTGAACTCACAGGTACATCAGGTCCTGTGCCTTATCCATCCGGTGTAGGTCACAAGATATTCATGCAAAAGACGACAAGAATGAGAATCGGGAGAGTGCCAAGGAATCACGCAGAGAGATGTTTTAAGAACCAGGCAGTAAAACAGCATTCTTTACAATAGCCCAAACATGGAAACAACCTAAGTGTCCATCAATGAATAAATAGGTAAGAAAATGTAACACACACACACACACACACACACACACACACACAACACAGTGGAATATTATTCAGCCATAAAAAAGGGAATCCGGCCTTTTGTGACAACATGGGTGGATCTTAAGGATATTATGTTAAGTGAGATAAGTCAGGGAAAGACTAATACTGTATGACCTCACTTATTTATATGTGTTGTCTAAAAAAAAAAAAAAAAATTAACTCAAACTCATAGATACAGAGAACAGATTGGTGGCTACCAGAGCTGGTGGTTGGAGGAGTGGCAAAGTGGGTGAAGGTGGTCAATGTACAAACTTTCAGTTATAAGATAAATAAGTCATGGGGATATAACATACCTCAGTCAGTTAAGCATCTGCCTTTGGCTCGGGTCATGATCCCAAGGTCCTGGGAGCAAGTCCTGCATCGGGCTCCCTGCTCAGTGGAGAGCCTGCTTCTCCCCCTGGCTGCTGCTCCCCCTGCTTGTGCTCACTCTCTCTGACAAATAAATAAAATCTTAAAAAAAAGTTCTCATCAGGGGTGCCTGGGTGGCTCAGTCGTTAAGCGGCTGCCTTCGGCTCAGGTCATGATCCCAGGGTCCTGGGATCGAGCCCCGCATCAGGCTCTCTGCTCGGCAGGAAGCCTGCTTCTCCCAACATTCCCTCTGCCTGTGTTCCCTCTCTAACTGTGTTTCTCTCTGTCAAATAAATAAAAAATCTTAAAAAAAAAAAAAGTTCTCATCATAAGAAAAATATTATAAATATGTATGCCAATGGATGTTAACTAAACCTATTGTGGTAATCATTTTGCAATATATATGTATATCAAATTATTATGTTGTACACCTAAAAAAATGTTATATGTCAGTTATATCACAAATAAAAAAAAAAAACAGGTGGTTAGTTATGTCAAAAGCTGCCAAAGAGTCAAGAACAATTAGGACAGAGAAATGTCCATCGGATTTGGTAACCTAGAAATCACAAGTGAATCTGACTTTATGGTTTCAGTAGGGAGCGGGGGTGGAGGACAGAAAGCAGGTGCGAAGACGCTGTAGTCAGCACAAGGAAGTAAATTTATATCTCCAAAAACCCCTTTGCTTCAAACACATGGCCATGGCATTTAAAAATGTAAAAATGAAAAAAAAAATTAAAAATAAAAATGATTTCTTAAAAAGACATAGCTGAACTCTTAGCTATCCCCATGAACCAAAAATGGAGTAGAAACACAGTATGATGACTGGGGTGAAGTCTCATGTTTAGGGGCTCTAAGTATAGAAGTTGGATAGCGGCAGCTGGTCAAGTGTTCAGCTCCTGTGGGAATAAAGTGCTCCCCTCACTGTGGGAGACTGATGCTCACAGGTCTGTACCAGAGGCTGATGCGGGCTCCACAGCTTATTAAAAAAAAAAGGTGATGATGATGATGATGATGAAGAAAATAGCTGTGAATATGTGGGCTCTGTCTTTATTAGAGCCCGAGGAGGTGAGGAACAAAGAGAAATTTGTCAGGTCATCTGCTGGCGCCATGACTAGATCCACCATATTCCCAATATCTGGGGGTGGAGAACCATGGGCAGAGGCCCTGACTCTAGGTTGACACCCAGCAGACCGGATAGAGGCAACCTGGGAAAGGATGAGGGGAAAGTAAGAGAGAGAGAGAAATCAAACAAAAACAAATACTTCCTCACTCAAAAGCTTATGAATAATAATTCCAAATACTAATTCCATAATAATTCCAAAACATATGAAAGGACCTCCTTGTGGGAAAGCTAGCCTTTAAAATTAACAATCAGATCAGGGGCGCCTGGGTGGCTCAGTCGTTAAGCGTCTGCCTTCGGCCCAGGTCAGATCCCAGGGGCCTGGGATCGAGCCCCGCATCGGGCTCTCTGCTCTGCAGGAAGCCTGCTTCTCCCTCTACCATTCCCTCTGCTTGTGTTCCCTCTCTCGCTGTGTTTCTCTCTGTCAAATAAATAAAATCTTTAAAAAAATAAATAAATAAAAAATAAAATTAACAATCAGATCAGAAATTTTCTCAAATTTCCTCTGGAAATTTGTACAAGAGTATAAGAAGACTCTAAAATAGTATGTTGAACATGTTCAGAGATGAATGTACACCTTCCATTTCAAAAGGAAAGTGTGAAGCAAAAATAAGCTGAAATGAAGCAACATGAACCATAACCAATCAGAAATCCTTGAAATGAAAAATACCCTAGGGGCACCCGGCTAGGCTCAGTAAGTAGAGCATGAGACTCTTGATCTCGGGGTTTTGAGTTCAAGCCCCACATTGGGGGTTGAGATTATTTTAAAAAAGAAAAGAAAAATATCCTAGTTGAAATCTAAGGGGCCAAAAAAGGGAGAAATTCTAGAGTAAGTTACTCTCAAAGAGTATATTAGAAAGTTGGAAGAAGGAAGGGAAGAATTCACTCAGAACATAGCATGAGATTTTTAAAAAACAGCAATTAAAAATATGCAGAATACATGAGGTTTAAGTATGCATATAACAGGAGTTCCAGAGAAAGAGAATTGAGAGGAATAACAGAAAAAGCAATATTTGAAGTGAAACTTACTGAGTTTTTTCCCAGAATTTAAGAAAAAGTCCTATGAATGAAAGAAATTTACACTCAGCCAAGTTATCATTCACACGTGTTGGGCAGGGGGGGTCTCAGATCTCAGCATATAAAAACTGAGAAAGGTTTGCTACTCACAGGTCCTTGCTAAACATACTTCTGGATTTTGATTCTGACACCTACATCTGTTCGTATGTTCACATCTCCAAAATCATAATGTGTATTACAATCAATCAGCAACTTTTATTCTTAGTTCTGTTTTCTCTTAAAAAAAGTTCTAGACTTTTATTTGCTGAATTTTCTATGTACTTATCCTAATGTGCCATCGAATGTTCCAACAGCTGTGCAAATCCGCTCTCCAGGATGTTTATTCCCATGAGGCACTCTGTCTGTTCCATCTACTTGAACAGCTCTCCCTGGAGCCTTCTGACTTGCTCCAGAATAAATCGGTTGTTCAACAAGCCTTTAGCATCACTGCTACCTTAGAATTTCTATTCAGCATCATTTTGGTGATTTCCTTCACCTCTGTCTTGTGATGAAGACCTAGTTTCCTGGTTCCCATTATTCTTCCCTTTTGGTTTGTTCCCCTTTTTAATTTTATTTTATTTTTAAGATTTTATTTATTTATTTGACAGAGAGAGACACAGCGAGAGAAGAAACACAAGTTGGGGGAATGGGAGAGGGAGTAGCAGCCTAGCAGGGAGCCCGATGCGGGGCTCGATCCCAGGACTCTGGGATCATGACCTGAGCCGAAGGCAGATGCTTAACGATTGAGCCACCCAAGTGTCCCTTGTTCCCCTTTTTTAATGGAGCAAATTCTCTTGTTGTGTCCCAATAGTGCACTGGAAGGAACATTTTTTGAGACTTTGCATGTCTGAAAATATTTTTTCCCTACCTTCACTTGATAGCTTGTTAGGGTTAGAGTTCTAAGTTGGAAATTATTTTTTCCTCAGTACCTTGAAGGCATTTTCCCATTGTCTCATAGTTTTCCATGAGAAAACTGAGAATTCAGATGCATCTTGATCCTTGAGCCTTGGTGGAAAACTGTTCTTCCTTTCTAAAAGGTTTTAGGAAAGTCTCCTTGCCCACACGTTCTGGAATCTTCTCCTTAGACTACCAATTTTCATTCACTCTGCTAGACTTTTAATGGACTCTTTCATACTTTATGAGGCCTTCATTCCAGCTCCAGGTTTTTTAGGGTGAAGGCCTCATCTCCATCTCAACATTAAAATCCCGCCCTCAGTGCCTTAGACCTACTTTGTTCTGGCTTCCAGTTCTGCTCACCATTCTAGCTTCGAGCTCCTCTTTGATTTCTGGCACCTGGCACCTGGCGACTTCCCTTTCTTGCTCCTAAGCTGCCTTGGTGATATTGTCCCATCTCATGGCTTTAAATACCATCTACAACGACAACTAGCAAATTATTTATCCACACCAGACCTCTCCAAACCTGCACAGTTAGTTGCTCCTTGAAACCTCCATGTGTATGTCCAATAGAAACCTCAAACTTAAAATTTCAAATCCAGACTCCTGATATTCCCATAAACCTGCCTCTCCTTCAGTCTTCCGCTTTTTAATAAATGGCATTCTTCCATGTGCTCAATCTGAAAACCTCAGAATTGCCCTTGACTCTTCCCTGTGCCACACCCGCATTCAATGCTATCAGGAAATCCCCTCAACCCTGCCTTCAAAACATACCCAGAAATCAGTGAATTCTCACCATCTCCAGTGCTAACACCCTGGTCTATACCACATCAAACTTGGCATCAATTATTAGCCTTCAGCTCAGTGGTGTTGAACTATTACTGTTGCCCCTTGTCATTGGATGCCCCTAAGAAACTTCAGCTTCAGATTCATAATGTTATTTTTCTTTTTTTTTTTAATATTTTATTTATTTATTTGACAGAGAGAGAGAGAGATCACAAGTAGGCAGAGAGGCAGGCAGAGAGAGAGGGGGAAGCAGGCTCCCCACTGAGCAGAGAGCCCAATGTGGGGCTCGATCCCAGGACCCTGAGATCATGACCTGAGCTGAAGGCAGAGGCTTTAACCCACTGAGCCACTCAGGCACCCCCATAATATTATTTCTTCTCTTCTTTTTTTTAAGTAGGCTCCATGCCCAATGTAGGACTTGAACTCAGAACCCTCAGATCAAGAGTTGAATGCTCTATCGACTGAGCCAGCCACACACCCCTTTTTTCTTTCCTTTTTTTTTAAGTCTTCATGTTCTTGAGGGGTCTGTTCCCTCAAATCAGCACTGGCCCTGAACCCTGCTTTAAATAAGAGAATGTGGAAGAATTGATGCTTGCCAGTGATGAGCCAAAGCCTTAAGAAGGCCCCATAGCCCTGGGATGCCTAGGTGGCTCAGTTAAGCATCCAACCCTTGGTTTCAGCTGGGGTCATAATCTGAGGGTCGTGAGATCGAACCCCATGCTGAGCCCTGTGCTCAGAGCAGTCTGCCTGAGATTCTCTGTCTACCCCTGCCCCTCCTCCTTGTTCGTGCTCTCTCTCTCTTGGTCCCTCTCAAATAAATTAAATCTTTAAAACAAAACAAAACAGGGGCGCCTGGGTGGCTCAGTCAGTTAAGCAGCTGCCTTCGGCTCCTCTCAGGGTCCTGGGATCGAGCCCCGCATCGGGCTCCTTGCTCAGCAGGGAGCCTGCTTCTTCCTCTCCCTCTGCTTGCTGCTCTGCCTACTTCTGCTCTCTATCTCTGTCAAATAAATAAATAAAATCTTAAAAAAAAAAAAAGAAAAAAACAGCAAAGCGGCCAGACATTTGACCCCACGTTGCTCTCACAGCCAGCCCCCCATATGTGGCCTTCACTACTTGTGAAGAAGCTACAGTGGACATTCTAGGCCCAGCAGGAATTGCTAGCCATGCTGTGCTTGGTCCAAATTCCTAATCCACAGAAACATGAGTAATAATACGAGTTTGTTTGTTTAAGCCTCTAAGTTATAGGGGAGTTAATTTTGCCACAAAATATAACATAAACTTCTGTCCCTGCTTCCTCCTTCACTACCACCCCGCCCCCGGCCCGGTACCTTCAGTTTATTCTCTCTACAACATCTAGATCGATTCTTTTACAACATAAGAGATTAGGGGCGCCTGGGTGGATCAGTCGGTTAAGCATCCGCCTTCAGCTCAGGTCATGATCCCAGGGTCCTGGGACTGAGCCCCACATCAGGCTCCCTGCTCAGGGGGAGTCTGCTTCTCCTTCTCCTGCTGCTCTCCTTGCTTGTGTGCACTCTCTATCAATAAATGAAATCTTTCATATATATATATATATATATGATCATATCACTTCTCTGCTCAGAATACTCCACTGCTTCTCATCTCAGAGGAACGCCAAAATCTTTACAACAGCTTACAAGATCCCAAGAGCTGGCAAACTATGGCTAGTTTGCCAAATCTTTGTTCTGCCAGATTTATTTTTTAATAGGCTGTTAAAAAAATAAAAAAAGAGAGGAAAAACGCATGACAGAGACCATATGTGGCCTTCAAAACTTAAAATATTTACTCTCTGGCATTTTACAGAAAAAAATTGCCAACCTCTGCCCTGCACAGCTGGTCCCTTGGTGACTCCGTGCTCATCTCCTCCCCTGCTCACCTACCTTTCTGCTCACCTAACAGAGCTCACCTGCTCATTCCTTGCATTTTCTTACAGTTACTCCAACCAGCCACGTACGCCCTTGCCCTGAGGTCTCTGCTCCTGCTGTTTTCTTGCACGGAATGTTCTTCCCGGAGTTAGCCATCCAGAGCCCTTTTCCCTCAGGTCTTTGCCCAAATGCACCTTTTCAGCAAGCCTTATCTGATCGCCTTATTGAAAATTACTATCCCTCTACATCTCTAACTTGCTCTGCTTTATTTTTCTCTATATCTCATGTCACTAACACATATTTCTTACCTTTTGTTGTCCCTGCTTATTTTCTATATTCTCCCACTAGAATGTAAGTGTGTGGACTGGAATCTTTGCTTTCTTCACTGACACATTCCCAGAGCCAGAGCTTAGGGATCAGTACTTTGAAGGCATTGTGGGTGATCTATGTGTATTTCTCGTGTCCTTCTGGGTCATGAAAACCATCACAGTCCTCTGTTTTCTGCATCGCACTTGTCACCACCTGCAAATGCCATATTTAGTGGTCGGTCCATGAGCTCCATGAAAGTGGGAGTAGAGCAGTGCTCAACAAATATCAAATATTCAATATAATATTTATCCCAGAAATAAATCCACGTCCCACACATCTTTTATTTTTTTTTTTTTAAGATTTTATTTATTTATTTGACAGAGAGAGATCACAAGTAGGCTGAGAGGCAGGCAGAGAGAGAGGGGGAAGCAGGCTCCCCACCAAGCAGAGAGTCCGATGCGGGGCTCGATCCCACGACCCCGAGATCATGACCTGAGCCAAAGGCAGAGGCCCAACCCACCGAACCACCCAGGTGCCCCCCCCCCCGCCCCCCGCATCTTTTAAAAGAATGAATGGGAAGTGAGGAGGTAGAAACACTGTCAATAACTTTTTCAAGAGTTTGGCTGTGGAATTGGAGTAGAGAAATGGAATGGTGGCCAGAAAAGGCTATATGGTCAAGGGAGGGTTACCAATGGGGACACCAGGAATAATCCAGATCGACAAATACATTAATAGCATAGGGAAAAGGAGAAATTGAAGAAGCAGAGTTCTTGGAGAGGTGAAAACAACAGGGGGCAGAGCCTAGGGACTGACCATCCTAGGGAACTGTGAGGGACAGCCAGCAAGTTACCAAGGACTCATTTGGGGTCAATAATCATGAATTTCAACAAAAGCAGTCACCCCATGTGGTAGCTTCTCTTGAGCAGCATCCAGCTACTTGGTTGCAGGTACAGAGAAGACAGAAGTGAGTTCAGTCAGAGGGGTTGTAGCAAAGAGTGATTCTCAGTGCATGGTCTCCAGACGGGCAACATTAGACTCATTGAAAGCTAGTAAGAAAAACGCAAATTTTCAGGCCTCTCCCCAGACCTCTTGAATCAGAAACCCTGCAAGCGAGCCCAGCACTCTATGCTTTAACAAGCCCTTCGGTGATTCTGATGCCATGCCCAGTCAAGGTGATCAGCACTGCAATAAAAGGAAAGAACGAGAGAGCTAAGGATCCTTATAAGGAAATCATTATAATGGCAGCCTGGAGAGTCTAAATTGGAAAAGAAAGGAAGTAAAGGCATGAGGGGGCTGATCAGTAATGATAGTGTGGTGGCATCAATGTCTTAGAATATAATAAGGTCAAATAATTACAGTATGGTGGATTCACATTCTATTGCTACCATAGCAAATGACCACAAATGAGGCCATTTCAAACAACACTCATGGATTATCTCCTTCTTCTGTAGGTCAGAAGTCCCGGGTCAGCATGGCTCAACTGGGTCCTCTGTTCAGAGGCTCAGAAAGGTGATGAAATAAAATGTGGGATTGCATTTGTCTCTGGAGATTCTGGGGATAAAACTTCTGCGGTCACTCAGGTTGCTGACAGAATTCAGTTCCTTGGGGCACCTGGGTGGCTCTGTCGGTTAGGGGTCTCCCTTCGGCTCAGGTCATGATCTCGGGGTCCTGGGATGGAGTCCTACACCAAGACCTATGTCGGGCTCCTTCCTGCTCTCTCTCTCTTGCTCTCTCTGCCAAATAAATAAAATCTTCAAAAAAAAAAGGAATTCCATTCCTCATAGTTGTAGGGCTCGGGTGCCCACTTCCTGGCTGGCTATGAGCCAGGAGCCTTTACCATCTTCTCCAAACTGCCCAGGGAGGGTCTTTGACTTCCATATGTACTTTTGCTGAAAGATGACCTTCCGGATATACCATTATGCCTCTTGTCCTTTCCCCCCACCCTGTTCACAATCCCCCTTGTTTCCCCCAAGTTTCGCCTTGTCCCTCGCCCTCTTATTTCTGCAACCATACTTACAAAATAAGATGCTTTTTATGATACCACCGCCCAAGTGGGAAAGGATGTGGAGTAAGTGATACACACATGTACACGCTCAGGCTGGTTAAGGATAAAACTGCTACACCCTTCATGTGTCCAGTGGCTTCTGGACCCTGGGGGCCCAGGGACCTCTGTCTGTGCTTAACGCCTGCAGGCAGGTTCCTTTCCTGGGGTACTGCTAAACCTAGTTCCAAATCATCTCACTCCTTTCAGAAACCTGCGCGTTTAAAACTCGGGCTGGTTAGCCCAGCGGAGTCTCTAATTGGTCTAATTGATAGGTCTTTCCAGCACCCCTTCCATGAGCCAACACACCCTGCCCCAGGACTTGACTGGCCTCAGGCAGTTCACAGGAGGTGGGGGAGAGAAGGGAAGGCTCTCAGCCTACACAGCTGCCCTACAGAGCTGTTTGGGAAGCTCGGAAACTCTGATCCCAGATATGCTGCCCTGGGATCAAGCTGTACTGATTGATCTTACAATCAATAAGCTTATCCCTCTCCCTCTGCCTGCCACTCCCCCTGCTTGTGCACTCACGCATTCTCTCTCTGTCAAATAAATAAATAAAATCTTAAAAAAAAGATTTTATTTTTAAGCAATCTCTACACCCAGCATAGGGCTTGAATTCACAACCCAGAGAGCGAGAGCCGCAGGCTCCAGCAACTGAGCCAGCTAGCTGCCCCAAGAACGGTTCTTAATATATACTTATGATACTGCTATAATCACATAATCCTATGTGTACACATAGGAGAGCTAATATTAAAAACAAAATTAGTTATTGTTGTTAGGCCTATTAGTGGGTTTATGGGTGGTTTTGTAGTTTTTTTTCTTCACACACACACACAAAACCTTGCATTCTTTTTTCCTTAAAAGGAACACGTTTTAAGTCCCTGGTCACATTGGCTGAGGAAAACCCAGCCCAGTGAAGTCAGCACCTAAGTTCCCCCCCAGAGACTCCCACGCCTGGAGGGAGGGGTCCTGGGCGGGGCATGTGCAGAGGGCTGCCCCAGAGGCTGAAACCAAGTGTAAATGAAACATAGGGTATTTGCATGACTAACCCAGGGGAAAAAACCCACCAGAGAGTTATTTCTATTTAAACTCAGAGAAATGCAGAAGTAAATCTACTTGAACCTAACTTGACTTTAAAAGGAAACCAAAGTCTCCCCCCGAAGTTTTGTGAGGTGGGGGTAGGGGGTGGGAGGACCTTCTGTAAGGAGGGAGAGTTCGGGCTGCAGCGACCCTCAGCAGAGAACCATACTCTTCCACAGGGGTCCAGATTCGTGGCCCTTGCGGCCTCGGTGTTAGCGCAAACGATTCTGAGCCCCTAAACCCACTGAGCCTTAACTTTAGACCGACCCTGCTTAACCAAACTAAGGTTGTGAGCTCTTCGGTAATCATAAAAGCTACAGACCTCCTTCCAGAAAAATGCACATCAGCCAAAAAAATTGAAACAATTTCAGGGTTTTCATGGATGTCCCCTGCCAAATCTTAAACAATCCTACTTGTCCCCCAGATTAAGAATTCCCGCTGGGCCATAATAAATACAATGTCTTACCTACAGGTATACGACGTGAATGCTATTTTCCAAACCTGTTGAGAGGACTGTGATGAATAAATACAAATTCATGTGAAAGAAATACCAAGTCCAGAGACTTGTGTGTATGTTCTCCAAAAAGACAGTAAGTGCCTGTACAAGTCCAGGAGCAGGAGGGAAGCGGCCTCCTAGCCCCGGTGTCCCTCATCCCTGCAGCAAAGTTGTCTCCTGCTGGTCGCTCCCCTGCCCCAGGCCCCACGCAATTGGAGGGTGCAAGGCTCCAGATTGCGACCTTGGAAAATCTGCTGAAGCCGACCCCGGCTTTTTGGAGGGTTTTTTCACGGAAATGCTGCAGCTGCTGGTCGGTTCGCATGTATTTACGATTTACTCTACAATTATGACCGGGTTTTCCCGACGCGGCCTAGCAGCCCGTGTCCAGAGTTACGGGCCCCCCAGCGCTAGGGGCGGCCGCTGAGGTCGCTGCGGGTGAGCGCCCCTGGGTGGAACCGCGAAAGGCCCGGGCGTGGGCGGCGTGGGCGGCATGTCCGGCCCGCGAGCTCCCTCCCCTGGGCGCGCCCGGGCGCAGGGCCCTGGCCCCGGGAGCGCTCCGCCTTCCTGCTGGAGGGACGCTCGCTGCGCGGCGGCGGGCGCGGGGGCACTGAGGGCCCCCCCCCAACGCGCGGTGGCCTTGTGCCGGCCGGCGCCGAGCCGGGACTGTGCGGTCCCTGGACACCCCCCCATCTCGGCGGCTGGCGGATTAATGGGAAGAGAGCGAGAAGGGTGCAGAGCCCAGCCCATGCCCCGTTGCTGCCAACTCCAGGACCATCGTCCCCCCCGCCCCCCGGCGCTCCGCTCATTTCCGGAGATTCTTAAAGACCCGATTTCAACTCTGGCTACAAGGCCAGATTGGTTCTAGGCGCGCGGGGCTTGCTCAGTAGGGGACTCATCTGATAATAGTATTTGGCACACAGTAGGCATGTGTTGAATAAATCAAATACTTTCTTTTTCCAGGGCTTCAACACTTCCAAGAGCTAGCTCCCCGTTAAGAGTGGGTACAGTCAGTAATGTGCGAAGGAGAGTGGGGAAGTGGTGGGAAATGTGTCCGCCCAGAGAGCGGCTTCTTGGCACGCAGGAAAGGCCGCGTCCAGAACCAGTCTGAGCGCTGCGCCTCGGGGCCGCGGAATTCCGCCCCCGCGGCCGTAACAGGAGGCAGCGTGTCCCGGGGCCGGGGGGTGGGGGTGGAAAGATACAAAGAAGAGAGCCTAGGGACGACAGTCCTCACTACGGCAGTGTTAGGGTCTGGCTCCACTGCGTACTAGAGACGTGGGATCAGGGAAACTCAAAGGTCCCAGGAGTCCTGCAGACCCCAAATCTTCCTGCAGGGGGCAGAGCGACACCTCTCCGGGGCTCGGAGGGCAAGTTCCAGAGCGGTGAGCGCCCTTCCGGCCGGGTCTCAGACTTCCCTGGTTCTAGGGAACCACAGCCGCCTGCAGGGGGCGAAATGTTCCTTTGGTTCTTCTGCGCCAGGAGCTGAGATCTGAGCTAAAAATAGAAGCTGAGCTCAACGCAAAGGCATGAGACTGAATAAACATTACGTGTGTATGCATAGTAAAGTAGTATTCCCAAACACGGCAGTAAGGAAGGGTTACTTAGTAAGGAATTAAAATTTGGAGGGAAAAAAATCTAAGTTCCACATTATACACCAAAATAAACTCCAAAAGGATTGAAACGCTATTTAGACACTATATTGACTAGGATGAAGCAATTGTTTGTGGCTAATTGTCAACATTCTGGAGACTTTGAAACAATAGAAGAAACTGGAAAAGAAGATTAACATTTAAAGATTTAAGGGTGCCTGGGTGACTCAGTTGGTTCATCGTGGGACTCTTGATTTTGCCTCTGGTCATGATCTCAGAGTCCTGAAATGGAGCAGGTGATCTGCGGTGGGCTTAAAATTCTCTATCCCTCTGCACCTCTTCCGCCCCTCTCTCAAAAAAAAAAAAAAATGTTTTTAACTGGATTTTAGAAAGACAGAAGCTTGAGAAAAATATTTGCACCAAATGATAATCAGAAAACACCAAAAATGTATGAAAGCTTATGTAAATATGTAAAAATAATCAAGATAACAATAACTAAATAGACAAATAAGTTAATAAATAATGTAATTCACAAAGAGAAATCAAATTAGTACACAAAGGCATGGGGAAATGTTTGCTGTCCTTGACAATCAAAAATTTTAAACTTAAAACAACCTTGACACAGTACCTTACATCAGTTAAAGTAGCAAAAATGTTGTAAGACTACAACACATAATGTTAGCAAAGTGATAAAATAATAAAGTCACATAGCTTCATACAGTTCTTTTGAACACCAATATGCGGATTTACATTCATTGAGCAGATAACCGTTGAGTTCGTTGTCATGGAGGAGAACAGAGAAGAAACAATGTCCGCCAAAGGAGGTGATGATCACTTTAAGGAGAAAAATAGAACAGCTAGTGATGGGATGTGCTGTTTGAAACTGACTAGGGTAGGCTCTCTGATGAGATAACATCTGAACGGAGACATGAACAAAGCCAGGGAACAAATCTTGTTCGCATTTGTGGGAAGAGTACTCCAGTTTATAGGGAACAGAAAGTACAATGACCCTGAGGCAAGAACATGTGACTAGTAGAACACCATTTGATTCCTTTTTTTTTTTAAAGATTTTATTTATTTGACAGAGAGAAATACAGCAAGAGAGGGAACACAAGCAGAGGGAATGGTAGCAGGAGAAGCAGGCTCCCCGCTGCGCAGAGAGCCCGATGTGGGGGCTCGATCCCAGGATCCTGGGATCATGACCTGAGCCGAAGGCAGACGCTTAACGACTGAGCCACCCAGGCGCCCCCATTTGATTCCTTTTTAATCATGCAGTAGTACTTGGAATATTTTAGGAGGTGGTGAAAATGGGCTAACCGGGTGACGGGCATTAAGGAGGGCTATTAAGGAGGGCACTTGGTGTAATGAGCACTGGGCGTTATATGCAATTGATGAATCACTAACTCTAAACTCTACTTCTGATACTAAAAAATAATACTTGGAATATTTTAAAAATTGGTTTACTTTATATATATATGACAATGATGAATTCATTAAGCTGAAATGATATAGTATTGTCAAATATCTGTTATTTTATCTTCACTAAACTAACAAAACCTTAGCCCCCACGGTAGTTGACATTACAAAAAGTTGTTTTACCCCCATCGTCTTCCATTAAATGCTACTAATTCATTTCCAATACACTCAGCCCTTCTCTAAATGAAGTATACAAAGATATGAGTTAAAGTATTGCCACAGTTTAGAGAAAGGGTGTTCAAAGGAAAGACAAAAAAGTGGTTGTTTTTTAGTAGGTTTATCCGGTTTGGTGCTACGCTCGTTGACAAAATCCCATTCTCCAAACATAGCAGTTGACCCAAGTCAAAGGTGCCTAAGTTTCTGGATTTCATATTGTCTCCTGAACCATAGGCTCTTAGAGTTAGGGACCAGCTCCTTCCTAAGTGAAGTTTCCTAGAAAAGCAAATGCTAGCTCTGGTAACAGATCATTCCAAAAACGGCTGGAGACAAAACAATTCCTATTGACACATGTCCTCTGACAGATGCAGAGTAATCTGAGGTCTGAGGACGAACAAAGTTGTTTTGTTGTTGTTGTTAAGATTTTTATTTATTTTTTGAGAGAAGAGAGAGAGAGAGAGAGATAGAATGAGTAAGGGCAGGGAGGGGCAGAGGAAGAGGGAGAAGCAGACCCTCCAACTGAGCAGGGAGCCTGATACAGGGCTTGATCCCAGGACCCTGAGATCAGGACCTAAGCCGAAGGCAGACACTTAACTGACTGAGCCCCACAGATGCCCTGAGCAAAGTTTTAGATAGTATTAATTTAATCTACTTAGTTTGTCATCTATGTGAGAACTCTTAGTGCGTGATGCGCGACGCTAAGAGAGAACCAGCTGCTTTAAGAAAGAAAAACAGAGGGGCACCTGGGTGCCTCAGTGGGTTAAGCCTCTGCCTTTGGCTCAGGTTATGATCTCGGGGTCCTGAGATCAAGCCCCGCATCAGGCTCTCTGCTCAGCGGGGAGCCTGCTTCCCCCTCTCTCTCTGCCTGCTTCTCTGCCTACTTGTGATCTCTCTCTCTCTCTCACTCTCTGTCAAATAAATAAAATATATATCTTTAAAAAAAAAAGAAAAACAGAGAGTGGGGCTTTCTGGAATGGTAATTGAGTGTTTCAAGTATCAACTAAACTAGAAGATGGGGAGGAAACCCCAAGTTTGACCTTAGATCCAACTGAGTGCCAAAGGCTTCCTGGCCTCTCTCACATCCCACCTGTCCCCCAGCAGAGAGGGGCTGGCCTTTTCTCTCTTTGCTGTGAGGAGGGCTTCTGGCCTGGCTTGGGTTGGGGGCTGACTTCATACCATTCATGGCTGGACTGTGAAGAGATCTTATGAACCCTCTAGATTTGACTGGCTACCACCGGATCAATCACTTATGCCACGGGGACAGGGTCTCATAGTACAGACCCGGCTGTTAGGCACCCGCCTGAGGTAACAAGGATACTTTCCGGGGTTAGAAGGAAAGTGTTAGAATGTTGGAGTTAGAATTAGAATGTTGGAATTGGAAAGCAGGCAGCCACCCCTAGTAGGAATTACTACATCACTGATAAATAAGTTTCTTTTTTTTTTTCCCCTTTTTTGAAAAGATTTTATTTATTTGACAGAGAGAGACACAGCGAGAGAGGGAACTCAAGCAGGGGGAGTGGAAGAGGGAGAAGCAGGCTTCCCACAGAGCAGGGAGGCCGATGTCGGGCTCAATCCCAGGGCCCTGGGATCATGACCTGGGCTGAAGTCTCCTTGCTCTGTTCTCCTCCCTCTTAGGCCCCTCAGCCACTCTCCCTTTTAAGGCTGCAATCCGTGGCCCCTTGCCCAAGCTGCCTGAGGCTCCCAGGCTGTCCTCCGTGTTTCCCTCCCTCTCACCAGCGCCTCAGAGTTGCTGTCTTTATTATGCCCAAAGGGAGAGCCTTGAAATCTTCCTGAGAAGGAAAAATGCATACAGATGTAAATCGGCACGTGCTCTGGTTTCACAGACCGAGACTGGTGGTCCTGGGAGGATTTCCTTCCAAGGCCAGGTGCAGAAGGAAGAGTAAAGGAAGGAGCATTAGCATTGCAGACGCGCCAAACGGGTCTGGGTCTTTCCCCGGGCGAAACAAAGGTATTCCCTGGCCCGCCAGATATGAGCCAATGTGTGTGAGCAAGTGTGTGAGCCAGTAGGCCACATTGGCTGGGCACAGCTGACAACCTAAGAAAAAGCAGATGGGGACTGTGCCATCCACCTGCTCCCCCCTCACTTTCTCTGGGTCCCTGCCAGGATCTGAGCCTTCTGCCTGTGGCTTGCAGTTGAATTTGGTTTTCTGCACTGGCTCTTGTTGCCCCCCAAAGATTTTGGCTCTTATTGATCCTCTGGCCACTTTAGTTAGGATCTGTATCTCTAATTTCAGCCTTGACCCAGAAACCCCCAACTCAGCCGACTTGGCAACCACTCCAGCCACGCTCACAACAGCAACAGCGGGGAGGCTTACCAGCAGATATGCTGTTTTTAGATGGGGGAGGCAGCTAGATTCGTGGTTCTCTCCGGGCACTGAGGAAAAAGAAAGAAGGAGATGCAGCTGTCCCTACCAACAGAGAAGAGATGTTCAACTCCAAAGCGCAGCCCTGCCCACCACCACCAGCCGCCATTTCTAGCTCTCTACTGGGGCTGCTTAGCATTCAGAGACCAGGAGATAGGAAGGGGTCCGAGGGTGGCAACACCCAAGGCTCAGGCACGAGGGCCCAGGCACAGGGAAGACAGCACCAGGTACACAGGGGACAGGAGAGACCTGCCCAGGGTTGGCCTGCTGAAGGAGCTGACGGCCAGGCCGATATTGTGCTAGGACCAGGTTCTCTGGACGCAGGGCAGGAGAGGATGGGGCTTGGAAGAGGCCAAAGTTTCCATGGTGGTGGAAGCTCTTCTCTCTTTTTCCTCTTAGAACTGTTAGGACTCATATTCCTTGATTGCAAGGCCTCGGACCTCTTACATGCCTTTTCTCTTTATGTAATTTATTTTCAACTCTTCTCTGAATAAGAATAGACGGAAATCCATATTTCTCAGCAGTTTATCATGGAACTGACACCTAGAAATGGAAAGCATGAACCTGGCAAAAATGAACTTGGGTTCCCAGTATCACTGTGCACAATCAGCTTACTTGTCCTCTAACACACACAATGTGCCCTCACCTTCCTCATACCCTGTACAATTTCACTCTTTGTGCTTCGTTCATGCGAATCCCTCTGTCTAGGAAACCCTTCTACTTTATCCACTTTGCAAACTTTTACTCGTCTTTTGAGATCTAGATGGAGTGTTACCACTCCAGGGAACAGCACTATCCGTCCCTTTGTCCACTGGATTAAATGCTTATCACTTGGTTCCCAAAGCAACCGAGGCAAACTCTCAAAGAACACTTGTTTTACTGTATATAGTTAGTAGTTTCTGCCTACTATCTCCACGTAATTCAGAAGGTGGGGGATTATCTTGTTTGCATTTGTATCTTAATGCCTAGCACGAGCTGCTAAACCCTAGTACAGTGCAGGTTCTTGAAATACGCTTCATTGAAAAAAAGGAACCAACGAATGCAATCAACACAGCAAATATGGGTGCAGTTCCACTCTACACTTCAATCCTTTCAGTGCTGGAGCCGGGAATCTGTTTGGGAAGAACTTGATGGAACTAAGTCCTCTGCCTTCCCACTACTCCCTCCACTCCGAGAATGAAGAGACTTAAAATAGCACTTTTTTTCAAATTCATATGTCAAATACAAATACAAATTCAAAACTGGTTATTGGCTTTTATCTCCAGCTTCCTTCCTTAAGAATAGCATCTTTGGGGGCGCCTGGGTGGCTTAGTGGGTTAAACATCTGCCTTCAGCTCAAGTCATGATCTAGGATCCTGGGATCAAGCCCCACATCGGGCTCCTTGCTCAGTGGGGAGCCTGCTTCCCTTCTACCTGCTTCTCCCCTGAATGTGCTCTCTATCTGTCAAAAAAAAAAAAAAAAAAAAAAGCATCTTTGACAGAGCAGTAGTGTATGGCAGACAGGCAAACAAACTGCATGTTGTAATTATCTGGACAATAATTATTGTCCAGGTCCTCTTGCTGCCTAAGTCCCTTTAACTATTAATGGGACCGTGTGATGTCTCATCTGTTCAGCAGAGGTCAAGTCTACCAGTGGAGTGCTTTCTGGAACTGTGGTGGTGGTGCTTTGCACAAAGTAGTCATTAGAAAATTTATGTTCAGGGGTGCCTGGGTGACTCAGTGGGTTAAAGCCTCTGCCTTCGGCTCAGGTCATGATCTCAGGGTTCTGGGATCGAGCCCCACATCGGGCTCCCTGCTCAGCGGGGAGCCTGCTTCCTCCTCTCTCTGCCTACTTGTGATCTCTCTGTCAAGTAAATAAATAAAAATGTTTAAAAAAAAAAAAAAAGAAAGAAAATTTATGTTCTTGGGGCACCTG